>OX424567.1:29519121-30737302 GCA_949152475.1 Terebella lapidaria
TATACTGCACATGGAATTTGACAGTTTTTGTTGGACTTTGTATTTGCAAATGTTTGTTTTTCATGTTATAGATGCATATGACACTGCATTCACTATGTCAAAACTCATCATATCGGACATGTCAAAGTGCATATTTTATGTCAAAAATATCTTGTGATATCAGAATGGCCTGCTTTTTGCCTATTGCATCTTAACCAGGCTTTCTCAGAATTCGACAAAAAGACCTTTCAACATATGGATACCCATCTATGTATATGCCCTGAGAAATTTCAGTATTGCAGCATGAACAAAAATTCAGTCCCTTTCATCAGCTACTTTTTCGCTGAGTACTAGCACCATATCTCACTATTAAAATACTAGTGTCTGTTAATGTTGCCCTTGGCAATATTACTCGGTAACACTTCGAGCATCACAAAACTTCCTACATGCCTATGTTTGCTAAGAACGGATATATGCATGTATATCAAAGTGACATTGTTAACACTAGTTGTACTTCTAGATGTCTTGTGTATAGATTGTATTATGCTCCCAAAGCTCTTTCTGTATCGGCTATAGCATAAATACTTATGTACTAGTGACAGGCAGAGTTGGATATTTCTGTTGAGGATGTTATCTATAAAATCGGAAGTGTTTCCAGGTCATGTCAGACTACTTACTACTATAAGTGTTACTAGGCTATGGTGTTAGATCTGCATTTGGCAAATTAAACTACCAGTAATTAAGTGTGACTTTTCATCCTGCCTGATAGATAGACAGCTGATAGATGTTTGCTTGGTTATATTGAGTTCATGATTTCTGAATTTGATATCATAATTTGAGCAATATGCCCTCTGACAGTTGAATATGATGTTGAATATAACTATAGGCTACCCTAACCCAATTTCCCAATTACTCAATAATTTTCCAAACTCCCAATATACCTGACAATTTATTTCACTCTAAAGTCAAGTTCATCTGTCAGTGAAACACGCTTTTTGGCCGTAATTTTGTTTTGCATAATTGAATCAACTTGAAATTTTGTTTGTCTTAATTGGGTATCATGGCGAAATTTTTCACCGAATAAAGAATATCTGAAAAATTGAAAAAGTTGGTACTTGAGTTTACATCTTGATCGATTCCTTGATCACTCCCTGGTAACAGGATAAAAGGCAATAGTGTAAAATTTCACAAGCATGTCATGAGCAGGAAATAAACCAGGTGAGAGTGAGGGTTTCTGAAACATGAAAGGGGATGTGACTTCTTGTCACGGTTGCTTTAGGATGATAAATTCTTGTGGACGGAAGTTGATGGATATATGTCAAAAAGATGAAAGTATGAAAAAGTACTGTGATTGCATGGGCAGGGCAGGGGTGGGGATAACTGGAGCGAGTGGGATTTTGCTGAGGTTATTTTATGTGCAGATAAATGAGAGGCTGTGATATGTGCAGGGAAGATTGTGCATGCAAGAATATTGCAGGAAAAAAAACGGTACATCTCTATGTACTATCATTTCTGTACCTTTGTTGTACTGGCCGGTTAGACAGGGATTATTTAGGGAGATTGACATTGTGATGTTGCATGAACATGTATTACTTTGCACAACTTCAAATTTGGAATATGTAGCCCTGTATGTCACATCGAAGTGTTTCCAAGCAGTATTTCACAATTACGAAATTGTTTGAATACATCACAAAAACAACATGTTGCTTCATCATTACCAGCATATCCTGTGTAAACTGCTCTGCGTGTAATATGCTCAAAGTAGACTGAAGTTCATATGTATCTATCGACCGAGGAAAATTGTTTTGCTGTGTTACTGTAGCCAACAGGCAATTTTCTGACCCAGTTTCTTATTTGGACTGTTTAACAAGTTACTCGTGCGGTCCTGATGAAGTGTTCAGACATATCATAGTGCAAACAGCAATGTTTACATAAATGTTGAACGTCGTAGGAATATACACATGTATTTGCACAGCAGCCAGTGTACAATTAGTCTAGTCAAAACACAGAAGTCTTAATGATTTTTCACATGCAGGGATGTATCAATTACATTTATTGAAAATTGTTCACATCATCATATATCAAGAAAGTATGCATGCTATGGTCGATTGTAAAATTGGTCCAAAATTATGAAAATTTTTGCAAGATGTTGCTAAACCATCGATGCCGAACAAAATGCTGCATTGACTACAAACCATCATACTGGCGTACAACGTACATATTTTTGCACTGAATGACCGATATCAATGTTCTCGAAGCAATATTTTCTCACTGAGCCGGGCACCGATGTGTCGTATTTTGCCATGCAATTTGATAAGATCGAGTGAGAATTATTCCCAGTCTCCTTGCAGATAACTCGATATTATTGCTGATCCGATGAATTGGCAGCCATGTCCTCCCTTTAGATGTCCAAGCTGATTGTATTATGAATGGCAGATCGGTTTTTGGATGGGTATCTTTTCGGCGAATGAGCAAAGATATTGAGAAAAATGACTTCTCTAAGAATCGGTTGTGTTTCTTTTAGTCATGCTAATATGGGAGATTGGTTTGTAGGGTATTTTTTTTTTTTCGCGAGAATGGTTATTACTAAATTTTGAATTTATAAAGGGAGGCAAATTTTAGAGTTTTATAATGTTCCCTCAGGCATATCGGCATTGACGATCACCATTCCATTTTTAGGTTACCGGACCTTTGGTCCGATAATTTATTGGCATGGCGTTGCGTCCGTCGTCCGTCCGTCCGTCTAGCCGTCCGTCCGTCCGTCCGGCGTTAACATTTTTATCTTTAAAGTTAACGATCGAATCTTTCTGAAATTTTGCACAAAAATGCCTAAAAATATTTTGAGAAGGAGATATTTTTTTGTTTTTTGATTTTCGCATTTTTTTCAAAATGGCGGCCGTTTTTGTCGAAAAACGCTCAATTTTGGACTTTGACGGCCATTTTCTCAAAAACTGTCTGATCAGTTTTGAGTTTTTGGTTTCAAAAGATTCCCCTCATATACCTCTGTGATATGTATAAGTTTGGTTGCCCTAAATCTGCCGGTTTCCGTGTGGCGGCCATTTTGAATTTTTGGCGGGTCGGCGTAAAAAAATTTTTTCGCCCCAAATCGCATTACTATCCATTTTGGGCCATTTCTAGGGCAAAAAAAATTTTCACCCTTTGAAAAAAATTTTGGACTTTTTTCCTTCATAATGGGAGCTGTCCGGACTGTACTCATAGAACGCTTGAAGATAGAGCTTAGAAATTGGCACTTTCAAATGGGAAGTCATATTTGGCGACTTGTGTGGTGACCTTGAATTTGACCTTGGATGACCTTGAAAGGTCAAAACAGCCATTTTTGGGTCGAAAAACGCTCAAATTTGCACCTGGTCTGTATTTTCTCAAAAACTGTCTGATCAGTTTTGAGATTTTTGCTTAAGAAGATTCCTCTTATATACCTCTGTGACGTGTATAAGTTTTGTTGCCCTTGAATCGCCGATCTCAGTGTGGCGGCCATTTTGAATTTTTGACGAGTCGGCGAAAAAAAAAATTTTCGCCCGAAATCGCATTACTATCCATTTTGGGCCATTTCTAGGCAAAAAAAATTTTTCACCCTTTGAAAAAAATTTTGGACTTAGAAAATTTTCGGCACTTTTTTCCTTCAAAAAGGGAGCTGTCCGGACTGTACTGATAGAACACTTGAAGATAGAGCTTAGAAATTGGCACTTTCAAATGGGAAGTCATATATGGCGACTTGTGTGGTGACCTTGAATTTGACCTTCGATGACCTTGAAAGGTCAGAACAGCCATTTTGGGGTCAAAAATGCCCAGATTTGCCTCTATAGATGAAATGCTTGCAGATAGAACTCATGTTTGCATTATGAACATATAGCAAGACATATATGGCACAACTAATGATGACCTTGATCTTGACATCAGATGACCTTGAGTGCCAAATGTCTGACTCGTAATGTGTAAATTGACCTGAGCGGCCTAAACGATTCCACCCAGATATATCTTTGTATTATGAACATGTAATGGTGACATCGAAGTTCACACGGATGACCTTGATTGGTAAATCTCAAGGTCATTTGTTCACACTGCGAACCTTGATTGGTAAATCTCAAGGTCTGTTACCTGCCAATGCTGCCATGGCCAAACCAAAATTGTCCGGTAACCTGTCTTAGCCTTTGGGCTAATTTTTCCGTTGTCAATCCATTATGTTGTGGAATAATTTATGTGTTTCATGGGAGACACATTTGCATGTTGATGTAATCATAATCACAAATGGTATACCATTATGCTAAAATGTAAATCACTTGTATTCATGATATTGATCGAAGTGCCCTGCGTTACGTAGTATAGTAGTAGTATAGTTCATTGACATAAACAATCATACTTTACATACACCTACATGTGTATAGTTTCCATCCAATGACCATCACAAATATTTTGTGGGCGAACTGTGTCAAGACATCTATACATTACAATGTCAGTAGTCGACTTTCCCCAGAAATATGGTTTGGTAAATGTCTCGCTAGCCAGGCTTTCATTGATTAAAAATACTAGCGAGATGTTTGTTTACAATGTTTTTCATGACAAAGGTATCTACTCCGAGATTCACCATATATTCTGTTTTGTATGTTTTCAGGTATGGCACAAGGCATGCTTTCGATGTTGGGAATGCAACATGGCCTTAAATATGAAAAATTACAAAGGCTACGACAAAAAACCATATTGCAATGCGTGAGTATGATGAATGAAATTTATTTAGTTCATTGTGTTCAAATAATTACAGGTAATAAGTGTATTCATCTTTAGCAAGTGAAATATTGTCATCATCAAAAAACACTTGCTAAAAGAATACTAGTATTAAGAGAAATAATTTTACAAAACCATCCATGTCAGATGTTTTGTAACGTCGTCATTCTAAACATTGATTATATTCTATACCCTTGTTGCTATGGTAACAGGCATTACCCTACAACACGTTTCACCGCTGTGGCAGACACTCCGGAAATGTCCAGAATAGCCGAAAATACAAAAATGCAAAGTCAGGTACGTAAAATTTGTGTCACTTTATTCTTTATCAAATTATACAAAATGACGATATTTGCTTGACTGCGTGGTAAGTTCAAAATTCTGTCTTACAAAATATTTATAAAAGAAAAGTTTTAAAAGAAAATTGGACACTTGTTACATGAAGCGTAAGCGGATCAGTGATGAACTGGTCTGTTTACGATGTTCATAATAAATTGGTGCATCCATATGTATCATATTGCAGCAGCACAACAAAAATTCATTCATTATCGTTTAATGAAAATGTTTTGCTAGGTGCTCAGTGTTTGCTTTCAGATCCAGTATCACGAAGACTTTGAGAAGTCTAAAGGAAAGTTTACTGTAGTCGATGATGACCCGGAAACTCTGCGAATTCGGAAAAATACGCAAAACCAGAGTGCGGTACAGAGAACTATGTCTATTGCGAATGCCTCCACTAAATATTAAATATTGTGTTTGATTTGTCAGATCCGCGAATGTCCGCAATTCCCTCTATTTCACTCCCGGCCTTGCGTTTGTTTGTAAATGTTTGGATATTTGTGCATGCATTAATGCATGTTTTGTCCTGTGTCCAATGGTATTAATCTAATACGCTGCCATTTTGACAAATTTTAAACAACAATTTTCTGGCCACCTGAGATTTTTGTAAATTTTTTAGATTGTACATGAACATTCATTTATAAATCCAATCGTAGTGTAAAAGTTCTTCATTCTTTGTAGCACATGAAAAATTGGAAATAAATTGAAAACCATGATTACAAAATTCATCACTGCTCTATGATCACGGAAATATTGATGTCTGAAGACATAATGCCGTGGTTTCAATATAAATTTTCTGTAGACTTGAGAAATCTCGGCAATCATTATGTGCAAGTTTATTGTACACTTCTATTGTTAAAATTATGTTTTACTCTGGGATAATGTAAGATTTGCAATTATCCACTCTCAAACTCTGCACATCCCAATTTTACATGTTCTAGAAATATATTTCCTCATACAATTAATTTTGTTAATACACGATCACCATTTGCCATTCAGTATAACTTCAACAGCACATGACTGTATATATACAGGCTGCAGGCACTGAACCAATACCCAATAGAAAGCATTTGCTCATGTGCACTGAAATTGCAGTGACTGTTTAAATCATTTTACAAACTGACGAACAACTTGAAATTGCGTGTACTAGTAAGCAAATATGACTAATGCGTGAGGAAGTAATGGACATTCTACATTTGACTTCTAAAATCGTCCGTGTGAGAATTCTGTGTTCCCAGTTTGTTGTTGTTTACAACTGTGTGAAACCGCATGTAGGTCTATTGTACTGTATTGTAAATATGGTGCACATTTGAAATTTTTATTGCAAGATTGAATTAAATTAACTTATTTGGAAAGGTGTTATTATCCTTATAGATATGTAGTATATAATTTGAGTATACATGTAACAGTATCTATTGCAGTGGAGCATCTGTTGCTTTATGATTATGCATGAACTTGATTGAAGGAAAATTAGGTGCAGCTACATTTCCTTTTCAGGTATCGTATCACGATGACTTTGAGAAAAGTCGGGGCAAATATTCTTTTGTAGCGGATGATTTGGAGCTGGCAAGGCAGCGGCAACTACAAAATGATATTAGTATGGTAAAAATGTAACCAAATGCATGTTCTTTCCAGGGTTTTTTTTTGCATACAGTTGCAGTGATTTTTGACAGTTGCGGGTTCCAGTTCTTTGCAAAATTTTTCAAAATAAATATGTACGACTGCATTTTGCAAGAGAGAGAGAAGTTAACCAATGTTGATAATTTTGATATTTGATTCAGTTGATATAATTTTGTTCATTCCGTGCCTTTGGCTCATACATGTTTGTTTGGTATTGGATTGCAAAACATCTCATAAAAAAAAATTATTGTTTTATCTTGAATGCATTTTGAAACAGCCAATTGCAGCATATACCATGTATCTTGACACAAAGCTTTCACAGAACAAACCAACATGCATGTGAATTTTTGAAACTCAAAACAGATGTTTTTAAAAATTCATGTATTCCTGGGAATCTAACAAATTATTCAATGTCATGTCGATTGCTTTTGAAGTTAAGCTTCTAGTTTAACAGTGTGTAATTGCGATGATACGATGTGTTGTACCTACTGAATGTTTCAGATGTAGCTGAAAGTTTTTATACCTGAACCTGAAATATGTTGTGATTTTATTATAATACTTTTGTTGTTAAAATACAAAATTATTCAATACAATTTATTCAAAGTTATGTCATTGTTTTACCCAACAGGTGAAATACCATGAAGATTTTGAAAAGAACATCAAGGGTTCAAAGATACAGGTAGGCGTTTTGTTCTGGTATGTAAAATAACTAAATTTATGTATGTATACTAACAAGCATAGTAGGATTTCATAAAATACGATTAAACTATTGTTTTATTTTCAAATCTGACCAAATTTCGTTTAACAAGCATTTTATGAATGAACAATTTCCTCGAAATATTTATTTTATTGACATAAATCTAGGAATCTACCTGTCAGGAGTCAAACCCAATATTAACCCTTGTAATCCCGATCACGTTGACTATTAACCCTCGCCGCTCCAGGTTGCGGACGACCCAGAGACCCTGAGAATCAAAGCCAGTACCAATGTCATCAGTGGTGTCGAGTACAAGGGACTTCGAGAGAGGACCAACGATATGGAGGCCAGAAGATCATCACTCCAGCAAGGTGCGTACTTGTACCGGGTTTTCCCATGGGATCGGGTTTCCCCGGTTTCGGGGTTTGTGATTTTACCAAAGTCGGTTATGAGGTTTTTAAGATGTGGGTGGTTTTAAGGTTTTCGGGGGGGTGGGGGGGGGGGTTTACTGGGTTTGGTTTGGAGTGTTATATTTTGTTTGTAAAGTTAGATTTTTTTGCAGTTTCACGGTTATGTTTGATTTTCTAGAAAACTTAGTGCCACAGGTTGATGTTTTCATACTGAAAGCATGACTTACATCAACTTTTTGTTTGAGTTGAGAACAATTTTCATGATCGTAGCCTTATAGTGTCACTTTCAGCAGAAATGATGGTTAGTTTATGGAAAAATGATCAAATTCCTGTCTTTTCTTCTGCCATTACACCTCTGCTTGCATATATCCAAATGTATATTCCAATTCTATTTATGAAACAAGTATAATGTGGTTGAATATATTCAGATTGCTTCTGCTTTTTCTGGTTATATCTGTACATTGTCAATATTACTCGATCATGGTGCATATTATTCATCGTATTTCACTCTCAACAAAAGTTGCACTTCCTAATGATGAAAATCAACCCAAAAGTCAATAATATTTGAATTTTAGATTATTTCCAGAGGTTTCATGGCAGAAGAAATGTTTTCACATCGCCAGTTTTCAATCCATCCATGCATATTCATGTTCAACTCATGAATACTAATGAATGCTTCGGCTAGATTGGAATTCATTTACACTGACGACATTATTTCAACGTTTTTTAGTATCTTAATTACTAAACGACCTTTATTCCACAATAACTACTTTTGTTTTCGCAGATGCGCCCATGTTGTAAATAACATCTGTTGTCAATAACAACTAATAATATGTTATATGATTGACCGTTCAGTAGCGTTTAAGTTAATTATGCTTTTGGTTTCTCTATTTGTTTGTTTTTTCCTCCCATCGTTTATTATTTCCACTCCTACCCCGAACCTATCCCAAAACCCTTTCCCAAACCCCGATCCCATAGATGACGATATCGCGAGGGAAAACCCCAAGCGAATCTCGGGCTATGACCCGACAAAAGTCGGAGGTATGCGTATGATGGCACCGGCGGCCGCGGCGGAGCCCGCAGCTAACCCCTCGCCGTATTCCAATAAGAATATCGGCCATTCTACTGTGTATAGCTCGCAAGGAAAAGGTAAATTCTGTCATGGCGGATTGGGGAATGAAAATTTTTTCTTGGTGAAAAATTAAAATTTCTATACGTGATTAGTAATTTCTTGCAACATTTTAGGGTATGTTGTACATTTAGGAATATTTGTACAGTGGTATTTAAGGATACAGTATTAGATTTTTTTTTCACTAGTTCTATTTACAAAGAGTTGTATTATATAATGTTATTCCTTCTGTTACGTTTTCAACAGATGGTAAGAGTTTACCGGTATAGTATATGTTACTATGGTAACAGCTTCACTATGCTTACATTTCTTGGATATACAGATTTATAACCAAGACGACAATATTATCAGTAAAATGTACGGAATGTTGCTGAATGTGACTTGTATGACATTTGCATTGTTGATAACTAATATCTGTTATCTCAATTGATTATAATATCAAAATTACATTTTTTATGAAAATATTAAAAGTTTCAAAGGTGTATTTGTTTGGGTTTTTGATCTCTTCATAAAACTTTTGGTATTTTGTACTAAAATGAAAAAAAAAATTCCGAGCCTTGGTCTGAGAGCAAGATATTCAGTCTTTACTAAATTATATTGGAAATGTGCACTAATGCATATTCCTGTAAATGCGTTCAATATTGGTGACCTTGGGAAGCACAGCTACAGTTTTCAACTTAGTTTCGTGATTTCCCATATAACCACAATGGAAAATCATGTTTACACATATCAATATATTATGGATGTGATTACGATGCAAGCTATGCATATTTAGAATGTTCCAGAGAACTTGTATCTTTAAAAATGTGGAGGGATATTTTGACTGATTTATAGCCTTGATCAATGCTGAAGTAAATCAGTAGTATTAGTAAACTTGATCTGGCTTATAGCTTTTTTGGAAATAAAAAACAATGTTATAATATTTATTGATTTGGTAACTGCTGCTAGTTTGCAACACACAATTGCTTTTATCTGCATACAAAAAAGCCAATGTAAAATTACTCATAAAATTGCTGAGAAAACTGTGCTAATAAAGCAAATATTCCCCCCGCAGTGGAGCAGAGCGGTAATAAGAGGGTCGGCTCAATTGCGGACTACGACCCGCTGAATGAGAACTTTGGCTCGCTGCAGCACGGCTACGCCCCCGCAAGCACGATGAGTCAGACTCAGCAATGGGAAGAGACGATACCAGAGCCGGCGCCACAGAACCACAACAGTACGTACGCGCGCCGCCGTCTCGGGGAGTTAATGCGCGAAGACGGGCGGCAATGCTTTTTGAGTGTTCACTTGAAGTGTTGAAATTAAGTGTCGCAAAATTGTTTGTGATGATAAGTTGGTGTGTTAATGATTATTAAATCTACTCGTGAAATTGAAATCGGAAATTTTTGAACATTTTGTAAATTGATATATGTGTGTTGCTTGAAATGACATTTGTGTTACGAACTTTTGGCCTTGTTTCCAGTGCGTCATTTGTGCATGTTTTACGATCCTAGATGTTTGTTCTTATACTACCCAAAACCTACTGATCTCTAATATACCAAAGTTTGCAATTAAATGACAAAATAAAGGTAAAAATACCATAATTGCATAAGCGCATGTGAATTAAATGTATCCCCCCATCCACAATAATTCTACTGCATTTTCTCCCAAACATCACCACCCCACCCCATCCAACCACAGCCCCCCACCAACCCTCGCACTACCCTCCTAGATCGGACCCGCCCCCACAGAACCGGCCCCCCTCCCCGGACCCCCCACAGCATCAGTATGCGCCTGAGCCTAGCTATAACCCGCCTCCACAGGGATACGCGCCCAGGGACTCGCACGGTCAACGCTATGAAGAAGGTGTGCTCGCTAACGGGCGACTAATCAGCGACTAACAGAGGACAGATTAGTTCTATGTTTGCTGTGATAGTCTAACCATTAATCGTGATTTTACGTTTAACACCCCCATAGCACACAGCACTAGAAATCTTAGATGCTTCATGCACCTAGTGGTTTTAACTTTCACTTTCCGTTTGATGACTTTTGTTTTCCAGGTCTGCCAAGTTGAACATTACTTTAATTTATAAATGTCTAGAGATTTACCAGTACATGTAGTAGTGTGGTAGTTAATAATCTACCAGCATATATAGATGTCATATTTTATTTAATTTTTATCCCAATATATGTTACTCAAGTCATTCTGAAGTGGCGATTTCACTTATTTTTTCAAAAAATTTTATTTGGAATCGTAAACTCTATGATGTTTGGCAAAGGAACATCTCATCTTGGATTTGTAGACACGCTTGAAATTTGATCATTGTGGGAATACCTACTTCAGACATGGCTTGAACATTTTGATAATTTTTTTGTTCAACGTTAGGTGTGCCTCTCCGTATAGATTCATTCTCAACAGTTGAATATGTTCTGTTGTATAGAATACAAAATACAAATACACATGTACCTTACTGCCTAACAAATATTTATTCTCTGAAATTCACAAGCATGTCGTGCAAAGCATTTACTAACAACGCAAAGCTTTGAAAACATATTAATTTCAAAATTATAATGAACACTTCACCACCGTCACCAAAGACGGACCATTCAAGAGAGAAAGGGTCGTGCTCAGAGAAATCTGCCCTGTTGTCTGTCATCCTCAAAAAATAAGCGGCATGAAAATTTGAAGGAAATTACTAGTATATGTATAAATCGCTTATATTACAGAGGAAGAAATTATGAGAAGACAGATATCTCGAGCAAGTTCAGGTATAATATTGTTATTGTGACATGGTGCCGCGCGTCTGTCTTGCTAGAGCTACGAAAATTATTCAAGATGGCTGAATTCATTAAAATTTAGTATTTTAAGATATTACCGGTAATAGGATAGGCAAATTTCTGAAATTCTGTATATTTGATATTTAAGATATCTATACCAGTTCAGCATGATTCAAATATGGCCAAAACTGCCGAAATGATATGTACATTGTTAACAACTTGCTTCTGTAATCCTACAGCTCTCTCGCATATACATCTTTCGCTTGCTGTCAAAAACTGCCAAATGTTTTATCTGTCTTCTGCCTAACTGAGAAAATGTACAGTAATTTAAAAACGATGATTTGGAATGATACTTTTTTCTTCGAAATTTCAAAAGCTATGAATATTACTTAGTTCCTCGACTGTGGATATAGACAGAGCATTCCAGAAATGCATACAGAAGATATTACGTTGTATTATGCTAGGGTCTGATACTTGTTTTCAGCTTTTGATATCAGTGTCTTTGTTATATTGTTAGTAATGTTAGTTAGGCTGTTAGTAAGTCTTTTGTTTATCGTAAATCTGTATATATTTTATCATCATTATGCTACGGTATGTGTTGTGTATATGGAGAATCAAGACTTTTTAGGTTACCGGACCTTTGGTCCGATAACCTATTGGCATGGCATTGCGTCCGTCGTCCGTCCGTCCGTCCGTCCGTCCGTCCGTCCGGCGTTAACATTTTTATCTTTAAAGTTAACGATCGAATCTTTCTGAAATTTTGCACAAAAATGCCTAAAAATATTTTGAGAAGGAGGTATTTTTTTGTTTTTTGATTTTCGCATTTTTTTTCAAAATGGCGGCCGTCTTTGTCGAAAAACGCTGAATTTTGGACTTTGACGGCCATTTTCTCAAAAACTGTCTGATCAGTTTTGAGTTTTTGGTTTCAAAAGATTCCCCTCATATACCACTGTGATATGTATAAGTTTGGTTGCCCTAAATCTGCCGGTTTTCGTGTGGCGGCCATTTTGAATTTTTGGCGGGTCGGCGAAAAAAATTTTTTTCGCCCCAGATCGCATTACTATCCATTTTGGGCCATTTCTAGAGCAAAAAAAAATTTTCACCCTTTGAAAAAAATTTTGGACTTAGAAAATTTTCGGCACTTTTTCCCTTCATAATGGGAGCTGTCCGGACTGTACTCATAGAACGCTTGAAGATAGAGCTTAGAAATTGGCACTTTCAAATGGGAAGTCATATATGGCGACTTGTGTGGTGACCTTGAATTTGACCTTGGATGACCTTGAAAGGTCAAAACAGCCATTTTGGGGTCGAAAAACGCTCAAATTTGCACCTGGTCTGTATTTTCTCAAAAACTCTCTGATCAGTTTTGAGATTTTTGCTTAAAAAGATTCCTCTTATATACCTCTGCGACGTGTATAAGTTTTGTTGCCCTTGAATCGCCGATCTCAGTGTGGCGGCCATTTTGAATTTTTGACGAGTCGGCGAAAAAAAATTTTTTCGCCCCAAATAACATTACTATCCATTTTGGGCCATTTCTAGGCAAAAAAAAAATTTCACCCTTTGAAAAAAATTTTGGACTTAGAACATTTTCGGCACTTTTTTCCTTCATAATGGGAACTGTCAGGACTGTACTCATAGAACGCTTGAAGATAGAGCTTAGAAATTGGCACTTTCAAATCGGAAGTCATATATGGCGACTTGTGTGGTGACCTTGAATTTGACCTTGGATGACCTTGAAAGGTCAAAACAGCCATTTTGGGGTCAAAAAATGCCCAGATTTGCCTTTGTAGATGAAATGCTTGCAGATAGAGCTCCTGTTTGCATTATGAACATATAGGAAGACATATATGGCACAACTAATGATGACCTTGAACTTGACGTCAGATGACCTTGAGTGCCAAATGTCTGACTTGGAATGTGTAAATTGACCTGAGCGGCCTAAACGATTCCACCCAACATATAGAATATCAAATGCCGCACACATACATGTAATGGTTACATCGAAGTTCATACGGATGACCTTGATTGGTAAATCCCAAGGTCATATGTTTACACTGCGAACCTTGATTGGTAAATCTCAAGGTCTGTTACCTGCCAATGCTGCCATGGCCAAACCAAAATTGTCCGGTAACCTATCTTAGCCTTTGGGCTAATTTTTCTAATATGCGAAATGTCTGGTTTCTGTTCATGTGCAATGAAGTTTACTTGAGCAGGTAAGGCAGTGAAGCCCTGCTCGAGTAGGAATAAAAATACATGTATTTACAAAATTTCTAGGAACAATTAAGCTACAAAATAAGCTAATATAATTAAGCTACAAAATTGTGTGTGGTTGTAATGATTGTGTATTTTGCAGTTGTGACTCCTGCCTCACATTAATCTTTATTGTAGAGATTTAATTCGATTTACACACACTAATTTTTCCAGTGGAATGTTTGTACCGGAAAAAACACAACTAAATGAATAATATGCCAAATAACAATATCTATCAGATCTCATTCAGGACCTATGATATATTTTGACAGAACAACACTACCCAGCACCGCAGCATGGCATTCCTGCCCAGCCTGTGGCACAGCCGCCCCCACAGCCTGTAGCCCCCCAGCCGGTCCCTCAACAACAGCCGCAGCCCGCCAAAGTTCAGTCCTCGGTGAGTTACAGTGGCATAGGTCTCTTGGGGATTGTGATTTGTTGATTTGTCATCATAAGTATCGTATAAATCGGAGTAAAAATCAGATAATGGTTATAGTGGATGTATTGTATTTTCTTTGAGATGAGCAAAATTTTTTTAACCTTTTTAAAGGGAAAGTCGAAATATATGTTCCAAATAAATGAATATGTGAAGAATTGAAATTAACTTAAGTTTGATTTTTGAGCCTCTGTATCAAAACAGAACCAACTGATTGCATATTTACACTGTACACCCCTCTGTACGACAGGGCCCCATGTACCAGGCGATGTACGACTACGATGCGCAGGATGATGACGAGGTGGGATTCAATGATGGCGATATAATTGTCGACTGCCAACCGATCGACGAGGGCTGGATGTTCGGAACGATTCGTCGCACTGGCAAGCGTGGAATGCTGCCCGCAAACTACGTCGAACAAGTCCAGTGAAGCCTCAAATCACCACTGTTACTTTTTTGTATGTGATTTGTCTATTTTGCATGGACCGATCCAGCATATAATGTATATTTTACTAAAAAAATTGTGTAGTGTAAATTTTGAAGAATGTCGACCCACGCCCAATAATGTGCTTGTCGTTTGTTGAAAAGAAAAAACTCTTTGTGTACATATTAATAGTTCTAGAAAGAGTGATGTAAAATTTATACATGTATATTTTTTCTTTCGATGTTATATCACATTTGGTAAGCATTATTCAATGGGAGAAAATTGAGGGTATTCCATGGAGATTGGGGAAAACCGAGGGATTTTCCAGTGGAGTTTTGTGTTCGATGGTTACACTTGAATCAGGTTGTTTTATTTTGATGAATTTGTTTAGGTTTCTGTTGTTGATGATTTTCTTGAAGTTGTTTTATTGTCAACATGATTTTGTCCCATTTAAAACTATGAAGTAGGTTACACTGCTCAAGTTGTGAGAAAGATTTCCCAACATGGGTTGTTGAGTTGCCTACATTTACATAAACAAGGTTTAAACTGAACTTCACACCTAGGTGATAATGTAATGATTAACCTGACTACCATATTTCACAATACAGGGCATACTTCTAGGAACCATGTCAACAAATGGTCAGTAAATTCTGCTGAATAATACTTCTGTATTGTAAATTTGCTCCATCGCCTGATTTCTTAGTCCCTGAGTTGTTATGAAAACTTGTCCAGCAAACTTTATTTGAATAGTCAGCAACATTTTGTTGAGAAGTAAAGGACATGTTTGTTAAATTGTGGAAAATAACAGGATCTGTAAAAACTTATATATTTAAGAAAAAATTTGGTCCGGTTACAGTCTTGCCAGATGTTTGTCTATTTCTTGATTCATAAGAATACTGTGAGGGCTGAAGCGTTACGTAGAATCTTAGTCGATATAAAGAGTGTCTCATCATTTTGAACGTCTGTATTATATATACGTATACTGTTTTAAGTGCACTGCAGAGTTCTGGCCAATGTTTTGTGTTATATATCGCTATGTGTAACATTGTAAAATCATGGCGAATATGTCGTGTGTTTCCTTCAAGTGCTTCATTATGTTGCCACACGCATTTAGTTTCTGCAGACTAGCTCCCATGGTGTGAAACTATAAATATGAGAAAACTAGAGTGTAATATTATATTAATTACTGTAAAGTAGGGTTTGGTTGTTTCTGTCAGAATGTTTAATTAATAATATTATGTTGTTACCCCGGGGTAGTAATAATGTATGGCTGATAATGGGAAAAAATATTGCAAGAAAATATTTTTGAAATACTTAATTTACACGTATAGATATGACGGTGAAATATATAATAATCTGTGTGACATATACTCAACATTGTTATGTAGAAAGTGCTTGCCAATGTTGCTATTGTTCCATGTGTGAAAAAAAATTAGCATCTTTGCTTTCATTTGTTTTCTACAAAATCACTTCCCGGGTCGCAGTTGGCTGGTTCTTGAAAACAAACCCATGCTTTTGAAGCAGCTATTGCATTTTGATTTTGTTTACTATATCAATTATTATTATTGTTGGTGAAATATATTTATTTTGAGTGGGGGGAAAAGACACCAAGTCAGCTTTTGGAAAACAGAAAATGTTGATATTGTCACGTTTTTGGAAGTATAGTTCAAAATATTTATTTTGAGTGGGGGGAAAAGACACCAAGTCAGCTTTTTGAAAACAGAAAATGTTGATATTGTCACGTTTTTGGAAGTATAGTTGAAAAACTAGATAGAATGTATATATGTAGTTTGATCATTATCATGGAAAACAAACCCCAATTGTCCTACTCCACACACGTATAACATTGTTATATACAAACATGTAAGATAGCTTCGTACGTAATGTGAATATATACGCCAAAACAGTGAATATAAGGTAGTAAGTAGTGCACGATTGTGCAACACTGACTATATTTGTGACTGCATGTCCTCGATATATTGACAATTATATTGATGCATACATGGTACATGTGTTATATGGATATGAAACATCTCTTTCTCTTTCTTGCTTGATTGCCAACTGTTCTATTACTCATATGGTTTGTGTCCTACCTTCTTTTAAATCTGCAATGGCTAAATCAAAAATAAATATTTCCAAACACACTGTTGTATATTTTTTCTGAATGGCATATTGCAAGTATAAAATATAAAATACATTCAATATTTTACTTCATACATTAGTTTTACAGTGACCAGTACATTTTGTTCACAATGACGTATCGGTTGAAATTAATGTTGATTTCAATTACTTATATGGTGGTGACATTTTCAAAGATTGTGAGAAACTTTCTTCACACTAAAGCTGGAAAAATGACTGGAGTACAAGTACAGTGGTCCCCTTCAGATAAGACCCCCTCAATAAAGACCCCTCCCACACCCCTATAGCTTCTATTAAATAAGACTTTCACTCAATAAAGACCTTACTTTTGTGGCAGAAGGACAGGACTTAACCGAGGGGGACCACTGTACAGTTACGTAGAAAATCCTGGCACACAATAATTTATGCAATTGCCATTTGCGATGCGTAGGGCAAGTGAGAATACCATATTCATGTCCACACTTATGGGTAATATTACCTGGCTTTCAAATAAGAGGATAATCATGCCATGAAATTATTTAATGGCCAACCGCCATTACCTTTGCTTTTGGCAGGAAGACAAATATCTTACTGCTAAGCTTTCAAATTGGAGTTTACCTTCGTTTTCGTGGAGTAAAATCGTTTTACCCCGTCAGTTTTACAGACACCTTGGCTCTTGTCTTTGGGTTTTGGCTGCCAGGATTCACTTCCCATACGGAGCTCTCAGTTAGATTTGGGGTTTATGATTAGGTATCTGCTGTCTCCTATGGCTAGTGTTATCGGACCGCCTGCCGTTATGGTGTTTAAGACTCACGTTAATGCTTCTGTTTCGCAATGTGTCAAAAAGTCTGTATCGTTCGATACTAATGAATATTTTTTTCCTGCAGATTGCGGACGATTTAGTGGAGGGCGAAGTGCCTCCGGCCCATTTGCAGCCGGGGACATGCCGCAGACCACTCCCGTGTTTGTTTCTTTGACGGTCATGGTGTCCACGTCCCAGGCTATTCCGGCTTCTTCGGTTTTGGCTCATGCCTCTGGGCTCTCGCAGTCTTCCGTATCCTTCTGAACTCCACTGAGTGTGATTCCAGGTGTTTCGTCGCATTTTCTGTGGTGGGGAGAGTTTCATGCCGAAATGCAGGCCATGAAAGACGAATTCATGGGGGGATTGGAGCGACATTTTGCTCAAAGGCCACCCAATGTGCGAGATGTTCAGCTTTACAGCCTCCTTCGGTGGCTTCTCCATTCGTGGGGGATTCTGAGGACACTCCATTCATGGCTCAGGAGAAAGATACCACCCCTCTACCAGGTCCGTCAGTGGCTATTTTATCCCAAGCGCCTTCAGGATGAAGACTTGACCTCTCAGGATGAGGTTGAGCCCAACAATCCCTACAATAGACCGTGGGCTGATAAGCTCGATTATGTTCGTAAGCTCACGGGGGAAGAATGGCCTGAGATGACTCTGACTCTCCTCCTCCAGCAAAACGAGCCAGGTCGTTCACCAAGCAGGATCTTCATCAGCCCATGGCTTCCAGGGATTCTTTGAGCTTCATGTTGTCTCTCGGGCCAGTAATTCTGTGGCGGCCAAACCAGAGGACACGGTCAAGCGTGGTCGGGCTCAGGTGGGAGCTTTTCCTTCCAGGCCTAAGATCTTGGACTTCTACAAGTCGACCCACTAGGCTGCAGGAACAGGACATGTTTTCCCAGTCTAAATCACTCTCGCTACCGTGGAACCAGCTTTCGGATTTGCAGTCTCCTGTTCAAATGGGTGTGGTGATTGATTCGGCGATGGACTGGATGGTACATGCCCAAATCATGGACAACGAGAACCTTGATAGGGCGGGGCTCTTGATGTCCTGCATGGTCCGTGGGACTTTTGCGTGCTGTGGCAGATAAGGTATTGTTGGATGCTATCCTACAGTGTTTAGACTTCAAGGTCCAAGAGCAACTGCTGATCAAGCTTCGCCATCACCTTGTACTCCTCGACTCTGGTCCAGCGTCTCCTTTACTGTCCCCAGTGGACATGCACCAGGAGTTGGATGTCTTGAAAATGTCGCCAGGAGGAATGACACCTCCCTTCAGTAGTCCAAGGCTATGGAGAGGTGATCAAATATGCTGCTCCAGCAGCAGCAACAGCAGCAACAACAACGTCCCCAACAGCAGCAGTCTCAGCCCATTACAAGCTCCTCCTCGTCGGGTTGTGGCAGGGGGAGGTCTCGCAGCCCTTTCATGGGCCCCTGCTGGGGGGGTCAACGAGTGGGGCAGCAGGCATGCGCGGCCATGGGCATGGACGTTCTGCAAGCCAATCTTAGTTTGCAGGGGCGGAGAAAAGAGGTAGCTTCCGTGTTGGCAGTATTGGACCTCTGTACGAACTCCAAGTCAGCTCGGCTCCATAAATATCTTGAATATAAACGTGCCTTTAGGCGTGCGGCTAAGCAATTTTGGGACTCGTTAGTGAGACCTAGGAGCCAGCCCTTGTATAGTCTCCACTCTACGTCAGGGGTTTAGACTCGACTTCAATCAATTGCCACTATTGACGCTCATGCCAAGGGTCTTTTTGCTGACCACTAAAGGTATCCGGCTTCGGTAGAGAGATTCCGGCCATGATTGAAAATGAGCGCTGAGCCGGTGCCGGTTGCTTCTCGTGGGTTTCACAGTATTCTCTTTGTGGTTCCGACAGCGTCAAGCGGCTAGTGACTGGTGATGATCCCTCCACCCTCAACCGTTACCTTTCCATTCTGACGTTCACTTTGGAGACTCCAGAGGTGGTCAAGTCAGCAATGCCGGTGAATGCGTGGGTCGTGACTATCGACCTGAAGGATGCCTACTTCCACGTACAAATGAGGGGGTCAATCAAGAAGTACCTCAGGTTCTTCTATCAGGGCCAGGTATGGCACTTCCAGGCATTGCCGTTCGGACTGTCCATCACCCCTACTTGGATTTTCACGATGTGTGTCTGTTAGCTCCAGGTGGTAGTCCATCGAAATGGCGTAGTCCTGTATCAGTATCTCGACAACTGGCTAGTCAGGCACCAATCACCAAGGGCGCTTGTTCGTCGGGCTCAGTGTGGTTGTTGGATCTTTGCCAGTCTTTGGGATTCAAGATCAACCAAAAAGTCTGACTTATCTCCTTGGCAAGACTTCGTCGTTCTGGGCTATCGATTTCGGACTATATCCACCTGTGTTATATCAACCAAAGAGCGTTGGTTAAAGTTATTAGAGTATTCCTGCAGTTTCTTAGAATGAGTCTGCAGTCCGCTTCTCGTTGGCAGTCTCTAATCGGCTCTCTGGCATGATTGGAGAAAATGGTGTCATTACGCCGCATCTACATGCCAATTGGTCGCAGGCAACAGGGACATGGCCCAGTTGGTGTTGGTGTACGACCGGGTAGTGGAGGATTTGAGGTGGTGGTTGAATCTCTTCCGGGGAGCTCCATTCCGTCAGTCTCCTCCCTCCAGGCAGTATGGAGGTGGAGGTGGCTTGAGTTTCTCTTTTGCAACAGGGCAAGCACATCAATATCATGGGTTGGAGAGCATTGGCGTTGCAGCACTTGGAACACCAGTTCTCGGCTCAGGTTGTTCTTCTCGCCATGGAAAATTCCACGGTCGTGGCACATATAAACAAGTAGGGAGATACCAAGCCTAAAGGCCCAGTCACACTGACGATACGACCAAGATACGACCACGCTGCGACCTAAAATTTTTGTAATCATGGACAAATCATGACACGAACGTACGACTGGTCGTACAGGTCGTGAATGGTCGCAACCAAGAAACTAGTCGCAGCAAGGTTGATGGACATGTTCAAAACTTCCAACCTATGATCTCTGGTCGCACGTTGGTCTTGCACAATCGTGTCACCAGTCGGGAAAAGTGGCACCACCAATCGGACATTGTCGCACGCTATTGACCAACCAAAATGGTCGTGCTACTAGTCGATCAACCTGGCGACTAGTGGTGCAATCAGTCGTACAACTTCATGATCAGTGGTGCGATTAATCACGACCTGTGCTGACTGGTAGTACGACTTTACAATTGGTGGTACCACCCGTTTGAAGCTTCCCGAAAGGAAGATAAAACATGCAGTGAAAAATATTTCACCCAACACAACAAAAATTTTCAGCATTTTTCTAAACTATAAAACTGCAAAATATGGTTTCTGTCCAAGTTTTGTGCCCTTCTGTCTAGTCAGACGGACGGTCGTGCGTCAGGTCGCAATTTATCGTACGACTGGTCATTGATTGCAACGACTGGAGGTACGACATGTCGGTGGTCGCTACGACTGAAGGCACGACAGGTCGGTGGTCGCTACGACTGAAGGCACGACAGGTCGGTGGTCGCTGCAACTTGGTTGCACGCCTGCTTGCGATCAATCTTTTCCATTCTTTCAGTGATCGTGCCACCAAGCGTACCACCAATCGTATGAACAGTCGCTACTTGCGATTGCAGTGGCGATCACTGGTGATCAGAGTAACTAAGCAAATTTGAACCTGATCGTGCGACCATAAAATCGTACGACTCAGTGTAACTGGGCCTTAAGTCTCTGTGTCAGCTGACAGTGGACCTCATAAGTTAGTGTTTTGATCGCCAGATTACTTCCATCAGGTCACATGAATGTTTAGGGATTAGTTCGTTCTATACTTCTATGATCATATTCATAGAGGGAAGGGGGTTAGCACACCTCCTGTGGTTATTCTGAGATAACCCAAAAGTGTTATTAAAGAGGTCAAAGTGTGGACATACAGTTTTATCCTGTTGAAACCAATATTTATTACACACTTACGTCTATAATAAACATGGTGATTCTCCTTAAGTGTGTAATAAATACTGGTTTTAACAGGTTAAAACTTCATATTGAGGCGCTTAGACCATGGCCTTGTGTGCAGATTTATGCGATTTGGCCAGAATGTGTAAAAAGAACACTCATAGGACAATGGCCTTATATCCAAATGCAAGGTCCCTTAACAACATATAAGCCCGCACGTACAGTGGCTGATAGGCGACATTATAAAAAAACTTATTTATTTCTCAAAGTAATCATGACTGATACATAATTAACATAATTTACGCGGGAATAATATTTCTTACGTAGAAATAAGTTTTCTATGCGAGAATAAACTTTTTTATGCGTAACATTATTTCCGTGGAAATAACGTTATTTACTCCTGCCGTGTGTGAGGTACTAACCAAATACTGCCTACACGTGCTTTTATCTTTCTCTTGGTCGACAGGGGTAAATAACGTTATTTCCACGTAAATAATGTTATTTATGCATAAACAAAGTTATTTCTGCGTAAGTAGAGCTTTTTTTTGCATAAATAAAGTTTTTTAACGCGGAAATAACGCTATTTACGTGGAAATAATATTATTTACGCGGAAATAACAGTATTTATTCCTGCCATGTGTGAGTTACTCCTCCCGTGTGTTTTTTTACGTGAAAATAACCTTTTTTATACGTAACATTATTTTCGTGGAAATAACGTTATTTACGCGGAAATAACATTATTTACACGGGAATAACGTTATTTACGCGGAAATAACATTATTTAGTCCTGCCGTGTGTGAGATACTAACCGAACACTGCCTACACGCGCTTTTATCTTTCTCTTGGTCGACAGGGGTAAATAACGTCATTTCTGCTTAAATAATATTATTTCCGCATAAATAATTATGTTTACGGGTGAATAAAGTTATTTTTGCGTGAGTACCCATAACTTATGCAGAAATAACTTTTTATGCCTGATGACATTATTCACGCGGTAACATTATTTTACGCAGAAATAACGTTATTCACACGGAAATTACGTTATTTCTGTACAAATTATGTCAATTATGAACAGGTCAAGATCACTCCGAAAAATAAATTAGTTTTTTTACACTGTCACTTATCAGTCACTGTACGCACGTACTGGAAATGTTTGGAAGTGAAGGTGAAGGTGGCTGGTGTTTCTCACATTACCGATGCACTATGACTTTTGCACTTACATGCAGCAAACCGACAAAATAACTAAAACGAACTTTCTCCCAAATGGTGACAATAATACTTCGGTAACATGGCGTATTCCACAAGCTATAAATCGTCCTCAATTGTAATTGCTATGTTTGTTATTGACAACCCTATCGGCTTTATATTTAAAACATAGCACCATGGGTGGTGTAACTTACCCGCAGATTTATGATCAAGCGTGCTTTTGAGCTTCACTGAAGGTAGTCTGAGGTCAAGCTCAAGGTCACGAACAGATACAACTGTGAACATTTATGATACCACATATGCCCATAATACAACCATAACTTATGACTACAGATACATCTTATCATAAGATGTATCTGTAGTCATTTTGTTTGCACAGACCAATTTACACATTTCACGCTATAAATGCGATTTATCACTCATCTGAAGGTCAAGTTCAAGGGCATCAGATGATTCAACATATATGACTTCGTAAATGCTGTAATACAAACCTAAGCCCTCTCTACATGCGTTTTGTCTGCAGAGGCCAATTTACATAGTTCACGTCAATCTTTACCTTGAGATTTATCACTTTTAAGGTCAACTTCAAGGTCATAAAAAGATCCAACTTATATCATTCCTATATTGTCACAATACAAAATATAAGCACTATTTACATGCGTTTTGTCTACGGGGACCAATTCACATATTTCAAGTTAGATATGACATTGAGACTTCAGGCGAAATACATCGTTTACAGTAGATCCATCATGTATACGATACGTGGCTTCCTATTTGCTCATAATGCATTCCTAATTTGTATCCACAAGCATTATTTCTCCAGTAGCCAATTAGAGCACTGCAGCCTATTTTGGGCCTTTTGGGTCTAAATTTCCGACCGTTCG
Source organism: Terebella lapidaria (assembly GCA_949152475.1). Lineage (NCBI taxonomy): Eukaryota > Metazoa > Annelida > Polychaeta > Terebellida > Terebellidae > Terebella > Terebella lapidaria. The sequence goes on from OX424567.1 coordinate 29,542,868, forward strand.
AGCGATTCAAGGTCTATCTTTATACCCGTTACAAAAATAGCATGCTTGTACAGAATTAGGAAAAACAAATTATCACGTCAATTTTGAATAAATTATGTTTTTAATAAAGTCTGAAATTGTGTTAAATTGGTCATTATCGGCACTAAATTGGCCAAACACGATTCTAACAATTTTTTGTTTATAAAACGTCTTTAAATATCGGCCCACAGTGTGTTTTGGTAAATAAATTATTACCAAAAAAAAAAACATCACAAACCGGACAGGCGACGAAAAACCATGGCAATAGCTGGCCGGTAAGCTAATGAAGGGGAACGATTAGCGCTTCGAATTGGCATAATCATACATCAAAAACAACACTTTGATTTGTAATCTCATTTATCTGGTACAATAGGCCTGTTTAAACAACCGATAACAGGCTGGTAACAAGTTGAACATACAAGTTGAACATACTACCGTACGTATCAGAATTATAACACATTTGCCATTGATGAACAATCTATACTGTATGTACATCACGTTTATGCAAGATAAGTTTGTTTAAAGATAACAAACTTATATATGAACACGAAGAACATAATATACTAAATATACAATGTCCTATATTTGGTGTGAATTCATCACTTTTTCTCTCGAATTTTTGTAGTATATGGAGTATAAACGTCAGCGAATAGAATTATAGTCACAAAATTTCATATCCGTCAACACCAATTAAAGATGTCTGCTACTTCGCTAACATAGTACAAAAATAAACATAATGCTGACGGACATGAAATTTTGTGTCGAACAAAAGCCTAAAAGCTTTTGTATTACGGACTTGTGGCGATAACTCTATTGCAGTTAATCAGAGATAAATACATTTTTTACACGGAAGATCACTCAAGGGCCTAAAAGCCATTGCATTTAAATGATAAATTAAACCATTCTATATCAGCATACTTCACAAAAACCTGCGTTATAACAAAGCCTGTTCGTAAAAAACAGATTTTATAAACAAGTATATCATATGAAGAATATGTGAATAGTGAAATAAGTTAAATTAACAGTACACACATACGTCGATTTCATGCAATTCAGGGCAACCAAATATATCTACTTTCTAGCAGTTCTCAAATGTAAAGAGTCAAGTCAGAATTTTGAAGTACACGTGAAAAAAATAATTTTGAGATGATACCAATAAGAACTAATAGTTGTAAATATTTTCAGATGCATCATTCAAATACTAGTACTCTCATTCTGAATTCTAGCATTCAGTCTCTTGTATATATATGTGCAGTCTCTTGTATATACCTACATACTATCACATTTGATCATCGCTCCAACAATAAACCGATTTGCACACAGGACATGAGGTCACACAGTTTAGGGCATGAACACCTCTGTTACAAGTTTACATTATGAACAGTGAACATCTTTGTTAGTAAAGCACCGCGACCACTCATGAAATAAACTAAACAACTTCTTCTTCAGACAATCGTACGCTACATCTCAATCACCAACCGAAAAAAAACCCAAAAACAAAATCCACACTTCAACTTGAGCAAGATACATTCGTCGATACCCCTATAAGGGCCAAATAAATGTACCCCTATAAGGGCAAAACACAACATCAAATAAAACAGGCCATATAAAACATATAATATACAATCTACCTAAGTTGTGTAAATGGAATAAAAAGAAAGCAACTGTCCTTTCATTTCACCAAGTGATTTTATGCAGTGTAACTAGGTGCCGTGATGCTCCCCTCAGAGCATATCCCGTCTTCAGGAGAGGTCTCGCTGTAGGCGGGTGGCTCCATGCAGTACGGAGGCGGGTCAAAGACCGACTCGCCGGGAAAAGCTGATCCCGACCACATCTGCGAGTTGGCGTCCGTCGCCGGTGGAGCCTCCGCAGGATCGGTCTCTCCTACCTCTGGCACGGGGAGGCTCTCAGGGACACCCGACTCAGATCTAGGTCTGCCTATGGGCGTGGCGTTGTTGCCTTGGTTACCAGTGGCGGGGGCGGGGGCGCGGGCGATGACGGGATGTTGGAAGCTGATGGCGTAGGCCGGCGGGGCTGGAAGGACGACGTTCCTGTCCTGACCCCGGCCTGGAGATCGACGGTTTCCGCACTCCGCGTCCTCGGTGCTCTGGTTCGACGACATGCTCAAAGTCCTGATCTTCTTCATGACCTGCGAATGGAGACAATAGAAAATGCCATCACGGGTAAAATACCTTGTTACATGTTTGAAGAGTAATTGTAGGCTACACCACTACATCTTTGTGGATTTAAAAGGAGCAAAAACGGGTAACTTGCATTCCAACAAAAAGCATGTGCTGTACCCAAAGACTCACCTTTTTGTAGCCGAAGCATTTAGCGACAAATGCCACGATTGAGATCAGGATGATTCCAATAGCGGCGATGACTATGAAAATCCAGAATTCCATGTCTGTGGCTGTGTCGAACCCTGGAACACAGCGTGTTTCTCGCGAAGAGCAGCCCTCGATTTACGCCCCTTGAATGTTTGATGACAGTCTGGCACATTGGACCGGACAGACGGTTTGTCGCTATGGAAACACTCAGGAAAATCGGCGGGTTCCTCCAGACGGGAACCCGAGAAGTCAATTAGCAGTAAGATTGAGTGTAGTATGCTGAACCTCTCTTCCTTCTTGAATTTCTGTTTTTGAAAAGAAAAATAAATATAATGATACTTAACGGCTTTGCATGGTTACTGTTCATTACTGCTAGAATAACTAACGTCCGCGAGACTATAAAACCAAGGATCCTACCACGATATGGTACGATCCTTGACAAAACATTGCAAAAACCTTAGGCCACACCACTATAATACGCCATATAGTTATATTAAGATGTATAGGCTAGGACTACACTACAGTATACAAGCTACAGAATAGTAGGAATGGAAAGTGTTAAGAATATGTCCGGAGGAAATGTTTTGCTGTTATTGTTTTTTATTTATGAATTAAATTAATATCTCGCCTATTATTCCCCAGTGCTTGAGTCTTCACTCCAGGTTTTTTTATGCACATATGCCTATATCCTATTCTAAGTGCGATTCTGATATGATTCTATTACATCAGCGTTATATCAGCGCGTGCAAAAAGTCACTGCCTGGGCAAACAGAGTGACAATATTTGCGACCCCCACTGTACCACACAAACATCACTGACATCTGACATGAGACATTGTGAACTACTGTTCACAGCATAGTAAACGGGCGAAGCCCGCACAATAGTGCGCAACGTATGTCCACCGTGGAATCAATCCCTGCCCGTCACTGCGGGAGACCTCGCAAAACGGAACCAGCTGAAATTAGTGTGTTTTTAGTATATCCGGGCCCGGGGCCCGGACAAAAACAGGTGTTCAAGGGTTATTACCTTTTGCCGGCGTGCGGCTAAGCAATTTTGGGACTCGTTAGTGAGACCTAGGAGCCAGCCCTTGTATAGTCTCCACTCTACGTCAAGGGTTCAGACTCGACTTCAATCAATTGCCACTATTGACGCTCATGCCAAGGGTCTTTTTGCTGACCACTAAAGGTATCCGGCTTCGGTAGAGAGATTCCGGCCATGATTGAAAACGAGCGCTGAGCCGGTGCCGGTTGCTTCTCGTGGGTTTCACAGTATTCTCTTTGTGGTTCCGACAGCGTCAAGCGGCTAGTGACTGGTGATGATCCCTCCACCCTCAACCGTTACCTTTCCATTCTGACGTTCACTTTGGAGACTCCAGAGGTGGTCAAGTCAGCAATGCCGGTGAATGCGTGGGTCGTGACTATCGACCTGAAGGATGCCTACTTCCACGTACAAATGAGGGGGTCAATCAAGAAGTACCTCAGGTTCTTCTATCAGGGCCAGGTATGGCACTTCCAGGCATTGCCGTTCGGACTGTCCATCACCCCTACTTGGATTTTCACGATGTGTGTCTGTTAGCTCCAGGTGGTAGTCCATCGAAATGGCGTAGTCCTGTATCAGTATCTCGACAACTGGCTAGTCAGGCACCAATCACCAAGGGCGCTTGTTCGTCGGGCTCAGTGTGGTTGTTGGATCTTTGCCAGTCTTTGGGATTCAAGATCAACCAAAAAGTCTGACTTATCTCCTTGGCAAGACTTAGAAGTTATTAGAGTATTCCTGCAGTTTCTTAGAATGAGTCTGCAGTCCGCTTCTCGTTGGCAGTCTCTAATCGGCTCTCTGGCATGAATGGAGAAAATGGTGTCATTACGCCGCATCTACATGCCAATTGGTCGCAGGCAACCAGGGACATGGCCCAGTTGGTGTTGGTGTACGACCGGGTAGTGGAGGATTTGAGGTGGTGGTTGAATCTCTTCCGGGGAGCTCCATTCCGTCAGTCTCCTCCCTCCAGGCAGTATGGAGGTGGAGGTGGCTTGAGTTTCTCTTTTGCAACAGGGCAAGCACATCAATATCATGGGTTGGAGAGCATTGGCGTTGCAGCACTTGGAACACCAGTTCTCGGCTCAGGTTGTTCTTCTCGCCATGGAAAATTCCACGGTCGTGGCGCATATAAACAAGTAGGGAGATACCAAGCCTAAAGGCCCAGTCACACTGACGATACGACCAAGATACGACCTCGCTGCGACCCAAAATTTTTGTAATCGTGGACAAATCATGACACGAACGTACGACTGGTCGTACAGGTCGTGAATGGTCGCAACCAAGAAACTAGTCGCAGCAAGGTTGATGGACATGTTCAAAACTTCCAACCTATGATCTCTGGTCGCACGTTGGTCTTGCACAATCGTGTCACCAGTCGGGAAAAGTGGCACCACCAATCGGACATTGTCGCACGCTATTGACCAACCAAAATGGTCGTGCTACTAGTCGATCAACCTGGCGACTAGTGGTGCAATCAGTCGTACAACTTCATGATCAGTGGTGCGATTAATCACGACCTGTGCTGACTGGTAGTACGACTTTACAATTGGTGGTACCACCCGTTTGAAGCTTCCCGAAAGGAAGATAAAACATGCAGTGAAAAATATTTCACCCAACACAACAAAAATTTTCAGCATTTTTCTAAACTATAAAACTGCAAAATATGGTTTCTGTCCAAGTTTTGTGCCCTTCTGTCTAGTCAGACGGACGGTCGTGCGTCAGGTCGCAATTTATCGTACGACTGGTCATTGATTGCAACGACTGGAAGTACGACATGTCGGTGGTCGCTACGACTTGGTTGCACGCCTGCTTGCGATCAATCTTTTCCATTCTTTCAGTGATCGTGCCACCAAGCGTACCACCAATCGTATGAACAGTCGCTACTTGCGATTGCAGTGGCGATCACTGGTGATCAGAGTAACTAAGCAAATTTGAACCTGATCGTGCGACCATAAAATCGTACGACTCAGTGTAACTGGGCCTTAAGTCTCTGTGTCAGCTGACAGTGGACCTCATAAGTTAGTGTTTTGATCGCCAGATTACTTCCATCAGGTCACATGAATGTTTAGGGATTAGTTCGTTCTATACTTCTATGATCATATTCATAGAGGGAAGGGGGTTAGCCCACCTCCTGTGGTTATTCTGAGATAACCCAAAAGTGTTATTAAAGAGGTCAAAGTGTGGACATACAGTTTTATCCTGTTGAAACCAATATTTATTACACACTTACGTCTATAATAAACATGGTGATTCTCCTTAAGTGTGTAATAAATACTGGTTTTAACAGGTTAAAACTTCATATTGAGGCGCTTAGACCATGGCCTTGTGTGCAGATTTATGCGATTTGGCCAGAATGTGTAAAAAGAACACTCATAGGACAATGGCCTTATATCCAAATGCAAGGTCCCTTAACAACATATAAGCCCGCACGTACAGTGGCTGATAGGCGACATTATAAAAAAACTTATTTATTTCTCAAAGTAATCATGACTGATACATAATTAACATAATTTACGCGGGAATAATATTTCTTACGTAGAAATAAGTTTTCTATGTGAGAATAAACCTTTTTATGCGTAACATTATTTCCGTGGAAATAACATTATTTACTCCTGCCGTGTGTGAGGTACTAACCAAATACTGCCTACACGTGCTTTTATCTTTCTCTTGGTCGACAGGGGTAAATAACGTTATTTCCACGTAAATAATGTTATTTATGCATAAACAAAGTTATTTCTGCGTAAGTAGAGCTTTTTTTTGCATAAATAAAGTTTTTTAACGCGGAAATAACGCTATTTACGTGGAAATAACATTATTTACGCGGAAATAACAGTATTTATTCCTGCCATGTGTGAGTTACTCCTCCCGTGTGTTTTTTTACGTGAAAATAACCTTTTTTATACGTAACATTATTTTCGTGGAAATAACGTTATTTACGCGGAAATAACATTATTTACACGGGAATAACGTTATTTACGCGGAAATAACATTATTTAGTCCTGCCGTGTGTGAGATACTAACCGAACACTGCCTACACGCGCTTTTATCTTTCTCTTGGTCGACAGGGGTAAATAACGTCATTTCTGCTTAAATAATATTATTTCCGCATAAATAATTATGTTTACGGGTGAATAAAGTTATTTTTGCGTGAGTACCCATAACTTATGCAGAAAAAACTTTTTATGCCTGATGACATTATTCACGCGGTAACATTATTTTACGCAGAAATAACGTTATTCACACGGAAATTACGTTATTTCTGTACAAATTATGTCAATTATGAACAGGTCAAGATCACTCCGAAAAATAAATTAGTTTTTTTACACTGTCACTTATCAGTCACTGTACGCACGTACTGGAAATGTTTGGAAGTGAAGGTGAAGGTGGCTGGTGTTTCTCACATTACCGATGCACTATGACTTTTGCACTTACATGCAGCAAACCGACAAAATAACTAAAACGAACTTTCTCCCAAATGGTGACAATAATACTTCGGTAACATGGCGTATTCCACAAGCTATAAATCGTCCTCAATTGTAATTGCTATGTTTGTTATTGACAACCCTATCGGCTTTATATTTAAAACATAGCACCATGGGTGATGTAACTTACCCGCAGATTTATGATCAAGCGTGCTTTTGAGCTTCACTGAAGGTAGTCTGAGGTCAAGCTCAAGGTCACGAACAGATACAACTGTGAACATTTATGATACCACATATGCCCATAATACAACCATAACTTATGACTACAGATACATCTTATCATAAGATGTATCTGTAGTCATTTTGTTTGCACAGACCAATTTACACATTTCACGCTATAAATGCGATTTATCACTCATCTGAAGGTCAAGTTCAAGGGCATCAGATGATTCAACATATATGACTTCGTAAATGCTGTAATACAAACCTAAGCCCTCTCTACATGCGTTTTGTCTGCAGAGGCCAATTTACATAGTTCACGTCAATCTTTACCTTGAGATTTATCACTTTTAAGGTCAACTTCAAGGTCATAAAAAGATCCAACTTATATCATTCCTATATTGTCACAATACAAAATATAAGCACTATTTACATGCGTTTTGTCTACGGGGACCAATTCACATATTTCAAGTTAGATATGACATTGAGACTTCAGGCGAAATACATCGTTTACAGTAGATCCATCATGTATACGATACGTGGCTTCCTATTTGCTCATAATGCATTCCTAATTTGTATCCACAAGCATTATTTCTCCAGTAGCCAATTAGAGCACTGCAGCCTATTTTTGGCCTTTTGGGTCTAAATTTCCGACCGTTCGAGCGATTCAAGGTCTATCTTTATACCCGTTACAAAAATAGCATGCTTGTACAGAATTAGGAAAAACAAATTATCACGTCAATTTTGAATAAATTATGTTTTTAATAAAGTCTGAAATTGTGTTAAATTGGTCATTATCGGCACTAAATTGGCCAAACACGATTCTAACAATTTTTGTTTTATAAAACGTCTTTAAATATCGGCCCACAGTGTGCTTTGGTAAATGAATTATTACCAAAAAAAAAAAACATCACAGACCGGACAGGCGACGAAAAACCATGGCAATAGCTGGCCGGTAAGCTAATGAAGGGGAACGATTAGCGCTTCGAATTGGCATAATAATACATCAAAAACAACATTTTGATTTGTAATCTCATTTATCTGGTACAATATGCCTGTTTAAACAACCGATAACAGGCTGGTATAAGTTGAACATACTACCGTACGTATCAGAATCATAACACATTTGCCATTGATAAACCATCTATACTGTATGTACATCACGTTTATGCAAGATAAGTTTGTTTAAAGATAACAAACTTATATATGAACACGAAGAACATAATATACTAAATATACCATGTCCTATATTTGGTGTGAATTCATCACTTTTTCTCTCGAATTTTTGTAGTATATGGAGTATAAACGTCAGCGAATAGAATTATAGTCACAAAATTTCATATCCGTCAACACCAATTAAAGATGTCTGCTACTTCGCTAACATAGTACAAAAATAAACACAATGCTGACGGACATGAAATATTGGGTCGAACAAAAGCCTAAAAGCTTTTGTATGACAGATTTGTGGCGATAACTCTATTGCAGTTAATCAGAGATAAATACATTTTTTACACGGAAGATCACTCAAGGGCCTAAAAGCCATTGCATTTAAATGATAAATTAAACCATTCTATATCAGCATACTTCACAAAAACATGCGTTATAACAAAGCCTGTTCGTAAAAAACAGATTTTATAAACAAGTATATCATATGAAGAATATGTGAATAGTGAAATAAGTTAAATTAACAGTACACACATACGTCGATTTCATGCAATTCAGGGCAACCAAATATATCTACTTTCTAGTAGTTCTCAAATGTAAAGAGTCAAGTCAGAATTTTGAAGTACACGTGAAAAAAATAATTTTGAGATGATACCAATAAGAACTAATAGTTGTAAATATTTTCAGATGCATCATTCAAATACTAGTACTCTCATTCTGAATTCTAGCATTCAGTCTCTTGTATATATATGTCAGTCTCTTGTATATACCTACATACTATCACATTTGATCATCGCTCCAACAATAAACCGATTTGCACACAGGACATGAGGTCACACAGTTTAGGGCATGAACACCTCTGTTACAAGTTTACATTATGAACAGTGAACATCTTTGTTAGTAAAGCACCGCGACCACTCATGAAATAAACTAAACAACTTCTTCTTCAGACAATCGTACGCTACATCTCAATCACCAACCGAAAAAAACCCCAAAAACAAAATCCACACTTCAACTTGAGCAAGATACATTTGTTGATACCCCTATAAGGGCCAAATAAATGTACCCCTATAAGGGCAAAACACAACATCAAATAAAACAGGCCATATAAAACATATAATATACAATCTACCTAAGTTGTGTAAATGGAATAAAAAGAAAGCAACTGTCATTTCATTTCACCAAGTGATTTTATGCAGTGTAACTAGGTGCCGTGATGCTCCCCTCAGAACATATCCCGTCTTCAGGAGAGGTCTCGCTGTAGGCGGGTGGCTCCATGCAGTACGGAGGCGGGACAAAGACCGACTCGCCGGGGAAAGCTGATCCCGACCACATCTGCGAGTTGGCGTCCGTCGCCGGCGGAGCCTCCGCAGGATCGGTCTCTCCTATCTCCGGCACGGGGAGGCTCTCAGGGACACCCGACTCAGATCTAGGTCTGCCTATGGGCGTGGCGTTGTTGCCTTGGTTACCAGTGGCGGGGGCGGGGGCGCGGGCGATGACGGGATGTTGGAAGCTGATGGCGTAGGCCGGCGGGGCTGGAAGGACGACGTTCCTGTCCTGACCCCGGCCTGGAGATCGACGGTTTCCGCACTCCGCGTCCTCGGCGCTCTGGTTCGACGACATGCTCAAAGTCCTGATCTTCTTCATGACCTGCGAATGGAGACAATAGAAAATGCCATCACGGGTAAAATACCTTGTTACATGTTTGAAGAGTAATTGTAGGCTACACCACTACGTCTTTGTGGATTTAAAAGGAGCAAAAACGGGTAACTTGCATTCCAACAAAAAGCATGTGCTGTACCCAAAGACTCACCTTTTTGTAGCCGAAGCATTTAGCGACAAATGCCACGATTGAGATCAGGATGATTCCAATAGCGGCGATGACTATGAAAATCCAGAATTCCATGTCTATGGCTGTGTCGAACCCTGGAACACAGCGTGTTTCTCGCGAAGAGCAGCCCTCGATTTACGCCCCTTGAATGTTTGACGACAGTCTGGCACATTGGACCGGACAGACGGTTTGTTGCTATGGAAACACTCGGGAAAATCGGCGGGTTCCTCTAGACGGGAACCCGAGAAGTCAATTAGCAGTAAGATTGAGGGTAGTATGATGAACCTCTCTTCCTTCTTGAATTTCTGTTTTTGAAAAGAAAAAGAAAAGGGAAAGAAAAAGAATATTATGATAATCAACGGCTTTGCATGGTTACTGTTCATTATTGTTAACAATAACTAACGTCCGCGAGACTATAAAACCAAGGATCCTACCACGATGTGGTACGATCCTGGACAAAACATTGCAAAATACCTTAGGCCACACCACTATAATACGCCATACAGTTATATTCGGATGTATAGGCTAGGACTACAGTATGAAACAGGTGTTCAAGGGTTATTACCTTTTGACGGTTCACAGCGTGGTTTTAAACACTATTGCGCAACAAACAGAACGGTGGTTGAATCGCCCCCTCTTTCTACAATTTTTGCCGAGGGCGTCGAGACAGTCCTGAAATAGAGATATCGCCTGACTATAATTCTAGGCCAGGGCAATATGTGGGATCTTCGTACTGCATATTTTAAATGAATGTAAATTTGACTGAATTCCTTCGTTCAAACGATTGCAAAATTTTGAAAATTTGCGGTTACTTTTCTGTCCGTTATCATAAAACATTATTCGCATAATTCCAGCAGGCCTTAATATATTTTTCCCGCAAACAGAAACAAAAAAGTCAGGGAAAAACGAACAATGGTTGTGGCAAATAATCAGATTCAACATAATCCCAATTATAAAATATTAAATATCCCAATTTTAGTGTTCACTTACCGCAAAACTGAACTTCAATAAATCTTTGATTAACCAATTACATCCTGAATTAAATAGGTCAAATTAGTTTTCCTGTTTTTCACTCTTTGTAAAATTTTCCTGTTTCTACAGCTAGTGACCGCACTGTTCCTTGTCTATGCGCAATAGAGTTGAGCTCAGCGCTTTGGTGGACTTTTATAAGGATTTTCAGGAAAATTTCCCAGCGCATGCGCACTAGGAGGTTTTGTAGCCATTTTGTATCAAAGATTAGTATGAATAATGTGACAAATTGGCTCCACACTTGACTTTGTTGTCGGTGTTTTGCAAAGTTGCATTCATTTGCATGCAATCTGCATGGGACTTGACCCCCCACACCCCCATTATACCCATGAACACCACTCGAAAAGTAACGATGTACACTAGAAAGTCCCCCAAATCAAGGGCTTTCCACATTGTTGCACGCCTTGACTTAGCAGAGTATTCAATGACGTTGCGCAGTCAATGATGTTTTTATCTGATCTTCAAGGACTTTGTTTATCACTAACAAAACATTACTACTGCTTGGCATCCAAAATCAAGGCCTGTCTCTTTGGGCTCAAGATAACCACGAGAGAGACTTCAACCGACGATTGTTCGATACAAACAATTGTACTTATCGTTCGTAGAATTGCAGCAAAAATCTGGGACTTGTTTGTTTTCGGGCTTGGTTCAATGTGGACGCAGCACCTCCTTATCACCATAAAAGGCATGCATGAACCCAAATCAAGGATGGATTAACAATGGTGTACCGTATTTTGTTACATTGTATATAACCTTTCGACTGAATGAATCACAATCGATTGTTGACAAAGTGGCTAGCTGACTTGTATAATCTTTATCAACACACTCTCCTCTACAGGATGTTGGTAGTAGAATCTTGAACTTTTTTTATGGAAAAAACCCCCGAAACCCGACCACTCAACGTGTTCCCGCCACAAGAGTCATTAACACTTTCTCATATTTTATCAGTTATACTATTATTGGATATGAGTGATATTGAAGTTTAAAAAAATTACTCCGATAAATTAAAAATTCTATACAGACCACAATAATCGTTTGATAAAAGTTCACCCCCCCCCCCCGGATGAATACGAGATATTGTCTATAAATATCTTGGGAGATTGATAATTGCATTAGTGAGGAGTGTTTACATGAAACTAGTGTCTTCCTGGTTTGTTCATCAATAGGCAATTAATGATAACACACTTATCATATCACAACCAGTCCTATTAAGCACTTGCCAGTAATTATAATGACAATGTGAGATAAAAATAATAAAAGTTGTATCGCTATATATAGCAATAAAAGAGACAACTTATCGATAACGATTGTGTGAATGAGGAAGAATTGTTTTGCATAAGCGATTATAAGATTATCCGATTATATATTCGGTCTATCACGAATGAACGCTGATCCGGCACAACGTGTAGGGTTGAATATCCATAACTCATATATTGTAATACTGTGTAATTTATGAACAACAAGCTAGAACACTATAGGACACACGTATAAATTTGGAAGGTGTGTGTTGAAAGACAATATATTCAGTAAAATGAGTTAGTACAATTCAATAAAGAACAACATTCAATAAAGTCCACATTTGCACCCAAATTGGTGATCACCACACTCACTTTTTCAAAAGTACATTTTCCTAAGAAGTATTTTTTTCTCAAGGCAATACACATAGTTGCTTTTTTTTGACGACGAATCTTTACGACCTTTATTTTACTGTCAGTGTACGAAGGCCAATGTCCTCAAGAGCAAACGGCCTGTGACACGACTTTTTGAAATATTTTACGATCTTCAAGGAAAAATTAAATAAGATTGCTCAGCCAGTGTCCTATATTTCCGCTCGGGCTGGTCTGAGTAACAAACGGGTTCTAAAAACAGTTATGAAACTGTAAAGCCTCATCCCATCTACAGATCTAATTGTGAAAACTCGTGATAATATCAAACATTTTGGCTTTTGTACAAATTCACCCTTCTTGAGCGTCTAGGATGCCCTCTTTAAATATTATAATCCATATATTTATATAGCAACTATGAAGAATAAATCCAATTTTCCACTTATAGATTAATGCCATACTGATAATCACTATAATCTTCATGCAATATATACTAAAATGTTTCAATTAAGGTTCTCGCACGGCTCCCTTCACAACACCTGTACTATCGTTTTCTAACTCGTTTGCACCATGTTTTGTTAATATCATTGCGATGCTAAATGATATCGTGTATGCCAATGAACATTGGCATATACATGAACAATTAACATTGGCATATTTCAGCTGAGGGTCAAACGAAATTTTTCTAATAAATTTTCTCTACCATATATCCCAAATATTATTTTCAATGGCACAAAACAGATAGTGACTTGATTTCAGAAAAAAAAAAACATTTCTATGACCCGTCAAAAAATGTTCGTCAAAGCAATTTCTGAAAGATTCGCCAGTAAACTTTGAAGATAGAAACGTGGACGAACGGACGGACGCAAAGCCATGCCAATAGATAATGAACCAAAAGTTCGGTAACCTGAACAGGCTCTGGCTTCTGGGGCCTTTGTGCGGGCTGAGGACCCCCCCCCCCCCTGCCGCATTGGGCCCCTCCATTTAATACCTGGATCTGCCCATGAAACGACTTATGAAAAGTAGAGTATAGAAACTCAATAAAACTATACGAGAAGTGGTTGACACCACTTGCATGACTTGTGACTTGTATGGTGAATTTTTGGTTGTGTACACATGGATAGACTACATGTTCACTATGCGACAGTACTCCACCCATAATGAAAAAGCTTTACAATGGCTATTTTGCTCACGAATATACAATTTATACGCCTGTTTTTTTGCTTTAGTTAATATTCATAATTATGTGGTTTACAGGAACATGTCCAAACAGGCGCATATATAATCATAAAAAAATACAACGCACATTTCACATGTGATTTGAGATGTCTCCCTTTGAATCCCAGTTAATTAATACTCACCAATTTCGCCCGGTTCACCAACATCGCTTTACTCCGTAATATGTCAGTCGGTTTGTTGTCGAAAAGTTTCTCCAACACGGAAATTTGCTAGCTTTATCGTCGCAATACTTTTGAGCAACGCTTATACATCTATATGTAACACGGGTGTTATAAATATTTATATGTCTGGTTTTCTGTTGTTTGTACACTTCCGTGGACCCATCTAACCGTGTGCCCCTACATAAGTTATTTATCGACCCACACTGGCCAAGCTGAACTAAGTGGGCCACTGTGTTCTCCATTCACACATGGCCGACCTGCCCAAAATAGCTATGCATATCACAGAGAACATTCATAGATATAGGTAAATCGTAAACAAGCATTAATCGCATGTACATTGATGTGCTTGTCGATTTTATAACAAATATTCACCAAAAGTTGATTCCAATATCACCGTGTTGCCTTTCATGACAACATAGTAGTCTTACACTTTCTTTTGATTGGTTTCAAAGTTTGTTCAAAGCAAATATAATAGTCTTGAAAAAATAAAACTGATTACACACTGATTGTTTATATGTAATTATATGAATCGCGCGCTAACATAACTACTGATAATTACATACATATTTCATTATCATAGTTGTTATACCAGTAAACATCATGAAGCTTTTAGTCGTATATACCATGCCTATGTTGTTGTCAAGTCTTACGAAAACAGAATGAAAGAAAGATAGAGTTGAATTTTTTACTGTCCGACACATGACATCACGACACACAGGTAAATAAGGAGTCCTGTCCTCAACAAAAAAATTGAGTTAATTTTTTCCCATATGTATGAGATAGTAAATCATATGTATAAAAAACTTATCTCATACGTAGAAATGCAAATACATACGTAGGGGATACTGTACTGAGTCATACATATGTGGTACTAATGAATAGTATAAGATACTAACTCATACGTATGGTATACTAACACATACGTATGGTATACCAATCATACGAGATACTCAAATTTCCATATACCCAAGTCCGATATGGAAGTAGATGTAATGGCTTCTTCCTCCATTTTTTCCCTCGGTCTTCTTGCTTTTTTTACGCTCTGCATGAAAATGTCATCTCGTGTACACATATATCTACTAAAATGAAATATCTCCTACGTCTGAGTTAGTATTTCATACGTATAAAAAAATATCTCATACGTAGGCCCTATGTGTTTTATGACTTATTATCTCATGAGTATGACTTACTTTCTTACATGTATGAATTGGTATCTCATCGTATGAGTTGAAAAAAAACTCTTCACGTTTTATGGAACGAACGAGGCGCCATATGTAAAAGCACATGTCAACATCGTAGTGCGCATTGAAAGTACACCAACCACGAAGTGAGTCATGGGGTCACCAGGTCAACTCAGAGCTCGGTACAGAAGATAAGACTACACATTGTATAGTATCTACAACACAGTACACAACCCCACTTCTTTCATAATTACTCTGCTCAAAAGCAAAATACAGCACCGAGGTTTTTGTAGCTACTCGGAATTTTCATAGGTATCCATTTCTTCAGAGGAAAAGCATCATACTCCAAGCTCGGACTTGAGGCAACCCTAATTTCTATCTTCAAGCATTATGGCCCAAAGACCGATTTACACAATTCCATCTATATGTAACATCTTACACTCATGGTCATGTGTCGAATTCAATTTCACCAAATACACACTAGCATATAATTTTGGAATGGTTCATTTTCAGCTGTTTTTTTTTTGCATCCAAGACCTGATGTCCCTGATTCAGATTTCCATGGACCCTGTCTCAGCAGGCAGAGATGCATCCCTGAAATCAGGTCAGTGTGAGCTGATTTTAGGTTTTGGAAGATGACAGTGGGGTAATTGGTGAACCTATGGGACCTAGACAAGATTTCAGTGAACACCTAGATCCAGTTAGAGGCGCTGAGATTCAATGAGATTGACGATGACACGCTGTGAGCGGCCAGCAAGATATGGTGCCAGCCATGTAGCGTGACCTTGTTACATCATACAATGCACGATGATAGACTGTGACAAAACTCGAGCTGACTCATTTTGATAAATGGAGTTTCAGTTTCAATCTCCTGACCTTTTCTCCGACTAACAGTGCGGCAGAGGATAATTGATCGAAGAGTACCCTCTTCCATGAGCTTGGGAACATAATTGAAGTTCGGGAATTGGTCTGTAGTTGTGAGGTATAGGGTCGAATTTGGTCGTTTGGCATTCCAATGGAAACTTTCAAGATAAGAGAGATACGTCGATGATGTGACTCAGAATGGGCGAAATCTTTGAGAAGTTTTTTTGGGATTGGATTGTTGGCACTTGTTGAAGTTCTGAACTTGGCAACGAAGCGGCGGGCATCGCCTTCTGTGACAAGGTTGATTGCCGAGGAACGCATCTTTTTGATGCGAACATGTATTTGTATAGCTGAATAAAAACCTCTGTCCTCCTGAGCTTGCAAGTATTTCATCAATGATGAGAGGAATCCAAATTTATTCGCGAGTTCTTCGATCGAACTTGACGAAATGGAGATTTTCAGTTGAAAGTGGATTTTTTCCAGTTTTTATGCTGCTAGTGACAATATTTTTCAAAATCTGCGCTAGCATCAGAAATTCAGTATCCATGGATGAGATCATGTGGGGGTTGCTTCTCAGGATGTTGACGTAGGTGTTCGAGCTGTATGAAAATCTCTGATATTATCGTAAGTATTTTCATGATGTCTCGATTTCCCGCCTTTCGCTAGACTTACTTGAACTCCTCATCAGACTATGGAACACGGGGTCTATCAATGGCCAGTCTGGTCCGCAGTTGGAGCATGTTTAGTAGATGCTCGAGCTTATTGCTGTATCTGTGATTCAGCGAGATAGCGGATGGTTGGAAATCCAAATGCCACTTCAGGGAGTTTGTGAATGCCATTGAAGACTGAAGTTGAGTTCGTGATAGCAGACTTTACATGGATGAACAGTTACTCTGCGGACGTTAATATGTCAATGGACGAATGTGTTGTCCAAGTTGTTCAATCAAGAACGTATTAAACAATATACATGGTGTGCACTGAAACGCTTAATGATCTACATAATTTAACAAAATATAAACTGTACATGCACCAGACATGGGGCGATTACAGGGTCAATGTAATCAATTACGATTACGATTACTCACAAATTTGATGACTAAATTACGATTACATGCAAATATAGATGTAATCGAATTCAATTACGATTACTTATCCATTGTAACCATGATTACAATCATGATTACACTTTCCATATTATATGTAGAGTGAAAACACAAGTAGGTGTCAGTGCTAACTAGTGATTGAGGAAAAAATATACCATCGAGAGAAAACTATCAAAGTAAGAAATATTTTTTGAGGAATTGCTTTGATATATCTGTTGGAAAAATATTAACAAAACAAAAGCTGCTGTAATACAGCAAGGCTGAAGCCGACCCTGGAACCATACGCCGTGTTTATCGTATGTCATGACACTGAGATCATAGTACAGCAGCTAGGATACTAATAACAACAAACACAACAGACTTTCCTTTGTTGGATGATTCTTCGCGTTTACACAATGGCAGTTTAATGAATGATCTGCCTAACAAGTTCTATTGGGTGTGAGGATGTGAGGAGTGGGAGCTACGGAAGCTCATATTCGCCACATAGAGGAGCACAAATTTTTAGGTTACCGGACCTTTGGTCCGATAACCTATTGGCATGGCGTTGCGTCCGTCGTCCGTCCGTCCGTCCGTCCGTCCGTCCGTCCGGCGTTAACATTTTTATCTTTAAAGTTAACGATCGAATATTTCTGAAATTTTGCACAAAAATGCCTAAAAATATTTTGAGAAGGAGGTATTTTTTTGTTTTTTGATTTTCGCATTTTTTTCAAAATGGCGGCCGTTTTTGTCGAAAAACGCTCAATTTTGGACTTTGACGGCCATTTTCTCAAAAACTGTCTGATCAGTTTTGAGTTTTTGGTTTCAAAAGATTCCCCTCATATACCCCTGTGATATGTATAAGTTTGGTTGCCCTAAATCTGCCGGTTTCCGTGTGGCGGCCATTTTGAATTTTTGGCGGGTCGGCGAAAAAAAAATTTTTCGCCCCAAATCGCATTACTATCCATTTTGGGCCATTTCTAGGGCAGAAAAATTTTTTCACCCTTTGAAAAAAATTTTGGACTTAGAAAATTTTCGCCACTTTTTCCCTTCATAATGGGAGCTGTCCGGACTGTACTCATAGAACGCTTGAAGATAGAGCTTAGAAATTGGCACTTTCAAATGGGAAGTCATATATGGCGACTTGTGTGGTGACCTTGAATTTGACCTTGGATGACCTTGAAAGGTCAAAACAGCCATTTTTGGGTCGAAAAACGCTCAAATTTGCACCTGGTCTGTATTTTCTCAAAAACTCTCTGATCAGTTTTGAGATTTTTGCTTATAAAGATTCCTCTTATATACCTCTGTGACGTGTATAAGTTTTGTTGCCCTTGAATCGCCGATCTCAGTGTGGCGGCCATTTTGAATTTTTGACGAGTCGGCGAAAAAAAATTTGTTCGCCCCAAATAACATTACTATCCATTTTGGGCCATTTCTAGGCAAAAAAAAATTTTCATCCTTTGAAAAAAATTTTGGACTTAGAAAATTTTCAGCACTTTTTTCCTTCATAATGGGAGCTGTCAGGACTGTACACATAGAACGCTTGAAGATAGAGCTTAGAAATTGGCACTTTCAAATGGGAAGTCATATATGGCGACTTGTGTGGTGACCTTGAATTTGACCTTGGATGACCTTGAAAGGTCAAAACAGCCATTTTGGGGTCAAAAAATGCCCAGATTTGCCTTTGTAGATGAAATGCTTGCAGATAGAGCTCATGTTTGCATTATGAACATATAGGAAGACATATATGGCACAACTAATGATGGCCTTGAACTTGACGTCAGATGACCTTGAGTGCCAAATGTCTGACTTGGAATGTGTAAATTGACCTGAGCGGCCTAAACGATTCCACCCAACATATAGAATATCAAATGCCGCACACATACAAGTAATGGGTACATCGAAGTTCATACGGATGACCTTGATTGGTAAATCCCAAGGTCATATGTTTACACTGCGAACCTTGATTGGTAAATCTCAAGGTCTGTTACCTGCCAATGCTGCCATGGCCAAACCAAAATTGTCCGGTAACCTATCTTAGCCTTTGGGCTAATTTTTTTAGAGCGTTATAACGCTCTAAATTAAACCGTTCACCTTCCTAGCATATTTCCATTATCGTGATTTGTAATAAACATATCTAGATCAGAATAATTTTGAGATTTCCCTACAAATGATTGAGCTGATGAACTAGCAGGTCCGATGATGTCTCTGGCAGTGTAAATTAGAGCGTTATAACGCTGTAATTTACAGCGTAATAACGCCTAAATTACAGCGTAATAACGCTGTAATTAGAGCGTTATTACGCTGTAAATTAAAGCGTAATTACGCTATAAATTAGAGCGTTATAACGCTGTAATAGAGCGTTATAACGCTGTATTAGAGCGTAATTACGCTGTAAATTAGAGCGTTATTACGCTGTAAATTAGAGCGTTATTACGCTGTATTACAGCGTTATAACGCTGTATTACAGCGTTATAACGCTGTAAAGAAAAAAAGTGCATTCCTCCATCTGGCGAATATGAGCCACCGTAGGGAGCCAATCGAATGCGGAATAGGAGGGAGAGATCGGAGAGGGTGGGGGGGGGGGGGGTGTTGATGGCGGCAGGGGAGGGGCGGGCGGCACTGGAATAATCAAGAGAGGCAACCGAACACCCTGCAATTGTCATGCACCGCACTAGTAACGTCCTATTTATACAGCTATATGTAGACCTATATACTGTAGTTTCCACCATGTTTGAAGGTTGTTTGCTGAATAGTATATTGTTACGGATACGACACGGAGACGACACGGAGTTGACTAATCACATAGGCCTACCAGCTATCTGTAAAGATCCCGTATTCACGAGGTGTAGAACTGGTAAATGAAATGGTGTACATGTATGACATGTTTTGGACACAAACTTGCATGAATGACTCTAATCTCTGATATCGGATCAATCGGAATTGAAACCCGATCAGAACCCGAAACAATGAAACCATAAGAGGTCAATTTGATTGAAATAGAACAATTTGAAATTTGAACTTTGTTGAATCCTAAACCTTCTTTCTATGATATAATGTGAATTCATTGCAGGTAATACAATAGTGAAACATATAATCGTTCGCTCGTTTTTGAAAAACAACTAATCAAGATCGGTTTACCAATTAATCTCTCTTTACTCGATATCATTGGATTGCACTAATCCACCTCGTTACATACAAAAACATTCACAATCACGACCATCGACTGCGATGGTAACGCTGCATCTCATTGTTGAGCAAATATCCGCTGGAAACTGTGAAAAGTCACCATGAGGTTCATTGTGTTGATATTTTTTTCTACAGCCAGTTTCGACAATTTTCACAGGCCCGGCTGATTCAAACCAAGAGCTATTTACGAATCGCCTGAGCAAGGAAGAATTTGTCAGCAACATACTAACGTCCAACACGAAAGTCATTCTCTTTGAAACACTGAAGGATGTCGGTCGCACTCCGAATACTATAAAAATGACTTTGGGAGAAAGTCAGATATTTTGCCATATATCTGACCTTAAGATAGAAAACGCACACCAGTATATATATACACGATAGTCACATGCACTGTTTGGTTCAACATATGCCATTTCCTCATTGATTTCATTGTGAATTTTTAGTGAAGATCGTTTGAATTTGTTCAATTTCCCTGCATTCTCGGTGCTGCGTATCCCTTGTTGCAACGCGATTTCAACTTATTCGTGTTTGAATACGAATACATTACAAACACTTTTTGGTACATCCAACATGACACTGTTGTTCTCTACAAATCTACTGTAACTTCCACGAGCCACAACATGGTTGAACCAGAGCTGATTACCACCAAGTGGAGATATTACCACCAAGTAAAAACTGGTAACAGAAATACGATATGGTGAACTGATCAAGATGTTAGTATCAGGTTTGGCCCCAACAAAATGGTGGTTCTATGGTCAAAGCACCAGAACCAGTTGCACGAGTTAAAATTTTGAAGAGGAGCCTCAGAAGGGCTTAGACTAATTTGCACTCCGCGCGAGCGCGGTGCGCGGCGCGGCGCGCAGCGCGGCGCGCACGTATTTTATATTTTAGTCGGTGTTTAGCTTATCATATAGATCTATAGCGACCGAAAAGGACCAAAGGTACGGTAACCTAAAAACTGCACCCGCCCCTGTCTGAAGATTGTCGATATCATAGGTCACAATTATCGTAGTTCAGTCCAATTACGGGTGATCGTGCTAAAATTATCGTGTTACTCAGAGAAATGTCATCACTGTTTTAACAGCATTAATTGCAGTGTTACAGCATTGTGGTAAACAATTCTAGTAGTAAACAGTTCTAGGGGTAAACAAGTTTAGCGCTCTCAAAACCTACAAAAATAGTAGGACACACTGCCCTTCTTTGACAAATAGGGAGGACGAGAAAGGCCTGATGGATAAATATGACATCACGATTAACCAATGACAAAAAACAAAGGAATAAAAATAAAAACACTAACATCTACATTCTGAATGAAGTCCATATTGAGCAAATCCATATTGAGTGTTTGTTTGGTAATTTTGGATTTAGTGCAGACTATTTGGCTTGCTTCTAAACTTCGAATATATTGTCCTATAAATTTGTCGTCGGTGTTTAATGCAATAACAGGAACTCCATCAGCGCGGGCGGATCGAAGCCATTTCTTTACAATGCACGTAGGCTAAATTAAATATTAGGCCTACTTCCCTCCCTTCTGGAACAAACTAGCGCGCCGCGCCATATTTAGCGCGGCGCGCGGCGCGGCGCGCTGGCGCGGAGTGCAAATTAGTCCAAGCCCCTCAGAAGTCCGAATGGTTGATTTCTAGTGTGAATGATAAATATATGTTTCGCGATATTCCTCGAACTTTTGCAGCAATTATTGTGATCAGATGTTCGCCAGGATGAGAAATACCAGAAAATATACGCCTGTATCTGTTCGTGTTCTGCATTCCAGGTCATCTCGACAGAAACACTGACCAGCCTAGTGCGACATGTGATATCCTGTTGTAAGTTTTGATGAAGATATTCAATACCCCTCTGGTGAAGTGCAACGTGTGATCTGACTCCTGGAATACCTCAAGGCCTTACACGGTCATTTGAAAGCCACTTACAGCAACTAACCATCTGTTCAAAGTTTTGTGGCTTTCAACATCAAATTTGTCTGCTTACACAAGGAATACAAGCACTGATTCTGTGTGTATCCACCCACTCTAGATACATGTACTCGATGTCGGCTGCCAGGAACCCGTGTCGGTCATTTGCAATGTCATTGGACAACATAGATAGTTTGTCAACCTATTACCGCTTATAACAAGATTTTGATAATGACAATGAAATACCAAACATATATTTTACTACTTCCCTCAATATTGTATTACATGTACTTATTAAACAATATTTTACTACTTCCCTCCCTGACCGTGTTCAACTTGGGTTTGGTTTCATTAGCTTCAGTGCCTTCCATTGATACATTCCTTTGCTGCAGACATGACCAAATTATTTGCAAACGATGTACTTACTATGTTTCGTTGAACTTCAACTCTGGCGCAACATGGTCAACGGTCATGAGCTATTATGGCTTGGGGACCCTATCAAGAATGTCAAAATATCCAACAATTCTCCAAAATCGGGGATAAATATTTGTTGCACAATTATTCTGCAAAATATCACACTAGTTTGAGACGCATTAAGTTCGTTGAACTTTCGTAATATTATATATCCAATGCTATGATATTGCTCTGAATAATTTAGAGCATATTCTTATCGGGTGATATATATGTTGTACAGTAACTATACATTTTGTTTGTTATTACGCAAAATCGATGTAAATGTAGCGACGATCGGTGATTTTCACAAATTAGAGCTTAGTTTCTCACAAATTAGAGCGTAGTACAAATTGAGTACTTATGTACTTGTCATACACTTATTTCACGGGGGTTGTTTCGGATTTCTAAATTGTTTTGATAAGTTGTTGGGCAGTTGTGCACTAATTTCATCTGGTTTACACTAGAAACAACTATTATTACACACTGTCTGCCCCTGATGACGCCAGTGTGGCTACAGATATGAATGTTTGGTCGGACTTTGTTTCTATTCCGAAAGTTTTTGTTAGGTTTCTTATTGGTATCATCAAAATCTAGTTATCAGCGGTAATAGGTTGATACATACATTAATCTATAAAAGTTGACGATCATAAACAATAGAGGTATTACTGACAACATATGGGATTGTGGTCACGCCATTATCATGTTTGGGATATTTTTATGTGTTCCCTACCGATGTCTGATGTGCTGGTCTTTCAGCTCTGTCCCAGTGCTGACCAGAACTTGTCTCTCTCATGTTAAATCACCATGTTAAGAAAATATAAGCATCGAGTTTGTTTAAAAATTGTTCAGCTCCAAATTATTTGAGCCGCCGAATCAGTTCGGTATTGATGCCGTTTTCACTTTGAATTTTGTTTCAGCGCACAATATGCCAAATTGTCCTCAGTGTGATCCAATATATTGGCGACTGTAGTGAAGAACAGACATTAGTTAGGCTACACTACCAAAAACAACCGAGGAGCCCTTTAACATATAACACGAGATAATCTCGCCTATGATTCTATCAGTAGGCCTTAATTCAGATGTGTTGTGACAATAAAGTATTCAGTAGATTATTTAAAGGAGTGGTTCATTCCATACACATAACTTTGTAAGAAGATTTCGTCAATCCTGTAGTACATACATGTATTCTTCGCGTCTATACTCTGAGCCCACAGCCACATGAGGCCCTCAATAACCATGATAACATCCCTCTGGTGATCCTCGCAACCTCGAACGGCCTGGGAGTCACTCCGGATGTTTTGAAATGCTTCAAATCGCCGGGATGATCAATGGCTCTGTCCGTATTAACACTATGGCCGCACGATCTGTATAATGGAATCATGCTGTATCCAGAATGGCACTAGACATTCGCACCACACACAGCTTATGTTCCCTGGATCGCCTTGGACATTCTCAACACTGGACATCATTGGCTTCCGTTGACTGGGACAGCAAGATTTGACATTCCCCGTGTGGCCGCAAAGCGTTGTATACTCCGTACATGTATGAGTGGTATTTGATACGTGGAGTGTTCTGGAACCAAAACTTGTATAAATTCAGAAAAACTCTAAACTTTGTTACCCTCAATGAGTATATAATTGAAACTTGATGAAATTCGGATACAATGTTATCTTCAATATGACCAATGCGAGATGATTTGAAGCTTGAACTGCATTAAACCCGAATCCGAATCACCTAACGATGTAACCTGCAAACTAATGCCGTTACTAGAACAACAAACGTAATAATAAAACTAATCAAGGTCGGTTTACCAATTGATTCGGTCGTGACACGTGCATTCTCCTCTAGTTGGGTATGATTGCCACTGCAGTCAGAAGATAATCCTTCACATTATCCCCAAAGCCAATCACGATCAGTTTACAAATTACGTCTGAAGGTTGTGATGATAAATACGCTACAAATCTTGTTTTGCTTCTGACTTCCAGGGATGTCATCAAGAAAGCATCATGAAGTTGCTTGTGTTGATTTGTTTTCTCTCCTCTGCAGTCAGTTTCAACAATTTTACGGGCCCTTCTGATTTCAATTATGAGATTTTTATGAATCAACAGAGCAAGGAAGAATTTGACAGAAACATACTAACGTCCTACACGAAAGCCCTCCTCTTTGAAACACTGAAGGATGTCGGTCGCACCACGTATAGTATGAAAGAAGTGACCACTATGCTGTTCGGTGCGATCCGAGACATCATCACCTTGCGACATGAAACAAGTGTAATATGTCAACGAAACACCACCAGAAAAGTGGCTTATCTGCAGTATGCTGGGGGATTTGACATTCATGCCAAGTGTGACCATGAATGGTTCATTACAACCTCCCAGCTGGCATCAATCAACATCACTATCATTGCCCAGGAAATGTCATTCTTGCCACCATCCTGCAAGAACAGTAACCACTTGCTCATATCTCAGGTGCTGCCCAAGTACAAGAAGATTGCCTACCTCTGTGGCAGACCTCGGCCCTCGACGTTCCTAGTTCTCGGGTACAGGTCCAGGATCCATGTACACACGACCAGAGTACACGACAATACCCGTGTTGTACTGCAGTACCAGAGCATACCCAAACTATCGGGAGTCAAAATTGTATATGAGAAGCATGAGAGTAAAGATGATGATAAGTGGGAAGAAACCACTCGGATTTGGACGCATGCACAGGACCTAGCAATACTGGAAAACAAATATATCATTAGTTTTACCCTTTCTACTTACCTGAGTATGCGAGTAGTGGTGAACTGCAATATGGCACGCTTGAACTCTTACCAATATGTGATGTTCATCGATGGACCTACCTTTCTCCACAACTCTATTTTTGATTTTCCCGTTACAGCCAAAAATACTACAGTTGGATCTTATAGATGGGTTTCTTCTTTGAATGATGCATCATTAATTTATTATTCTGAACGTGTACAATATGGTTTTGGTTTATCATTCGAGTACACATCCCGTGAATGCCCAAGCTCTGTATGTGCCCTTCAAGAATCGTCAGTAGGACAAAATGTTCAGCACTCATTTGTCGAGCAGAACAACACATCACTATCCATATTCTCATATGACATTGCGAATAACCAAGACGGGTTCCTTGCGGCTGACATCGAGCATCTAGAGGTGGGTGGATACACACAGAATCAGTGTTTGTATGGCGGTGTATTCCTTGTGTATACAGACATAATTGATGTGGAAGGTCACAAAACTTTCAACAGCTGGCTAGTGGCTGCATTTTGTTCTCAAGCGACCGTGGAAGGCCTGAGAGCATTCCAGGAGTCAGGTCACAAGTTGCACTTCACCAGAGGGGTATTGAATATCTTCATCAAAACTTACAACATGATATCACATGTCGAACTGGACTGGTCAATATTTCTATCGAGATGCCCTGGAATACAGAACATTAACAGATACATGCGGATATTTCCTGGTACATACAGTATTCAAGGACTGGATTATACCTATGTTCGCTCAAACATGGAGATTGAGGTTGTCCCAACAAACAGTGGTGCACTCTTTATTTTTGACTTGATAACACTGGACGTTCCTTGTGCCCATTACGGAATCATCCCATCAGACGACGTCCACTGGATCTTCGTTCCTGCAGAAAAACTTGAAACGTACTCTGAAACTTATAATGGTCTTCTTTATGATCCATGGACATCAGACATCGTTGTATCGTATCAGTCTCGACTTTCTATAAACACAATGACACGAGGTACTGAGGGTACCATTGTAACTCGAACCATCTTTAATATCCAAATTTTTTCGAGCAAGATGAAAAGTGGCAAAGTCAGGGATAGTCGCTACAACAAAAATACAAATTATCTTTACTCTAATTTTGCCAATCCCGTATCCTTCCCTGACATCACTGACCAACCCCTGGGGTGTTTCGGAACGGTTTCTATGCTACCCACTCCACACTCCTGTGAGCACCCCCAAATAATAATTGCTTCAAAACCTGAAGGAATTTCAAAAATTGCGTGTGCATCCATTGTACTGGAAATAAACCATTTCGAGGCTCCAATGCAAGATTCTCCCTCGTATAGCTGGTTGTGGGACTTTTCTATTGAAGCTCTCACTACAGGCGTGTACATATCGTTTGAAACTTCGTCAAAATCCTGTTTTCTGAGTGTTTTGCCAAAGATGGATGTGCATTTGGTTAGGAAGTACACGTGGCGAAGAAGTGTTGATGATGATGAATCGATGCTCTCTATGGATATATTGGAAGATGTGGCTGATGGTCTATTTTCTTCCATTCCTATCATCAGTGAGGTTCGTGTTCTAGTCTTCTTCACAGGACTGAAACAGGACAGACCTTGTAGACTACAGCTCACGTACAAAACAAGGAGATTCCCTGAGATTGAAGGTTCTCTCTTGTTCCTTCGTCGTGGTCACATATTACGAGTTGACGAATCTGTTCAAGCTGATTTCAGATGGGCTCATATGTGTTCCAAGAGCCGGTGTTATCGCCTGTTCTTGGGCAAAACTTCACTCCCATGGGATGCTGCTAACCGATTGTGTAAGGCTGATGGTTACAATCTCCTAAGTCTTCAGACTGATACGGAATGGGCCATGATCAAGCTCTGGCTCTATAGTGAACATGTAGTACACCTCTCCAACATTCTGCAAAGTCAAATGTATACAGCATGGGTCCTGCATATCGGATTAGTACACAAACATGAGGTAAGCTTCTTCATTAAAATATGGCACATCTTTTACGTTGCTATCGTTTATGTTTCAGTCAACTCACTGTATATTTTACAGGAAGTTGCTACCCAATGGACAGATGGAACATATTACATATATCGACATTGGTACACCAAGTCCCACTTTAGGTTCCCGTCCCAAGTCTATTCGTGTGCACCAGACTGTCGGGAGACCGCTGATGAACCCTACTCACACTCAATACTGGAACCACAGCACAGCGGGGACGTGAAATGTGTTGGTGTTATTTTATCTGGACATTCAGACGAGTGGGTCACTTTGCCATGTGGTAGAGCAACAGTTCGTAGTTCTGTCATTTGTGAAACTGGCAATATGAAGGAAGAGCAACTTGATGAGGATGGTAATGAAATAGCAAGATTTACTAGCCACGAAGAAGCACAGAATATAAAAACAGAGTTTCAATGGAAAAGCCAACGTTGTCCACGAGGTTTATTGCCATTGAAAGGAACATGTTTTCGTTTGTTGAGTGTGACTGATATTCGAAATGTGAAAGAACTCATTTCCACAACCCGCCATGAAGTCTTTTCTGCAAAGTACCTACAACTCCTACACTTTTATTTGAAAACTTGGCATATATCAGGATATATACTAGCGTTGACAGTTGACAATGATCACCGAACAACATGCACATTGCTAGACTCGAATCTTGATTCCCTTACCATGAACCATCTAAAGATAGCAGAACAGGGTGAATGTGCTGACATGAACACTACCCATAGCTACATTCTACAAGTATTTGACATGATTGAGGTAGAACAGACATGTCCAAGCCCACTATTCCAGTGTGATACTGGAATGTGCATACACCGGGACCACCGTTGTGATGGAGATCTAGACTGTGCAGGAGGGGAAGATGAGTCAGACTGTCCAAAACCCTGCCAGATCATCAAAGCTAACGAGTCTTCTAACTGGTGTGAAACATGCGGCAGTTTTCACTTCCAATGCCCAGATGGCGAATGCGTAGCGCTACCTAAGGTAACTTTTACGATTTATCTCAGATATGTGGGTATGTATAATATGCATGTAAGCATATGATGTTAATTGTTCCTGTGCTCGCCCATTGTACAGGTCTGTGATGGAGTGATGGATTGTTGGAGTGCCACTGATGAAGCCAGATGTGAACAGGAAATACACGAGCCTCACTCATCCCACGGGCCACAGATCAGCAACATGGCAAATTGTAGCTTGCTTCTTGAAGATTATCCTATGTTACAAAACGATTTGATTCCAGACTGTGAGAACGCTTCAGATGAGACAGAATTCCTGTCCTTTTTATCAGGCGAGGTGCAAAGCGAACATGCTTGTTCGAACACGTTGCATGCAGCTTGCCATCCAGGTTATTATTCAGTGTGCTATCCAAGACATGCAACTTGTACATACAGACAAGGGCCTTATGGTCTGCTAGGTCCGTGTCGGAATGGGGGGCATCTACACAACTGTGTCCTCCACGAATGTCCAACCATGTTCAAATGTCCTGATGCGTTTTGTGTACCTTGGAATTTTGTGTGTGATGGCAAGAAGCAATGTCCAGAAGGAGACGACGAGGCGGGGTGTGGTGATTTGAGGCACTGTCAAGGGAGGATTAGATGTAAGGAGACAGATGTGTGTGTGGATCCCAGTCAGATATGTGATGGTATCACAGACTGTCCCCTGAGAGGGGAGGATGAGAACAACTGTGCTGTCTTTGCATGTCCTCCTTCCTGTTCTTGTCTTGGACGGCACATTGACTGCAGTGATCGAGGATTAGTGAATGCTCTACAAATACCAACAGGAACTCTAGCATTGAGTTTAGCATTTAATATACTGCAATATATACCCACAATCAATGTCCCAGGCATGCTATCTGTGAACATATCATTCAATGCTTTCAGGGTTGTAAACTCATTAGCGTTTGAATTCCTCGGAAACCTTTTACACCTAGACTTATCATATAATCAAATATACAGTATACATGCCAACGCATTCATGGGACTCCACAATCTTATTCATTTGAACCTGGATGGCAACCAGATTATGGCTTTGTTTTCTACAAGTTTTCATGGATTATTGTCTCTGCCACGATTGGCATTGCGGGGTCTCGTTGTGGATGACTTGCCAGACTGCATGTTCTCTCATCTCAAATCCGTCCAACATCTGAGTTTTCACTCGTCATCAATAAGAGAAATGACAGATTCCACATTCTGTCAAATTCCCATCTTGACAACGTTGAGATTCGATGACACAAATATTGTGGAAAGCATATGGGGCAACCCCTTTTCTGGTCCCAAGCCCAATACCAACATCCTGTTCAGTCCACAAGGAATCTGCTGCATGGCCAAGAGACTGTGTGGCGGGTATGGAGGGGAAATATGTTACATTGTTCTCCCCAAGGCCTCAGTTCCGATTTTCCACATGGCTGTCATAGTTTTAACCACATTTGCTTCAACCATGCTCGTGGCCCGTGGAAACTATAATAGAATTGTCAAGAACAGCAGTGTCATTTCGACCCTTTCGGCACTTTCGACCTGTACCTACCTCTCACTCTTCATCGTGTTGTTGGATGAATGGCAACAGCAAACCTTTTCAGCTCATACAAAACCTGTATTATCTTGTCTAGTTATCAGAATACTTTCTCAGTGTGCACCACTATTATCATCCTTTTTGCTACTCATGACAGCATTTGTACGAATGCAGGCAATTGTGTACGCAACAAAAATGAGAACAGCCAGGAATACTGTTTTGACCAGGATTCTGGTATCAGGATGTCTTGCCATTTTTGCAAGCAGCCTGACAATGTATACAACATTCGGTGCCACAGAGATCGACTCAAATAAAGAGTGTGCATTTCTTTGTCTGAGCAAATACAACTCACGCATTAAATGGGTGCAAATTGCAATATGTATATTTTGTGCGATGCCACTTTGCGTCATCACAGCTGTATCGGGCGTACACTTTTTGAAAGGAAAGCAGCATCTAGATGCCCTGAAAGTGATGCGAAGAAAACACCAAGAAGTGGGGCTGTTGGTTAGGATGTCACTACTGCCAATCCTTAACTTGGTGGTGTGGTCAGTCGTGTTTGTTTCAATCGTTAGCGACCAGGATTGCACAACTATGACTTACCTAACTGTCTATCTGTTGCCTTTGCTCTCTATTCTACACCCTGTGTTCAACACGTTAACCGGGTCAGCTTTCCTCCAGGGCTGTGTCCGTTCGGGATATGGAAGATGAATTTATATACCTGATATGATTCACAGTTCTGTAAGTATTATTGATATGGTTGTTTAGCTATTCCACGATATTGTGACGTGATTCGGACGAAAAATTATAATATCATTGAGCAACATGGGTGTTTATACAGGAAGTCATCTTTCCATCTTTGTATGGAGCAGATGTGCAATGGTTATATTTACATTACCATGTATTCAGCGTTTCACTGAATGTATATTGACTGATTACTAGAATTCACTATGAGTGAACTAGCTATGTGTGAGCTTAGACGAAAGTGTGATAAGTGTTAACCTGAGGATGTACCTGTTTAAGAGGGCATAGCAGGATCATAGAACAGTACATGAGTGAAACGTGATAGCCACAAATCAGCAATCCAGTGAATTGTAGCTGTGTGAATAGTATTTCATGTTGTAGAAGTCCTGGCCTTTTAAGGTAGTACGCTACAGACAGTGAGGGGAGGGGGTCAAAGCGTTTTTTAATATAAACAACTGTATCAACATAATCTAGCGCTTCGAAATGATATATTTTATAGAGTAACTGTTCAGCATCCTAAAACTGAAAAGAAAATAGGGGGTCACCGTATCCGTTCGCATGGAAAACACGATGCAAGATGTGAATATGGACAAAAAAATGTGCAAAAATGCCATGATTTATGTCATTTTAGGTAAATGTGTGTGATTTTGATCGAATATGTAGAAGAAACGAGCACGGTGACCCCCTATTTTCTTTTCAGTATTAGGATGCTGATCATTTACTCTATAAAATATGTCATTTTGAAGAGATAATATTCAAGAATTGACTTTTAAATTTTGACTCTTCGTTACCTCACTGTTTGTAGCGGACTACGTTAAATCGGATAATGTGCCTGTTAAAACATAGTGCATTCAACTTGTCGTCTGGGTTATTATTCTGGGTCGTTTCAAACAACTTGCACATACGTACAAGGGCCTTGTGGTCCACCAGGTCCATGTCGGGATGGGGGACTTCTTCATGATTCTGTTCCCCCACAAATCTCCAACCATATTCAAATATCCTGATGTATTTTTGTGTACCATGTCATTTTGTGTGTGACGGCAAGAAGCAATGTTCAGAAGGTGACGACGAGGCGGGGACGTGGTGACTTGAGGCACTATCAAGGGAGATGTTCGCGGGCATCAAATTGGTTGTCATCGTAGTAAAGGATTGCTATCTACCTCTGCCTTTATATTTAAATATCTCTGTATGTATCAATGTCGTTTTGTGTTCGTGCCTTAATTGATGATATCATGATGTACTGACGACAATGACAATAAAAGTTCATTGAATGACACCAGTGTTTATTTACACCATAATGTGTCCAGCCTTTCATTGGGTGTTACCTAATAAATGGTACACTACATGTGATCATAGCCTGTCTAAACATCGGACTGAAAGTTTTTAAACTGAGATTTTTTTAATGAATAAATTTTGTAATAAAGATTATTTTTATGATGACGATTTCATTCCTTTTTTTCAACTTTGAGAAAATTGCTTCTGCGATACTACACATAAATTTGTGGTCTTTGGTATGATGCATCATCTCAGTAGCCTTTTGGCTTGTGATTTGGCTTGCTATTGGTACTAGATAACATCAGTGGCAAAAATAACAATGTCCCCAAAGACCTAATTGCTGAAAAATGCGTTGAATTTGGCAATAAACACAATCGCGGCGAAACCGAATTCGATCAACAATAAACACAAAGTTGTATATATCTTTGCCCCAAATTGTGCTAGAGACACAAAGTAAGTACCTAAACATATGTTTTTGATGGCAAGGAATGCAATAAAAATAATTTCAACTACTTCAGCATACCCCTTCTGCATGAAATCCAAGATGGCGACCATCAGAATCGCATATTTTGTCATATTTTTTCTTAAAACTTTAATATTTTAAGGAACTCTTTGGAGATTATCAACAATTTTGTGCCTTAATACATGCTATTGGTACTTGATAACATCAGTGGCAATGATAACAATGTCCCCAATGCCTTAAATGCTAAAAAATTACCTTGTATTGGCAATAAACAGAATTGCGAAAAAACCGAATTTAATCAACAATAAACAAAATGGCATGGTTTTTTTGCTACTAATTGTGCTAGAGACACAAACTTGGTACCTAAACTTACGTTTTAGAGGTCAAGGAATGCAATGAAATTGTTTTCAACTACTTTAGCATAGCGCTCCGGCATGAAATCCAAGATGGCGTCCATCATAATTGCATATTTTTTCATATTTTGTTCATGAAACTTTGATATTTTAAACAAATGTGTGGTCATTATCACCAATTATGTGCTCCAATACATGCTACTGGTACTCAAAAACATCATTGGTAGAACTAACAATGTCCCCTATGCCTTAATTGCTCAAGAATATGTTGACTTTGGCAATAAACACAATCGCGACAAGACCAAAATTGTTCAATGATAAGCACAAAATTGCATACATGTATATCTTTTACCCTAATTGTGCGAACTTTGTACCTAAACATATGTGTTAGAGTTTAGGAAATGCGATAATATTGTTTTCAACTACTTTAGCATACTCCATTAGCATGAAATCCAAGATGGCAGCCACCAGAATGGCATATTTTAAAATACTTTTTCTTAAACTCTAATATTTTAAAACAAAATGTAGCCATTATCACCAATTTTGTGCCTTAATTACATGCTGGTGGTGCTTAACAACATCAGTGGTTAAAATAACAATGTCCCCAATGCCTCAACTGCTAAAAGATATATTGAATTTGGCAATAAACACAATTGCAGCAATATTGAATTAGAACACAATCACTAGTTAAAGTCATGTAATGTGCATGAACATGACGTTAAATGTCATTAAGTTAGTTCATTTATCTGAAATATACACATGTACATGTACATTGCAAAAGCCATTTCCAACAAACGAAGCATTCATCATGGGAAAAATCTAAGATGGCCACAATTATGCATAGCTGAACGAAGATAATGTACTCTCTTCACCGATATTTGGTCTAGAATTTGGTTTATTCTTATATTTCCATGTATGTAGATTTCAAATATGTACTTAATTTGGCATGAAATGAACTACTCCTCTTGCAAAAGAACATATCAAGGTCAAAGTGGTTCTGTGAAATGCCAAATCCAGGTACATATATTGTAATATGCCAGTGAATATGTGTTATAAGATAACGACTAATATGTCCATTGTTTTCACACATGCAGGATATAACGACACACATGTATTGGCCTTTATTATTGTGTCAGAAGTCAGGTTTACAACATTAAGTCATCCACATTCACTCCGTTCACACCATTGAGTCATCAGTAGTAAATCAGTTAATAAATATGTCATCAGTTATCACTCAGGTAAGAACATTACGTTACCAACATTCACTCAAATACCAACATTACCATAAGTATTCTGTGACCACATATTACTCAATTTAACAACATTAAGTCAGACAAAGTCTCTTTTTTGTATGATCTTGATTTTGAGCAACTGTTCAGATAACAACATATTCAATGGTATGTGGTAAAAGAATACTTACGGTAGTATTGATATGTGAGTAGATGTTGGAGAAATGATGTTCTTACCGAAGTGATTACTGATGACATTTATTGACTGATTGACTACTGGTGACTCAATGGTGTGAACTGAATGATTGTGGATGACTTGATGTTGTAAACCTGAGTTCTGAAACAGTGATAAAGATTATCTTTTTGGCCAATACATGTGTGTCGTTGTATCCTGCATGTGTGAAAACTTAGATATGGACATATTAGGCATCATTCTAAAACAAACATTCACTGAAATATTACAATGTAATTTACCTGGGTTTGGCATTCCATAGAACCATTTTGACCTTATATGTTCTTTTGCAAAAGAACATTTCATGCCAAATTAAGTACATATATATTTGAAATCTACATACGTGGAAATATAAGAATAAACCAAATTCTAGACCAAATATCGGTGAAGAGAGTACATTATCTTCGTTCAGCTATGCATAATTGTGGCCATCTTGGATTTTTCCCATGATGAATGCTTCGTTTGTTGGAAATGGCTTTTGTAATGTACATGTACATGTGTATATTTCAGATAAATGAACTAACTTAATGACATTTAATGTCACGTTTATGCACATTACATGGATTTAACTAGTGATTGTGTTCTAATTCAATATTGCTGCAATTGTGTTTATTGCCAAATTCAATATATCTTTTAGCAGTTGAGGCATTGGGGACATTGTTATTTTAACCACTGATGTTGTTAAGCACCACCAGCATGTAATTAAGGCACAAAATTGGTGATAATGGCTACACATTTGTTTTAAAATATTAGAGTTTAAGAAAAAGTATGATAAAATATGCCATTCTGGTGGCTGCCATCTTGGATTTCATGCTAATGGAGTATGCTAAAGTAGTTGAAAACAATATTATTGCATTTCCTAAACTCTGACACATATGTTTAGGTACAAAGTTCGCACAATTAGGGTAAAAGATATACATGTATGCATTTTTGTGCTTATCATTGATCAATTTTGGTCTTGTCGCGATTGTGTTTATTGCCAAAGTCAACATATTCTTGAGCAATTAAGGCATAGGGGACATTGTTAGTTCTACCAATGATGTTTTTAAGTACCAGTAGCATGTATTGGAGCACATAATTGGTGATAATGACCACACATTTGTTTAAAATATCAAAGTTTCATGAACAAAATATGAAAAAATATGCAATTATGATGGACGCCATCTTGGATTTCATGCCGGAGCTCTATGCTAAAGTAGTTGAAAAGAATTTCATTGCATTCCTTGACCTCTAAAACGTAAGTTTAGGTACCAAGTTTGTGTCTCTAGCACAATTAGTAGCAAAAAAATCATGCCATTTTGTTTATTGTTGATTAAATTCGGTTTTGTCGCAATTCTGTTTATTGCCAATTCAAGGTATTTTTTTTAGCATTTAAGGCATTGGGGACATTGTTATCATTGCCACTGATGTTATCAAGTACCAAAAGCATGTATTAAGGCACAAAATTGTTGATAGTCTCCACAGAGTTCCTTAAAATATTAAAGTTTTAAGACAAAATATGACAAAATATGCGATTCTGATGGTCGCCATCTTGTATTTCATGCAGACGGGGTATGCTGAAGTAGTTGAAATTATTTTTATTGCATTCCTTGCCATCAAAAACATATGTTTAGGTACTTACTTTGTGTCTCTAGCACAATTAGGGGCAAAGATATATACAACTTTGTGTTTATTGTTGATCGAATTCGGTTTCGCCGCGATTGTGTTTATTGCCAAATTCAATGCATTTTTCAGCAATTAAGTCTTTGGGGACATTGTTATTTTTGCCACTGATGTTATCTAGTACCAATAGCATGTATTAAGGCACATAATTGTCAATAATGGCCACACAGTTCCTTAAAATATTAAAGTTTTAGAAAAAATATGACAAAATATGCGATTCTGATGGCCGCCATCTTGGATTTCATGCTGAAGGGATAGGCTGAAGTAGTTGAAAATTTTTGTTTTATTTATTTTCGATTTTTTCCATGTCCATGTTTCCCATTACCAACCATACTAAACTGAATGATGCTCAACGGACAACGCAAAGCGATGAAACCCTAATGCGGGTCATCCAATGAATAATGCATGTTAGCATCATACCACAGACCACAAATTTATGTGTAGTATGCAGAAGCAATTTTCTCTAACTTGAGATAAAATGAGTGAAAACATTGTCATAAAAATAAACACCGAAGTTCATACCATGATAACTGCACATTTATAGACGTAGTTAGTTACTTATTAGTTTGGTGATCTCTCGACAGTCCACGTGATGAGACGTGTGGTGTATCTATTAACGAAAATCCCAGTTTAAAAGTTTCAGTCTGATGTTTGGACGATAAAATTGTTCCAAGTACATTTTCTATATGGTAGCTATGAACACATGTAGTGTACCATTCATTAGGTGACACCCAATGAGAGGCTGGAGACATTATGGTGTAAATACATGTATATCACATAACCATTCTACAATTGACCCACATAAAGATGTCCAAGTAAATTAACACTAGTGCCATTCAATGAATTTGTATTGTCATTGTCGACAGTACATCACGATATCATCGATTAGGACATGAACACAAAATAACATTGGTACAAACAGAGTGATTTCAATACAAAGGCAGAGGTAGATAGAAACCCTCCACTACGATGACAACCAATTTGATGCCCGCAAACATCTTTGCATCTAACCCTCCCTTGACAGTGCCTCAAGTCACCAGTAAGTGCCGAGATGGTTGAAATGATACTGCTGTTCTTCACAATTCTATTATACTTTCCACGGGCCACGAGCATGGTTGAAGAAAATGTGGTAAAACTATGACAGCCATGTGGAAAACCAGAAATGAGGCTTTAGGGGAGAGCAATGTGACATATTTCCCCTCCATACCTACCACGCAGTCTCTTGGCCACGCAGCAGACATGGATGTTGGTATTGGGACCAGAAAAGGGGTTGCCCCATATGCTTTCTACAGTATTTGTGTCATCGAATCTCAGCGTTAACAAGATAGGAATTTGACAGAATGTGGAATCGGTTATTTCTCTTATTGATGACGAGTGAAAATTCAGATGTTGGACGGATTTGAGATGAGAAAACATGCAGTCTGGCAAGTCATCCACAATGATACCTTGCAATGTCAATTGTGGCAGGGACAATCAACCACACAATATGGTTCCCATCCAAGTTCAAATGAGTAAGATTGTGGAGACCCACGAATGCACTGGCATGTATACTGTATATTTGATTATATGATAAGTATACATATTAAATGCTAAACTCAATGCTAGAGTTGCTGTTGGTATTTGTGGAGCATTCACTAATCCTCGATCACTGCTGTCAATCTGCCGTCCAAGACAAGAACACAAAGGAGGACATGCAAAGACAGCACAGTTGTTCTCATCCTCCCCTCTCAGGGGACAGTCCGTGATACCATCACATATCTGACTGGGATCCACACACACATCTGTCTCCTTACATCTAATCCTCCCTTGACAGTGCCTCAAATCACCACACCCCGCCTCGTCGTCTCCTTCTGGACATTGCTTCTTGTCATCACACACAAATTGATGCCCCCATTCTGACTTGGACCTAGCAGACCACATAACGACACTTATGAAACACTGTGTACCATTGTGCGTGCCACCTAGTATGGTCTGGTTTTCTCAATGAGAAAAAATCCTCAACTGGTCTTTTAGCAGGACGAACTATCCATATTCTCATATCGCATTGCGAATAACCAAGACGAGTTCCTTGCGGCTGACATCGAGCATCTAGAGGTGGTTGGGTACACACAGGATCAGTGTTTGTATGGCGGTGTATTCCTTGTGTACAAAGACATATTTGATGTGGAAGGTCACAAAATTACCAACAGCTGGCTAGTGGCTGCATTTTGTTCTCAAGCCTACCGTGGCCTAAAATGGAAGGCCTGAAAGCATTCCAGGAGTCAGGTCACAGGTTGTATTCCACCGAGGGAATTTTGACTATCTTCATCAAAGCTTACGATGCAAATTACAAATACAAATTAAGTTGCTCTATATTACTGTCGAGGTGCCCTGGAATACAGAGCACGAGCAGACACATGCGGATATTTCCTGGTACATCCATCATTCTAATACTTGTGAACATCCGATCACAACAATTCTTTTGGAAAAATATTGTAAAGCTTATATTTATCAGTGCCAGATTATCCCTCGTACTTGTAACAGGTTGTAGTCCTTTAATCATAGAATCATAGTCAACAGTATAGACAATATCTAACATACACATGCACAACAAATAAACATGCAATCGTTGACCAACCTTTACAATAAAATTAATTAAGGTCGGTTTACGTATTGACTTAGTCCTAACAAGTTTGATCTCTTCTAACGCAATATGACAGTAGCTACAGTTAAAACGGTATATCCTATTATCCCCGTAGCTAATCAAGATCAGCTTGGAAATTATGTCTGAGGCTAGAGATAAAAAAAAAACTCTACATATCTTGTTTCGCATCTAACCTTCATGGATGTTGTTAGGGAAGCATCATGCGGTGGCTTGTGTTGATGTGTTTTATAAATTCTCTTCAGCCATTATCGACAATTTCTGCGTAATCTTACATGTGTATAATTCAGAGGTTAAATGCCGGCCATAGAAAAACTGGGCGGAAAGATTTCACATCAAGACCGACTGGCGCCAGATAGCCAGAGCATGGCGAAAATGTTTTGCCTTGTCCACTGGTCACTCATAACCAACAATATAATTTCCTAGTTTTCGAACTAGAAAGAAATTATTTCCTCTTCAGGGTCCTTTTTTCTTTGTCGGATGTTTACAAGTTTATTCACTTGTTATATACTGGGGGTTATATGAGTTGTGGTCAAAGCTGAGTCGTCCATACAGCACGACTTCAGCTCGAGGTATGTTGTGAGGATCTGTGTACACATTGTATTGCCATTAAAGCTGCAGACACCCACGACGGCCACGCTTAAAGACGACCCAACGACTCCAGGGTATGGCTGATGTTGGTCTGACAAAAACTGCACCTCTTCCGGGCCCGTTGTTTTATCATGACAAAGAAACAGGAACACATGGTTTCAACTTTCACCACAAACCTGAAAACCCTGGCCCAAGCCAACAGCCATGATTATATGGTAAGTGCTCATCCAGCACTGTGAGAAATTGAAGACCTGGAACACAGACAACAACCTTCATTGCTCATGAGGATCCTTGTATATATGTATTCAATACTTATAATTCACTCACCAAATGTTTGGAAATGGTCAAATGGCATGTGCTGATCTGTTGTACGCCACTCATGTTCCTTCCATGATGTATGTGATTGATTATCGCTGGCGTTGACGTCACGGTTCAGTCAATAGTTTAACAATCGATGGTAGGGTGACACTATGGAAGCACGATCTGTACCACAAAGAGTTTCTAGTGTTTCACAAGTGTCTAATGAAATCATGCTGTATCCAGAATGGCACTAGACACTCGCACCACACAGCTTATGTTCCCTGGATCGTTTTGGGTTTTCTCAACACTTTACATCATTGGCTTCCGTTGACTGGGAAAGCAAGATTTGACATTCCCCGTCTCGGCGTAAGGCATTGCTTACTCTATACATGTATGAGTGGTATTTGATATATGGCATGTTCTGGGACAAAAACTTGTATAACTTCAGAAAATGTTGGGTTTTCTCAACACTTTACATCATTGGCTTCCGTTGACTGGGACAGCACGATTTGACATTCCCCGTCTCGGCGTAAGGCATTGTTTACTCTGTACATGTATGAGTGATATTTGATACATGGCATGTTCTGGGACGAAAACTTGTATAACTTCAGAAAATGTTGGGTCTCAACACTTTACATCATTGGCTTCCGTTGACTGGGACAGCACGATTTGACATTCCCCGTCTCGGAGTAAGGCATTGTTTACTCCGTACATGTATGAGCGGTATTTGATACATGGCATGACCAAAACTTGTATAACTTCAGAAAAGCTCTAAAGTTTGTTACCCGCCACAAGTATATAATTGAAACTTGATCAGATTTGGATACAATGCAATTCTGAGACATACATGTGAGCATCTTCAATATGATCAATGCGAGATGAGTTGAAGTTTGAACCATATTGAATCCGAACCCGGATCACCTAACAATGTAGAATTCAAACTGATGCCATTGCTAGAACAACAAACATAATCGTTCACCAACCTATACAATAAAACTAATTAAGGTCGGTTTACTGATTGACTCAGTCGTGACAAATGTAATCCGGGTATGATTGCCACTGCAGTCAGAAGATAATCCTTCACTTTATCCCCAACGCCAATCACGATCAGGTTACAAATTACCCCAGAAGATTGTAAATACACTACATATCTTGTTTTGCATCTAACTTCCACGAATGCCATTAAGGAATCATCATGAAGTTGCTTGTGTTGATTTGTTTTCTCTCCTCTGCAGTCAGTTTCGACAATTTTACAGGCCCTTCTGATTTCAATTATGAACTTTTTACGAATCAGCAGAGCAAGGAAAAATTTGGCAGAAACATATTAACGCCCTACACGAAAGCCCTTCTCTTCGAAACACTGAAGGATGTTGGTCACACCACGGATAGTATGAAGGAAGTAGCCACTGTGTTGTTTGGTGCGATCCGAGACATCATCACCTTGCGACACAAAACAAGTTTAATATGTCAACAAAACACCACCAGAAAAGTGGCTTATCTGCAGTATGCTGGGGGATTTGACATTCATGCCAAGTGTGACTATGAATGGTTCATTACAACCTCTCAGCTGGCATCAATTAACATCACTATCATTGCCCAGGAAATGTCATTCTTGCCACCATCCTGTAAGGACAGTAACTACTTGCTCATTTCTCAGGTGCTGCCCAAGTACAAGAAGATTGCCTATCTCTGTGGCAAACCTCGGCCCTCAGCGTTCCTAGTTCCCGGGTACAGGTCTAGGATCCATGTACACACGACCAGAGTACACGACAGTACCCGTGTTGTACTGCAGTACCAGAGCATACCCAAACTATCAGGAGTTAAAATTGTATATGAGAAGCGGGAGAGTAAAGATGATGATAAGTGGGAAGAAACCACTCGGATTTGGACGCATGCACAGGACCTGGCAATACTGGAAAACAAATATATCATCAGTTTTACCCTTTCTACTTACCTGAGCATGCGAGTAGTGGTGAACTGCAATATGGCAAGCTTGAACTCTTACCAATATGTGATGTTTATCAATGGACCTACCTTTCTCCACAACTCTATTTTTGATTTTCCTGTTACAGCCAAAAATACTACCGTGGGATACTATAGATGGGTTTCTTCCTTGAATGATGCATCAATAATTTATTATTCTGAACGTGTACAATATGGTTTTGGTTTATCATTCGAGTACACATCCCGTGAATGCCCGAGTTCTGTATGTGCCCTTCAAGAATCGTCAGTAGCACAAGATATTCAGCACTCATTTGTTGAGCAGAACAACACATCATTATCCATATTCTCATATGACATTGCGAATAACCAAGATGGGTTCCTGGCGGCTGACATCGAGCATCTAGAGGTGCGTGGGTACACACAGGATCAGTGTTTGTATGGCGGTGTATACCTTGTGTACACAGACATGTTTGATGTGGAAGGCCACAAAATACTCAACAGCTGGCTAGTGGCTGCATTTTGTTCTCAAGCGACCGTGGAAGGCCTGAGAGCATTCCAGGAGTCAGGTCACAAGATGCATTTCACCAGAGGGGTATTGAATATCTTCATCAAAACTTACAACAAGATATCACATGTCGAACTGGACTGGTCGGTATTTCTGTCAAGATGTCCTGGAATACAGAACATTAACAGATACATGCGGATATTTCCTGGTACATACAGTATTCAAGGACTGGATTATATCCATGTTCCCAAAAACACTGAAGTGAAAACTGTCCCAACAAACAGTGGGGCACACTTCATTTTTGACTTCATAACACTGGACGTTCCTTGTGCCCATTACGGAATCATCCCATCCGACTACGTCCACTGGATCTTCGTCCCTGCAGAAAAACTTGAAACGTACTCTGAAACTTATGATGGTCTTCTTTATGATCCATGGACATCAGACATCGTTGTATCGTATCAGTCTCGACTTTCTATAAACACAATGACACGAGGTACTGAGGGTACCATTGTAACTCGAACCATCTTTGATATCCAGATTTTTTCAAGCAAGATGAAAAGTGGCAAAGTCAGGGATAGTCGCTACAACAAAAATACAAATTATCTCTACTCTAATTTTGCTAATCCCGTATCCTTCCCTGACATCACTGACCAATCCCTGGGGTGTTTCGGAACGGTTTCTCTGCTACCTACTCCACACTCTTGTGAACCCCCTCCGATAATAATTGCTTCAAAACCTGAAGGAATTTCAAAAATTGCGTGTGCATCAATTGTACTGAAAGTAAACCATTTCGAGGCTCCAATGCAAGATTCTCCCTCGTATAACTGGTTGTGGGACTTTTCTATTGAAACTCTCACTACAGGCGTATACATATCGTTTGAAACTACGTCAAAATTCTGTTTTCTGAGTGTTTTGCCAAAGATGGATATTCATTTGGTTAGGAAGTACACGTGGCGAAGAATTGTTGATGATGATGAATCGATGCACTCTATGGATATTTTGGAAGATGTGGCTGATGGTCTATTTTCTTCCATTCCTATCATCAGGGAGGTTCGTGTTCTAGTCTTCTTCACAGGACTGAAACAGGACAGACCTTGTGGACTACAGTTCACTTACAAAATGAGAAGATTCCCTGAGATTGAAGGGTATCTCTCGTTCCTTCGTCGTGGACACATGTTACGAGTTGATGAGTCTGTTCGAGCTGATTTCCAATGGGCTCACATGTGTTCCAAGAGCCGGTGTTATCGTTTGTTCTTGGGCAAAACTTCACTCTCATGGGATGCTGCTAACCAAATGTGTAAGGCTGATGGTTACAATCTCCTAAGTGTTCAGACTGATACGGAATGGGCCATGATCAAGCTCTGGCTCTATAGTGAACATGTAGTACACCTCTCCAACATTCTGCAGAGTCAAATGTATACAGCATGGGTCCTGCATATCGGATTAGTACACAGACATGAGGTAAGCTTCACCATTAAGATGTGGCACATCTTTTACGTTGCTATTGTTTACAATTCAGTCAACCCACTGTATATTTCACAGGAAGTTACTACACAGTGGACAGATGGAACATATTACATATATCGACATTGGTACACCAAGTCCCAGTTTAGGTTCCCGTCTCAAGTCTATTCATGTTCACCAGACTGTCGGAAGACCAGTTATGAACCCTACCCACACTCAATACTGGAACCACAGCACAACGGGGACGTGAAATGTGTGGGTGTTATTTTATCTGGCCATTCGGACCAGTGGGTCACTTTGCCATGTGGTAGAGCAACAGTTCGTAGTTCTGTCATTTGTGAAACTGGCAATATGAAGGAAGAGCGACTTGATGAGGATGGTAATGAAATAGCAAGATTTACTAGCCACGAAGAAGCACAGAATATAAAAACAGAGTTTCAATGGAAAAGCCAACGTTGTCCACGAGGTTTATTGCCAGTGAAAGGAACATGTTTTCGTTTGTTGAGTGTGACTGATATTCGAAATGTGAAAGAACTCATCTCCACAAATCGCCATGAAGTCTTTTCTGCAAAGTACCTACAACTCCTACATTTTTATTTGAAAACTTGGCATATATCAGGATATATACTAGCTTTGACAGTTGACAATGATCACCGAACAACATGCACATTGCTAGACTCGAATCTTAATTCCCTTACCATGAACCACCTAAAGATAGCAGAACAGGGTGATTGTGCTGACATGAACACTACCCATAGCTACATTCTACAAGTATTTGACATGATTGAGGTAGAACAGACATGTCCAAGCCCACTATTCCAGTGTGATACTGGAATGTGCATACATCGGGACCACCGTTGTGATGGAGATCTAGACTGTGCAGGTGGGGAAGATGAGTCAGACTGTCCAAAACCCTGCCAGATCATCGAAGCCAACGAGTCTTCTAACTGGTGTGAAACATGCGGCAGTTTTCACTTCCAATGCCCAGATGGCGAATGCATAGCGCTACCTAAGGTAACTTTTACGATTTATCTCAGATATGTGGGTATGTATAGTATGCATGTAAGCATATGATGTTAATTGTTCCTGTGCTCGCCCATTGTACAGGTCTGTGATGGGGTGATGGATTGTTGGAGTGGCACTGATGAAGCCAGATGTGAACAGGAAATACACGAACCTCACTCATCCCACGGGCCACAGATCAGCAGCATGGCAAATTGCAGCTTGCTTCTTGAAGATTATCCTATGTTACAAAACGATTTGATTCCAGACTGTGAAAACTCTTCAGATGAGACAGAATTCCTGTCCTTTTTATCGGGCGAGATGCAAAGCGAACATGCTTGTTCAAACACACTGCATACAGCTTGTCATCCGGGTTATTATTCA
This sequence comes from Terebella lapidaria, assembly GCA_949152475.1. Classification (NCBI taxonomy): domain Eukaryota; kingdom Metazoa; phylum Annelida; class Polychaeta; order Terebellida; family Terebellidae; genus Terebella; species Terebella lapidaria. The sequence continues at coordinate 29,587,650 of OX424567.1, forward strand.
GTGTGCTATCCAAGACATGCAACTTGTACCTACAGACAAGGGCCTTATGGTCTGCTAGGTCCGTGTCGGAATGGGGGGCATCTACACAGCTGTGTTTACCACGAATGTCCAACCATGTTCAAATGTCCTGATGCGTTTTGTGTACCATGGAATTTTGTATGTGATGGCAAGAAGCAATGTCCAGAAGGAGACGACGAGGTGGGGTGTGGCGGTTTGAGGCACTGTCAAGGGAGGGTGAGATGTAAGGAGACAGATGTGTGTGTGGATCCCAGTCAGATATGTGATGGTATCACAGACTGTCCCCTGAGAGGGGAGGATGAGAACAATTGTGCTGTCTTTGCATGTCCTCCATACTGTTCTTGTCTTGGACGGCAGATTGACTGCAGTGATCGAGGATTAGTGAATGCTCTACAAATACCAACAGAATCTCTAGCATTGAGTTTAGCATTTAATATACTGCAATATATACCCACAATCAGTGTCCCAGGCATGCTATCTCTTAACATATCGTTCAATGCTTTCAGGGCTGTAAACCCATTAGCGTTTGAATTCCTCGGGAATCTCTTACACCTAGACTTATCATATAATCAAATATACAGTATACATGCCAATGCATTCATGGGTCTCCACAATCTTATTCATTTGAACTTGGATGGCAACCAGATTGTGGCTTTGTTTTCTACAAGTTTTCATGGATTATTGTCCCTGCCACGATTGGCTTTGCGGGGTCTCGTTGTGGATGACTTACCAGACTGCATGTTCTCTCATCTCAAATCCCTCCAACATCTGAGTTTTCACTCGTCATCAATAAGAGAAATGACCGATTCCACATTCTGTCAAATTCCTATCTTGTTAACGTTGAGATTCGATGACACAAATATTGTAGAAAGCATATGGGGCAATCCCTTTTCTGGTCCCAAGGCCAATACCAACATCCTGTTCAGTCCACAGGGAATCTGCTGCATGGCAAAGAGACTGTGTGGTCAGTATGGAGGGGAAATATGTTACATTGTTCTCCCCAAAGCCTCAGTTCCGGTTTTCCACATGGCTGTCATAGCTTTAACCACATTTGCTTCAACCATGCTCGTAGCCCGTGGAAAGTATAATAGAATCGTGAAGAACAGCAGTATCATTTGGACCCTTTCGGCACTTGCGACCTGTACCTACCTTTCACTCTTCATTGCATTGTTAGATGAATGGCAACAGCAAACCTTTTCAGCTCATACAAAACCTGTATTATCTTGTCTAGTTATCAGAATACTTTCTCAGTGTGCACCACTATTATCATGCTTTTTGCTACTCATGACAGCATTTGTACGAATGCAGGCAATTGTGTATGCAACAAAAATGAGAACAGCCAGGAATACTGTTTTGACCAGGATTCTGGTATCAGGATGTCTCGCCATTTTTGCAAGCAGCCTCGCAATGTATACAGTAATCGGTGCCATAGAGATCGACTCGAATAAAGAATGTGTATTTCTTTGTCTGAGCAAATACAACTTATACATTAAATGGGTGCAAATTGCAATATGTATATTTTGTACGATGCCACTTTGCGTCATCACAGTTACCTCAGGCATACACTTTTTGAAAGGAAAGCAGCATCTAGATGCCCTGAAAGTGATGCGAAGAAAGCATCAAGAGGTGGGGTTGTTGGTTAGGATGTCGCTACTAGCAATCCTTAACTTGGTGGTGTGGTCAATCGTTTTTGTGTCAATCATAAGCGGCCTGGATTGCACAACTATGACTTACATAACTGTCTATGTGTTGCCTTTGCTTTCTGTTCTACACACTGTGTTGAACACGTTAACCAGATCAGCTTTAATCCAGGGCTGTGTTCGTTCGGGATATGGAAGATAAATCTACATAATATGATTCATAGTTCAGTAAGTATTATTGACATGTTAGTTGTTTATCATATTCAACGATATTGTGATGTGATTCAACGAAATTGATAAGATATTATTGAGCAACATGGGTGTTTATACATATAGGCATCTTTTTTGTGGAGCAAATGTAGAATGATTATATTTACATTTTAGCCTTTCAATGAACGTATTTTGACTAAGTACGTGAATTCACTGTGTCTGAACTAGTTATGTTTAAAGGTGAGGTGAAGCACTAAAACATATTTTAACCGCACAACGGTTAATATATCATCAAAGAGTATATTTCCACCAGCAGTTCGGCTTTTTGCTGCCTGTGAGATGTTTGATCTGGGTTTGAATATCCCGCGGCCACTGTCTTAATGACCGTGGGAGCCGCCATTAATCCTCTGGGCTGTGCAGCATGCTGCGTGACGTCACTGGCTGGGTTAGATTATCTGGGTCAGGCTGAGACCAGCATCTGTACATACATGTAGGGGCCTAGCCCAGCACTGTACCACATAGCAAGATAGCTTCTGGTTTTCAGAAAAATGAGGAGAAAAAGCACAAGTTGCCTTGCATTGTCCTAGGATGCACAAATATTTTCTATAAGAAAGCAAATGACCGTGTCCATTTTCATCATCCATACGTCCATGTGTAGTGAAAACTAGTGTTTGTCATGAATATTACATCAGTTGAGAAGTAGTTCAGCCCAATAACACTGCCCGTGAATAGTGCTAGTTGAGAAGTGTCTCATAACAAGATAATAATAGCACCTGACCTTTTCTCATATTTATTCTCTCATTTATCAAGTCTATATGCTCCTGTACCTACATGTCATTATACATATTGTCATATCTGGATCAGGTTATGGTCAATGCTGTACACATTTTAATGATAAATGAATATACCTTTGCTGTACTAAAAAAGGCAAGTTCACGTTTGGCCTTAGTTTTGTTTGGGATAATCGGATCAACTTTAAATGTTGTGTGTCTCAATTGGGTAACATGCCGTAATTTTTCTCCAAATTTCAGAATTCTATCTCGAAAATTAAAAAGTTGTCAAACTAACCCAATGTTGAATTTCAACCTGGAATGAGATCAAGTAAATTTCAACAATTTATTCAGGGCTAATATCGTGTTTATGCCCGTACATGAACCCATTGTGTTGAAAAAGTTGATGTTTTTGTGCAGACTCTGAAATTCCATGCTGGGGCTGAAATTTATACTCACTCGCTGTTGACAGGTCGCTGCAGGGTCGCGATGAAATATAGGCCTACACATATTAACATTAATGGAAAAGAAAAAACCCCAATTGTATTAATTAAAAATGATAAAAAGAAAACCTTGGACAAATATCCCAAGTGCGTGCCAGTTATTCACAGTTTATTTGAAATCAGTGGGGTCAAAAGATGAAAAGAATGATGGGTCATGGTTTATTGGTCAATAGACTGGTGAAGGCCACGTCTGTGGTATTTAATCAGTATTAAATAGAACATAACGGGATATGATCCTCCATATACTGTGTTGTTGTTAGCTAGTATTGCAGTTACATGCAGTATTGCTGCCAGTAATAATGACTTTGTATGGTATGAACCTTGGTATGAATGATGCAATGATGCATGTCTATGGTTTTATTTATTTTTATGTAATTGTATACGAAATAAAATTAATGATTAAGATGACATCTGTTGAGTGACAGAGCAGGCTAACATTCACTGATGCGCGATGCGCCGCCACAGAGACAATGGCCTACATCAAAGATTTTCTATACAAAATCGTTGCCTACATGATCAAAGGCTGGTGAATGACGGGACATCTAACAAAGAAATGCCGACGCCAATGAGCCAACAGCGATGGAAATAAAAATAGGTTTTGCGGTTAAATTCATCACGTATTGTTCTGAAATTTTCTGACGATACCTTTACACCAATAACATATCGAAATAATATGGTTTTGTGTAGTTAATGGCCCATTTCTGCAATATCCACTCCGATTCTACAAATCAGGCCCATTTCTCTATTCTTACGCACCACAGTTCTTGACAATAACAAGATTTGGTGTTTGTAGCAGTAGGCCCGGGCTCCTGATGTTCATGTTGTTCTACATGTATGTCACTAGAACTGTCTCCTGCATTATCCACCTGAACATAACAGGCGCAAAAGCATTAGCCAGTGGATTCGGAACAATTTCATCAATAAGTTCCCTTTCATTGTCCGATGAATCCACGTACATTACCGGTGTTCACTTTACAACAACATGTAGGGCAGAGCCGCTAGTATAGGATACTGTGTATAACAACACTAGGCAGTGTGCCAGAGAATGTCTGGAGCCTGAGAATTGACCCAGCCAGTGACGTCACTGGACAGAGTACACAAGATGGCGCGCTCCAGGCTCTGCCTGGGCTGTGCTGGCCTAATTAAAAACAGCTGTGTACAATAGAGGGGGTCTTATCACTAAATCTGAAAGTGTTAATCTTTGTTTACAGTGTATGTCAGTACTCTATACAAGTTTATTAGCAGTGTAGCATGTCCCCTTTAAGCTGTGACGATATTTTGATAAGTGTAAACCTGGGGAAGAACCGGTTTGAGAGGGCATAACAGGATGATAGAACAGGACATGAGTGAAACGTGGCATCCAGAAATCAGCAATCTAGTGAATTGTAGCTATGTTAACAGTTGTAGAAGTCCTGGCAGATGATGTGCTTGTTCAAACAAAGAGCATTCAACTTGTCATATGGGTTATTATTCTGGGTAGTTTCAAACAACTTGCACATACGTACAAGGGCCTTGTGGTCCACCAGGTCCATGTCGGGATGGGGGAATTCTACACACTTCTGTTCCCACGAATGTCCAACCATGTTCAAATGTCCTGATGCGTTTTGTTTACCTTGGAATTTTGTATGTAATGGCAAGAAGCAGTGTCCAGAAGGCGACGACGAGGCGAGGTGTGGTGACTTGAGGCACTGTCAAGGGAGGGTTAGATGCAAAGAGACATATGTTCGAGTATATCACATTGTTGTCATTGTAGTGAATGATTGCTATTTACTTCTGCCGTTTATTGAATAACTTTGTATGTTACAATGTCATTTTGTTTCCATGTCCTAATGGATGATATCGTGATGTACTGACGACAATGACAATAAACGTTCATTGAGCAGCACCAGTGTTCATTTACTTGGTCATTTTTGATGTGGGTCGATTGTAGAATGGTCATCTAATATACATGTATTTACACCATAATGTGTCCAGAATTTCGTTGGGTGTCAGCTAAAAAAATGATACACTACATGTGTTCATAGCTACCATATAAAATTATACTTGGAACCATTTTATCGTCTTGACATTGGAATGACACTTTTTAAACTAAGACTTTTTTCAATCAGAACGCTACATGCTTCATCACGTGGACTGTCGAGAGATCATCTAACTAATGAGTAACTTACCATATCTATAAATGTGCAGTTATCTTGGTGTTGACTTCGGTGTTTGATTATCTTCATGATGATGTTTCAATTCATTTTTTTTCCTGAAGTTTGAGAAATTTGTTTCTGCGATACTACACGTAAGTTTGTATATTTGTGGTCTGTGGTATAATGCTGGTATGTATTATTTATATGACCGTTACTAGGGTTTCATCGTTCGCGTTGTCAGTTGAGCATCATTCAGTTTAGTATGGTTGCTGATGGGAAACATGGACATGGACAAAAAAAATGAAGACTCAATATTCCGAGTGAAAAAATTTGAGGAACTTGATAAACCTCCAAATATGACCAAAAGGAGGTGAAATCAGGTGAAATTCCGGTCCCCACTTGTGCCACCATCACGAATTCTGAAAAAATTATCCAATGAAGTATCAACCAGATGGTGATGAAGTCCATAAAATTTCATGGAGGCAGCTAGTAATGTGAGAGCATACGACAGCGTTTTTTGTCGCAGCGGTTTTAGAGACGAGCTGCACACGATGAACAAAATCCTCATATCTGCAGTTACGTCTGGGGAAATAAATCGTGAAGAAAAAACTGAGGTTTGTGTGAGATGATACAGTTCATTAGGGTTGGGCTTGCTTCTAGTTTTTGGTGTTCTAATTGTTTTATCATGGGATTTTACGTGGGAACTTTACATCGGTGCCATACCGTTCATTGTAAAATGAACACCAGTAAAGTACGTGATGGATGGATAGTACGTGATAGTACGTGATGGAGTAAAGTACGTAAAGAAGTAAATGACAGTTTCCCTGTCATTTTTGTTTTCTCTCACTTCGTATGCCTGATATGACTTTCTGTCCCCGGACTATGAGATTGGATAACGGACCCTGTTTTGTTTGCTCGGAATACTTGATACTGGGTATTGATTCCACGTCTATTACTATAACTGAGTCGGTGTCTTTGCTGGTGGATAATTATTTGTCCCCGCTGGCACCATCAGCTCAGTAAACCTAGTATAGTTAGGTTTAACCTAGTATTTGAAATGACTATGCAGTACAAAGACAACGGAAACAAACTGGTTGACACGGCGCCCAGTATAAAAAGGTGTCAAAAAGCTGTGTCCAAGGGCACGGTCACAGCTTCCTCATAGACCGGGGGCCAAATCCGGTTTTTGGGAATTTGGTTTGCACGGAGACACCCATTGGCGAATGTGGTATCGTTGGAAAGCTTAAGACCTAAGAGTCACATTTTGACATATCCCGTCTTTTGGGACAGGGGCGGTCACCATGGAAACGGGCTCAGAAGGTCAATGACCTCAAATTCAATCAAGCGTCCTGCTAGGCACCCGGAATGGCGTAACATATCACTGAAAGTGCTCCTTCGAAAGAATGGTTCAACCGATTGGGTTTAATTTTGGAACTTAAACAGATGCTGGTACTAGGTATGTGTTGGAGGAGTGAACCCAATGAGGTGTCAAGAATGGAGGCCCCTGGGGTCGGGATCACCACCCCCTGGAGTTCGCCCCTTCTCCAAATAATGACAAAAGTGTGGTTTGGGGTTCAAAAGTTTGTTTGTTCAAGAGACCAAGCAATATAAAAGTTATTAAATGGCACCATTCAAGGGCAAGACCAGTTAGGATTGCAATGATACCAGCATCACTTGTGGGTGGGGCCGGTTGCCATGGCAACAGACGTTACAAATGGTAGGCGTCGGGACCATTTTTCACCCAAAAATGGCAAGAATATCGGGGTTTAGGCTGTATAAAAGTGTTAACGATTGAAGACATGGCTATATGAGGCTACCATCATTGTCATAGATGAACATAATATGGGACACGGACATGCTGATAGCACCGTGGCCTCAGGGTGAGGCTCGTTTCCATGGCAATAGGTCTATTTTTCCATGAAATATGGCAAAAATAATGAAGATTTGGTTGCTTTAAAGTGTTGATATTTGAAGACAGATCAACGATCTTGTCTCAGATAAAACACACGTGGGACAGATACGGAATGCTACCTCTGTGGCCCCTGGATGAGGTTCGTTGCCATGACAACAAACGTTTCTAATGGTAGGCGTCGGGTCTAGTTTTCACCCGAAAATGGCAAGAATTACGGGGTTCAGGCTGTTCAGAAGTGTTAATGCTCGAAGACATGGCTATATGAGGTTACCATCTTTGTCATAGCACTGTGTGATAGCACTGTGGCCTCAGGTGGGGCTTGTTTCCATGGCAACAGGTCTATTTTTCCCACATAAAAATGTCAAAAATATTGAAGATTGGGCTACTTCAAAGTGTAAATGATTGAAGACAGCTCAACGAACGTGTCTCAAATACAACACACGTGAAACAGGGACGAGATGCTACCACTGTTGCACCTGAGTGAAGCTTGTTGCCATGGCAACAGAGGTTTCTATTGGTGGGTGTCGGGTCTTTTTTCACCCAAAAATGGCAAGAATTACGGGGTTTAGGCTGATTAAATTTATTGATGGTCGAAGACATGGCTATTTAGGGCTACTAACTTTGTCATAGATGAACATAATATGGGACACGGACGAGCTGATAGCACCGTGGCCTAAGGGTGGGGCTACATGGCAATAGGTCTATTTTCTAATAAAACTTGACAAATATTGAAGAGGGGGGTGTTCAAAGTGCCAATGGTCAAAGACAGATCAACGACATGATTCAGATAAAACACACGTGGGACAGGGACGGGATGCTACCACTGTGGCCCTTGGGTTGGCCTCGTTGCCAAGGCAACAGGGAGTATTAACCATCCGTGCCATATCTTTTTTTGGCACAAAATGGCTAAATGGCCAGTATAATCAGTTGGAATAAAACTTATTACTTACAGTTGTAAACGATAAATTCACAAAGAACAATATTGTACATTCAGCGCAATTTCACTGCAATAAGTTTTAAATATTTGTTTCTATTGTGAACCAGTTGTGTAAACCTGATAGTCAGATTCAATTCATATGACTAAATCGATTATTGAGTACAGGACCTATTTTACAATTGTAAACGATAAAATTTATAGATCAAATAATCATACTCCGGTGCCCCTGAAAGGACATGACGAAAAAAAACTACTTCGTTCGCACGACCTATTTCCATGGCAATAGGTCTAGTTGTCCACACACTGTTGCACATCAATGCTGCAACCCTACTCTACGGACTTTGTAAATTTGCGATATAGGTCTGTGATGGAAGTGTAGACTGGATGGTCTATATTATTGATACTCTTTTCCTTTATATCCATGCATGTTCGTTAATCTATATGGCCATGACTTGAACGGGAAAGGGGTATGGGTATAATCAGCTCATGTATTATTCAATATATATCTTGATGTAAATGAAATGTTTAAAAATGTAAATGTGTGTAATGATAATGTGGGTTATTGGTCAGACTATTGGTCAGTGTTTTGCACCTTTGGCAAAAGGTTCAAGTGACCCTTGCCAATACCGTAATAAGGAGAGTTGTTGATATCAAGCCTGCAGGTAACTAGTGAAAAAGCCAAGCTGCTTGCAGATTCCTGATATAATTTAGGTCTGATTTTGCCCAGATGACGCAGATGGATCATGGTCGATCGGCAAGTGGATTTGACCTGTGGAACCATAGTCATCTCACTGTCCATTAGCACACCAAGGTTCATAACTTCGGGGGATTGCTGTATGATAGAGTCACCAACACGAATTTCAAAGAGTTTGTGCATCAGGCACACGTGCGATGGTTTACCTGGAGGCCAGTAGAACGATGTCCGTTTTAGACTGGTTCAGTTTAAACGGATTTGAGGACATCCAAGAAGATATCAGACTGACGCAGTAATCCAAGGGATATCATCATGATGACACGTGGTGTATAATTGCTAGTCATCCTTATATAGATGATAGAATATTCCGCCGTTTCTGATCAACGCACCGAGTGAAGCTCTGTACAATGTAAACAGACGAGGGCCTAACACTTATCCCTGTGGTGATCACCAAGTCGCTGTTGGTTCCGATCGTGCCGCTCATACATACTGTCTGTGTACGGTTGGAAAGATAGGGTTCAAACCAGGTAAGGGTAGCTCCTCTGATGTTGTAGTCGGAAGAAGCCTTGACAGGAGCTGGATGTGATAAACAGTATCAAAGGCTGCTGATAAGTCAATAAATATTAGCAGCCCCACCTGACGCTGGTCATCTGCCTGTAACAAATCGGTGTGTGCATTGGCCAATGCAGTCTCCGTGCTGTTGTGCCACTGGTATGCTGAATAGAGTGCTTCCTCGAGACCAGACACTGTGTACTGTCGTAACTGTTGGTCGGTTGCCTTTCAATGATTTTAGATGGCAATGGAAGGTTCGATTCCGGTCTATAGTTTGACAGTTCTTCGGTGTCAGACCCATGTTTTTTTTCTCAAAATGGGTGCGATCAAGGCTCGCTTGAGTGGAGACGAAAATACACCACCGCAGAGCGAGGAGTTCACAATTGCAGTTATCAAGGACAGCAAAACCTCCTGACATTTTTTTCACCGGCCAAGTTGGGATAGATCACTTCGCGATTATCTCGATAGTGAAGATTTGATGATGTTACTGGCTTCGTCTGATGTTAGCCTTTTGAAGTTCTCGAGTTTGCATGTGATCAGATTGTCACTATTCTGCAGTCTGGGAGATCATCAGAAAACGTTGATGTATTCTTAGCAATTTTGTTGCTGAAGAAGTTACCAAAATGATAACACAACTTAGGATCCGAATCTGTGTCAGGAATTGTGCAAACGTGCGAATAACTTGGTAATTTGTGCAAACGAAGTATTACTTCGTGCAAAGGACTTACTACATCTTGCAAACGGAGTAGTACTTCGTACAAACGACGTAGTCATGTCGTCATGTCCTATCAGGGGCACCGAAGTATGATTACTTGTTCGATAAACTTTATCGCTCAGAAATGTAAAATCGGTCCTGTACTCAAAAATCCATTAACGTAGTCCGCTACAAACAGTGAGGTAACGGAGAGTCAAAATTTAAAAGTCATTTCTTGAATATTATCCCTTCAAAAGAACATTATTTTATAGAGTAAATGATCAGCATCCTAATACTGAAAAGAAAATAGGGGGTCACCGTGCTCGTTTCTTCTACATATTCGATCAAAATCACACATATTTACCTAAAATGACATAAATTCAGGCATTTTTTCACATTTTTTTTGTCCATATTCACATCCTACATCATATTTTCCATGCGAACGGATACGGTGACCCCCTATTTTCTTTTCAGTATTAGGATGCTGAACAGTTACTCCATAAAATATATCATTTTGGAGCTCTAGATTATGTTGATACAGGTAGTTATTTTAAAAAAACCTTTGACCCCCTTCCCTCACTGTTTGGAGCGGACTACCTTAAGTCATATGAATTGAATCTGACTATCAGCTGTAGAAAACTGGTTCACAATAGAAACAAATAATTAACAGGAATTGCAGTGAAATTACTTGAATGTAAAATATTGTTCTTGTAAACTTATCATTTACAACTGTATGTAATAAACTTCATTCTTACCGAATTCTAGCTATTTATCTATTGACAATTTCAAGGCCAATGATGACCTTTGGGGCTAAATATTTGCTTCCATAGATATTTTCCAAATTTGAGCTTGTTGCTATCGACCTTAGTGACCAAAATGTGAAATTTGAAGAAAATTGACCATTTGGTTCATGGAATATTATATTTTGAAATGACATGGTGAATTTTTAACCAGATTGTTGGACATTTACTAAAATCCTTTTCAACGACATGTTCAACCGACTGCTGGGTATTGAAAATCAATGTGGATATGTTGTTGAGTCTTGTATGCCTTGTATTTCTTTCCTATTTGAATAATAAAATATGTTATTAGCTTTCATCAAATATATTATGAAGATATCAGTTCCACCTGTCATCGCAATGCATCCCACAGGATTCGAGTAATATGTACTCATCATTGTAAAATCGATTTATTTTTTTGCATAAAAAAATGATCGATTCCAAGGAACTTCCCAGAACTTTGATAATTACTAAAACATCTGTTTATTCGTAGTAGCCTCGAAAACAACCTGACTTTCAGTCTTTTAGGCGTTAGTTATTGTATTTGACACCACAAATTACATGGAATATCGCATATAAATGGAAACAATGTGTATTTGGTGTTGACCGGATAGTTTCTGACAGAATGCCGTTTGAACAAACCAACCCCTATAGTTTGTGCGCTCGCCAACCATTGGTTTCAACACCACGCTGCACAATGTTTTGATAGGTTTTTTTTTTCAAAACGGCTTCTGTTATTTGCTTATACAACTCCAATGCACTAATAAACGGCATGACAAGTGATGACATGCTATATGATGAAGAAATATTCAATACATAGACCACATAACAAACGGTTATTTGCACAATTTACTCACTAGGGGCGCCACCCATTCGTCCACCATGGCCATTCTTCCACCTTGGCCATTTTTGTGCAAAAATAGAACTGAGACGGATGGTTAAGACTGTTGTCATGGCAACGGGCCCCACCCAGGGGCCATAGTGGTAGCATATCGTCCCTGTCCCATGGGTGTTTTATCTGAGACAAGGTCGTTGATCTGTCTATAACCATTGGCACTTTAAACACCCAATCTTCAATATTTTCCAATTTTTATGGGAAAATAGACCTGTTGCCATAGAAACAAGCCCCACAATAAGGCCACGGTGCTACCAGCATGTCTGTATCCCATATTGTGTATATATATATATGACAAAGATGATGGCTTCATATAGCCGTGTCTTCGACCCTTAATAAATTTAATCAGCTTGAACCCCGTAATTCTTGCCATTTTTGGGTGAAAAAAAAGACTCGGCGCCTACCAATAGAAACCTCTGTTGCCATAGCAACGAGCTTCACTCAGGTGCAACAGCGGTAACATCCCGTCCCTGTCCCACGTGTGTTGTATCTAAGACAAGATCGTTGATCTGTCTTCATGGTCTTTAACCACTAAAAGCAGCACAATCTTCAATATTTTTGACATTTTTATGGGAAAAATAAACCTGTTGCCATGGAAACAAGCCCCACCTGAGCCCACGCTGCTATGTCCGTGTTCCATAATTTGTTCATCTATGACAAAGATGGTAACCTCATATAGCCATGTCTTTGACCATTAACACTTTTAAACAGCCTGAACCCCGTAATTCTTGCCATTTTCGGGTGAAAAATAGACCCGACGCCTACCATCAGAAACGTCTGTTGTCATGGCAACGAGCCTCACCCAGGCGCCACAGAGGTAGCATTCCGTATCTGTACCACGTGTGTACCATATGAGACAAGATCGTTGATCTGTCTTTAAATATCAACACTTTCAAACAACCAAATCTTCATTATTTTTGCCATTTTTTATGGGAAAGTAGACCTGTTGTCATGGAAACGAACCCCACCCTGAGGCCACGGTGCTATCAGCATATCCGTGTCCCATATTATGTTCATCTATGACAATAATGGTAGCCTCATATAGCCATGTCTTCGATCGTTAACACATTTATACAGCCTAAACCCCGATATTCTTGCCATTTTTGGGTGAAAAATGGTCCCGACGCCTACCATTTGTAACGTCTGTTGCCATGGCAACCGGTCCCACCCACAAGTGATGCTGGTATCATTGCAATCCTAACTGGTCTTGCCCTTGAATGGTGCCATTTAATAACTTTTATATTGCTTGGTCTCTTCAACAAACAAACTTTTGAACCCCAAATCACACTTTTGTCATTATTTGGAGAAGGGGCGAACTCCAGGGGGTGGTGATCCCGACCCCCGGGACCTCCATTCTTGACACCTCATTGGGTTCACTCCGCCAACACATACCTAGTACCAGCATCTGTCTATGTTCCAAAATTAAACCCAATCCGTTGAACCATTCTTTTGAAGGAGCACTTTCAGTGATATGTTACGCCATTCCGGGTGCCGAGCAGGACACTTGATTAAATTTGAGGTCATTGACCTTCCGAGCCCGTTTCCATGGTGACCGCCCCTGTCCCAAAAGGCGGGATATGTCAAAATGTGACCCTTAGGTCTTAAGCTTTTCAACGATACCACATTCGCCAATGGGTGTCTCCGTGCATACTAACTCTCAAAATAACGACCTTTTGCAGGTTTGGCCTCCAGTCTATCAGAAGGTGCCCCTAGACTCATCATATCAGATATTATGAAAACATCATACGTAGTCTCTTCTGATCGTTCCCTATGGTACAACAACTCGTGTAATTTTATTAATATTAGAGATTGCAAAATCAAACTTCCTGATATAATGAAAGCAGAGGGTGATGATTGTCAATATAGTATTAATAAATGTAGAGCAAAAAACTGCAAAACTTGTGATATATTAATTACAGATTCACAGTTCACAAGTTCACTTACCAAACGTACATATACTAGTAAAAGTTATGAAAACATCAATTGCAAGACCAGCAATATCGTATATGGAATTGAATGCACTATATGTGGTCTCGTATATATTGGAGAAACCAAAGGACAGCTTAACAAGAGAGTTAATGGTCATCGTTCCAACATCAATAATAATTCTAATCAACTACTTTATCAACATTTTAATCAGGATGACCATTCTATTTTGTCAATGAAAGTTCGAGTCATAGAAAAAATATACCACCATACTAATAGTCCCTCATTAAGTACACCCACCCGCAGGAAACGAGAAGAACATTGGATACGTGAACTAGGCACAGCTACACCTTATGGCTGTAACGATAATATCAGTTCAGTGGGAAACCTGACAAGCTCAGGATGCAGTTCAGTCAATGTAATGAATTTATTTACATCATTTAAACGTAGGAAACGAAGCCATGGACAACGACATTATAATCGACCATCTATTCATAATATTTCCTTTGATGGTCTACTCGAAATATTGAAACAACCACTTGGACTGCACTATGTTCGCACTAAATTATTTGCCATACCTCATGTTAAACTTAAAGAACTAGAGGACCAATGTCCTACCCACTATATCAGAAATACCAATAGCTATGAATTTCGTCTGTATTCCATTATCATGGATATTGTTTATCATCGGCTTTATAAGCCAACACAGAATTCCGAATATATACCACCCAAACGGTCTTTTCTGAAGATAAAATTTGCCAATAAAGGTATTGATGCAATTAACATCGGTAATATATTACATCATAAGTCTGTTCAGTCCCAGGTACCATCATACTTCACTGACACGGCTGCTCCATCTGTATCCTACTCATATACCAAATCTGTTGCTTCCAAGATTTTCAACTACAAACAAACATTGAATGATTTGGATATTGATGATCTCTTACATAACCCACCCTCCTGCACTTGCATTAACTCTCCGTTCATACACGATCCAGTTGGGCATGTTATTTCAGGCGACCTCAATATAGTGGAGAATGAATCATTGAAAGACATTTTGTCCAAAGGTCCCAAATATAGAGAGCCCACGTCGTTTTCATGGAGATACAATTTTAAGTTAATCATGGATGCAGTTGAGGAGCATGCCAGAAAATGGACAAAGCGAGAAAAGGCAGAAACTGATTCTCTGTCAGAATGGGTCAAACACATTAGGTCATTGGTAAACAAACGCATCAATGTTTTGTCAAAGTCAGTTAGTACTAAATATAGCTCTGTCTTCAATGATCCCGTGGTTACTAATAGTTTGTTGAAACTTCAAGAAAGGTTCGTCATTGTCCCTGCAGATAAAGCTTCTAATAATGTTGTTTTTGTTTGTAAAGCATACTATATACAGTGCCTGTTTGACGAACTGGGTATTGCCAACAATACTAATCCCAATAGTACATACCAAGCCATTACCGTGCCCAAACAGGATATCTTATCAAATCATTTGTCTGTATTGCATTCGTTTGGTATTACTACCTCATGTAAAGATTCTAATCTACCGAACTTATATTGGATCCCAAAGTTGCACAAAAATCCACACAAACAAAGATATATTTCAGGTTCAGCATCATGTTCTACCAAAGCCCTTTCTAAAATATTAACTACTATATTGTCTAAAATTAAACAGGGTCTCCAAAAGTACTCTGAAACCATCTATTCTAGAAGTGGTATAAACCAAATGTGGATATTAAAAAATTCCAAATCTTTATTGGAATATCTACATGCGCACACACTTTCAAAAGTAACGTCTATCAAAACATTTGATTTCTCCACTTTGTACACAACTATACCTCATTCTGAACTGAAATCTCAGCTTAAAAAACTAATCAATAATTCATTTTTCTCTAAAAAGGGACAACGTCGGTACCACTATATTGTAGTTAAATATAATACCGCTTATTTTGTTAAAGGCGACTCTGATGCCCCATACAAATATACTGAAATAGATGTGGTAAATATGGTTAATTTTCTGATTGATAATATTTTTGTGGAATTTGGTGGTCGAATATTTCAACAAACTATTGGTATTCCCATGGGTACAAACTGTGCACCATTATTGGCAGACCTGTTTTTATACTCATATGAATCAGATTTTATCCAACATTTACAAAGAGGAGGTTCTAAGAAACTAACATGTAATTTTAATTTCACTTTCCGATACATAGATGATGTATTGTCGCTAAATAATCCCAAGTTTGGTGATTATTTGGATATCATATATCCTAAGGAACTTGAAATTAAGGATACTACAGAATCCGCTAATTTTTCCAACTATCTAGACCTGAGGTTGGAGATTGATAATGATTCTAACCTGTCAACTAGATTATATGACAAACGTGATGATTTCAATTTTTCCATAGTCAATTTCCCTTTTCTAAGCAGCAACATTCCTATGTCACCGGCATATGGTGTGTTTGTTTCTCAACTTATACGCTATTCCAGAGCTAGTTGCAAATATGAGGACTTTGTCTATCGAAGTGCCCAGCTAGTCTCTAAACTGCTACGACAAGGATATGTTTTACCAAGACTTATCGCTGCGTTTAAGAAATTCTATGGACGTCATCATGGTCTGGTTGATAAATACAGCAAATCCATGTCTGCCATGCAACTAGATCTATTTTCATGTTAATTTTGGGGAATTCATGACGGGTGCCACTAGTGGGGCAGGAAAAGCTCACTCTTTCCGGAACACCTGATTTCACCTCCTGATGGCCATTTACGGGGGTTCATGAGTTTCCCTGTCATTTTTGTTTTCTCTCACTTCGTATGCCTGATATGACTTTCTGTCCCCGGACTATGAGATTGGACAACGGACCCTGTTTTGTTTGCTCGGAATACTTGATACTGGGTATTGATTCCACGTCTATTCATCGGACAATGAAAGCATGGAAAGGGAACTTATTGATGAAATTGTTCCGATGAATCCACTGGCCTATGCTTTTGAGCCTATCAATGTTCAGGTGGATGATGAAGGAGACAGTTCCAGTGACATAGAACATGAACAACAGGAGCCTGAGCTTGCTGCCATAGAGCAAGAGAGGCTTGGGAACACAGACTGGTGCACATGTGGAGAATGTGTTCCAATGGCTACAAACACCGAGTCTTGTTGTTGTCAAGAATTGGACTTATACCACAAATTGATTGATGATAGCGGACATCAGTTCGAATGCATCACCCACAATCCAGTGTTCACTAATGTGTGTTTGAGTCGTGATGTACTTGATGTGGCTATGATTTCATTGCGGAATGTTCGTGCAGCGACCCTGCAGCGACCTGTCAACAGCGAGTAAGTATACTTCAGATAATATTTTGTTCTCTGCTATATGTAGTTCTGTGTGTGTAGGTGCGTGTTTTTAAAAAAAATAAACTCCAAATGTAACGCAATGACTCAATCAGAAAACAAGTCCTTTACAGTGTCATTATACAGTATGAAATATTTATTGCTTTTATTAGGGTGACAACAAAATATATATACCACTTCAATAATCAATGAATGGGTGAAAGTAAAAGATAAACAAAACGCAATCGAATCAAGTTACATACATTGATACACGTACAAGTTCACAAAACATGTCCAGCATTCCGGCCATTTCAGGCAGTAAAATAATATATTGTAGTGGGAATAAAGGGTGATTATGTACACGCAATTCATGTACATATATGTAATGTAGGAGGGCAGGGGGGTAGGTATATATGTTTCTAGTTATCTTTATCACATGTCAAATCTTGCTTCGTTCGGAATCAAGCAATGTCGAATCAATGATTTAACTGAATGACTGTAAATCCATGTTCAACTATTTTTTTTATCTTATTTATTTATGAGACAAATAAATACAAGGCGTTTGTTATCTATTGCAGTCTATATCGCCTGACAGCATATCGACAATTCACAATATGGGCTCGGGAATATCTTGGGAAGGGAAATCGCCGTGTGATACCTGCGTGTGCCGTGAAAAGAATCCGGGACAAATACCCCTCTGCGCACTATCATGGATTTGAGTATGCCAATATGTGGCAATAAATAGCATGTGCATGTATTATGCATGTCACGTCACTGAATGACAACTTGACACACTATAGAAAGTACAAACATCTATATTGTGATTGTGATATCAGTAAACCAATTGGCTATCATTTACATTTTCAATTGTATTACATCTATGTTTTCAATTACCAGTAATAAAGCACTGCAAACTTTTGTGTGGGCTATGTGATGACATACATTGATGAACTTTGTAACACATGTTAGTACATCAAATGTATACTCTTTTATCATTACACTGTGTACAGCATTGACTATAACTTGATCCAGGTATGACAATATGTATAATGCCATGTAGATACATGAGCTTATAGACATGATACATGATAGATGAAATATGAGATAAAGTCAGATGCTATTTTTTAATAACAGCAGCTGAGAAGTGTCTCATAACAAGATAATATCATATATCCATGACAAACACTAGTTTTCACTTCACAAACATACCATTAACCTATACACAGGACCACCTGGCCCTGGGGCTGTAACTTTTTTCATGTAACCATGGTAATAGTACCACACAGTGCATGTCCTGGTAACACTGGTAATTCGATAAAAGATCATTGCAGGCTGGTTTCTGTGATTCAATGCATCTTTCTGGTGCGTGGATCATATATGTGACTGCCATAGCAGCACGTCATATAGACTGAATATAGGATTCCTCGGAAGTGTACAGTCACATGATGGTCAATCATGATTTCACAAATCTGCTGACATGTTTCTGCACACATTCTTCTTTCTGCGGTTTCGAAGCGCCACGGTGTTCACCAATTGTCACCTCCTTCTCCATGGTTTGATCACGAAGTTGTGCTCTGATGGATGAACTGTTGCTATACCTGGCTTCAACTCCAGACATAAGTTCTCGGCGGAAATCGTAGGTCTTGGCGACTTTGATCGGCTTGACCACATATGATCCAGCTGCCTTGGAGTACTGGAGCCGGTACTGCAGCGTCCCTTCTTTTGTTGTAGCTTGCTCCCTGTCCACGTTGTAGTTGTGATCAAGGGCTGCGAGACGTACGCGAGCGCAGAAGCCATTGTGGGAGAATTTCTTGCGTTTTGGCACATACTTCGTGTACAGAGAGTGTATACTCTCCAACTCTCCCTTGTGGATGCCCTCAGTTACCTTCTCCAGGTTCTTCAATAACTTCTTGTCCATGACAACCTTCTCCAATATAGTGAACGCCTTAGAATCCTCCTTCAGCCACGGTCGCAGCTTTGCTTCGTCAGCGGAGTATGGCTCATGCTCGCATTTGTGGAAAACCTCGCTGCTGAGCCATTGGTGCCTGTTAGTGATGTGGTACAGGATTGACGTCCACTTCTCCTTCAGCAGTAATGAGTCCTTGTTGCAGGTGGACACACAATACCACAAGTGGTTGCATATGTGTCTCACCCAGACCAGCAACTCTGCGTTCTTAGAAATTACAAGCAGCTTCTTGACCGACTTGACCATGTGCCACAGATCCAATTCGTGTTTGATCCCCGGATGTTTCTCACGGAGCTGTTTCTGGATAGTGGGGTGACGATCTGTTGCAAGGATGCTGACGGTGACATCATGATCAGACACTCTCCTAAGGCATCGCTCAAGTCCCTCCGGCTCCATCCAATAGCTGTTCTTCACTTCAGTGACTTTGACTTTGCTTTCTTGAGCGATGTTGAGCTTCGACCCTGTGTCAAGTAGTGTGTAAGTGCCAAAAGTCGCACAATGTCCGGGGCTGTCGCAACGTGCATCACCAGACAGGGTGACGGGCATGTCACCAATAGCAGCCAGAATGCTTTCATTGTGCTTGCACCACATGTCCTCAATTTCTGGAATCGCATACAGTCTCTGTATGTTATATGAGTGTCGAACAGAGAGCCGCTGAATGCTCAGGCAGTCACAGAGTTCCGCAAATGGTTCATAGGTGTTGCCTGTTATGAACACTCCTGACGGAACGAGAAGATTGCAGGACATGATGCCGTTGATTGTCGACTGTGAATCCCAAGCGAAATCATGGCCATGTAGACACTGCGTCTTCACTGTTATCCCAAAACCTTTTCGTAGAATGACAGGACTGTTGATGAGGCACCTGCCACATCCGCGATAATGGCACACATCGAATAGCTTGACTAACTGCGATTGCTCAACGATCAGCCTGGTGTTTGGGGATGGCTGACCAACGAGGTCCTCTCCAGATGATATTTCGCTGGAGGATTCTTCACTGGATAGCACATACTCAGGGCTTGACGCAATTCTGTTGATCAGTTCGGAGTGATCCATATTGTCATCAGAGTCCAAGGAATCCACGACTTCATACGTTGTGTCCTGGTGGTCACTATCAACATCTGCCTCATACATGTAGTTGTTGTGGGCAGGCTCTGTTGTGGCATCGTCCCTAGCATGCTCAGCCCTGAGATCTGTCAAAGGCGCTGCGTACGAGTGGTCATGTGCCGTAATCTCTCGAGCGAAGATGTCATCAGTGCAGCAACTGACACTGACACGTTGTACAGACTGACAAGTACATTTGCACACCTGTGGCTGTGGCGCTATGTTCTCTTCCGTCTGGGTCATCACAGACACGCCACAGGTCTCAGCAGAGAACTGCAATTAAGTGAAAAAAATCATCATGAACCATCGCACTAGTATCAGAATACATTACTAGTATATGTGTGGATATAAATATATATATATGAACATACATTGTACATGTAAAAATAATGACAATGATAATATTTGTTTCAACAATGATTAGAAAGCACATTCAATGAGAACCCACGAATTATATTGTTATATCATATATATAATTAATTATATGAATTCCAGACAACTTATCTTCGATTTCACCTTTTTTTTACATGCGCTAATTTTGAGAGCGCTGCTCTTCTATTAGGACCAATATGGTGTTACGACCAAGCGGTACCACAGGTCTACTCAAATGTGTGTGCACGTGTGGACAAACTGATAACCAGTCAGAGTTACAGTTTTCGTAAATGGCGATTTATTCACAGGCAAGGCAAAGCAGAGCAAATGGCGGTACACAATATAGTACAGACAAATTCAATAATTCTAGCTCATATTTGGATGGCTAGACACCTTTCACTCGAAACTGAGTGTGTTTCATGAGAAAATATACTCTGTACGAGATATCGTATAATGTCCTATAATATCAGTGTACAATAAGTCTTAATAATTTCCCCAAAACGTACAGCTATCTGAGGCTCAAAATTGTATACTAGTATATCACGCCAAGGGGAGGCCAAATGCAAAATATATATGATAACAACTCTATGCTTCCGTGCTGGCAGAATCAGCGTAAATAATATGTAGGCCTATATTGGCCTAGGCTATATGCCAGACAATAGATGTCTACTAGTCAGCCTGTATCAAGTGGTGCCTATATCACCGTGGCCGGCTCACCTTCGGCTGTAGCCGGCGCACTGTATGTGGCCGGCGCGCGGCTCTGTGTCAGTGCACAGTATCAGTGATAGCAGTCAGCTGGGTAAGCGCTCCCACTGCCTAGCTGGCTGGTATCCAACACAGAGACAGTGGCGTACTCCTTCCAACTGACCGGCCACTGAGGCACACCCAGTACTCTGTCGGCTGAGTAAGCGCTCTCACTGCCTAGCTGGCTGTTTCCAACACAGAGACAGTGAGGTACTCCCTTCAACTGACCAGTGGCTGGGTAGCCGGCGCAATATCGGCCGGATCACTGGGCTGTAGCCGGCGAACTTTACCGGAGCCGGCAACCACTAAAATAACTGATGCATAGATCTACATGTAGCACAGACACCAACCTCGGCAAGTTGTTCCAGAGTGCTGCAGGCGTCCTAAATGTGTTTGGCAAAGTTCCTTTTTGGCGATGGTTATCGATGTTCACCCCTTGGCTGCAAAAACGGCAATGCCAGATCCCAAATCCCCTCGGGCTTTTAAAAGACTGGGGCCAAAAAGTAGGTCACGCTCACCTGGAGTGATCCCAGCCAATCCCCGAGGGAGATACCCGTCCCAAAATCCCGTTTTATGATACCCCTATTTCCGGCAAAAACACGCTAGTGATCCGGACCCAAACCAATGAAGTAAATCGAATAAAATGAATATCATCCCCTAAAAATTAGATCCCCAAATAAAGAAAGTTGCCCGTCATCAAAAGATGTATAAATTATAAAGCTACAATGCTTAAAACGCCCAAAAACGAACTCGAAAGATTGGCCAAATTGTTACGTAATGAACGCTCGCCGAGTGGAACTCTCCTCACATGGAGGGACAAAAAAATGTAAACAAACCGCTCGGCGGCTGGACTCGACAAAACTAACAAGTTTGGCAAAATAAAACGGCCCGAAGTACTAATGTAAGTGAATATGTCGGTGAGAAGCACCCAATAAACCCAGTCTATCAAATTCCCAAGTATAAAAACCTGACTCCCCGTGACAACTGTAAAATTGACGAGAAATGGTACGGCAAAGTGACAACTTTGCCGGCGAAACTAGAATTGTATTGAAAGAAATACATCGTGGCGCACCACTAAACCTATACTCGCCACACTACTCCCCGCTGTGGGGTCCAATGTCCCCATGGACACCACAAGCCACAAAATATATATGATACATGAAACATTTAAAAAGATAGTGTCCATCATAATCAAAGTAAATAACACTGGAGGTCTTCTCTCTTTCAGGTCGATGTCCCACAACGTGGCTCTCCCGGCCGCCTGTCCCACGACACAGCTCTCCTGGTGGGCTGTTCCATGATGCAGCTCTCCTGGTTGGCCATCCCATGACGCGGCTCTCCTGATGGGCTGTCCTGTGACGCGGCTCTCCCGGTCGGTGTCTCCATGGATCGCCTCTCCCGGTCGACAGTCACAAGGCACGACCCTCCCAGATGGTAGTCCTATGACATTCCAGGTCGATGGTTCCACGGCACAGCTCTCTCGGTCGATGGCCCTTTTGCTCGGCTCTCCAGGTCGACGGTCCCATGGCACGGTCCTCCCAGACGGCGTCCCTGCGGCTTGGTCAGGGGTCCCAAGACACAACTCCCCAGCCTGTTGCATGGGGTCCCAGTGAACTACTGGGGACTTCAAAATATTGGCCCCACCGAGGCCGAACATAAGGAGCAGGCCAAGCCATACCAGCGGGTAGCATAATTGTATGAGGCCCTCTCTTGCCTTCGCTGTCGCCATTCCGATTTTTCTCCCAGCTGCCTGCACGGCTACCTCAGTCACGGTTGTCCGAGCCTGCGGTCTGGTATGCCGGTCGACCTTCCTGGGACGAGAAAGGTTACCTCCAACCCTGTGTGACACAATGCGGCGACACTTCACATTTTCTCCATCGACCTCCACTGTCCCAAACAGCAGGCCGGCAACCCCATCAGCTCCACCTGTCCCAGACCGTGGGCTGGAACTCTCGTCAGCCTCCCCTGTCCCTGACAGTGGGCTGGCAACCCCATCAGCTCCACCTGTCCCTGACAGTGGGCTGGAACTCTCAACAGCCTCCCCTGTCCCTGACATTGGGCTGGAACTCTCAACAGCCTCCCCTTTCCCTGACAGTGGGCTGGAACTCTCGTCAGCCTCCCCTGTCCCTGACAGTGGGCTGGCAACCCCATCAGCTCCACCTGTCCCTGACAGTGGGCTGGAACTCTCATCAGCCTCCCCTGTCCCTGACAGTGGGCTGGACCTCTCAACAGCCTCCCCTGTCCCTGACAGTGGGCTGGAACTCTCATCAGCCTCCCCTGTCCCTGACAGTGGGCTGGAACTCTCAACAGCCTCCCCTGTCCCTGACAGTGGGCTGGAACTCTCATCAGCCTCCCCTGTCCCTGACAGTGGGCTGGAACTCTCATCAGCCTCCCCTGTCCCTGACAGTGGGCTGGAACTCTCATCAGCCTCCCCTGTCCCTGACAGTGGGCTGGAACTCTCCTCAGCCGCACCTGTCCCTGACAGCGGGCTGGCAACCCCATCAGCTCCATCTGTCCCTGACAGTGGGCTGGAACTCTCATCAGCCTCCCCTGTCCCTGACAGTGGGCTGGAACTCTCATCAGTCTCCCCTGTCCCTGACAGTGGGCTGGAACTCTCATGAGCCTCCCCTGTCCCTGACAGTGGGCTGGACCTCTCAACAGCCTCCCCTGTCCCTGACAGTGGGCTGGAACTCTCATCAGCCTCCCTTGTCCCTGACAGCTCATAATCAGTTGCCTGGCTGGTGTCCCAGGTGGTGTTATCATTGGCATCAGTTGCTTCTGACCCTACTGCCTCAGCCCCTTGACTGCTACTTCCCTGAGTGGCTTTCCCGATCATGTCCCCGACCACCTTTGGCCCCGATTCTCCTCTGAGATCCCCTTTGGGCTTATCACCAACTTTTCCAGAACCAATAGTGCCACACCCGGAAGCAATGGCTGTCCCAGACAGCTCCTCGCCAGCACCTATGCTGGAACCCCCAGTGACCTGTCTACCATGACATGCAACTCCCAAACCCAGCTCCTCGACTGGCACTGTTCCAAACAGCCCATGGTCGGCATTCATGCTGGCATCTGCAAAATTGCCCATGTTGGCAACAGGCACCTCTAACCGTCCTGCTTCCTCAGTGTGGCCCCTAATGTTCCCAGGTAGTTTGGCTATATCCAGCCTGCTCTCATCACCAGCTTTCCCAAAACCGACAGTGTCACACCTCGAAGCCACTGCTGTCCCAGACAGCTCCCCTCCAGCACCCTCACTGGAATCCTGATTGACCTGCATGCCCTGACATGCACTTTCCAGACCCAGCTCCTCGACCGACGCTGTTCCAAACAGCCCGTGGTCGGAAATCTTGCTGGCGTCTGCCAAAGTGCCTTTGTCGGCATCAGTCAACTCAGATGCGTGCGCTTCTCCTGTGTGGCCACCGTCACCCTGGGGCAGCTGGGTTAGTGCCCCGGTCTCAAAAGACCTGACATTCACCTGGCCAGTTACTGTTGATTGGGCTGCCCCACGGCCCTGGGAGCAAGCCCTTGCCCGTTTGGGTGAACCTGTGGGGCAAGGTTATTTGCTGCGCTACCACCATTAGTGCGGTTTGGGCATTCCCGGGCAAAGTGACCGTCTTGTCCACAGTTGAAACAACCTGTTTGATGGGGCCCCCTTTGGAAGTTACGGCCATCATAGCGCCTGCCATAGCTATAGCCCTGCGAAGGTTTACCTCCAGACTTTGGCTCACGCAAGGTTTTCAGGATCTCCTGCAGGACATTCATCATGCCCTGGTCCCCTTGAGGCTCAGAGGCCTCCTCTTTCTTGGGACTTTCACTCTCAGTCTTAGGGCCCTTTACTGGGCGACTCTGTACACGGGCTACTCGAACGGCCTCTCCCTCAGAATCACTGGAGAGAGATTTGTCTCGCCTCACTCGAGCGTTCCTTTTAGACATGGAGCCATTTCTGCGCCTGGTCTCAATGAAACTGACCACCTCATAGACGGCTTCGTCTATGTTAGTGGGGTCTTTGACATATTCGACCTGCTGGCGAGCGCGCTCATCCTGAAGCCCATCGAGAAATCTCCTGAGGAGATCCTCCTGGCGAGTTTGGCGATCACGTGAGGGATGAGCCTTGTCATACAACCGTTTGAGTTCGGCTGCATACTCCTCCACGGTTTCTGAGGGCTTCTGGCACCGGTTGCTGAAACGTGCACCAAATGTTTTGGCAGTTTCGACCACCCTGAACCGGTTCTCTAATTCGCTCACAAGAGATTTATAATCTCTACGAGTTTGTTTGGAGAGTTGCCCATAAACGAACTCGCCTGCCACTCCTTGCAATTTTGACAGGAACTCCACAAGCCGTTCCTCCGTACTCCACCCAAGCTCATCGGCCACATCCACAAATTGGTTATACCACACAACCCACTGTTCCTTACCAGTGAAACTGGTGAAACGGGGTCCTCTTGAGGCATACCTACGAGCTGACCCAGCACTCCTGCAGAGCCTTGCAGTGTCATCACTACTGAGATCTCCACTGGGCTGTTCACTGGAGGAAGTACTCAAGGGGAGCTCTCTATGAGTCACCTTTCTCCTTACAGCCAAACCCTGGGCTGCATTCCTGCCTACCCCAGCCTGCTTGGTCGTTCTGTTGCCCTGCAATATCCCCTCAATCTCCGCCAGCTTCTGCATTACCAGTCTCTGGTCGTCTGAGGGATCAGCCTGGTATGCCGCTGCTTGGGGCACATCAGCCCAGCCGGCCATCGCCTGAACGCTGGTGTCCACCTGGCGATGCCTCAGCATGCCATGCCCCCTCGGGGCTTCCGGCTGGTAGGACACATGGTCAGCAGTTTCCTGCCTTCCATGGAGGGTACCACTGGGGACACTGTTCCGCTTGGCTCGATTCGGTCTCCGACTCCGAGCATGGCCAGAACCAGGTATTACATGCCCAGGTGCTACGGACTTATAGCTAGACATAGTCAGGTTTTGCACGCTAGTCTGCACTGCTCTATCCAAGCAATCATTCTCGTCAGAGGAGCTCGTATCATCAGGCTCATAACAGAATGGATTGGGGGGCTGAGGCCAGGCACCAAACCCGTTTGTTGGGGTGGCCAAGACCTTACGGGAGGAACCCATTCCCACATTCCCATACCGGCCTGTCATATGTCGTGACATATCATGCTCCATCTCCAAGGGCCTGCTGCTAGGTGTCAGCCCACAGCCTGGATCAGAGGGGAGGGGGGCTCGCCCATTGCATGCCCTGGAATCCAGGTGGCCCACACTACCATATCCAGTTCCCACCTTTGAACTAATGCCATAGGAGCTAAAAACATCCTCCATCATATTATGCCTAACTGTACCTCCAGCAGCCCTTCCGCCAGGTTGTGATTCCCATGGCCTTGCACCACTGGGAGCACTATTGGGGCCCATGTCTTTGGGGCAGGCGCTGCTCACAGCCGTGTTCAGGGGCGGGTTATCACTCGCCACCATTCTCTGAAGGAGAGGAAGGGGTCGTGATACCACCGCCTGAGAGCTCTGATTCAAGGGACCAAGCATGCCAGATGTGCTTGCCACAAACTTGCTCCCGCTAGCCAGGGACTCTGCCATTGTGGCCGGCGCTTGCTTCATAGTGGCCTCAAAAATGCTACTAGACTGAAGCGCCGGTGCACTGTGGGAACCAACATCCACATATCCACTGCCATTATTCTCCATGCTCAGTGCATGAGTGCCACTCACGCCAGAACTCTGAGGTTGACGACGCAGGGTATCATCACTTGGAGCATCACTGATGTAGTCCGACTCCCCAGGGCCAGAACTATCACCAGGGTAAGTATTACATGTGCTCTTAGCCTTCCGTGTGCCACGGCGAGTCTTCATGTCCACTGAGTATTCACTGATTTACACACAAGGCAGAACGTGGGATCAATCACAGGATGCTGTCGCCAACGAGGCTGAAAGCATCCCACTTCTGACACCAGTTTGTTACGACCAAGCGGTACCACAGGTCTACTCAAATGTGTGTGCACGTGTGGACAAACTGATAACCAGTCAGAGTTACAGTTTTCGTAAATGGCGATTTATTCACAGGCAAGGCAAAGCAGAGCAAATGGCGGTACACAATATAGTACAGACAAATTCAATAATTCTAGCTCATATTTGGATGGCTAGACACCTTTCACTCGAAACTGAGTGTGTTTCATGAGAAAATATACTCTGTACGAGATATCGTATAATGTCCTATAATATCAGTGTACAATAAGTCTTAATAATTTCCCCAAAACGTACAGCTATCTGAGGCTCAAAATTGTATACTAGTATATCACGCCAAGGGGAGGCCAAATGCAAAATATATATGATAACAACTCTATGCTTCCGTGCTGGCAGAATCAGCGTAAATAATATGTAGGCCTATATTGGCCTAGGCTATATGCCAGACAATAGATGTCTACTAGTCAGCCTGTATCAAGTGGTGCCTATATCACCGTGGCCGGCTCACCTTCGGCTGTAGCCGGCGCACTGTATGTGGCCGGCGCGCGGCTCTGTGTCAGTGCACAGTATCAGTGATAGCAGTCAGCTGGGTAAGCGCTCCCACTGCCTAGCTGGCTGGTATCCAACACAGAGACAGTGGCGTACTCCTTCCAACTGACCGGCCACTGAGGCACACCCAGTACTCTGTCGGCTGAGTAAGCGCTCTCACTGCCTAGCTGGCTGTTTCCAACACAGAGACAGTGAGGTACTCCCTTCAACTGACCAGTGGCTGGGTAGCCGGCGCAATATCGGCCGGATCACTGGGCTGTAGCCGGCGAACTTTACCGGAGCCGGCAACCACTAAAATAACTGATGCATAGATCTACATGTAGCACAGACACCAACCTCGGCAAGTTGTTCCAGAGTGCTGCAGGCGTCCTAAATGTGTTTGGCAAAGTTCCTTTTTGGCGATGGTTATCGATGTTCACCCCTTGGCTGCAAAAACGGCAATGCCAGATCCCAAATCCCCTCGGGCTTTTAAAAGACTGGGGCCAAAAAGTAGGTCACGCTCACCTGGAGTGATCCCAGCCAATCCCCGAGGGAGATACCCGTCCCAAAATCCCGTTTTATGATACCCCTATTTCCGGCAAAAACACGCTAGTGATCCGGACCCAAACCAATGAAGTAAATCGAATAAAATGAATATCATCCCCTAAAAATTAGATCCCCAAATAAAGAAAGTTGCCCGTCATCAAAAGATGTATAAATTATAAAGCTACAATGCTTAAAACGCCCAAAAACGAACTCGAAAGATTGGCCAAATTGTTACGTAATGAACGCTCGCCGAGTGGAACTCTCCTCACATGGAGGGACAAAAAAATGTAAACAAACCGCTCGGCGGCTGGACTCGACAAAACTAACAAGTTTGGCAAAATAAAACGGCCCGAAGTACTAATGTAAGTGAATATGTCGGTGAGAAGCACCCAATAAACCCAGTCTATCAAATTCCCAAGTATAAAAACCTGACTCCCCGTGACAACTGTAAAATTGACGAGAAATGGTACGGCAAAGTGACAACTTTGCCGGCGAAACTAGAATTGTATTGAAAGAAATACATCGTGGCGCACCACTAAACCTATACTCGCCACACTACTCCCCGCTGTGGGGTCCAATGTCCCCATGGACACCACAAGCCACAAAATATATATGATACATGAAACATTTAAAAAGATAGTGTCCATCATAATCAAAGTAAATAACACTGGAGGTCTTCTCTCTTTCAGGTCGATGTCCCACAACGTGGCTCTCCCGGCCGCCTGTCCCACGACACAGCTCTCCTGGTGGGCTGTTCCATGATGCAGCTCTCCTGGTTGGCCATCCCATGACGCGGCTCTCCTGATGGGCTGTCCTGTGACGCGGCTCTCCCGGTCGGTGTCTCCATGGATCGCCTCTCCCGGTCGACAGTCACAAGGCACGACCCTCCCAGATGGTAGTCCTATGACATTCCAGGTCGATGGTTCCACGGCACAGCTCTCTCGGTCGATGGCCCTTTTGCTCGGCTCTCCAGGTCGACGGTCCCATGGCACGGTCCTCCCAGACGGCGTCCCTGCGGCTTGGTCAGGGGTCCCAAGACACAACTCCCCAGCCTGTTGCATGGGGTCCCAGTGAACTACTGGGGACTTCAAAATATTGGCCCCACCGAGGCCGAACATAAGGAGCAGGCCAAGCCATACCAGCGGGTAGCATAATTGTATGAGGCCCTCTCTTGCCTTCGCTGTCGCCATTCCGATTTTTCTCCCAGCTGCCTGCACGGCTACCTCAGTCACGGTTGTCCGAGCCTGCGGTCTGGTATGCCGGTCGACCTTCCTGGGACGAGAAAGGTTACCTCCAACCCTGTGTGACACAATGCGGCGACACTTCACATTTTCTCCATCGACCTCCACTGTCCCAAACAGCAGGCCGGCAACCCCATCAGCTCCACCTGTCCCAGACCGTGGGCTGGAACTCTCGTCAGCCTCCCCTGTCCCTGACAGTGGGCTGGCAACCCCATCAGCTCCACCTGTCCCTGACAGTGGGCTGGAACTCTCAACAGCCTCCCCTGTCCCTGACATTGGGCTGGAACTCTCAACAGCCTCCCCTTTCCCTGACAGTGGGCTGGAACTCTCGTCAGCCTCCCCTGTCCCTGACAGTGGGCTGGCAACCCCATCAGCTCCACCTGTCCCTGACAGTGGGCTGGAACTCTCATCAGCCTCCCCTGTCCCTGACAGTGGGCTGGACCTCTCAACAGCCTCCCCTGTCCCTGACAGTGGGCTGGAACTCTCATCAGCCTCCCCTGTCCCTGACAGTGGGCTGGAACTCTCAACAGCCTCCCCTGTCCCTGACAGTGGGCTGGAACTCTCATCAGCCTCCCCTGTCCCTGACAGTGGGCTGGAACTCTCATCAGCCTCCCCTGTCCCTGACAGTGGGCTGGAACTCTCATCAGCCTCCCCTGTCCCTGACAGTGGGCTGGAACTCTCCTCAGCCGCACCTGTCCCTGACAGCGGGCTGGCAACCCCATCAGCTCCATCTGTCCCTGACAGTGGGCTGGAACTCTCATCAGCCTCCCCTGTCCCTGACAGTGGGCTGGAACTCTCATCAGTCTCCCCTGTCCCTGACAGTGGGCTGGAACTCTCATGAGCCTCCCCTGTCCCTGACAGTGGGCTGGACCTCTCAACAGCCTCCCCTGTCCCTGACAGTGGGCTGGAACTCTCATCAGCCTCCCTTGTCCCTGACAGCTCATAATCAGTTGCCTGGCTGGTGTCCCAGGTGGTGTTATCATTGGCATCAGTTGCTTCTGACCCTACTGCCTCAGCCCCTTGACTGCTACTTCCCTGAGTGGCTTTCCCGATCATGTCCCCGACCACCTTTGGCCCCGATTCTCCTCTGAGATCCCCTTTGGGCTTATCACCAACTTTTCCAGAACCAATAGTGCCACACCCGGAAGCAATGGCTGTCCCAGACAGCTCCTCGCCAGCACCTATGCTGGAACCCCCAGTGACCTGTCTACCATGACATGCAACTCCCAAACCCAGCTCCTCGACTGGCACTGTTCCAAACAGCCCATGGTCGGCATTCATGCTGGCATCTGCAAAATTGCCCATGTTGGCAACAGGCACCTCTAACCGTCCTGCTTCCTCAGTGTGGCCCCTAATGTTCCCAGGTAGTTTGGCTATATCCAGCCTGCTCTCATCACCAGCTTTCCCAAAACCGACAGTGTCACACCTCGAAGCCACTGCTGTCCCAGACAGCTCCCCTCCAGCACCCTCACTGGAATCCTGATTGACCTGCATGCCCTGACATGCACTTTCCAGACCCAGCTCCTCGACCGACGCTGTTCCAAACAGCCCGTGGTCGGAAATCTTGCTGGCGTCTGCCAAAGTGCCTTTGTCGGCATCAGTCAACTCAGATGCGTGCGCTTCTCCTGTGTGGCCACCGTCACCCTGGGGCAGCTGGGTTAGTGCCCCGGTCTCAAAAGACCTGACATTCACCTGGCCAGTTACTGTTGATTGGGCTGCCCCACGGCCCTGAGAGCAAGCCCTTGCCCGTTTGGGTGAACCTGTGGGGCAAGGTTATTTGCTGCGCTACCACCATTAGTGCGGTTTGGGCATTCCCGGGCAAAGTGACCGTCTTGTCCACAGTTGAAACAACCTGTTTGATGGGGCCCCCTTTGGAAGTTACGGCCATCATAGCGCCTGCCATAGCTATAGCCCTGCGAAGGTTTACCTCCAGACTTTGGCTCACGCAAGGTTTTCAGGATCTCCTGCAGGACATTCATCATGCCCTGGTCCCCTTGAGGCTCAGAGGCCTCCTCTTTCTTGGGACTTTCACTCTCAGTCTTAGGGCCCTTTACTGGGCGACTCTGTACACGGGCTACTCGAACGGCCTCTCCCTCAGAATCACTGGAGAGAGATTTGTCTCGCCTCACTCGAGCGTTCCTTTTAGACATGGAGCCATTTCTGCGCCTGGTCTCAATGAAACTGACCACCTCATAGACGGCTTCGTCTATGTTAGTGGGGTCTTTGACATATTCGACCTGCTGGCGAGCGCGCTCATCCTGAAGCCCATCGAGAAATCTCCTGAGGAGATCCTCCTGGCGAGTTTGGCGATCACGTGAGGGATGAGCCTTGTCATACAACCGTTTGAGTTCGGCTGCATACTCCTCCACGGTTTCTGAGGGCTTCTGGCACCGGTTGCTGAAACGTGCACCAAATGTTTTGGCAGTTTCGACCACCCTGAACCGGTTCTCTAATTCGCTCACAAGAGATTTATAATCTCTACGAGTTTGTTTGGAGAGTTCCCCATAAACGAACTCGCCTGCCACTCCTTGCAATTTTGACAGGAACTCCACAAGCCGTTCCTCCGTACTCCACCCAAGCTCATCGGCCACATCCACAAATCGGTTATACCACACAACCCACTGTTCCTTACCAGTGAAACTGGTGAAACGGGGTCCTCTTGAGGCATACCTACGAGCTGACCCAGCACTCCTGCAGAGCCTTGCAGTGTCATCACTACTGAGATCTCCACTGGGCTGTTCACTGGAGGAAGTACTCAAGGGGAGCTCTCTATGAGTCACCTTTCTCCTTACAGCCAAGCCCTGGGCTGCATTCCTGCCTACCCCAGCCTGCTTGGTCGTTCTGTTGCCCTGCAATATCCCCTCAATCTCCGCCAGCTTCTGCATTACCAGTCTCTGGTCGTCTGAGGGATCAGCCTGGTATGCCGCTGCTTGGGGCACATCAGCCCAGCCGGCCATCGCCTGAACGCTGGTGTCCACCTGGCGATGCCTCAGCATGCCATGCCCCCTCGGGGCTTCCGGCTGGTAGGACACATGGTCAGCAGTTTCCTGCCTTCCATGGAGGGTACCACTGGGGACACTGTTCCGCTTGGCTCGATTCGGTCTCCGACTCCGAGCATGGCCAGAACCAGGTATTACATGCCCAGGTGCTACGGACTTATAGCTAGACATAGTCAGGTTTTGCACGCTAGTCTGCACTGCTCTATCCAAGCAATCATTCTCGTCAGAGGAGCTCGTATCATCAGGCTCATAACAGAATGGATTGGGGGGCTGAGGCCAGGCACCAAACCCGTTTGTTGGGGTGGCCAAGACCTTACGGGAGGAACCCATTCCCACATTCCCATACCGGCCTGTCATATGTCGTGACATATCATGCTCCATCTCCAAGGGCCTGCTGCTAGGTGTCAGCCCACAGCCTGGATCAGAGGGGAGGGGGGCTCGCCCATTGCATGCCCTGGAATCCAGGTGGCCCACACTACCATATCCAGTTCCCACCTTTGAACTAATGCCATAGGAGCTAAAAACATCCTCCATCATATTATGCCTAACTGTACCTCCAGCAGCCCTTCCGCCAGGTTGTGATTCCCATGGCCTTGCACCACTGGGAGCACTATTGGGGCCCATGTCTTTGGGGCAGGCGCTGCTCACAGCCGTGTTCAGGGGCGGGTTATCACTCGCCACCATTCTCTGAAGGAGAGGAAGGGGTCGTGATACCACCGCCTGAGAGCTCTGATTCAAGGGACCAAGCATGCCAGATGTGCTTGCCACAAACTTGCTCCCGCTAGCCAGGGACTCTGCCATTGTGGCCGGCGCTTGCTTCATAGTGGCCTCAAAAATGCTACTAGACTGAAGCGCCGGTGCACTGTGGGAACCAACATCCACATATCCACTGCCATTATTCTCCATGCTCAGTGCATGAGTGCCACTCACGCCAGAACTCTGAGGTTGACGACGCAGGGTATCATCACTTGGAGCATCACTGATGTAGTCCGACTCCCCAGGGCCAGAACTATCACCAGGGTAAGTATTACATGTGCTCTTAGCCTTCCGTGTGCCACGGCGAGTCTTCATGTCCACTGAGTATTCACTGATTCACACACAAGGCAGAACGTGGGATCAATCACAGGATGCTGTCGCCAACGAGGCTGAAAGCATCCCACTTCTGACACCAGTTTGTTACGACCAAGCGGTACCACAGGTCTACTCAAATGTGTGTGCACGTGTGGACAAACTGATAACCAGTCAGAGTTACAGTTTTCGTAAATGGCGATTTATTCACAGGCAAGGCAAAGCAGAGCAAATGGCGGTACACAATATAGTACAGACAAATTCAATAATTCTAGCTCATATTTGGATGGCTAGACACCTTTCACTCGAAACTGAGTGTGTTTCATGAGAAAATATACTCTGTACGAGATATCGTATAATGTCCTATAATATCAGTGTACAATAAGTCTTAATAATTTCCCCAAAACGTACAGCTATCTGAGGCTCAAAATTGTATACTAGTATATCACGCCAAGGGGAGGCCAAATGCAAAATATATATGATAACAACTCTATGCTTCCGTGCTGGCAGAATCAGCGTAAATAATATGTAGGCCTATATTGGCCTAGGCTATATGCCAGACAATAGATGTCTACTAGTCAGCCTGTATCAAGTGGTGCCTATATCACCGTGGCCGGCTCACCTTCGGCTGTAGCCGGCGCACTGTATGTGGCCGGCGCGCGGCTCTGTGTCAGTGCACAGTATCAGTGATAGCAGTCAGCTGGGTAAGCGCTCCCACTGCCTAGCTGGCTGGTATCCAACACAGAGACAGTGGCGTACTCCTTCCAACTGACCGGCCACTGAGGCACACCCAGTACTCTGTCGGCTGAGTAAGCGCTCTCACTGCCTAGCTGGCTGTTTCCAACACAGAGACAGTGAGGTACTCCCTTCAACTGACCAGTGGCTGGGTAGCCGGCGCAATATCGGCCGGATCACTGGGCTGTAGCCGGCGAACTTTACCGGAGCCGGCAACCACTAAAATAACTGATGCATAGATCTACATGTAGCACAGACACCAACCTCGGCAAGTTGTTCCAGAGTGCTGCAGGCGTCCTAAATGTGTTTGGCAAAGTTCCTTTTTGGCGATGGTTATCGATGTTCACCCCTTGGCTGCAAAAACGGCAATGCCAGATCCCAAATCCCCTCGGGCTTTTAAAAGACTGGGGCCAAAAAGTAGGTCACGCTCACCTGGAGTGATCCCAGCCAATCCCCGAGGGAGATACCCGTCCCAAAATCCCGTTTTATGATACCCCTATTTCCGGCAAAAACACGCTAGTGATCCGGACCCAAACCAATGAAGTAAATCGAATAAAATGAATATCATCCCCTAAAAATTAGATCCCCAAATAAAGAAAGTTGCCCGTCATCAAAAGATGTATAAATTATAAAGCTACAATGCTTAAAACGCCCAAAAACGAACTCGAAAGATTGGCCAAATTGTTACGTAATGAACGCTCGCCGAGTGGAACTCTCCTCACATGGAGGGACAAAAAAATGTAAACAAACCGCTCGGCGGCTGGACTCGACAAAACTAACAAGTTTGGCAAAATAAAACGGCCCGAAGTACTAATGTAAGTGAATATGTCGGTGAGAAGCACCCAATAAACCCAGTCTATCAAATTCCCAAGTATAAAAACCTGACTCCCCGTGACAACTGTAAAATTGACGAGAAATGGTACGGCAAAGTGACAACTTTGCCGGCGAAACTAGAATTGTATTGAAAGAAATACATCGTGGCGCACCACTAAACCTATACTCGCCACAATGGTACTTGGGATCAATGGGGATAATTCCAGGGTCAGTGGATTTAGTGGTGTGCTATGTCATGATGGCAGGTGATGCTGCATGTAAGCCTTTGGAGTTATCACTTTTGAAGAACAGTGTTAAGGTGAAGAGAAGCGTGTCAATTGTTAATAAACATGATAAGTATGTCAAAGAAATATACTTTCTCCAAGTGCAATTAACCACAGCTCTTGTTTTGACAAGTTTATGCTTTGAACACCAGGAAACTGATTAACACAAACTGGTGAGCCAGGAAGATTATCAGTAGTGACATATTCAAGATTCATTTTTAAAATTTTGAATTTCTTTCACGTCCAACACACATTATGTTATAATTTGCATTAATTCAATAAAATTGTTGGGACAACTTTTAATTTGGGCTGTCCTGGGTCGGGGGGGAGGGGGGGGGGGGCGGCAGTGGACAGGATTTCGTCCGTCTACCGCACCAGCAATGTATATCAATTTGAATACGTATAGAACTTGGACAAATACGAATATTAAATTTTCCAAGAATTATAATGCTTATTTAATGTTTATTACCATAACATAACAGGTATCAAACAGATGTTAGACAAAAGCATGGCAATTGCGTAAATGAGAATGCATAGTCATTTGCCTATTACAGAGCATACTGAGAATTATAATCGCCACTATGGATCAAAACAATACAGTGCCTGATCCAGATAATCTGGCTGATAGGACATCCACAGCTGTTTTCCGGTCGGGGTTCTCATTGTGTGCTCTGACCACTAATTGCTCTGAGATGTAATAAGATAACACTGCTATATGATATATGTATGTATCTCAAGAAGCAGTGGGGGTGGTCAATGGCTTGATTGATCTCCAGTTTTGTTTGGACAGATGTGTGATTGTCATATAGATCAATTAGGTGTTTGTTCTGATGTCTTTTTCTCTTCACTTCTTTAATTGGACACATACATACAGTACATATAATTTACTGTTATATACAGAATTATCAGGATTATAGGAAAATAATATTTAATGATAGAAATGAAGGGGGAAACATGTACAATGTATGTGTCAATACACTAATGACATATGTTATAATCGAAATATACCAATAAAACATTGTGGATACATTTTCTGAAATGATACCCGTGATAAGCAAATTTCATACCCAAACCTACCCTGCACTGACAAATGCAACCCCGCACCTGCACCACACTTCAATATCTCCAATCTTAACCACCCCGCCCCGCTCCGCACATATATCTTTCATATATGCAGGGCAGGTAGCAGAGCTCGAATATATTTCATAATTTAAGATATCATTTTACAAGTGGTGGTAAACACATACCTCTGGGCTGTCCAGAGAATTTTGTGGACATTCAGGTGGGAGGTCCTGAGACTCCACAGCAGCCTCAATCAACTCTTTGACCTGTAAGAATGAACACTCAATGTAACCCAAAATAGACAACGGCGCATTCATTATTTGTTTCATGCGGAACAGATCTCGGCAGTGAAATGTGATGTTTTGTTGATTCGATGGCACGGCAGATTTGTCACAGTTGTAGCTGTCAATTCGTCAAGTTTTATATATTCTTTATGTCATTGAGACATCCCAGCGAAGTAAGTTTTGCTCTTTAGTAATGTGTTGATCTATTTCTGTAGCTTTCTGGTTATTTAGTGTAGTTTTTGAGTCTATATTTTTGCCCGTCAAGTTTGTTTTTGTAGTGAAGTTTTAGAGTACGGATTCACAACATGTATAGCGGTATTGTTTTCAACGGGGTTGCGCATCACCGCCTCCCATTGGTTTCGCTTAAAATTCGTTTTGGCTAAATAATTTAGATATATATGTTCGGTATACAGTGATAACTACAGACATCACAACAGTATATCAATACTACTTAAATAACGTGGTGCATTGTACCCATGATGTCATTAGATTAATTATTATTACTCTCCACTGCAACATTTATAAGTGAGTTTATGATATTTCTCATTTGAATTGTAGATAAAACCGTGTACGACAATAAAGTGAGTGGAACTACTACACGCGTCTTATTCCTGGAAGCTACATCAGTTTTATTTCGATGGCTGTGCATCCACCTGAAAATAAAAGACATTGACATTGAACAGTGCATAAATCGACATGGCAAACAGTTTACAAGATATTGAAGTGGAGTTGAGGAGCCGCAATCAGTCACTGCTCGCTGAGGTCTTGAATAAAGCTAAAACCACTCGTAGTCAGGCAAAATCTGCAGTTACCAGACTGGTCAATCAGATAACTCCACTGCTCATAGACAAGGCGAACTTACCCTTGGTGGTTAAAGATAGAGATCGTCTCGACGAGGTGTTACAGTCATTCCTGGTAGCACAGGACGAGTATCATCTGGCAATCCTGCAACAAGAACCAATAAATCATGATGTTATTCGTGATTCTCACAAGTACAGAGATGAAGTTGTCGATAGTGTGAAGATTCTTCAAGATCGTGTTGCACAATGGTGTGCTGATGTCCAACAAGAGCAAGTCCACCCCAAAGACTCAGTCAGCAGAGTATCTAGCAACACTTCACGGGGTTCAAGCTCAGTGCTCAGTCACCACTTTAAAGTTTCCCTAGAAAAGGCAGCACTAGAAGCTGAAGCTGCATCCCTGCAGGCAAAACAGGACCTGGAAGTCGAGGAAATGCAACTCAAACAACAAAGTCTCAGACTTGAACAGAAGCGCAGGGAAGTTGAGCTACGTGAAAAATTTGCTAAACTTGAAGCTCAAGAAAATGTGTGTGCACAAGCAGAATTAGAAACACGTCGTCGATCTGAGGTGAGATTTGCGCCTACTACTACAGATTTCATGCAGTCAACACCATTTGATGCAATGCAAAGATCGAGCGAAACGAGGAATTTCCAAGAAACGTCTTTAAGATCATCTGACCCACCAGCTGGCAGAACATCTGAAATTGGAAATACAGTCACACAGTCAGTACAACAGCGTGATTACCAAGATGTTTTAGTTCAGATGCTTGATGATACGCGTCATCAACAACAGTCACTTGTTGATGCTCTGCAGCTACCAAAGGCTGAAATGATGACCTTCGACGGAGATCCTGTGAAATACTGGATGTTCATTCGCACATTCAATAATAACGTAGATAAAGAGTCCATCAGTGATGATGCCAAGCTCAGTCGACTCCTGCAGTAATGCACTGGCCCAGCTAGGAAAGTCATCGAATGTTGTGCCGTGATGGATCCATCTTCTGGTTATGCACGAGCAAAAGAGCTGCTACAGGAGCGATTTGGCAACTCCTACGAGATTGCAGAACGTTGGATTGAAAAGATAATAAACAGGCCTGACGTCAGCGGCAGCAAGGCATTGCAAGAATTCGCTGATGACCTGCGCACTTGCAGAGAGACTCTGTTTACTCTAGACAAGCTCCCAGAATTGAGTAGCAGCAGATCATTGCTACAGATAATTGAGAAATTACCACATGATCTGCGACGAGGCTGGGTGAAGAAGGTGTATCTGATCAAGTCAGAACAAAGTCGTCTCCCCAATATTGATGATGTAGTTAAGTACGTAAGTACAGCTGCAGCACAGGCGAACGATCCAGTGTTTGGAAAGCTGATGCGACAGAAAGAGAAGGACAAGAAGGAGATTGCCGCTAAAACCAAGACGAAATCCAAACCACAACAGATAAACTTCAATGCAACTGTCAATTCATCTTCTGACAAGAGTACCACAGAAGTTGATAAAAAGGCTCCGTCACAACCAGGTAATGGGCCAACACCAGCACAAGTAGTGGTTTCTTGTCCTTACTGTGCAAACAGCCACAACCTGTTCGGTTGCGATGCTTTCAAGTCCCTCAAACCAAATGAACGCCTAGATTTTGTTCAAAGCAAGCAGCTGTGCGTCAACTGCCTCCAAGGTGGTCACTGGGCAAACAGATGTTGGAAGAACACAGTATGCACAGTACCTGGATGTGGTAAGAAACATAGTAAGTTTCTACATCTCATAGAACGGAGGAATGCTCAAACAGTCAACAGTGGATCCTCTCAACAGTGGCCATCTAGTGTGTCTTCTCAGCAGTGGTCATCTGGTGGACCAGATAAACCAAACAGACCAATGCGACCAGTAACCTGAAATGTATCATGTGGCCTCAGCGGGGCCGGTACTGGTAAAGTGGCCCTACCTATTGTACCCGTCAGAGTACGAGGTCCAAATCATGTCAACTTTGTGACGACCTATGCTCTTCTAGATACCGGGTCGACACAGAGCTTCTGTTCCGAGGCTCTCGTGGAGCATCTCAGTCAGCAGAACGCCAGACACTGAGGCTGACAACTCTCGACAATCATGATGTAACTACTGACACATCTGTGGTAAGTCTCGAAGTAGCTGACCTAAAGGATGAACACCTCATCTTGATGTCAAACGTGTTAACCAGGCCCAAGCTCCACATCAGCTCAGACAACCTAGTAGTGCAATCAGAGCTCAGTCAGTGGTCTCACTTGAAAGACATAGAATTGCCAAATGTAGACACAAACGAAGTGCACCTCCTGATCGGGCAAGATAATCCAGACCTTCTAATTCCACAAAGAATCATCTCTGGAGAGCAGGGTACCCCATATGCTACTAAGACAATACTTGGCTGGTCACTAAATGGACCTCTTGACATGGGGAATGTCAAAGAAGTGAGCTCGCTCTTCATTGAGACATACCACAGTCTTCTAAGACAGGTTGAGAAGTTTTGGAAAATAGAAGACATGGATCATGATGTGGTGAGCAGTTCTGTAAATGACAGGAAGGTTGTTGCCGAGTGGGAGCAATCATTGTCACGTGATGACGGCCACTACATCATGAATATCCCCTTGAAACTTCGGCCACCGCAACTACCCGACAATCGGCCTATGGCGATGCACCGTCTTCGTCTGTTGGAAAAGAGACTAAACAAAGATGACGACCTGAGAATCAAGTATGCTGCAGGCATGGCTGACCTTCAGAGCAAGAAATATGCAGAGAAAGTTCCCCTTGAAGATCTTGACCGGTCTGATGGTTGTGTGTGGTATTTGCCTCACCATCCGGTAATCCATCCACGAAAGCCTGGAAAAGTCCGGATTGTGTTCGATTGTGCCGCGAAGTTTCAAGGTATCTCTCTAAACGACAATGTGCACCAAGGCCCAGACCTCACTAACAATTTAGTGGGTGTCCTAATGAGATTCCGTCAAGATCATGTGGCATTCATGGCAGATATCGAGGGCATGTACCACCAGGTATTGGTCACCCAACATGATAGAGATGTACTTCGTTACCTCTGGTGGGATGCAGATGACCCAACAAGGCCTGTCAGGGAGTTCCGAATGAGAGCCCACTTGTTTGGCGGCATCTGGAGCTCGAGTTGTGCAAACTACGCTCTGAAGCGTGCAGCTCTTGACTATGCTTCTGAGTATAGCGACGAGACCATCAAGACGATAATATCGAACTTCTATGTTGATGATTGTCTCAAGTCCGTCAGTAATCCCAAAATCGCCATCCAGCTTGTCTATGAGCTGTGTGAATTGTTGGCTAGAGCAGGGTTTCGGTTAACCAAATGGGTCAGTAACTCACGAGATCTCCTTCACACCATACCAGAATCAGAGCTTGCCAAAACAGTCAAATCACTGGACTTTGATCATGAGTTTCTGCCTACCGAGAGAGCCCTCGGGGTGTTATGGGACACTGAGTCTGACAAGTTTGGATTTGACGTAAATGTGAAGGATAAGCCACTGACCCGCAGAGGATTGTTGAGTACCATAAGTTCAGTATATGATCCGTTAGGATTCGCCAGCCCATACATACTGACAGCAAAGATCTTACTGCAGAAGCTTTGTCGTGAAAATGTGGGGTGGGATGATCCCTTCCCAGAAGACGTGGCAGCCCAGTGGACAAGATGGTTGCAAGATCTACCATTACTGCGCCAGTTTGAGATTCCACGGTGCCTGAAACCCATAACTCTGGGCGATGTTGAATCAGTGCAGCTACATCATTTTGCAGATGCATCTGAAGTTGGTTATGGTGCAGTCTGCTATGCTAGAATCTCAAGCACTGATGGACGAGTTCACTGTTGTATCCTGTTTTCCAAGGCGAGAGTTGCACCGGTGAAACCATGCCTCACCATACCACGCCTGGAGCTGTCAGCAGCTGTTGTCGCTGTTCAAATGGACCGGATAGCACAGTGTGAACTGGACTTGTCACTGAAGAAGAACGTTTCCAAACTTTCGTTGCAAATCGAGTAGCCAAAATCAGAGATCACTCCTCTCCTGATCAGTGGCGACATGTGGAATCTGCTGCTAATCCTGCTGATGATGTCTCCAGAGGGTTATCAGCCCAACATCTGATAAACCAAAGGCAGTGGGTGCACGGACCAAGCTACCTCCTGAAAGGTGAAGCGGATTGGCCACAAAGTAGTATTGTCACCGATTTTGATGAAAATGACGTCGAAGTCAAGAAGGAATCCAGAGTCTACAGCGCGTGTCCCAGTAAGCCAACAGCTGTCACAGAGAATGTTGTTGATACCCTGGCAAAGACTCACTCTACTTGGATTCGTCTCAAGAAATCCGTAGCTTGGCTGCTGAGAGTAAAAGCAATGCTCTTGCGCGAAACTTGTGAGAAAGGACCACTAACAGTCGCTGAAGTGACAGCTGCAGAGAAGGAAATCGTTCGCCAAGTACAAATGTCAAGCTTTAAAGACAAATCAGTCATAAAAGCCCAGTTACGCAAGCTAGTGCCAATTGAATCAGAAGGCTTGCTCTGTGTCGGTGGACGTCTAGGTAGATCTTCCCTT
The DNA here is from genome assembly GCA_949152475.1 of Terebella lapidaria. Classification (NCBI taxonomy): domain Eukaryota; kingdom Metazoa; phylum Annelida; class Polychaeta; order Terebellida; family Terebellidae; genus Terebella; species Terebella lapidaria. The sequence continues at coordinate 29,629,703 of OX424567.1, forward strand.
GAAAATGGCAAACACCCATGGATTCTGCCAAACAGACACCCAGTCGTGGACATGATCATTCGACACTATCACAGTCAAACTGGTCACAATGGAACAGAGTATGTCCTAGGAGAAATTCGTCAGCATTTCTGGATCATCAAAGGACGAGCAACAGTCAAGCACATCATCTCGAAGTGTATACCATGCCGCAAGAGGAAAGCGCCACTGCAAACACAATTCATGGCAGACCTCCCGAAAGACAGAGTCGAATATGGAGCACCCCCCTTCACGAACGTTGGGGTTGATTTCTTTGGGCCCTTCACAGTGAAGCGAGGCAGATCACACTTGAAGCGATACGGCTGCCTGTTCACCTGTCTTGTTACCAGGGCTATCCACATAGAAGTATGTCACTCACTTGAGACAAGCTCATTCATCAACAGTTTACATCGATTCATCAGTCGCAGGGGTAGACCTAGTGTTGTACGCTCTGACAACGGAACCAACCTAGTAGGTGCTGAGAAGGAGCTACGCTTGGACATCAGAAACTGGAATCAGCAGCAGATTCATGACTTCTTGCTACAGAAGAACATTCATTGGATTTTCAATCCGCCCACGGCATCGCACATGGGAGGAGCGTGGGAGAGATTGATTCGGTGTGTTCGTTCTGTGCTGTACAGTGTCTTACGTCAGCAGGTAGTAGATGATGAGGGTCTTATCACACTGATGTGTATCGCCGAATCTATTATGAATGGTCGGCCCATCACCAAGCTTTCGGATGACCCAAGAGATGCAACACCACTGACACCAAATCACTTGTTGTTGCTGCGTGCGGGCCCTCAATATCCACCAGACATCTTCACAAGTGAGGACATCTATCGCAGACGTTGGAGACAAGTCCAGTACCTCGCTGATCTGTTCTGGAGGCGTTGGACGAGGGAATATCTTCCCCTCTTGCAAGCCCGTCAGAGATGGTTCAGCGTGCAACGTGATATCAAGGTTGGCGACCTTGTACTCATCAAGCCGGAGAACACCCCTCGACATCAGTGGCCACTTGGTCTCGTGATGGATACTTACCCTGGAGGTGACGGTCATGTGAGATCAGTCCAAGTCAAATTCCAAGGAGCGCTATACGACAGGCCAGTTCACAAGCTCTGTCTCCTGGAGGGAACCGGGTGAGGACTTAACATGTTTGTTGTGTGTCTCTGACAAAACGTAAACAGTAATCATTTCTCATGTTTGCAATTTTGTGTTTTTGTTTGTTTGTAACGCTACATTTTGTATTAATGCGCATTAGGGGCCGGTGTGTAACCCAAAATTGACAACGGCGCATTCATTATTTCTTTCATGCGGAACAGATCTCGGCAGTGAAATGTGATGTTTTGTTGATTCGATGGCACGGCAGATTTGTCACAGTTGTAGCTGTCAATTCGTCAAGTTTTATATATTCTTTATGTCATTGAGACATCCCAGCGAAGTAAGTTTTGCTCTTTAGTAATGTGTTTATATACCTGCTTATAAATGTATACGTATATTCAGTCCAGATACTGTTAAAACCCCAAACCATATTATCAGTTTCACCCCTGGAATCAACCCCCTCACATGTATGGATTGTTCATGCAATTTTCTCTTGATGAATAAAATAAAAATCTATTGTTTCATCATGTTCATTTACATAGTTAACGAATGGGCCAATGCCATGGAATAGATCTTGCACAAATGACTAAAGTTTAAGTTTATATGACTACTACATAACCCAACATTTTGGCTATTCGTTCATTTGAAAAAATGCCATGATGACGTTTGAATACTATTTAATACCTATATTATATGTATACTTGTAGCATTTGTAAGTACTATGTTTTGGGACATTTTACCTGCGATTGTGCTGCCACGGCAGATCGCCGTTGTGCACGTGCATGCCTGTCACTGCTGCCCTACATACAATATACTATAGATCTATAGTACAATCATGGAATCATAGACGTAAATGTAAATTGAGTGTAGCTTCCAGGAATAAGACGCGTGTAATAGTTCCACTCACTTTATTGTCGTACACGGTTTTATCTACAATTCAAATGAGAAATATCATAAACTCACTTATAAATGTTGCCGTGGAGAGTAATAATAATTAATCTAATGACATCATGGGTACAATGCACCACGTTATTTAAGTAGAATTGATATACTGTTGTGATGTCTGTAGTTATCACTGTATACCGAACATATATATCTAAATTATTTAGCCAAAACGAATTTTAAGCGAAACCAATGGGAGGCGGTGATGCGCAACCCCGTTGAAAACAATACCGCTATACATGTTGTGAATCCGTACTCTAAAACTTCACTACAAAAACAAACTTGACGGGCAAAAATATAGACTCAAAAACTACACTAAATAACCAGAAAGCTACAGAAATAGATCAACACATTACTAAAGAGGTATACCCCATCACTGGAGTGTCACCAAAAATCTCATAAATGCACCAGTATCTGTGTGCTATAACTGTGGTGTCACCTCTCGTGTAGCCAACATGTCGCAATGCTACAGTTATAGAATGTGATTGGCGTCCCCTGCCACGATGATATGTCTGATTGGTTATTAGGTATCATGGTTATGGTGACGTCATACTTGGTCATAACATACTCCATACAAGAGGACACTGAATTGTTTCAATAAATGTTACTCATAAGTGTTTCAAACGTTCGGACATGTCATGATGTACCCATACCCATGAATATTTTGAACGTTATTATGTGATTGATAAATGCACCAACAAATATTTTGAATGAAATATTGCACACATAAATGTTCTAAATATTGTGATATTTTTACAACTGGTTTTATTTTTCCTACTAATTTGTTATTCCATTTCGAATTTTATAATTTATCCCTATTATGACATATCAGCACTACATGTGTTAGTGTTATTATTGTCATTGTTTTTTCCAAGCCTCAGTCTCTGGACATCCATCACCTTCTGTCTTAGTATATGCTATTCTCATGCCATCTGCCGCAGCCTCCTCCATTGCCAGAACCCATTCACAGCGTTTGCCTCAGCGAGAATCAGTCTGTCAGGCTAATTCCCGATGCCAGACTCCAGTCACAGACATGACTGTCTAGACGTAATCACCCATTGAAAATATTATGAAACAAGATTGAAAAGCAGCACGACGTGTGAGTGAAATCTTGGAATGTTTGGACAATTTTCCACGAAGTCTGCAAGCAAGAGCCCCATTTCAAGTGGATAACTTAAAAGATGTTTGCTGAAATGCTCCACAGTTGTTTTTTATCAAAATATTTCCCTGTATGGTTTCGGATTTAGTGGGTTTCAAACTTCAACTCATCTCGCGATAATGATATTGGAAATACACATGTGATTCCAGTGTATCAGAGGTTGATAAATTTTCATTTCCAGTCTTGATGGTAAAAAAACTTATGGCAGAGTGTTTGCCTCAAAGTATGTAATATAATATCATATACAGTTGCAGTTGCATTAGAGTTGCATTGTATGCGGGGCATACACCAACTCCTTGTGTAAACAGACAAATATGATGTTGAAAGCCACAAAACTTTGAACAGCTGGTTAGTTACTGTATATGGCTTTCAAGATATATAGATAGACGGGGAGATGGATACATGGGGGAGATAAATCAGATAGATAGATGGGGAGATAGATAGATAGATAATTTATTTTTCAAAACCACATACATTTCCAAGTGACCGTGTAAGGCCTTGAAGCATTCTAGGAGTCAGGTCACAAGTTGCACTTCACCAGAAGGGTATTGAATATCTCCTTCAAAACTTACAACAGGATATCACATGTCGAACTAGGTTGGTCAATATTTCTGTCGAGATGCCCTGGAATACAGAACACAAACAGATACATCACAATAATTGCTGCAAACGTTCGACGAATATCGTGAAGATTATATTTATCATTCATACTAGAAATCAACCACCCGGACTTCTGAGGCTCTTCTTCAATATGCTCCCTCGTACACCTGGTTCTGGTCCTACTATTTTGTTATGGCCAAAACCTGATACCAACATCTTGGTCAATTCACGATATCGTATTTTCGTCACCAGTTTTTCACATGGTCGTTATAGCTCTATTCAGCTATGGTTCAACCCTGATGTGGCTCGTGTGGTGCAATGGGTGTGGTTGAGTATGTGAAAGGGGGTGGCTTCTGCAACATGTTCGACTGAAGATATAGCAAGGGATTGGGAATAGGAAGGACTGTGGTCAACGGTATAGACAGTCTCTAGGCTGAGATAATCATGTATGTGTCTGTAGTTGAAGACCCCATGGATAACGTTATCCGTGGGGCCTTCACCCAATGTGACTTGGGTCTGGCACCGGCACTGAATCTGGCACACTGCTTCACGCTGAGGCAAATTCTGTGAGCGGGGTCTGGCAAAGTCAGAGGCTGTGACAGATGACATGGGAATAGCATACACTAAGGAAGAGAGTAATGGGAGAAATTATGATAACACTAACACATTTAGTGCTGATTTGTCATGACAGGAATGAATATGAAAATTAAAAAATTGAATGAAAAATGTTAAAGAGTGAGTGAGAAAATTAGGACAACATTGTGAAAATATCACAATATTCAGAACATTTAAGGGTGCAATATCTGATCCCCAAAATTTGTTGGGCATTGATATATGACATAATAACGTTCAAAATATTCATGGGTATAGGCTACATCATGACATGTCCTGACGTTTGAAACATTTATGGGTGCCTGATATTACGTCATAGCGTTCAAAACATTTTGGGTATATCAGTGTCCCCTTGTATGGAGTATGTTAAGACCAACATGACTTCACCACAACCATGATTCCTAATAACCAGGTATCAGACATATCATCGTCGCAGGGGACGCCAATCACATTCTATAACTGTAGCATTGCGACATGTTGGCTACACAACAGGTGACACCACAGTTATAGCACACAGAATCTGGTGCATTTATGAGACTTTCGGTGACACTCCAGTGATGGGGTATACCTCTTTATCATCGAGTTTCCTAGCATTATATTGATGCCATACCCTTTGAACCACTGTGGTTTGTCAGGCTTCGATCTTGGGTCAACCCCCATTGTTGACTAACACCTCTGCTACATTACTGGAGTGTTATTGAATTTGATCCCAAAACAAACTACAGTGGTTCAAAAGGTACGGCACCACAGTGGTTCAAAAGGTTCGACCCCCATTGTTGACTAACACCTCTGTTGCATTACTGAAGTGTCACCGAATTTGATCCCAAGACAAACCACAGTCGTTCAAAAGGTACGCACCTATGTTAATTTCGTTGACCCCATGATAAAAAGAACTAGAAGAATTAGAACACCAAAACCTAGAAGCAAACCGAACCCTAATGAACTGTGCTACCTCAAACCTCGGTTTTTTCGTCACAACTTGTTCAGTTTTTTCCTCAGTTGAAACTGCAGATATGAAGATTGTGTTCATCGTGTGCAGCTAGTCTCTAAAACCGCTGGGACAAAAAAACGCTGTCGTATGCTCTCACATTACTAGTTGCCTCCATGAAATTTTATGGACTTCATCACCATCTGGTTGATGAATAGACTAAATCTATGAACAATATGCAGCTGAACTTAAATGGATTTTTTTCAGAATTCCCGACGGTGGCACAAGCGGGGCAGGAATTTCACCTTATTTCACCTCCTTTTGGTCATATATGGAATTTTTTTCAAGTTTTTTCAAGTTCCTCAAAATTTCCCGATTTTGTCTGACACTGGAATCAAAAAGCGGATAGTGAATTTTTTTTTCATTCGGAATATTTATTTTCGATTTTTCCATGTCCATGTTTCCCATTATCAACCATACTAAACTGAATGGCGCTCAACTGACAACGCGAAGCGATGAAACCCTAGTAACGGTCATCCAACAAAAAATTAATGAAAACATAATCATATAGATAACCAAACACCGAAGTTAACACTAAGTTAACACTGCAAATTTATAGACATAGTTATTACTTGTTAGTTACCAGTAGGTGATCTCTCGACAGTAACATGTAGCATATTAATTAAAAAATCTTAGTTTGAAAAGTTTCATTCCAATGTCTAGACGATAAAATGGTTCCAAGTACATTTTCTATATGGTAGCTGTGAATACATGTAGTGTACCATTTGTTAGGTGACACACAACGAAAGGCCGGATATATCATGGTGTAAATACATCTATATCACATACCCATTCTACAAATGACACACATAAAAATGGCCAAGTAAATGAATACTGGTGCTGTTCAATGAACTTTTATTGTCATTGTCGTCATTACATCACGATATCATCCATTAGAACACGGACACAAAATCACATTAATACATGTTGACCTATTAAATATAAAGGCAGAATGTGATACCATTTCTTTACTATGACAACCAATTTGATTCTGTCTCCTTACATCTAACCCTCCCTTGACAGTGCCTCAAATCACCACACCCCGCCTCGTCGTCTCCTCCTGAACATTGCTTCTTGCCATCACACACTATTAATTCTATCGTGCACAAAACGCATCAGGGCATTTGAACAATGTCGAACATTCATGGTAAACACAATACTAGATGTCCCTCATTCCGACGTTGACCTAGTAACCCATATAGTATTTTTCCGTATGTGCAAGTTGCTTGTCTTGGACAACACCCAGAATAATAAACCAGATGACAAGTTGAATGCACTATGTTTTAACAAGCACATCATCCGATATGAAAGGACAGAACTTCTACAACATGAAGTAATATTCACACAGCTACAATTCACTAGATTGCTGATTTGTGGCTATCACGTTCCACTGACGTCCTGTTCTATGATCCTGCTATGCCCTCTTAGACCGGTACATCTTCAGTTTTACACTCATCACACTTTCGTCTCAGCTCACACATAGCTAGTTCACCCATAGTGAATTCTAGTATTTAGTCAATATGCATTCAGTGAAACGCTGAATACACGGTAATGTAAATATAACCTTTGTACATGTGCTCCACACAAAGACGACTACATGTATAAACACCCAAGTTGCTCAATGATATCATCTTCGTCCGTATCGCATCACAATATCATTGAATAGCTAAACATCAAACATGTCGATAACACCTACAGAACTATGAATCATATTAGGTACATAATTATCTTCCATATCCTGAACGGACACAGCCCTGGAGAAAAGCTGACCTGGTTAACGTGTTGAACACAGGGTGTAGAACAGAGAGCAAAGGCAACAGATAGACAGTTAGGTAAGTCATAGTTGTGCAATCCTGGCCGCTAACGATTGACACAAACACGACTGACCACACCACCAAGTTAAGGATTGCCAGTAGTGACATCCTAATCAACAGCCCCACTTCTTGGTGTTTTCTGCGCATCACTTTCAGGGCATCTAGATGCTGCTTTCCTTTCAAAAAGTGTACGCCCGATACAACTGTGATGACGCAAAGTGGCATCGCACAAAATATACATATTGCAATTTGCACCCATTTAATGCGTGAGTTGTATTTGCTCAGACAAAGAAATGCACATTCTTTATTTGAGTCGATCTCTGTGGCACCGAATGTTGTATACATTGTCAGGCTGCTTGCAAAAATGGCAAGACATCCTGATACCAGAATCCTGGTCAAAACAGTATTCCTGGCTGTTCTCATTTTTGTTGCGTACACAATTGCCTGCATTCGTACAAATGCTGTCATGAGTAGCAAAAAGGATGATAATAGTGGTGCACACTGAGAAAGTATTCTGATAACTAGACAAGATAATACAGGTTCTGTATGAGCTGAAAAGGTTTGCTGTTGCCAATCATCCAACAACACGATGAAGAGTGAGAGGTAAGTGCAGGTCGCAAGTGCCGAAAGGGTCGAAATGATACTGCTGTTCTTTACTATTCTATTATACTTTCCACGGGCCACGAGCATGGTTGAAGCAAATGTGGTTAAAACTATGACAGCCATGTGGAAAACCGGAACTGAGGCTTTGGGGAGAACAATGTGACATATTTCCCCTCCATACCGACCACACAGTCTCTTTGCCATGCAGCAGATTCCCTGTGGACTGAACAGGATGTTGGTATTGCGCTTGGAACCAGAAAAGGGATTGCCCCATATGCTTTCTACAGTATTTGTGTCATCGAATCTCAACGTTAACAAGATAGGAAGTTGACAGAATGTGGAATCGGTCATTTCTCTTATTGATGACGAGTGAAAACTCAGATGTTGGAGGGATTTGAGATGAGAGAACATGCAGTCTGGCAAGTCATCCACAACGAGACCCTGCAATGTCAATCGTGGCAGGGACAATAATCCATGAAAACTTGTAGAAAACAAAGCCATAATCTGGTTGCCATTCAAGTTCAAATGAATAAGATTGTGGAGTCCCATGAATGCATTGGCATGTATACTGTATATTTGATTATATGATAAGTCTAGGTGTAAGAGATTCCCGAGGAATTCAAAGGTTAATGAGTTTATAGCCCTGAAAGCATTGAACGATATATTGAGAGATAGCATGCCTGGGACATTGATTGTGGGTATATATTGCAGTATATTAAATGCTAAACTCAATGCTAGAGTTTCTGTTGGTATTTGTGGAGCATTCACTAATCCTCGATCACTGCAGTCAATCTGCCGTCCACGACATGAACAGGATAGTGGACATGCAAAGACAGCACAGTTTTTCTCATCCTCCCCTCTCAGGGGACAGTCTGTGATACCATCACATATCTGACTGGGATCCACACACAAATCTGTCTCCTTACATCTCACCCTCCCTTGACAGTGCCTCAAATCACCACACCTCGCCTCGTCGTCTCCTTCTGGACATTGCTTCTTGCCATCACACACAAAATTCCAAGGTACACAAAACGCACCAGGACATTTGAACATGGTTGGACATTCGTGGAGGACACAGTTGTGTAGATGCCCCCCATTCCGACACGGACCTAGCAGACCATAAGGCCCTTGTCTGTATGTACAAGTTGCATGTCTTGGATAGCACACTGAATAATAACCCGGATGGCAAGCTGTATGCAGTGAATTTGAGCAAGTAAGTTCACCAGGGACCTCGCCCGATAAAAAGGACAGAAATTCTGTCTCATCTGAAGAGTTTTCACAGTCTGGAATCAAATCGTTGTGTAACGTGGGGTAATCTTCAAGAAGCAAGCTGCAATTTGCCATGTTGCTGATTTGTGGCCCGTGGAATGAATGAGGTTCGTGTATGTCTTGTTCACATCTGGCTTCATCAGTTCCGCTCCAACAGTCCATCACCCCATCACAGACCTGTACAATGGGCGAGTACAGAATATTTTAAATGCATACTTTACATACCCACACATCTGAGAATAATTGTAGGAGTTACCTTAGGTAGCGCTATGCATTCGCCATCTGGGCATTGGAAGTGAAAACTGCTGCATGTTTCACACCAGTTAGAAGACTCGTTGGCTTTGATGATCTGGCAGGGTTTTGGACAGTCCACCTCATCTTCCCCACCTGCACAGTCTAGATCTCCATCACAACGGTGGTCCCGATGTATGCACATTCCAGTATCACACTGGAATAGTGGGCTTGGACATGTCTGTTCTACCTCAATCATGTCAAATACTTGTAGAATGTAGCTATGGGTAGTGTTCATGTCAGCACAATCACCCTGTTCTACTATCTTTAGATGGTCCATGGTAAGGGGATTCAGATTCGAGTCTAGCAATGTGCATGTTGTTCGGTGATCATTGTCAACTGTCAAAGCTAGTATATATTCTGATATATGCCAAGTTTTCAAATAATAGTGTAGGAGTTGTAGGTACTTTGCAGAAAAAACTTGATGAGGGGATGTGGAAATGAGTTCTTTCACATTCCGAATATCAGTCACACTCAACAAACGAAAACATGTTTCTTCCAATGGCAATAAACCTCGTGGACAACGTTGGCTTTTCCATTGAAACTCTGTTATATTGTGTGCTTCTTCGTGGCTAGTAAATCTTGCTATTTCATTCCCATCCTCATCAAGTTGCTCTCTGGGCATAGTGCTAGTTTCACAAATGACAGAACTACGAACTGTTGCTCTACTACATGGCAAAGTGACCCACTCGTCTGAATGTCCAGATAAAAAAACACCAACACATTTCACGTCCCCGGTGTGCTGTGGTTCCAGTATTGAGTGTGAGTAGGGTTCATCAGCGGTCTCCCGACAGTCTGGTGCACACGAATAGATTTGGGACGGGAACCTAAATTGGGACTTGGTGTACCAATGTCGATATATGTAATATGTTCCATCTGTCCACTGGGTAGCAACTTCCTGTAAAATATACAGTGAGTTGACTGAAACATAAACGATAGCAACGTAAAAGATGTGCCACATTTTAATGAATAAGCTTACCTCATGTTTGTGTACTAATCCGATATGCAGGACCCATGCAGTATACATTTGGCTTTGCAGAATGTTGGAGAGGTGTACTACATGTTCACTATAGAGCCAGAGCTTGATCATGGCCCATTCCGTATCAGTCTGAAGACTTAGGAGATCGTAGCCATCAGCCTTACACAATCGGTTAGCAGCATCCCATGAGAGTAAAGTTTTGCCCAAGAACAGGCGATAACACCGGCTCTTGGAACACATATGAGCCCATTTGAAATCAGCTTGAACAGATTCGTCAACTGGTAATATGTGTCCATGACGAAGGAACAAGAGAGAACCTTCAATCTCAGGGAATCTCCTTGTTTTGTACGTGAGTTGTAGTCTACAAGGTCTGTCCTGTTTCAGTCCCGTGAAGAAGACTAGAACACGAACCTCACTGATGATAGGAATGGAAGAAAATAGACCATCAGCCACATCTTCCAATACATCCATAGAGAACATCGATTCATCATCATCAACAATTCTTCGCCACGTGTACTTCCTAACCAAATGCACATCCATCTTTGGCAAAACACTCAGAAAACAGAGTTTTGACGAAGTTTCAAACGATATGTACACGCCTGTAGTGAGAGCTTCAATAGAAAAGTCCCACAACCAGCTATACGAGGGAGAATCTTGCATTGGAGCATCGAAATGTTTTATTTTCAGTACAATTGATGCACACGGACTTTTTGAAATTCCTTCAGGTTTTGAGGCAATTATTATTTGGGGGTGCTCACAAAAGTGTGGAGTGGGTAGCATAGAAACCGTTCCGAAACACCCTAGGGATTGGTCAGTGATGTCGGGGAAGGATACGGAATTGGCAAAATTAGAGTAAAGGTGTATTGCGTTTTCGTTGTAGCGACTATCCTTGATTTTGCCACTTTTCATCTTGCTTGAAAAAATCTGGATGTTAAAGACGGTTGGAATTACAATGGTGCCCTCAGTACCTCGTGTCTTTGTGTTTATAGAAAGTCGAGAATGATATGATACAACGAAGTCTGATATCCATGGATCATAAAGAAGACCATTATAAGTTTCAGAGTATATTTCAAGTTTTTCTGCAGGAACGAAGATCCAGTGGACGTCGTCTGATGGGATGATTCCGTAATGGGCACAAGGAGCATTCAGTGTTACGATCTCAAAAATAACGAGTCCACCACTGTTTGTTGGGACAACCTCACTCTCCATTTTTGAACGAACATAGGTATAATCCAGTCCTTGAATACTGTATGTACCAGGAAATATCCGCATGTATCTGTTAATGTTCTGTATTCCAGGGCATCTCGATAGAAATATTGACCAGTCCAGTTCGACATGTGATATCCTGTTGTAAGTTTTGATGAAGATATTCAATATCCCTCTGGTGAAGTGCAACTTGTGACCTGACTCCCGGAATGCTTTCAGGCCTTCCACGGTCGCTTGAGAACAAAATGCAGCCACTAGCCAGCTGTTGAAAGTTTTGTGGCCTTCCACATCAAATATGTCTGTGTACACAAGGAATACACCGCCATACAAACACTGGTCCTGTGTGTACCCACCCACCTCTAGATGCTCGATGTCAGCCGCAAGGAACTCGTCTTGGTTATTCGCAATGTAATATGAGAATATGGATAGTGATGTGTTGTTCTGCTCAACAAATGAGTGCTGAACATTTTGTCCTACTAACGATTCTTGAAGGGCACATACAGAGCTTGGGCATTCACGGGATGTGTACTCGAATGATAAACCAAAACCATATTGTACACGTTCAGAATAATAAATTAATGATGCGTCATTCAAGGAAGAAACCCATCTATAATATCCAACTGTAGTATTTTTGGCTGTAACGGGAAAATCAAAAATAGAGTTGTGGAGAAAGGTAGGTCCATTGACAAACATCACATATTGGTAAGAGTTCAAGCGTGCCATATTGCAGTTCACCACTACTCGCATACTCAGGTAAGTAGAAAGGGTAAAACTAATGATATATTTGTTTTCCAGTATTGCCAGGTTCTGCGCATGCGTCCAAATCCGAGTCGTTTCTTCCCACTTATCATCATCTTTACTCTCCCGCTTCTCATATACAATTTTGACTCCCGATAGTTTGGGTATGCTCTGGTACTGCAGTACAACACGGGTACAGTCGTGTACTCTGGTCGTTTGTACATGGATCCTGGACCTGTACCCGGGAACTAGGAACGTCGAGGGCCGAGGTCTGCCACAGAGATAGGCAATCTTCTTGTACTCGGGCAGCACCTGAGAAATGAGCAAGTGGTTACTGTTCTGGCAGGATGGTGGCAAGAATGACATTTCCTGGGCAATGATAGTGATGTTAATTGATGCCAGCTGAGAGGTTGTAATGAACCATTCATGGTCACACTTGGCATGAATGTCAAATCCCCCAGCATACTGCAGATAAGCCACTTTTCTGGTGGTGTTTCGTTGACATCTTAAACTTGTGTTGTGTCGCAAGGTGATGATGTCTCGGATCGCACCGAACAGCATAGTGGTCACTTCTTTCATACTATACGTGGTGCGACCGACATCCTTCAGTGTTTCAAAGAGGAGGGCTTTTGTGTAGGGCGTTAGTATGTTTCTGTCAAATTCTTCCTTGCTCTGTTGATTCATAAAAATCTCATAATTGAAATCAGAAGGGCCCGTAAAATTGTCGAAACTGACTGCAGAGGAGAGAAAACAAATCAACACAAGCAACTTCATGATGCTTTCTTGATGACATCCCTGGAAGTCAGATGCAAAACAAGATTTGTAGCGTATTTATCATCACAACCTTCAGACGTAATTTGTAAACTGATCGTGATTGGCTTTGGGAAGAAAGTGAAGGATTATCTTCTGACTGTAGTGGCAATCATACCCGGATTACACTTGTCACGACTGAGTCAATTGGTAAACCGACCTTGATTAGTTTTATTGTATAGGTTGGTGAACGATTACGTTCGTTGTTGTTGTAGTAACTGCATTATTTTGCACGTTATATCGTTTAGGTGATTCTGATTCAATATGGTTCAAACTTCAAATCATCTCGCATTGATCATATAGAAAATACTCACGTTTACGTCTCAGAATTGCATTGTATTCGAATTTGATCAAGTTTCAATTAATATATTATACTCGTGGTGGGTAAAGTTTAGAGCTTTTCTGAAGTTACGCAAGTTTTCGTCTCAGAACATGTCATGTATCAAATATCACTCATACATGTACGGAGTATACAATGCCTTACGCCCAGACGGGGAATGTCAAATCGTGCTGTCCCAGTCAACGGAAGCCAATGATGTCCAGTGTTGAGATTGCCCAAGGCGATCCAGGGAACGTAAGCTGTGTGGTGCGAATGTCTAGTGCCATTCTGGATACAGCATGATTCCATTATGCTTTTAGAGACACTTGTGAAACACCAGAAACATTTTGTGGTACAGATCGTGCTTCCAATAGTGTCATTACACCATCGATTGTTAAGTTATTGACTGAACCGTGACGTCACCGCCAGCGATAATCACATACAGCATGGAAGGAACATGAGCGGCGTGCAACTGATCAGCACATACCATTTCGACAGTTTTGAACATTTCCAAACATTTGGTGAGTAAATGGCTTGAGGTGAAAGTTGAAAGCGTGTGTTCCTGTTTCCTTGGCTCGATAAAACAACGGACCTGGGAGAGGTGCAGATTTTGTTGGACCAACAACGGCCATAACCCGCATTCTTTCTGAAAGCCGTCAGCTGGTTCACGGTCGTGGGGTCGACTTTGGGCATGACGGTCGTGGGCGTCATCTTTGGGCGTGGCGGTCGTGGGCGTCGTCTTTGAGCCTGGCGGTCGAGGCGTCGGTCATGGCAGCCAGAGCAAGGTGGACAATTAGTATGGTTGTTTGGCAAATTATTCCATTCCAACACAGCAGTTGGTATTCCAAAATCAAAGTCCACTATCGGTCATTGGTAATGATCGAACATAAAAACTGTTCAATTGTCGCCTGTTTTCTCTTGCAGATTCCTACACTGCCTCGCCCGGACAGCCAACCAGAGCACAGAACAAGGTTCTCTTCAACTCCCCTATTTTCAAATACCACAAGTCATATTGGATGGTAAGTCGGTAACACGACTGCAGCTTTATTGACAATACAGTGTGTACACAGATCTTCAAAAAATAACTCAAGCTGAAGTCGTGGGACACTTGTGGAACACTCATGAAACACTGTGTGCCAAGTGCTGTACATGTCACCACAGTGCCGCCATAAATCAAATGTAAAATATGATGGGAATAGCAGAGCCATTGATCATCTCGGCAATTTGAAATATTTCAAAACATTTGGATTGTCCATGGTGATCCTTGGCGTTGGTTTGACTAGTTCTGTATGACATGTTCTCACAGAGCTGGATTGAATCATGGATCATCCCATGTGAGCCATTTTTCTTTTAACCACGGCTGCCATGTACCAGAGTATCTCCCTATTTCATGTTGGAAGAAACTGATGACATATTTGTGGCACATTTGGGCGGGTTGTGTCGCATTCGTCCCGGTTCTACGGTGGCTTTTTTAGGACATTGCTCTTTTATTTTTAAAAAAAAGAATTAGAAATACTTGTGGCACGTATAAAAAATCATTTAATACGCGTATATAATCATTTTATACGCGTATTTAATGTTTTATATGCGTATTTAATAATTTATTATGCATATTTAATAGTTTATATGCATATTTAATATGCATATAAAATATTAAATATGCATAATAAATGATTAATACGCATATAATATATTAAATACGCATATAGAATATTGAATACACGTAATAAATGATTAAATACGCGTATTTAATATTAAATATGCATAAAAATATTAAATACGCATAATAAATGATTATATATGCATATAAAATATTAAATATGCATATATATTAAATACACGTAATAAATGATTAAATACGCATATTTAATATTAAATATGCATAAAAAATAATAAATACGCATACTAAATGATTAACTATGCATATAAAATATTGAATATGCATAATAAATGATTATATACGTATAAAATATTAAATACGTGTATAAAATATTAAATATGCGAATTGAATGAATAAATATGCATAAAAAATAATAAATAAGCATAAAAAATATTAAATATTCATAATAAATGATTAAATATGCATATAAAATATTAAATATGCATAATAAATGATTAGATATGCATATAACGTATTAAATATGCATAATAAATGAATAAATACGCATATAAAATATTAAATACGCATATAAAATAATTAAATACGCCCTACTGATATTTCAAACTTTTTAAAAAATAAATAAAAAGGCAATGTCCTAAAAGAGCCACCGTACGGTTCAGTCCTGGACGAACTTCAAAATTCTCAGGGTCTCCCGGACTGACGCCCAGTCTACTAGCATCCTGGGTCAATACCGACTGGATCGAAAGAACAACCTTTCTTTCCTCGATCCAATATGATCCCGGAATCAAGTCCGGTACTGCAAGAATGGGACTTCGCTATGGGTTCAGAGAGATGAAAAATACATCGCTATGGGTTCAGCGAGACGAAAAATACATGTACATATATACAAGAGGAAAGACGAAACCTGCTCACAAAACTATATTTATTTGAATTGACCTCTTTCTTGAACAATCACGCGAACGATCTGATTTGGCTTAAACTCAAGTTCAACACAAAACCTCATATGATTTTTGGCGATAACTTCTTTTAGGATGGTCGGATCAATTTGAAATTTCATATGCTTCCATTTGGCACAAAACCATATTTTTTCACCAAATTTCAGACTTATATCTTGAAAACTGAAAAAGTTAGCAATCTACCCCAATGTTAAATGTTGGGCACTAATCGGATCACAGGAATTCAAGAAAATTTGGGGATTTCATGATCTTTATTCCGCTAAGAAATGTAATATGAGGAAAATTTTAGAGTTAGAAGAATCATACAGGTGTATTCTAATAGAATATCATTCTCACAAAGTACTGTGCAGTGTGAACATCGAACAACATGCCAAATTCTGTTCAAACTTACAAATTTCACGTTTGGTGTGAAATTTAACATTGGATTAGATTGCCAACTTTTTCAATTTTCAAGATAGAAGTCTGAAATTTGGCGGAAAAATACGGTTTTATGCCAAATGGAAACAAATAAAATTTCAAATTGATCCGACCATCCTAAACGAAGTTATCGTCAAAAATCATATGAGGTTTTGTGTTGAACTTGAGTTTAACACATCTGAATGTTGACCCACTGATAGAATTATAAACGCGATTAGCTCACAATAGTTTGATGGGCATGCATCCTTCATTCAAATTATTATAAATAGTGATAAAATATTGGAGGGCAATATGTAATTGATTTTTTCATGTGTGTCTGTCAGATTTGCATAAATACCAATATTTTAACTAGAACAGTCATTGTGTGTTTAAAATTAAACGGGAATCCATAGAACGGTAGCAAATGATCAATCCAGTCAATATACTTGTCTAGCATTCCATTGTTACTGGATTACTGGTATCATGAACGCACATTTGCACATACAGTGTTATTCCAGTGCCTACATTTTGTAATATACATGTATACGAGAACAATCAGCATGCTCTGTCCGTACAGCATGCATGCTTACATCAATAATTATCCCATTAGGCCTAACTACCTGTATAAAAAGTGCAAGATTTTCAACTTGCATTGTCAGTGAACATCATTTTTTGATGTTCCATTTTTCAATTATTAGCACAGACATTTGGGTTCCCACTCAATGTGACAACCATTCCACATGAACTAACCCACTGCCGGTTGCACAGTTGATTTGTTCGACATCGGGTGTTCAGTATTTTGGTAAATCCCAGTTTATGGAGCGGACCCAGGGCGTCAGTAGTCGTCAAACCGACCCCGGGATATCCAGGCCGATAGAACGTGCGGTATTGTTTTTAAAGTCTTTTTTCTACAGAACCCTGGATGAACAACTCAGAGACTATCTGGCAAACTCGAACGCGAACTGCATGCACTGACATCATTGCGCCGTCGCGATCGTTTGCTCGCGGACGCAGCGTTCCTCTTGCGATTCGCAGACGACTTCGCGTCATCGTCTGAGGATGAGCAGAAATCGTCACTGTAACTGTCCTGGCTATTGTCTGTGTCATCACCGGAGCCGTCTTTTGGCACTAGTGTGTTCACGAACACCTATATAGAAAAAGTAAAAAAACACGCGCAGATGTTTGTAAAAGAGCCACATATCAGGAAATTATTCATTTTGTCGTATCATCTTTGATTCATCCACGAACTAAAATATTACCTTTATAGAAGGTTTCAGCGGTTTCGAGCGCCGTTTATGTCCTGCCTTCTTCTCCGATCGCATTTTTGACCAGGTTTTTTTCGTTTCCGATACGTTAGCCAAATCGTGTGGTGTCTTCAGCGGTGAACGCTGCTTTATTTCGTCTTTGATGTGGAACGGTACAGAGTCTTGGACGCGTTTGGTCTGCCCGAGTTTTTTCAATGGACCTGGTTTGGAATGTTTGGTTCGTGATGGAACTCCCTGAGTCAACGCTCCTCTAGTTGGGATACTTGGGAGGTGAACAGAAGCCGTGCCTTCAGCAGTCAGAAGAAAATATATATTGAGGAAATTGAACATATCTGGATTAAACTATTATATAGTATGAAATTCTTAAATTGTTATAGTACATAGTAAATGAACCCATATTAACCGGATGCCTATTGAATCAGAGGACACATACATTCCTGGATTCCAGATAAGACAACTTCTTCATTTTTGAGATAGAAATCTGAAGTTTGGTGAAAAATTGCGGCATGATATCGAATTGAGTCACAGACAATTTCAAGTTGATCCGATAAATTCAGAACAAACCTACGGCCAAAAAGTGTGTTTCACTGATAGTTCAACTAGACTTTAGATCTACTACAGAAATGCGCCAACCTTTTTCCTGCGAGGATAGGTCCGCGGAATCACTGTGTGACGCTTCCAGAGAACTTTCGTTGTCGGTTGGCAGCTGAGGCAAGAAATTGCGCTCTCTTGGCGAGAGATTTTTGGACTCCACCGGTTGTGTCCTAAATGAGAACATTCGTAAGAAAGCTAGAATAACTGATAACATGGAGATTTTTTAGGAGTATTGATTTCCCACAAAATGACGTCATCAATACAGCTGTAGCCTAGGTGCCACAATTGGATTTTAAATTGAATTTATTTAAATGGAGGCTACCGTAGATCTAATAAGTTAATAAACAGACATAGATCTACATTAGGCCCCTACGGCTGTACAGTATAGATCTAAATCTAGTAGGCCTAACAGTTTTTCCAACTCCATGAATTTGAAATAAAATTTCTTATTTCAAATCAAACTGAGGAAATGTCTACTTACTGCTTTCCGCGACGAACTGAAGCTGGTAAATTTCCTATCCTTGCCATTATACAGAAAAAATAAAGTGCCTAGATTATTTATCCCATGTGAAAATCGAGGCGAAAAATTCACCACATATACGAGAAACACCCGCTCTCCATCATGTCAACCGCAACCACATTGCTACTGTAACTGATGGCCATGTGGGGGAAAAGGTGGAGCAACGTAAAAAGACGTACATTGCGTATTCAACTTGTGACGTCATTCGCGTCATTTCAGAGGAATCCCAAAGGATTCCCCGGCATTTCCACCGAAAGTGAGAATTCCCAGTATCAAATCTAGAGTGTTATTGACCGTTGATTCCTCATAAAACAACCCGTGAATTGAATCTTGAAGCATGTGTGTTCACAAATACTAATAGAACAGACGCTATATATACCATTGGACGCCAGGAGTTTCAATAACGGAAACATTCTTAAATGTTCAAGGCAATGAAGTTCTGTTCTGAACTTTATAACATTGGCCTACATGCAACATATGCAGCGCAATGACCATATAAATATAGCGAAGCTTGCCTATACTTCTGTGATAATAACCATCGTACATGTTAATACTAATACCAACCACTTCTAACAACAGTTGTACACTTAAACTTTTTCTTTTCTTTTGCACAGCATGCACCATCATGTACAGGAACTCTGTAAACATGATGTAAACTGAATTTTTTTAAATATTTATTATGAGTTTCTGGATATTTAAATATTCTGACTTATGTGAACCGTTCAAGGCAACGCTAATTCCACAGACCCATAACGTGTATCATTTTCACTCTTCACGATACATGTGCGTATAACAACAATGATCTATCAACATATTTCCAAAGTGCTGTTATGCACATGAGATATTGCATGTGGATTTCACGTAATTACTCATTAAACGCTCTATGAAAATCCTATGGGGCAATACTCTTCGGCCCCGGGGAAAAATACCTGGTTTCGAAGAGAAAATACTTCGATGTATTTCAATGTAACATTGTTCGTCCAATTTGCAACATCTTGTTCACCTAGTCACCGGCCCATGGACCACTTTGGAAATAAGTAGCAATACTCTAAGTGCTACCCATGGTGTCACATCGCATAATAATATGTATCAGTCATGTATATCAGCATCTGCACTGTACTATATGTTATATCTTTTGTGAAAACGAAATAATCAAATAAAATCAAACGTGTGTTCTACAGAGTTGGACGTAAATAATTCATTTAATTAATATAATATGATGAATGTTTTCGTCGAATGGAGCAAATTTTTCGTTAATATCGCCGATTTGCGTGAACATTTGCGCGTCGGCGGGATTTGAAAATACATAATCACTACGGTGTGCATTCAGTCACACGGGTATCACTTTTGTCCCTACTGCCCAGCCATAGCTCACTTCTCATGCTTATACTTTATGTCAGTGCCTAATTTTCCTTGTTTTGGAACAGGAAAATGAGCACATTTGTTTCGTTCCATTTTCGGACTGCTTCTTTACATTTAAAAATCATATGCATTTATTTTTCGCCTCCCACAACGAGCCAATTTTTCGCTCGCAGATTGCGTAATGTTGAGAACCGTGGTATTGATCGTTGGCAATATGTAAAAGGCGGAATGGCTTCCGAGTCACCTATTTCCACATTGATATTTCGGTGCTTTATATATATTTCGACAGCACTTCAGTTTTGTGTAGACACTTCTCATATGGGCATATATTGTCGTCAATTTGTACACTATTTTGACCAGGGACAACTTTACGAATATATATATTGAATTTCGGGCCAAATTGAATACGGTGTTGAATTTTATGAGCACCTTGCTTTTTTTTTTGATGGGCGTACTCGATCAGGGAGTAAATTCATAAGAACTGCCAGCCGCTTTCACATGGGTATTCGTCCTGCATGGACACCGTATGCGCGCCCATTCCTAGCGCTGTTTTCAATTCAATTCCGTGCGCATATTATGTAGGCCTATACAGCGCTAGAAATGATGCGCTATTGACTTTTATCCGGGGAGATCTGGTGCTTTTCACCAGGTATGATTCTTGTGTCGCCATTAAAACGTCAGTGTATCTATGATTCTAATGCCAGCGTTCGGCCTTTTCTTCCGGTTTGATATCATTCTTACAAACCGTTATGATAACTCAAAATCCTGATATTACATGTATGTTTATTTATGACACTTCAACTTTTGTTCATTCGTGGTCGGGAAAAACTGAACTTACCGGTTTTTTTATGACTATCAGTGTGAATTGTTTCCTGTGTATATGGAGTGCTGGACCAGATTAACAACGAGGATATTAATCGTATACAATCATAATGATAACATGTAATAACTAACACTTATCCAATATAGTCTTGTGTCTGACAAGTCAACACAGATGTTGTAAGTACTATAAAGTCTTTGATGAACCGCTGTCTGATATTTCAGCTAGTTCTTGACAATTGACACAAAAAACTACGAATTGTATAATATTTATGCATACATGTGTCAAAACGTATCGATAGAAAAATCGGAAGTCCTTTTATTAGAACAGATGATAAAATAAATGATCAAGTATTGACTGATATAAAAGTGATGTACGATCTAATGACCTGAATTAAATAATAGCCGAACCGGAGTGATTGATTTGTCGTGTTGGATAACTTTTTTTCACGTGTTAACTTGAGTTTCATAGGTCTAGTATACATCGATATCTTTAAATTAGGGTGTTGTTTTGACGAACAACTCAGAGTTGAACTCGACAGAGTTTCAGTGACTTTTTACCCAGGTCATTTCTCTGCTACATATACCATACTTTTCTTTTAATTATTATGAGCAATAAGTGTATTTTTACACATGAATAATATACTTGTAACTGTACCCTATTCTTAAAATAAACCCCCTGTCTGATAGATGATAATAATAAATAAGGGTTGACTCAGAAACCTAAACGTGGCTCGGTCACTGGAGAGCATGCATGTATATTTGTTGGTCATTGTCGGTGTGATGTTGCATGTCAATAGTCACCATATACACATATACCTATTAATTAGCCGTGCATATATAAGGTTAGTAGGGTTCAGTCTAGCAAGCGCGTATCTTTAAACCTAATGATTGCTTGCCGTATTCCTTCAACAGTTTGTTTGAGACAAACAAACTCAGTTTCTTCTGTGGAGGCAACTCGCTCTTTATTGATTGATTTTCGATCGAATGTGGGCGATTTATTGCCCGATAGTTACCGTAATCCCGCGGTTGACCAAGATTTCTCACTAGACTACCAAACCCTCAACATTATGCATGACGCAGTGCCTGTGTCGTTTGTTAAATAAACAGATTTTCAAGTAGACATTAAATGAAGTTATTAAAACTCGACAGGGGGCAGAAAAGTGAACAGGGAGAAATAAAATCAAGTGAAAATTTATCGTCCACCAGAAAGTGAAGAATTTTTAGACAAACATGTACACAACAACCAATAATTTCCTTTTACGGCGTTTTCATTTGTTATAACAGGTAAATGTAATATCAAAACTGTAAAACTGTAAAACTGTAATATCAGAAATATATGAGTTGTGCTCGCATACTTGTATGAAATCGGATAATGGAAACTAAATATATTTGTTTCACAATATTTGAATAAAATTTCCAGCAATTCATATCGGTAGGAGTCATTCGTTTATTGTTAAGGGGGTGGGGGAGGTGGGGGGGGGGGCTGCCAGAAACTGACACGGCTCATAAGAGACCAGTTTTCACTGGTATATGACAAATTATCATACACCCAAAAACATGGCTTGTAGATATGACTGAAGCAAATAAATTAGTAATTGACATCAATATTGACAGAGCATATTACAACTGGAGTCTTTGCTGATAACGATTGTACGCATTTAGAAATGTCTAAAAATATACATAGTTGTTCAGTGTATGTACGTCATATTCATCAAAGTTTTTGGATGTCCCAATTGGAAAATTCCATCATCTGTGTCAAAATCCTTCCAAGTGAATATATGGCATTGACTACGTGATATCAATAGAATGATTGTACAATACAAGTTTTTTACGTTCTAAATTCTTAATAAAAAGTAGGTTTCTTCACAGTTCGAATATCGGCATCTTCACGACTTTGATTCCAAATATTATAACTATTCAACACAAAAACTGACTTCAGGATTATATAAAGAAAAATACCTGATAGGAAAAGACTAAATGTCCTTTTTATTTTTTCACTACAAGAGAAAGGGAATAATTCGGGATTTGGTACAGTCGAATTTGATCTATAGATGTCATCACTTCGGAGACTGGGGAATCTGCAACGTACGCAGATGAGAGGGTTGTGGAAAATTACTGAAGATGTTTGTACAATCACAATCACACAGAAGTAGAAAACTAAGCGGTAATGGTGTTGACAATGACATGAATTCAAATCCAGGGTTTGTAAAGTTTTTTGTGTGCTTTCCAGTATAGTGATCGATTCACTGTTTTAACAAAGACTTATTCCTTTTTCTGCTTGTGGTGCTGTCATAATCAGCTGGTGTTTGTCCACAATAAATACACGTGTCATAATGAAAAAGTTGAACTTCTTTCAGATCATTGATGCCAATTATCCTACATGATAATGACGAGTATGGCTTGAAGGGTCATATATTTTCTACAAATAAATACAAGGGGACATTCAGTAACGTTGTTGAAAGATGTTAATGAAACAAGTTAACATCAGTATTTTCAATATACTGAGAAACTAATTCGCTCATTTAAATCTTTCAGTATGGTATAAAGACAAACAGCATAATATAAGACCTGTTGTTACCAGTCAGGAAATTCTTTTACTACAATTATCATAATGACAACTTCACTCACTATCACAACATCTTCACACTCATTATATTGTCATTAGAATAAAAACACGCTTCGTTATTTTCGATTATCTAGTCTTCGTTAATCTATATTGATACGACAGTAGCGGTAGTGAGACATCTTATTTTATAAGTTCATTCTTATCTTGTTACCATTCTCTGAAGTGGTTTGTACCGCTGAACATGAGGTCAAGATGGGATTTTCCAACAGGTAATCCCCTCTTAATGTATTTGCATAAAACAAATGTCATCCTTATACATTCATAATTGTCGTATAACCTGTCATATATGTAAAAAAGATTTACGAAGGAATATAATTTCAACGTGTATATTGAACCTTTTTTTTGTTCGTACATGCGGTAATTGAAAAGATAGTGTATTGGGTTTTTTTTTCAGGAAACAGGGTTTATGTACCACGTGACAAGAAAATATCATTTCATCTTTGGAAACGTTTTTGGGGAAAGACTTTATCCTGTTGTTCTTCATTCGCTGATACATGTAAGATTTAGTGACACATATTCTACGTCTGAAATTCTACTTCTGCATTTCAGAAGCTTTATGCACGACTTTATCGCTGTAGGCTATAACAACTATGTAGTGAGACGATGGATAGTTATAACAGTTTTAGTGATTATAGCCACCTTTAGCATTTCTTTGTAAATTTAATGATTTAATGCTATAATGACGTCAATTCTTTGTTCAATCTATTATCACACACCTTTACTACCGGAACGTTGGCGTTTGTATTTATGATTGCTAATGCTATGGATAAAGAAGTTTATTGGCACACTTCGCTGCATCAATGCAAGGACACGTCTTCATATGTTTATGAACGGTGTTGATACAAAATTCGCGGGGGCATGGGAACAGTTTCAAGGCGTCATAAGTATGTGATAATTCCGGAGCTTTTTGGCAGATCTATGTGTCCAACTTTACGAGGGTGTAGGCGTTATGAAACACTGACGTCACAATTTTAAGCTCAGTCCAGGATGGTGAGAACTCCAATCGCTGTTAATAATCTAGCTGTATGTAATGCCCCGCTATTGATGACATACATGGAATATATATTATCCTTTCGAAGCAACAACTTACTTCGACTACTGCTGAATGTCCAGACATAAATATATGTTTAGACACTGTAATTATGCTTAGGTTGACCGTACTTAGGAGTCGGTATGGGCATGCTTATCCTGTAAAATATAGTTATGTCATTATTGCTACAAACTGTGATGGTGTTGTTTTTATTGCCATTTTGGATTAGCAACATGTCAAATACAACGTGTCCATGACTTTACGACTCCATACAACACATAGTACACGGAGTATGCCTGGAGTGTGCTAGATCTTACAAAAATATCTCTTAGTTTATTGGTATTGCTTCCTAAAACTGTCTTAGATCAAACTTCTGGAGACGAAGGGACCTAGTTGGGGGGAGGAGGGAGGGGGGGGGGGGAAGTGTATTGCATATATTATTCAGAAATGTCTAATAAGCAATCACACACTATAAGCCGATCGTGATCGTGGATATAATTAGCATGTATATGCAACTGTAAATGCCAAGGCACTGAATAGAAATACTTTGATAGTATAGATGTTTTGTTTTGTGTCTGCGCCTACAAGTTTTGTTTTGTCTCTTCAGCCGCTGATTCACCAAATATTCATACACTCGTTCTTTCAATGAAGCAACAAACAGAATTGAAAGAAAACCACACATTGTTTTCGATATCTGCATTATGTGTATACCAAACACCAGACATAAAATTTGTCTGTAAATTGAAAAAAATTCAATAAATAAACTGGTAGCCTCATATCATATATTCGAGGAAAGTTCAAGAAATTACCATTGACTAAACAGAGTGCTATATTTGCGAACCGCCTGCGCGATCCCGGGGTATTCCAAATATAGTCACGATAAAAATAGCTTAATAAGTTTGTTCATCGAATCATATTTTCTCATATTTCCTTAGGAAAAAAACCTAACCACAGCCGACGAGGAAGCGGAGTAGGTTGAAAATTTAAACCACTTTCCCACAGTTCACCAAGTATGTTCTGATTCGTCATATGTCGGCTAAGTGTTGCACAGAAGCCTTATTTCTGACCCCGCAAGTAAACTGACCAATCGCCCAGCGAGGTACATCTTCATTCCTGGATAGTATGCATGTATCAATGGCTTTGATGACACTTGAAGATCCACCTTCCGTCGTTCACAAGTAGAAAAATATTTGAACTGGTCGAGGTCAATGATCGACTTCCAAGTAAAACTTTGCATGGGCCCGACCGTTCAAGAATACACACACATATAACTCCTATTGTTCACTATGTAATATTACTTCTATGTCTTAAGAATATTATCTAGGCCTACCTCTATGCACAATAACTTATACAGCGGGGGTATTATTTTACGATAATGACCGAGCCCGGCCGAGGATAGCCGAACAATTTTGCCGTCTAGTCACTGGTTATGCCGTAAAACCAGCGTGATTCACTCGCTTGTCAGTGTGTGTACCCAATCAATCGGCGATAAGAGGCGGGATTTCGCGAAGGGCCGATCAGTTAAGACTCAGACGTTGCAAGGGGTTAGACCAACGATAGAAAACAGTACATCACTCGCGGTCTGGAGGCTTTTGACAGGGAAAGTAAATATTAGAAGAGTTGAACAGTGGACTTTCAACGACTACTTGCTAATTACGCGACTTTGTACGACAAAAGGAGGGAACATTTTGTGGACTAGATCAGTTGCGCAATTCGTTCTTTTTTTTTCATTTTTGCAGTGGATTTTCTTCAGTAAACTGGAAAACATAGCAAATGCTCGGGGTAAGTATTATGAAAATTGTGCGGATATTTCTCCAATTCTTCTTGTAACATACTTTTGTTGTTTCGAATATCACGTGCAAAGGGTGTGCTTGTATAATATTAATTTGAAATCGACTTATCTTTCCTTATTTTCCGAATGAGCAAACGTGTCATGTATGATTTGAGTAAGATACCCATATATTACCAAGGGACCATGTATTTTAGCTATGTGTTTCTGGCTTGTGTGACATATTTGTTCCAATTTTTGTGAGTCAATCATTGACCTTATCTCGGTATTTCTTTTTCTCTTTCTGAACGTGTGAGTCAACTCGTAGCTAAACAAGTACCTGTGTTCAGTCACGAAAATATTAATCACTAACTCGTAGAAATGATAACTTTGATTTGAAGGGTACCTGGACACTATCAGAAAGCGACACTTTTTTCATTAGCCTGTACCTTGGTCATATTTTCTCCTGATATAACGGCTGGATTATTCAAAACGGTTCCAAGTGATTTTGTTTTCCAAAAACCAAATGTTGTTAGGGCAGTCCATCAATCCTATACTTTGCAAAATTTACGAAAAATCAACATTTCCGTACTCCATGAACTCCAAGCTGATTGTTTCATGGTGCAATATTATTCTTATACAACGGCCCGTTCATTGATGACTGTGCTCATGCGCATATCAACATGTTCTAAATGACATAGCAAGTCATACTGATCTCAATTTGAACATCTGCATTCTCAAAGTCGCGTTTGAGAGGTTGTTTGATACTCCAAAAGCCCTCAAACTTCTAACCTCTGTTGTGTCGGAGACTTCAAGTTGGTCTTCTCTTGTTGACCTTATCCTTTTCACTTGAAGTTTTGCCCTCCCTCATCGTTTCAATACTTTGTTGAAGATGTTTTTGTATCAGTATAAAGCTCTATACTAACATAACTGTCATCCACTTGTAGGGATTTTTTAGGTAGTTGCGATAAATTCCATGCATGATTCGAGATTCCATGCTTTGCACAAATTTCGAAACATGTGCTGGATTGTTCTTGAGAGTTGTAAACACTTGATATGTGAGTTCTTTTCTTCAAAATACAGCACACTTATGTATCAACTGCATTACCCAGTGTAAATACGACATATTCTCACACTGGTCTAAAATTAGTCGCCAAAGGGATTTGCAAAATCGAATATTGCCGTTCTTCCGCATAAGCTCTGTCAAAATAGAGGACGAAGGACTTAAGTGGATTGACAATATTTACTTGTGTTGAAAGGCAAAGCAAAACAAAACCTTAATATTGTTTAAATCAGATAAGCTATCAATAGCTAAAATAGCCATCAATCAAGCCTTGATCGATAAGTTCGATCAGTATTCAAACAAATAAGACGGCCTTGTTGGACACGCGACATTAGTGAGGTTGTTTCGTGCGTAAGTTCCAAGACCAATAAACAGGACATCTGTTATTTCACACTATTATCTATTATCGCACAGCGGGGATATATGATATACATATGTGTGTATTATTCATAAGCCGGGGAGGAAAGTGGCATATAGTAAGTGTCATGTTTCTGAAATATATGTCTATATATTCCTCGGAATAACATCACGAATATATTTGAAGTAAAGTATATTTTTGATATTACGTTGATATTAGGGCATTCAACATGTCGATATCATGGGACATATTATACACACACGTTCATCGACGCTTTGGATTGGATATACCATGTATATAACTAGTATACCATAGATATATGTGGGTGCGTTTGTGTAAATATGTGTAAATTGTGTTTGAATGTGTTATTCAATGGCAAAAGGGTCGTAAATTCATTAGGTTTCATATATGCTATTCATATTATAATATCAATTGTGAACGGGTATATTACCATCCGTCTAAAATATCATCTATCTCACCATCAACGCATTCATGTGTTGCTTTGATACGAGTAGTGTAATAGCCTATAGGTGTTTTTGATCCGGAAAAATTATTTAAAACAAACCATTCAAACTTTGGATATTTGAATTGCATAAATATTATTCAGAGACAGCTACTATTCGTCATCCATGATAGATAAATGTGTCGTGTATAGTTTTCTGGTGACGGGGTATTGTAGGGAGATATATAACCTATTGATGAATGAATGACCAACAGGTGTAACTCACAATTCACACTTTAACCAACCAATGAATGAAAGTGTCGGAAGCTCATATATTTCCCCCACGCTCGACGTGTTGTATTTCCGTTCAGGCTCGAGGAGATACCCAGTGATTCACACGTGCTTTTGCATTTATATGTATATCTGTTGGGTGTATATAAGTAAACAGATTTCATGTCACTGTCACACGGCGTATTGCAGAAAGGCAGAAAAACATGGGAAATATTCTGGGATATGATACTGTAGTTTCGTGATTGGTATTCGTGTATTAGAAATAGATGCAGATAATACAATACGAAGGATATGAAAAATACCTAAATGCTCTGAGGATGGAAACCATTAAGGTGAACATTTTATTCACTGTATGATGATAATCAACAACAACAAACAACAACAAAAACACAACGACATTATACAACCTACGATTAATTACATTTATTTGAAATCTGGGATTTCCTTTCAGAATCGACTGTTGGATAAGATGAAATGTTTGGCCTGCCGCTCAAACTATGCGGACGAGGCGAGGAAAAGAGATGTCAAACTGGATAAACAACATAGACGGGACTTCAAACAGCAGCAGAGGATAATGAAACTGCTCTTACTGGGTAAATTATGTCACCATGGCAACTCATTACTGACCTGTCTGTTAGTCTTGAAGATAGTTGTATTATGATAGCTATATGGTGATATGGTCTCTTGCAAGCGATCACATTGATTGAGATATATTTGGTGGAAAAGCACTCAATAACGACATATTATTAGTCCCTAATTGTAAACATCAGTTGATGTACGCTAATGACGTTAATTTCCTATCCGATCGAACCCCTATTACTTGGATAGACATATGTAAGGCGCTATTTTTTCCGTTGTTTTTTCGTTGTTGAACGAGAATTGTATGATAATAAAATTATTGTAAGTTTTCTTTCATTATTTCATGTTCAGGTACGGGCGAATCCGGAAAAAGTACAATCACAAAACAGATGAAAATCATCCATATAAACGGTTATTCCACCAGGTAAAAGCCAACAAAATAGGTCAGGGAATTCCCGTTGCAGCGTTTGATCTACTAATATTTACATGCGATCTCCGTTTCTGTCCAAAAATTGATTAATTGATGATTAATACCGGTCGCCATTTTTATTATTCAGTGAAAGGATCGAAAAAATATCCGACATCAAACGAAATCTGAGAGATGCCATATTGGTGAGTACACGTGTTATCAACAAAAACTTAAAACACACATGAACATCTGTGACTGGGGAATCAGGCAAGACATAGTTCGATAAATGATCTTAAACAAATCAAATCACATGTCACTTCATATTTGCCCCGAATCAACTAAACTGATGAATCTCTGGACGGAGAAAATATTTCTTATTATTTTGGGTTATGGTGAAGCATATACTGCAATTTGCTAGCTGTTATAGATAAATAGCTGTTATAGATAATTATTAATCGAATACAGATAATGTTTACTTTCAATAATATATCATTTTCTATCATCACTATTATGCAGATTTTAGTCGGCGCCATGTCCAATTTGGGCATTCCCTTGGGAAATGAGTCCAATGCCGCTTCCATGGCGTACATCCAGACCGAAGTGATGAAGGAAGATTTTGTCGAAAACGACGTGAGTAACAAACTATATTCATGTAGACTGGCCACGTTTGTGTTGAGTCTAAATTTGGGGATTGTTATTGAAATACATGTCCGTGCGTAATGGTTTATAGAATCTGTCTTGACCCAGTTTATACCCAGACATGTTGCCAAATATAGCCGTCAACCTTCCTCTTAACTAGCACGTGTTCTATAAGTACACGTGACGAGGTAGATATATTTACTGAACTGAGTTTTTATTGTCTAAATTGACACTGAAGCATAGCGCCGGACAAGCACATAGACCGATCGAGAATATGTCAAGATCAGGCTCGAGAGGCAATAATCCTAATAGATTTCCTCCAATGCCCAACGACAACGACTATTTCGTTGTCGAGGTCGACGATTCGTATTATCTGTATGATCTTGTACTACAAGACAAATCGCTGTGCACTTTTGTGTGGTTGCGGCGAAACAAGAAATAACTCGAGGGTTCTACGTGTGGCGATCTCGTACCAAGAACAACATGTCTACATGTGTTTTGTTTATGTTTTCTGCAGCCACATTTAGCCCTGAGATAATACCAGATAAAAAGCTCATCGAAAACATGAGGCTTTTTTCAAGAACGAATCCAATATCGTCCCAAACGATTGAATTATCTGTCAAGGTATTCACGGTGATTCGAGTATAGAATAAGTGTTAACACCGTACAGACTGGTAACAGTTACGGACATTTATCTTTACTTATCACTGTTTTTACCCCTAATCAAAATATTACAGCACGCGATCACGGCCTTGTATTCGATCTTCTAATCTTCACACACGTGTCTTACAAACAAACGGACATTTCCCACGCTGTAGCAGCTCTAACATTCAGTTTGTCAGCCGTCAATGTCCTGGCAACAGGCTGAGCAACTGAGTCTCATAAAGTTAACATGATGCTAACACAACACACAACACTTGAACAATGCAATACCACAACTCGTGTGATTGGTTTACAACCGAATCACACACTTGGCACGTCTTTGTCATCCGATGTATTCATACGCAAACGGACAATTTATTATCTATGACAATTGCGGATAAATGACGTCAAACTGAATGTGATAAAATAATCGATCCGGACTTGATTTACTACCCCATAGT
The DNA here is from genome assembly GCA_949152475.1 of Terebella lapidaria. Lineage (NCBI taxonomy): Eukaryota > Metazoa > Annelida > Polychaeta > Terebellida > Terebellidae > Terebella > Terebella lapidaria. The sequence continues at coordinate 29,660,990 of OX424567.1, forward strand.
TAGATATGTGTGACACGAAATGTGGGACAAAACGATGAACAGGTGTTCAATATGTATGAGCGACAGTAATATTTTGAATAGCAAGTTTCGTGTTGACATAGTAACTGTATTTCACTTGCATTTAAGAAATGTCCTTTGCAAATCTCACGTCAATTAGCAATAATCAGTAAGTCCCAAATTGATGGATGAATTCAAGATGTACATGTACATCCAGATCCTTTATAAAATATTGTGGAGTCCATGTTAGATATCCTATCGCTTCAGGAGTACTATGACCACGTGACACGGTTGTGGGCAGACTCGGGCGTACTGGGGTGCTACAGGCGATCAAATGAATTCCAAATTTTCGACAGTGCAAAATAGTAAGTATTCAACTTACCAGCCAAATTAAGAGATATTGACTCTCGCTCAGTTCACAATTGTGTATATTGAATGTCTACAAGTTCGAAAGAGCAGTGAACTCATATAAAAAAGATGCCGAGTTCCAGTATTGTTTTTTTTTTACCTATGAATAAACCATGACTGAACACATATGCCTACTACATATGGTATTACAATACACTGAATAATCTGACACCATTATGTACCGAGTTCACCCTAGGTATATCCTATTTTTGGTAGCTGGATGACTTAGGATTACATGCAGAAAGTTAGACGCAGAAAAACCGATCGATTATTTTCATGCATGGATTTCTTCTATAAATGTGCCAAATTCTACAGTGCCCATTCACGACATGTTAAATATATGCTCTCGCACTGGCTGATCGGAGATAGTTTCACAAAACGCGGACATATCCCTATATAGCAATGCAAATACATCCAAAACTCGAGGACCCACGGTCTATATATAGGCCTCTAGGTGTATTTGAACGAGGCACAAGTGTAAACGAACAGTTCTTTGATGGCTTTATGGATATAAATGTGTGACAGCACCGCCCATATCATAGGCCGAACTGGGGATTTTATATCCTTCTTGTCACGACAGTCTTACGAATCCCGGTTCATCTTGAGTGTCATGAATCGATTGAGATGAAATTCCGCATTTGCAAAGCTCGAAGTTGTATTGTTCACGCGTCTTCACTAAACATAGCTCGCCGAATTTACATTTGACTATATACAGGGTGTTCCAAAATAAAGTATCCCCAAAATATACCCGCACAAAAACTACGAAAAAACTACGAAAACTACGAAATTGTGTGTTTTATTCCCCTATGCATATCAAATATGTTCCTGTTGTACCCTGTCAAAATATTTTTCATACAATAGACAACAATATAGCTTTAAACTATACATGAAGATATCAGGTCCTCATTCATTCACGTCGTTTTTCTTCTGGATCTCTTGTTCAGATTACCGCATGGTAAACTGACCATCTCCCTCTTATATCCGCGGTCTTATATACGGGGACACTTATGCTGGTAGCCGTTCTCTCGCTAAATTTGTTTTCAAACAATGTTCTCATCAATCTAGCTGATCCATGCAATATCTTATCAATTTTCAAGTAATATTCGTGGATATTCCAAATGTGTTCCTCCCGTCTAGACTACACTTCAGATTGTGAGAGGATCTGGGAGTGTGTCTGGTACCATGGCGATGAGACAATTTTTTCAGGAGTGCGGATCAAAATATTTCAGGATATTCTATCACAGGAGCTCTATAGTTTTTTTCTATGTCAATACGTCCTCCTCCTGGCTAATTTTAATTATTACAGTGTACCTACGTGGTCAGAAAGTTTCGAGATACTTTTTATAGAACACCTTGTATTTATAGTCCCTGAATGGGCATGACATATAAAAGTTTTGTTTTAGATGTATTCACAAGTTGCGTATAAATATAAATGTACACTCAATATCCATACCATACAAATAAAATTATTTTCTCACTAGAAGCCAACTCAATAATTATCGATGATGTAATCTAACCCGAGATTACTCGTACGTGCGCAATTTTGTAATTCATGAGGATCTATACAATAATGTTTCAGGATTGTAATGTCACAATATATGTCACGAATTCCTAAATTATCTTTGCTTTTATTTATAGCTTCTTGGATAGAGTCAGCACACTCAGAAAACGAGATTACATTCCGACAGACCAGGTAAATTAAAAAATATAAATGTTTCAGATATGAATGGTTTTAAGTACGTCCATTTCACATGTATTTCGGAGAAATAGAAGTTCAACAAAACTTTCAAATCTACAGGATATCCTGCGGTGTCGCGTGATGACAAACACGATAAACCAAATTGACTTTGCCGTGATGGACTCAAAGACAGAAGTCAAATTCAGGTACTCCTCATTTTTCGATACCATTTCAATCAAGCGGTTTCTTTATAATCTGCGACTGTGAAACTTCTGGTTCAGTTTGATAAAAACACCCACAACATTTAATCCTCGTACAACTAAAACTGATATCATATTTTGGAACGAAAAGCAAAGCCCAAAATAAACCAAAAACAACCGGATTCTCCGTTCTATTTTTAGAGTTTATGACGTAGGCGGGCAGCAGGGGGAGCGCCGGAAGTGGATACAAGTATTCGATATGTCCAACGCCATTTTGTTTGTCGTCGATTGTAGCTGTTTCGATCAGACACTTCGAGAGGACACGGGCAAAAATCGCTTCCTGGAGGCTTTGGAAAACTTCGAAGAAATATGGAATAACAGGTGGGTGTACCAAACGATTATATCCCTTGGATTTAGTCGTGGTTTTTCATTTAGGTGGACTATTTTCAGAAGAGGGTTTCAATCCGGGCTATTTCAGGAGAATAGTTCAAACCGATGCTTTGTCCCGCAAACACAAATTAGGCCTGCACAAAATATGGATTCATCTTTTATGCTTGCCTTTCGTCATGCAGGTTTTTGAGGGATGTTCCAGTTTTACTCTTCCTGAATAAAATTGACTTGTTGGAAGAGAAAATAAACAACGGAAGATCTCTGGACCAGCTGATAGATTCAATGGATCCCCGAAACCGATACTATCCCATTCTTAACAAATTCAAGTCTTTCGGCAAAGTGAAAGGTTCGTTCAGGTCTTGAGAGATGATGCATTCTCATTTTAATTTTCACAAACGGTGAAGCCAATCTTCCCAAATATAACCAATCATTATTAAACTGCAGACGGTGAGCGGCGGGAGTTTATCGAATCGTTCCCGAGAGTTGACCCGGCCACGTTGGCAGCCTCCAGAACGTCTTCTACGTCAGACGAAAATGGCGGCGGTGGAGTGAAACCGTCCCGGATCGGGCGGAAAAAGTCCTCGCTATACCCCGTGTACCGAGAGGATATAAACGACCAGGTCGTCAGGACCGCTGTGTTCATAAAGAGGGTGTTCATGGTAGGTCCTGGAAATTTTAAGACCTGAAAATCGCTCCACTGTATGAGGTTATTCTTTTTCGTTCAGTGCGAACATAATTGACATTTTCTGAACGCTTGTAAAATACCATGTGTTCATCCAAACACACCGAACAAATCAGATATTCAAACTCAATAGACACATTCACCAGACACATCATATTCAGTTCACATGAAGTGACCTCATATTTGAGAAGTGATTTGTAAAAACGGCTTATGTATGTACATTTTCTTCACCTCTAACAGCAACTGATACAGGAGCCGGTGAAATACAAGAGATCTAAAGATTGGCACGGAGAGCACCTCTGTGAACAATACTTCACGTGTGCCGTGGACACCAAAACAATTAAGAAAGTTCTCGAGGGCTGTCGGTGTTTCATCATTCGCAAAGTCATCTCGCAAATTGGAGTTGCGTGACGTCATAGAAACACGAGGAGGGGACTGCCACGTCATCGTTTGTAGTGTAGATCTTTCGAACGTCATTTCGTTGTGGGTACCACGTTGATGGAAGTGCAAATTCATTTGTGGAAATGTTTTTTTGTTTGTTTGCACAGTTCTGTGGCGTTTCGTTTGCGAATGTCTGCCTCTAAAAATTAACATTGCCACAGGTTCGCCAACTCTGATTTGAAATGTAATATATTCAACAAATTCCTCAAGTCTAACTTGGGAACTGTTTCTTGAAGCTATATAATCCAACAATCATTATATCTCAGTGTTTAAGTAACACGAACAGTAAAAACTAACAGCCGCACAGTTTGAAGTTTTGTTATTTGGATGCACTTGCGATCAATTTTTGTTTTTCGGTTGCTAAATTTGTATAGACTTGTCTCCATAATGTAACAGTAAGCCCACACTTTATACGCAGAATGAACAGTATTATCGTGCAATAGATTTGTAGCCTGTATGGTATCATAACGGTTACAATCATCACTTCCTTGGACTGCAACGCACATATCTTTGCTCGAATCGAGCAAAAAACTAATATTGACGAATACAGAAAACCACGATGGGCAAACGTACATCTGGGATTCTGGTGTGATATACGAGTATAATTATATGGATTGCACATGCGCATGTTGTTTGAGAATGAGTGTTTTATTTATTGGTGAGCAAGCAAGTATGAAGCGATGGATCATTGTATATTTTTGTTTCTTTTGTGTTGATCACAGAGTAATGTGTTTGCTGTAAGAATGTTGAAATAAAAGTCGAATAAACTAGAACGTTTTTACTCATTCCATAATAGAATGAAATGTATGATTTCACACACAAATAGTTGCAAAATTTAGACCGATTTAGCCTAGCTATGCACAGCTTGTCCGACATTAGCTCACGAACACCAAGTTTATTAACTCTTGTCATTTTTAACCTCAGACAGTGGAGTCAAAGCTGGACATGTCTTGTTGCAGAACGGTCCGCGCCCTGTATCGATCTCAAATCATAATTCACATACTTCTTCGCAATTCAATACCGTTCCAACCAGACATACATGTATTTGAAATTATTGAAATATGAATCCCTGTGTTGTAGGCAAGAGCACTAATTTCCCTTAGGATACATTGATGACTTTGAGATAGGAAAATTGGCAATATTGGTGGAATGAAGCCCAAATATATATTTTACTCTGCAAGTTTCCAAGGCAATGTAGCTAAATTCCCTCAATGAAACATTGATGGTTTTGATGTGAGAATTGGCAATATTGATGGAAAGAAGCCCACATATATATTTTACTACATTACCCCTAATACTTCGACTGGTTCAAGCATGAGTGTCGGAGTGTGTCACATGAAATATTTGCTTTCCACAAAAAGAACACACCGTGGATAGAAAAAATGGTAAGATTTGAGTCAGGCATCATTATCTTGTTATTTTTATGAAGTGAATTCAGGAGAAAATATGTTGCATTCTATTGATCACTGACATAAAGTATAAGAGACCATTTTTTCTGATTATTTTATTGAAAGCTCATGCAATCTGATCACATTAATCGGGGAAGGATATGAACATTACGATCATTTTAGAAGAAATTGAAGTATAATTAAAAGAAAGTATACAAAAGTATACATTAAAAAAGTTTGATCTGTCCGTGTTTGCATATACTAATTTGATATATAGTGTACGAACTGAATGATAACAATTGAGAAATTATGTATGACACGCAGACTTGTTCTTTTTGATATATATACTCAACCTCCCAGGAGGCATACAGCTCCATGCAGCCATGTCTGGTGCAATGTGACACTTTCCGTACACTCTGCCATATTTGTAAAAATATTCGATTTTTCTGTAAAAACATTTACATGAATCACATGGATTCACATATATTACACAGACTTTTCAAATTGTATTACTATTTCACATGACAGCAATTATTTTCACATTCGCGTGTATAGCGTTAACCAGGGTGCAATGAATTGCTTCACATTTTGTTCATTTCCAATAAGATTACCGATGTATAAACTAAAATATTATGTGATTTTATACACGACCATTGAACATTCTATCAGATTCATCATTACCATCTAATATGTTACATGCTATTCATACTAGAATAAAAAGGGTAGCCAAAAGAATCCGGTTAATATCAATACAAAATTTACTGTGTGAATACGATCATAAAAATAGCATAGTATAAAGTTAAAATCAATATAAGACAGTGTAGTTGGTGCAGCGGCAAATTCCTGTGTGCATGGAAGGTTATATATTCGAAAGATATCCAAGTATCAAATATCCAGGGACGACATCCAGGTCATAACCGTGAAAGGCAATTCTTCGTAACCATGGCGACAATATCGAGAACCATATCCAGGTCGTTTTCCAAATGGGTCAAACCGTCAGGGAGTTTGTATCTATTGATGTCCCACATAAGATGGTGGACAAATACAGTTGGGTCCGCACTGGCACCGACCGCCAGGGGGCACCTCTCGTCCGCACTTACAGCCTAAAAACAAATTTAATAATTTCAATTGTGACGGAATAGCGGAGTTCTTCGGGCGGCTATTACGCCCACTGATCGAATAGTACGATGTATGTTGTGCGTGAACACACCAACAGGAAGTCCGACGTCAGTTTCAACAATATCCGATGTTTATTGGGATGATTAAGTCCGATGTACGATCACTCTCACATTCAATCGTAATCCCCCACAATAGTCCGAAGTATTAATAGTCCTGTATAAATTTGATATCCTCTAATCACAATCTTTTGGCTTAGTACCTCTCAATACAACCTTTCTCTTCAACAGATCCTACCCAACTACATTGTCCGTGGGAAAGCGCGGGGCTAAGTTCATGATGTGTGTGGGTTTTCCCGCGTAATGTGGCAGGTGTTCATGTGAAATGGCGGGAAAGTGATGTCATGTCTGTGTGGGCGGAGTCATGTGTCTGGGAATGTGGTGATTGGTGGGATTGTAGGAAGTGTTAACGTGAGCAGTGTTGTTTACATGTAGATGTGGTGCGAGGACGGTGCATGCCCGGTGACGTAAGGTAAGTAAGTATGAAGTCATGTGATGAATCTGTGCCGTGTATGTCGAGTGGGAGAATGTGTCAGGGGCGGGTTTCGGGCCATAACAGTCATAAATATTCTACAAAACACCCCTTCGTCAAATTACCCCCTGGGAATTTACCCTCCCCGAAACCTAACTGTCCAAAAATCTAAACATGATAAGCTAAAAGTCCTAAAGGGAAACACATTCACCGCGCGAGACAATGATAAAGCAATGGATACAATAAAAATTCTAACTGTCAAAATAAAGTCATTGGTCGGTCAGTCAACAGTCACTAAGATGATATGAACACATTTGACAAATACATTTAAAACAACGACAGGTGACGATGAAACACATAAATCAACACATAAATCACAGTTAAAAGAATCACAAATGTATATACATATTATATCATTGGAATGTGAAAATACTCCTCTACGTTCCCTAATAGAACGGAATCATTTTAAAGTCCGGAACACCTGAAAATGACCAGGATTAATTGGTTCGAATTACACACATATATATATATGGTATGGTTAGTACGATATGTACAGGACACAGCTATCCTGGTGCTGTGCCCTGGGGTCCGAAATTTAGTCCGACTGACGGTCGCGTCTCCGTGACGCGGGAGGCCGGGCGGCTGGCGATGCCTGTTGCATCAGCCGCCTCTGGTCGTCGGCCGGCAAGTGCGGTAGAACCGCCACAATCGTCGTCCAAAGTTCGTCAGGGATTCCCTGAGGTTCCGGCGACGAAGACGAGGACGAAGTAGTAGAGAGGCGGGCTCTAAGCTCCCGTACCTCTTCTCGTAAGTTCGAATTATTTTGCTCCGCAGTACGAAGTTCCTCCCGGAGTCGTCGATTCTCCTCCAGGAGAGGGTGCGGGGCTGTCGGGGTCTGTCGCTCGTGTAGCGATCCCATCCCGAATCCTAGAGACATGGCGTTATACTCCGCCTGGCGGATGTGCGCGTCCATGGCGAGTACGTATCCGCGGCGGATAGCTCGCAGATGTTGAAGCGCCAGGTCGTCCGCGCTGGCCAGTGCCAACGACGGGAGGTGATGCTCGGCATCTTCCGCTAGTAGTAGAGGGTCCGCGTCCGTTGCAGCCTGGGTGATTTGCTCCATCCAGTACGACTGATGCGGTCCGAGTCCGGCAGGAAGACGACGTGTGTTGTCGTCCTGGTAGTGTTCGGCGAAATCCGGGTTAATTCCGGGGAGGACTTGTAGTCCGGGTAAAGTCCGTTCGAGCAACCTTTGCCCGTGCTGGCGAAGTAGCTGGTAGTCCGCACCGAACTCACCAGATCCGTGAAGTCCGAAATTGACCTCCAGGTCGCGAGGTAATGGATCCTGGTCCTCCAGGACTTCCATCCTTAACCGAGGCCTGTCCGGGTCGTTGGCTCGTGTAACCAAGGTGGTCGTTGGGGGCAACAACTCCTCCTCATAATCCAGGTACGGAGGAGGTGGTCCGAAAGTGATCAGGCCGCGAGACGGCTCCATGGGAGAGTCCGGCCTGCTGTCGGGTGTCCGACGTTGTCGAGGTTCTGGTTCATCCTCGATAGTCCGAAGTGGTGGCGGCTGGTCGCACTCCATCGGCGACTCAGTGTCCGTAGTTGGGGCTTGAAAAGCCGTCCTTGGGGAAGGCTCTCTATCCACAGAGTCCGTAGTTTTAGCCGTTTCCATGGGTTCGGCTGGGTCCGAAGTCCTAACTGAGTCCGCAGATTCAGCCGCGTCTGTCTCGACCGTAGGTCGACTTGGCAGGGGCGGATATTCGTCCGGGGGTGGCACAAGTCCCTCCCGAACTCTATAGTCCGTAACGTTAGGCGCTGTAGGCCTCTCAACAGTCCGACTCTTGGGTATCGCCCCCGAGGGCGAACTCCGTGCGGGAGTTGAAACTCCTGTGGCTGGCGAAGCCGAGGTCCGAGGTTCGGCGGTCTTCATGGCCGAGGTCCGAGATTCAGCGGCCTTCCTGGCCGAGGTCCGATATACAACAGGACGGTCGAAATAGAAAGCCCCAGGCTTTCGGTAGCGGACGTGACGATTAATCAGTTGGATGTCCCGCACCATCCGTTCGACTTTGGCTTCGTTGGCCCTCGTTTTCAGTTGGGCAAACTCGATACGGTCCAGTACCAGTTGGACCTCCGGTGCGGTATTTGGCGGGTACTGTGACATCACCGCGGGCGCCATCGCCCAGATGCCGAAAGTAAGTACTGATTCCGGCGTCCGTCGGAAGATGGGTACGTGCGATGGTACGCGTGGTGGCCGATAGTTCGGATTGGGTTGCATGTCAACCCCACATCGCTTGGCGAAACGAGTTACCATATTCTCGGTGGCCATTAGTGATCCCCGTTGGAAAATGGGGAATCGGTCCGTGTGACTCGCCGTTGGCATCGAGATATGTTGTATCATGTCCGAAAGCGTTAGGGTCATGTACCCGTCCCGTGCGGGGCACACAAAGAAACGTACAAATGGCATATGATACGCCAGAACATGAGCATCCAGCTCCTGTGGGGTCCGAAGTGGGGCCCGGTGAGGCACCGTGGGCCAGGTCCGTTCACGTTCCGACTCCTCCTCACTGGTACAGAAGGGGCAGTCGAATCCTCCTGTTCCGAGGCGTAGCGGCATCAGAGTCAAGTACTGACTCTCTGTCAGTGTCGACGGTACGGAAAAATCATGGACATGTCCATATCCTGCGTGCCGGTTCCGGTCATAGAGTGGAACCGCGTTCCAGTCGATTGGACTCGTCCCGTGGGGTGTGGGAGGACGAGGTACGAGCTCCATCAACTCGTCAACTTGACGGCGATAAGTCCGTTGTCGTAGATCCCGTGACTCATGATTTCCCTGAGTCCGGAATAAGTCTGTATATGCCGAGGAATATCCTCGCGATGTCGTCGCGTGCGGGAGCAACGCGAGGGGTCGTACGGGTTTGGCCGGTTTGGCTGAAACAGGCGAAGTAGCCGACACGGCGGTCGGTCGTGTGGCTGTCACTGGCGGAGTAGCCATCATTTGTTTTGGTCCGGAGTCCGAAGTAACACTAGCCGTGGCTTTAGCTGCGTCTCTAGCAGCCATGGCTTGTTCAACAATTTTCCCGCCTTCTTCCAGGCGCTGGAAGTCAGGCGCACTTAAGTCCGACATAGAGTCCGATGATGGACTCGGCGTATGACGCTCTCCACGTTGAACGAGTTTCGCCATCACTTTCTTCCGAATGTCCCTTTCGGCCCCAGAGGCCGTTTCTGTATCCGATATCGTGATCGGGTCCGAGGTAGGGGAAACTGTTCCCGGTGCGCTGTCGGCTGTCGCCGATTCTCCAAGTACGATGGGATGTTCCGGCTCATCCCCAGCCTCCACTATCCTCACGGCAAGTGGCAGTTCGTTATTATCGGCATCAGATGCCGTCTTCTTGTCCGGTGGCTTGTCTCTTTCCTTGTCGGAAGACGACATAGTTCGAATTTCGCTCACTGGCGTGAGCCCACACTCACTAGTCCGACTTTTATCCTAATGCAAGGTGCGTATCAGGATTATTCACACAGTCCGTGAAATACTAGGCAAAAGTCCGTGCAATTGCCGTACGAAATATCCACAAGATATAGTCAATTGTCTTATAAGAACACTGTTGATATTCAACACTTTTCCGATAGATGTTAACTCTCCAGTGTCCGCAGCCAGAATGACCCACTTCTAAAACTTTCCTGCTTATCTGGCATCCGTACACACACAAAGTGCTGACAGTGTCTTTTGCGGTTTTCCACAATCGGGGGGTGCGCTCTGTCTATTGTCTTTATACGTCTTTACGTTCGCTTGATCCATCTCGGCTCTCAGTCGTGCGAAGAGGGGGCGGTCCATCACCTAGGCAACGCGTGTACATCAAAGCTCTGGTTCATCACACCAGTCAAGCGGGGCAGTAGGTTAGCACACAGCTGCTCTATTTTCCCATAGTCCGACACAAACTTCTGGATAACGCAATCCAATCATTTCACTGTCCGTCTAGCATACAGTCAAAATTACTGCACCTTTTGCGTGCTTCCACTCTCTATTGAAGTTAACTGGGAATGTTTTTATGGGGGTGCCGCGGGCGGCTTCAGTGTTTATTTGCGCTTCATGCTTTTCCGTGTGAACTCCTACAATTAGTCCGTTCCTTATCTGCACAGTTAGCACACAATAAACTTTTGACCAACTTGTTTATAACAGATGATCACTGTCCGTACATATGCTGAGGTATAAATACCAAGCTCACAGAAGTTTGCTCAGTCCGTTCATTGTCATCTAGTGCCGTAGATAATGGAACCGCTGATATTATCATGAGGGGTGATGGGGTGATCTGGGCGGCCCTGCCGTGGCGCGTTGCATAATTTTTAATGAATGTGATGACAGATCGCGCGTTGGAATGCAGAGGTTGGTTCATAGCTGAATTCTGCTCCTGAGGGCATTCCCCTGAATTGTGCGTAGGGGGAGCAGAGGCTCTTATCAGACGCTTGCTCGGAAGACGGCTATCCTCTCACCTCGTCCGCGACAAAGTGATCTTACTCACGGCAGGACATGACGGCTGACACATGGGTGGAATTGTTAGTCATGCAATATTTAGGTAGTGCGCAACAGGCGCGAGATGGTATGGAGAAGTACGAAGTTATATGCAATGCATAACACACATATACCACATTATAGTATCGTAACCAGCATCAATATTATAGCGTCATATCAAGATTATATATGAAAATTGCCTCACTGACATCAGTACATAAAAATGGTTATTGAAATGAATATGTACATAATATTATTATATTATAAATATATTTTGGGGTGATATGACATTATAGTCCAATAGACAGGCATTTATTCATCATCATAGAGATCAGTCCCTTGGCACAGCCGTGGTTATCTGAACCGGGCTGGGCGGCGAATCGTGCGTCTGGGTCGATTGTACGGAGCAGGCTGGGGCGTAGCCTCGCTTGTTGATGAGTCCGTAACAATCGCGGGTTTGGGTCCGCGGGGTTTTGGCGCTCGCTGTGAAGCGCTAGAGTTCGACTTGCGCGATTTTCGCTTCTGGCGACGGCGTCGCGGTCCGGATGTGTGGCTTCTCCGACTAGCGGGTGATGACGAAGTATCAGTCTCGGTAGTCCGATCTGTATCTGACGACTTGTCTTGTACGGTGACGTCCCAAGGGTAGAGGAATTCCTTGAGGAGCTCCAGGGGATCGTTCGATGGTTCGGTCTTGGAGTCTGTGCTACTTGACGACTCAGGTGGCGATCTGACTTGAGGTTGAAGGTTCAGCAACTGTGCATCGCCTTCGTACGGTTTGATGACATCCAGATGGACGACTCTAGTATTTCGTGGATTGGAGACTAGAGCAATTCGATAGTCTACCTCAGTAACGCGTTCCAGGACTCTCCAGGGTCCGGTCCAGGGTCGGGCGAATTTGTTGTTCTGAGTGAGGGGCAGGTAGTAGTACCGTACCAACTCTCCCGGCTGGAACTGAGGGCGAGATTTCGCGTGTGCGTCATACCCCATTTTCTGGCGGGTTGCAGCTTTTTGCAGATGGTCTTGCGCAAACCCATGGGCAGCTCTGATGGCAGTTCGGAGATACTCGACGTATTCAGGTCCGCATGGGGGTAGCGGTTCTGGGTCATACGAAGGAAACATCAAGTCAACAGGCAAATTGCATTCATGTCCGTATACCATCAGGTGTGGTGTACACCCGGTAGAAGAGTGCACCGAGGTGCGGTACGCCATGAGTACATATGGTAAGTGCAGATCCCAGTCATTCCCACGATCACTGACGAATGCACTCAACATATTCAACAAAGTCCGATTGAATCGTTCGACTTGACCGTCACTTTGTGGGCGGTAGGGCGTGGTCCGAATTTTCTTGGCGCCCAGAAGGCGTACAACACTCCGAAATAACGACGACTCAAATTCCGTTCCTTGGTCGCTGTGTATGGCTTTCGGTACCCCGTGGTACACGATCCAACGATTCACCAGAACATCGGCGACATTTTTGGCCGTATGGCGGCGGAGCGGGAATGCGTCCGTGTACTTTGAAAAGTAGTCCGATATGACAAGAATGTACCTGTGACCTCGTCCGGTAACTTTATGGGTATCTAAGATATCCATGGCAATACGATCAAATGGCGCCCCAGTTGGTAGTTGCGTTAGAGGCGATTTCTTGGGCGCTGGTTTTCCTTTTCGTGACACACACTGCGGGCAGCGGGCGCACCAGCGGGCAACATCCAAGGCGAGACCTGGCCAGTAAAACCGGCGCTTTACTCTCTCAACAGTCCGTTGTATTCCGAGGTGGCCTACGACCTTGAGGTCGTGGAGTTGGTGAAGAACCACCGTTCGTAATGCCGCTGGTAACACAGTTTGTACAACAGTCCGACCAGCTGGGTCCGGCTTGGTAGTACGTATGAGGACTCCATCCTGTAGCGCTAACAAAGTCCATCGTGAAACCAAAGTTTTCACTTCCTCACCGTAGCGGGCGACTTCCTTTGACGTGGGTTTCGTTCCGTTCAGTACCCACTGTCGTACGACTCCGACACTCGGGTCGACTTGCTGAGCGGCAACAATGTCCGCTGTTGAATAGTCCGACAACCATTCTTGTCCGTTCAATTTCACATCCAATGCTCGCACACGTGCAGCTTGGCGTATTGAGATCATCCGAGACAAGACCGGTGATGTCATGGTATCACTGTCCAGGAGGTCTTTCTCGGGTCCAACAGGAACCACCGTAATCCGTCTGACGGGAAGTTCTCCAGAACTTGTTTCCGGGTCCGTGGGTGGAACGACTAAGCGTCCAGGGCAGTCCGAATGTTTGCAACTATGGCAGCGGGAAAGTCCGTCAGCATTTCCGTGGAGCTTTCCAGGACGATGTTCAATACGAAAGTCATATTGCTGCAGTTTGGCTAACCAGCGAGCCAACATACCGTCCGCATCGTTGTAGTTCTTTAACCAACGCAAAGAACTATGGTCAGTTCGTAACAGGAATCTGCGTCCCCACAAATAATGTCGGTAATGCTGAATCATTTCAACGACAGCCAACAGTTCTCTATAGGTCGTACAATAATTCCGTTGCGTGCGGGACAGCGTCTTGCTTGCAAAGCCAATCGGGATTTCCTTTCCATTGACACGCTGTGAAAGCGCGCCTCCGATGGCGTAGCCGCTGGCGTCGGTATCAAGAATGAAATAATCGTCCGCATCTTGTGATGGATGGGCGAGCTTGGGGGCCTTGATAAGTGCGTTCTGGAGCCTCCTAAAGGCGTTCCGTTGGGGCGATCCCCACGTGAAGCGACATTCACCCCGGGTGAGTGCCACCAGAGGTTCAGCAATTTCGGCTTAGTCTTTTATGAACCTCCTGTGGTAATTTGCAAACCCCAGGAAAGCTCGTACGTCCGTAATCTCACAGGGAGTCGGCCATTCCCTAATAGCCTTGACCTTGTTCGGGTCCACCCTGATTCCTTGTCCACTGACGATAAATCCCAGATACAGGATTTCGCGTTGAAAGAGTTCGCACTTTTTGGGTTGTAAGCGTAACCCGGCAGTTCGTATCCGATCAAGGACCGCTTCCAGATTGGCAAGCGCCTGATCAAAAGTGCGTCCGTATGCTATCACGTCATCCAGATAGCACATACATCTGGTCCACAGATATCCACGTAAGATGGTCTCCATGAGACGTTCGAAAGTCGCTGGCGCGTTGCTCAGTCCGAACGGCATAACCCTGAATTGGTATAGGCCTTTCCGGGTGGCGAAGGCCGTCTTGGGTCGGTCCGTCGGGTCCACTTCGACCTGCCAATATCCCGAGGCGAGATCTAAGGCCGAGAAGTAGTTCGCTCCAGCGAGTGCGTCATGCGTGTCTTGAATGTTCGGAAGAGGGTACGAATCTTTCCGTGTTACGTCATTGAGCAGACGATAGTCCACACAGAATCGTACCTGTCCGTTTTTCTTCCGTACCAACACCACTTGTGAACTCCATGGTGATTCCGAAGGTTCGATACATCCAAGTCGCAACATTTTGTCAACTTCCTCATCTATGATGTGTTGTTGCGCTTGGGGTACGCGACGTTGTCGCTGACGAATTGGGGCACTTGTACCCGTGTCGATCCGATGTTGCACTACATGTGTTCGTCCGAGCTGTCCTTCGGGGCACAAGAAAGTGTCTCTATACCGATATACCAAATTGGCACAGCACCGTTGCTGTTCAGGTGCTAGTCCGGCACGGTCTACCATCTCCCGTAGGTGTAGCGGGAGGTCTTCGTAATGGTTAACGTTCGTGTGGGGAACTTCCGGTTCCTCTCCTGACTTCGGCAGAGCGCCCACAATACTGTCAACTGGGCTCGCTATGGCTATTGGATCCGAGCGAGTCAGAGTTACGCCCGTATCCGCGGGGTTCACCACAGTCACTTTAACACACTTCCGGTTCAATGAGGTCAACGTGCGACCCATAATCAAGTCTGTTTCCTCCGGAAAGTTCGTCATGGGCTGAATGAGCCAAGGGTGTTGGCGCACCCTGACCTTTGAGGTCGGTACAAGTTCGACTACGGCCTCGCTGCGTGGCGGTACCGTAACGGCTCGACGTACAGCCATGCGTACAACATTAGCTTCGAAGTCCTTGTATGCAAACAGGATCTCTTTATTAATTTCGACAGTTCCATCACCGTAATTAACGATGGCTTTCGTTTGTCGGAAGAAATTCATGCCCAAAATCATTTCGTCATGAATCGCTGCTACACAAAATGTTACTGTCATTTCTTTCGTTCCGACCTTAATCGTAAGGTCTAGAAGTCCGTCGATCGGGCTGGAGTCTCCATTGACATCCCGAATGGTCGCCATGGTCGGGCGTAAAGTGCGCTGTTCGACAGGCACGTGTCGCATCATGTCCTTTCGGAGCAGGGAAACCTGTGCTCCTGAGTTCATTACTGCTTTGAAAGTTCGTTCTCCAACATGCACTGGCAATTTCCAGCACTCATGGGCGGCCAGACTTCGACTGAAAACAATCGGTCCATCGAGGTCCTCCTCAGGCAGTAGGAGTGGAAGTTTCAGTCTCCCCGGCTTGGTTTCAGGTCCCGATGGGAAAGCGTAAAAGCCTCCATCATCCGACACCCATTCTATTTCAGACATAGAGTCCGTTCCAGTATCGCCGGTGGTGCGTGTCGACACCCCTTCGTGACGATTAGTCCGTGATGGCCTGCGTGGCAATGGTTCCGACACCCCTTCGTGGAGGGATTCCGTACCTGAAGTCGACGAAGCACACTTGGCGCACACCCCTTCGCGGAGTGGAAGGGCCCTTGGTGTCGGCGCCAGCTTGGTTGGCGTCGTGTTCGTAGCTGTGGACACAACCACTGGTTTGGAGCTTTGAGCGTAGCTCGGTTTAACGGAAGGTTCTTGCTCCACAGTTCCTTCCTCCCTTAGTTTGACGGCCTGGCCTGTGGTGGTGGCTGAGCCGGTGGTGTCGTAGCCATTGGCTGAGAGTTCGAGTTCGGTATACCGATCTGTCCGTTATTCCGATTTGCGCCAGGGCGTGGCGGGAACGGTTTCATTCCGTTTCGCACCAATATGTCCTTCAAACGGTAACACCGTATCCACCTGTGTCCCGGTTTCTTGCAGAAGAAACATATTTCAGTTCGACCTTGAGGCGTAGGACGGTCGCCACGAGCCTGAGCGATAGCCCGTAGAACAGCGTATAGTGCGTCCTCACCGTATTGTCCGCACTCATCACTAACAACACACTGGAACGCTTCCGCGACCCATTCGCGGGAGCAGGAAGGGACGGAATGTTCTTCACACCCTTGCAGTCCGGTCGTGTCGCTATCTGCAGGGTCGTAGTACGCAGCGATCTGATCGGAAGTCAGTGTATCCCAATGGTGCAACTGTCCGATCGCACATGAAAGTTCGTCGTTCGCTTCCGTGTCGTCGGCATACCCGTGGTAGGTGGCGTCTGCTCGGCGGGTA
Organism: Terebella lapidaria; assembly: GCA_949152475.1. NCBI lineage: Eukaryota > Metazoa > Annelida > Polychaeta > Terebellida > Terebellidae > Terebella > Terebella lapidaria. Next base: position 29,677,755 of record OX424567.1, read on the forward strand.
CCGTGGGGACGATCTCTCTTGGTCCGCTGCTGGCGACTCTCTGCTTTCAGTACAGCCGTGAGTGCGTCGCTGTACGAAGTGAATGTCATTACACAAAGTCTATCCGCAATATGGTCAGGCTGACCATTGACAAATTGCGAAATAACAGTTCGTTGGAGAAACTCAGGTGTGACGTCATCGAACACCTGTTCTGCTATGGCTTGTAGCCGTTCAAGGAAATGTTCGGCATCTTCTTTCCGTTCACGCTTCAAGAACGGGAAGTCGTCTCGTTTCGATTGTCGGCGGGCGGCGGGTTCCCATCCTTCCAGGAGACGACGCCTGAATTCATCCCAAGGCGTGTTGAACGGAATGTTCAGAGCGATTGCTTCCGCTCGCCCGCGTAACGTACTACGGAATGTCGTAGTTTTGTTCAAGTCCGTGTACGTGAATGCAGCCGTAAACTGTTCGAAGCTGCGGAGGTACTGATTTAGATTACCCTCCTTAAACGTGGCTCGCCACTGTGCTGGTTTGGCAGTACTCAGCGCTAGCGTCGGGATGATGGGCGCTTGTGATGCCGCTGTCGTAGCGTTGACAGTCGTCGCAGAGACGGCGGGAGTTGGCGGCGCGACCTCCGTGGTCGGTGCGGCAGTGGTCGTGATGACCGGTACGACGTATGGCGTGGCATCGGGTGCGGGCGGGTAGCCAGCGTGATTTGACAACGGCGCGGTTTGGGAGACCGGTCCGTATGGCGGCGACATTTCCGGCATTCCGTATGACGGAGTTGGGTGTGGCATTTGCGGGAACTGATATCCCGAACCGGGAGCGTACACACTTGGAACTGCTACTCCAGGGTTTTGCGGCACAATTCCCAAATTGGGCACTATTCCGTGATTGTACGCGGCAACACCGTACGCTGGTACTCCATGGTTTGATACAGCTATTCCCCCATGATTGTGCATGGGCACCGCATTTCCATAGTTCGATACTGCTACTCCCCCATGATTGTGCATGGGCACCGCATTTCCATGGTTGGGCACGTAGCCGTGTGAGGCGGAATGTTCCGCTGGTAGCGACGGTTCGCCGTGCGATGGTCCGATGTTGACTACCGGTGGTGGTAGATGCGCGGGGTGCGTGTTTTCGCTGGTGTCGGAGATCGGTACTCCGATGTTGCGCGGTCGGCGATCGATGGTGTCGCTGGTGTATCGGACCTCCGATCTCGGCGCGGGTGCGTAGAATCGCGTCGGCGGGTCGTTCGTCTGGACGGCGTTGAACCTGGGGTCGGCCGCGGGGGTACTCTCGGTGGCGGCTCTTCTCCGGTTCGGCAGGTGGACATCCGGCAGCTCTCCCGTGACAACTGGGTCGGCCGGTACTCTGGAGTACACCGGCGGGGTTCGGTCGGGTCGCGTCAGTGTGTGGATTGTTACCGATGGGCGCGACATTACATTGTCGTGTCGCGGATACAGTTCAGCACGCGTATCCGATTCATGCGACCATTGTTGGACACGCGACCGACTCGGCGGGTGCGTTAACATGGAATTGTCATAGTTCGTTGGTCGTACACTCACCGACTTAGGTAGCGGATCGGTATTGGGTTGGCGCTGGAAGCGCGCATAGTCCGTTTCACTTCCGTCGCTTGGTCGCGACCTTGGCGGTCCGGCGGGTGTCGCGTGGTATGACCGCGCATGCGCGTCAAGGATTTCTGTCACCGTGCGCGACGGCTGGTACGGGTCACCGTCCAACAGTTCTTCGAGGTTACTATCGGCTCGCATCCAGTCCGGCATGTACTCTACGGATGCCGCCGACGATAGTTCGTACAGTTCGTTTGGCGGTTGTACTTGCGATAGCGTAATAGTATCGCTCATCGCCACTGACCTTGGTCGTGCAGTTCGCTGGTTCGCTGGGACCGGATTCATCGTCACCTCATCTTCCGGGCTTGGTCCGATCGGGTTCCGAGTCGTAGATCGGGTATTCATCAAAAGTTCGTACGTCGGGATAGTTCGTAAGCCGAGAACTGGCCTTCGCTATCCTGGTCACGGCACCAATGTGACGGAATAGCGGAGTTCTTCGGGCGGCTATTACGCCCACTGATCGAATAGTACGATGTATGTTGTGCGTGAACACACCAACAGGAAGTCCGACGTCAGTTTCAACAATATCCGATGTTTATTGGGATGATTAAGTCCGATGTACGATCACTCTCACATTCAATCGTAATCCCCCACAATAGTCCGAAGTATTAATAGTCCTGTATAAATTTGATATCCTCTAATCACAATCTTTTGGCTTAGTACCTCTCAATACAACCTTTCTCTTCAACAGATCCTACCCAACTACATTGTCCGTGGGAAAGCGCGGGGCTAAGTTCATGATGTGTGTGGGTTTTCCCGCGTAATGTGGCAGGTGTTCATGTGAAATGGCGGGAAAGTGATGTCATGTCTGTGTGGGCGGAGTCATGTGTCTGGGAATGTGGTGATTGGTGGGATTGTAGGAAGTGTTAACGTGAGCAGTGTTGTTTACATGTAGATGTGGTGCGAGGACGGTGCATGCCCGGTGACGTAAGGTAAGTAAGTATGAAGTCATGTGATGAATCTGTGCCGTGTATGTCGAGTGGGAGAATGTGTCAGGGGCGGGTTTCGGGCCATAACAGTCATAAATATTCTACACAATGAAATACGTTCAGCACCGAACTTAAAATGGAAATATTGAACACACTAAACTTTCCTGGGAATTACGTGCATGTGAAAAAATAATACTTTATTGAAACATATACCATAATTAGTTTTTTTTAAGTATCTAGATGTGATCTGGCTAAGATTAGATGTTGTAAGGGAACATGGTTACCATAAACACCCACCATTCTGGCACTTGCAGCGGCCCACACAAGATGGCGGACATTTACAGTCCGGTCCACACTGGCACCGCTCGCTAGGGGGCATTTGTGGGCCACACTTGCAGCCTGCGAAAAAATGCATCATCTTAGACAAAATATCAGAGTACATTAGATCCTGCGGGCAAGCCCACCTGTCATGACTCATGATGTTCCAATTTCCTGGATCCGGAGTGGTTTTTCTAATAATGTGAATCAATTTTCCCTGGATCCTTATCTGCACTCAGGAACTCACCATTCTGGCACTTGCAGCCAGAATGGTGAGTCCATCGCTTGCAATGAAGCGATGGATCATTGTATATTTTTGTTTGTTTTGTGTTGATCACAGTGAGATGTGTTTGCTGTAAGAATGTTAAAATAAAAGACGAATAAACTGGAACGTTTTTATTCATTCCAAAATATAATGAAATGCATGATTCCTACACAAATAGTTGCCCAACTTAGGCCGACTTAGGCTAGTTATGCACAGCTTGTCCGACATTAGCTCACGAACAATAGTTCATTAACTCTTTGTTATTTTTAACCTCAGACAGTGGAGTCAAAGCTGGACATGGCTTGTTGCAGAACAACCCATGTCCTGTATCGATCTTAAATTAAGATTCACCTTTTTTCTTGGCAAATCATTGCCATTTCGACCAGACAAATGTGAAATGATTGAAATATGAATTCTTGTTTTGTACCAATATTGCTAATTTCCCTTAAGGAAACATTGAATTGATGACTTTGATATGTGAGGATTGGCAATATTGGTGGAATGAAGCCCAAGTATATACTCTGTTGTAACCCCTAAGTCTGCGAATGCTTTAAGCTTGAGTGTTGGGATGTTCCAAGAGTTTCCAAGGCAATGTAGCTAACTTCCCGTAAGGAAACATTGATGGCTTTGGCATGTGAGGATTGATAATATTGGTGGAATGATGCCAGAATATATGTTTTACTGTATTACTCCTAAGCTTTCGACTGCTTTAAGTTTGAGTGTTGCAGTGTTGCAAGAGTTTCAAAGGCAATATAGCTATGATGCCCCCAAAGAAACATTGATGACTTTGATATGTGAAGATTGGCAATATTGGTGGAATGATGCTCAGATATTTCACTATATTACCCCTAAGTCTTCTACATTGCTGTAAGCTTGAGTGTTGCAGTGTTGTAAGTTTCCAAGGCAACATAGCTAATTTCCCTTAAGGAAACATCGATGGCTTTGATAAGGGAGGATTGGCGTATTGGTGTATTGATGCCCAAATATATATTTTACTGTATTACCCCTAAGTCTTCGACTAATTTAAGCTTGGATGTTGTGCAATCTATTGATCACTTCGACACGGAGTAAACGAGACCATTTTTTTCTGATTATTTTATTAAAAGCCCATGCAATCTGGTAACAATATTCGTAGAAGGAAATGAACATTATCATAATTTTAGAAGAAAGTAAAGTATACATTAAAAAAGAAAGTAAAAAAAGTTTGTTCTATCCGTGTTTGCATATACGAATTTGATACATAGGGCACAAACTGCATAATAATTGATAACAATTAAAAAATTATGTATGACATGCATACTTGTTCTTTCTGACATATACTTAACCTCCCATGAGGCATACAGCTCCATGCAGCGATATCTGGCGCAATTTGACACTTTCCGTACATTTCTGCCATATTTGTACATATATTCAATTTTACTATTTGGTTGAACATTTACATAACTCACATGGATTAACATATATTACACAGACTTTTCATATTATATTAATGTTTCACATAACAGCAACTATTTTCACATTCGCATGTATAGCGTTAACCAGGGTGCAATGAATTGCTTCACATTTTGTTCATTTCCAATAAGATTACCGATGTATAAACTAAAATATTATGCGATTTTACACTCGACCATTGAACATTCTATCAGATTCATCATTACCATCTAATATGTTACATGCTATTCATACTAGAATAAAAAGGGTAGCCAAAAGAATCCGGTTAATATCAATACAAAATTTACTGTGTGAATACGATCATAAAAATAGCATAGTATAAAGTTAAAATCAATATAAGACAGTGTAGTTGGTGCAGCGCCAAATTTCGGTGTGCATGGAAGGTTATATATTCGAAAGATATCCAAGTATCAAATATCCAGAGACGAAATCCAGGTCATAACCGTGAAAGGCAATCCTTAGTAACCATGGCGACAATATCGAGAACCATATCCAGGGTGCGTGAGTCCATATAGAGAAAATTTGGGTCGTTTTCCAATTGGGTCAAACCGTCAGGGATTTTGTATCTATTGACGTCCCACGCAAGATGGAGGACAAATACAGTTGGGTCCACACTGGCACCGCTCTGCAGGGGGCACATTTCGTCCGCACTTACAGCCTAAAAACAAATTTAAAGATTTCATTGAAATGCGTTCAGCACTGACCTTGAAATGGAAATATTGAACACACTAAACTTTCCTGTGAATTGTGTGCATGTAAAACCTAGACATGATGTGGCTATAGGTGAACGTGGTGATATATGAACACAAATACCTACCATTCTGGCACTTGCAGCGGCCCACACAAGATGGCGGACATTTACAGTCCGGTCCGCACTGACACCGCTCGCTAGGGGGCACTTGTGGGCCACACTTGCACCCTGCGACGAAATGCATTATCTTAGGCAAAATATCAGCGAATACTTTAGATCCTGCGAGCAAGACCACCTGTTACGACTGATGCTGTGCCACTTTCCTTGATCCGGATCATCTTTTCTAATGATGTAAATCAGTTTTCCCTGGATCCTTATCTGAACTCAAGAACTCACCATTCTGGCACTTGCAGCGGCCTACACAAGATGGCGGACATCTGCAATCAGGTCCACACTGACACCGCTCGCCAGGGGGCACTTCTGGGCCACACTTACAACCTGAAGGACATATTTATAGCATACACTCTTGCTGAGAACATTTTAACTCTAACACTTTATGGTGAGAACACATTGTATGAAATATAGCATTGATATCAAAAGAGCACGCAAACTAACAGGAAATGGTGCACGATATGCAAGTGTATCATTTTGAAAAATGTGCAGCTAGTGGAAGTGAATTGCAGTAAACGAGGGTTGTGTCCAAGTTGGTTAACACGTAGATTTAATTATAATTCTCTTTACAGCAGGCTACCATCCCACCTACCATTCTGACACTTGCAGCGGCCCACACATGATGGCGGGCATCCGCAGTTCGGTCCACACTGACATCGCTCGCCTGGGGGCTCATCTGAGCCACATTTGCAACCTGAAGTGAGTATAAATGCGCTTATGGACTGTATTCAAGCTTTACTATTTCGAGTTAGTCTTCTTTTATTTGAAATTCAAGCTTTTATAAGCGATAATTTGATCATGTTTATGTTCCTTTCTCACTAGCTTCTCCCTATAGAAGATTTTTGTTCGTCTCGGGATAGTTTTTTTATGAATAAAGAGTAGAAATTTCGAATGATAAGTACAATAGTCCGACCATTTCCAAAAAATGATTTTCAATTACTACCTAACATTACAAGAGAACAACATGCAAGTGATAACATATGATCTACCAAGCTCACCATTCTGGCACTTGCAGCGTCCCACACAAGATGGCGGACATTTGCAATCGGGTCCGCATTGACATCGTTCGCCAGGGGGCACTTCCGATCCACACTTGCAGCCTGAAGGACATAATTACATTATTATTGAAAACATCAGGTGTACAGTAGAAACAACTATATATCGCACAGACTCTGCCCAGGAAGACGCCTCCATGGCTTCGGATAGCAATATCTGTTCGGGCTTCGTTTCTATCCCGAAAAATAGAATGATAAAATTACTAAATTTACACATTTGATAAGAAGAGATGGATATTACTCAAACACTCTAATTATAACCACTTCCACAATTTGTGTGAACTTGGAGTCCATGCTTTCGGCTTTAAATAAGGATATATATTTTCTATATTCGATTGTCCGCTTGTCAAGGCGGATCGCTACACCTTTTCACACACTATTAATCTGAGTTGGTGTCGGAACCATCGTTGCTATCATGCTTCTTTGTGATACAGAACTACATCATCGTCCCCCCCCCCCCCCAAAAAAAAAAACCCCTACCATTCTGGCACTTGCATCGACCCACACAAGATGGTGGACATTTGCAGTTTGGTCCACACTGGCACCGCTCGCCAGGGGGCACATCCGGTCCACACTTGCAGCCTGTGGAAAGATTCACTCTTTCAGTTAAATAAGTTTAGTACTCAGCTAAGGAGCTCTTCCAAACAATATATTTCACCAACATTACAGCAGAATAAATCATTAATAAATAAAAATATAAGAAGATTCGAAACTGAAAAAAAAGTTATTTATGAAACCCACCGTTTTGACACTTGCATCGTCCCACACAAGATGGCGGACAATTGCAGTCGGGTCCACACTGGCACCGCTCGCCAGGGGGCGTCCCTGGGCCACACTTGCAGCCTGAAGGACAGAAAAAAAGGAACATTTATTTTTGCTCTAATGAGATGGACAGTAGAAACAAACATGTATCACTCACAGTCTACCTCTGACGACATCGGTGTGTCTTCGGATATTTCACCGGCATTTATTTCTATTCCAAAAGTGAAGTACCTAATTGCTAACATTGAACATTTGAGATAAGATTTTACACTTTTTTTTCAAATCTTGCTTTGAAGGATGCATTTATTTTGTCGGTATTCATTTGTGATTGCCCCTGATCATTTGTCTCGGTTTGTCTTCATTGTCATACAAATGGTGGGGAATTTAGTGGTTAAAGCTTTTCACTCACTTTTAATCTGAGTTCGTGTCTGACATATTGTCACTATTATGTTGTATAATTCACATGATTCGTCAACAGTATGAAGCATTCACATGGATCAAAAGACAAGAATGAATCAATGCATAATTTCTGAGAAGTTTTTTTTTTCAAGAGTTCTTAGGTTGTATTTTGCCGAATTTCCCACTTTTCTCCTTGATTGTTTCCCTTCCTGATATCACAGCTGCGGAACTCTATCATTTAAACAAATATGTATCTGTGATAACCCACCATTCTGGCACTTGCAGCGCCCCACACAAGATGGCGGACATCTGCAATTTGGGCCACACTGGCACCGCTGACCAGGGGGCACATCCGTTCCACATTTGCAGCCTGAAAGGATGATTTACACTGTTGTTGAAAATATTCGAAATCTAGCACTCTGTGGTGAGAAACATGGGATAGAAAATCGTACTAGTATCAAAAGTGCGATCGTGAGCAAGCAAAAAGTGTATCAGCTTAAACACAGTTCAGCTTCAATTGTCCTGATGTGCACGAGATGTTCGTTCTAGCTCAATGTTTGTTAACATATATATTTTCCTGGTTCTCAGTACAGAATGCTGCTATCCCACCTACCATTCTGGCACTTGCAGCGTCCCACACAAGATGGCGGACATTTGCAGTTGGGTCCGCACTGGCACCGCTCGCTAGGGGGCACATCCGGTCCACACTTGCAGCCTGTGGAAAAATCACTCTCTTGTTGAAATATATTCGGCCTCAGCGGAAGAACGTCTCCCGGACTATTTATTTTGAACATTATAAAACAACAGCTCAGCAAAGGGACAAAAACTGAAACGCACCATTCTGGCACTTGCAGCGGCCTACACACGATGGCGGACATCTGCAATCGGGTCCACACTGACATCGCTCGCCAGGGGGCACATCTGGGCCACACTTGCAGCCTGAAGAAATGAGGCTATAATGTTTTCATCTATTGACAGCATTCATGAACTGATTGATTATTATGTTGCAGATCATTTTCGCCATTCTTAATATCAACTGGATCCTCACGTTGGGTGTCATGGTTTCTGACCCCCACCCCACCCCCAGGAATTCATAGTTTGCAAATGACATACCAATTTAGGTATCAGCATAATATATAATCACCAATTTAAACAGATAAATTATTCAAATGCTATAACGCTGTGTATATTTCTTGAGCAATTCCAAATATCATAATATGATTATTATAAAGCCAACAAGAACCATAAAATGGATAACGTTTGTAATGGAACAAAGTACAAGTGGCCCTAAAGATTGATACATGTATCTATGTATATATATATTGCACTCTTGTTAAAAATCTATTCAGTATTGAGTGAATAAAAATCATCGAGGTTTCTTCATATTTTGGAAGTTATTAGTAAATCATATTTATTGTGTTGTAAAAAAACGTATCCATATTGGTCATAAGTGGGTGTAATATGTTTCGGTCTTTTCCTATTTATATATTTATTTATAACTTGGCTTCGAATAGAGGATATTCAGGGAATATATGACTATACTTGACCTACCATTCTGGCACTTGCATCGTCCTACGCAAGATGGCGGACATCTACATTTCGGTCCACACTGGCACCGGTCGCTAGGGGGCACCTCTGGGCCACACTTGCAGCCTGTGGAGAGTAAAGCGTGAGGATTCTATTTATAAAATATATAAAGCAACATTCATATATATCTTTTGATCTCACTAGCAGCCAGTTGGTTTATTTTGGGCAGTAATTATTTATGTAAATATAAAAGCAAAAAACATAGTAAAGCGTTTGTGTTCAGTTTTTTTCTTGTATATGCCTGTTGTTCAATATGTTAACTTCTCGGTGTTGAAATTTTCTTGTATATATTTAACTATCCCGCCTCAAATCGTGTTTTGTTGTGTTTCAAGACAGTTTTATTTTGTTGAATGGATATTGTTTTTTTTACATAATAGCAGTAATATTTATTTTCTATCGAAGTTTTCGTGACCAACTGTTTAAGACGGAAAAGCCCCAAAAGTGACACACATGAACCTTGCCTGTTCACTGTCAGATACAAGTAACATTGTACAACGGTCAAGTAGTGTCCGAGTGACTGATGAAAACCTGCGTCGTTAATTATCCTTATCTGATCGTAGCTATATAGCGATAAGACTAAGTTCGTGCAAAGGCTTTTCATGGTAAATATACAGGGTGGGCACCGAAAACAAGGTGCATTTTAGTTGAGATATGCAGATGATTTGAAGAGTGAGAATTTTATTAGGATTGAATAATGTGAATTTTTTTCATATCATGGCCAAACATACATCCTGTTTATGTATTAGCACCTTTGGTATCATAATGAATTGGTTATCAAGGAGTCACGACTTCAGAAGTAGCAAAACGAGCCATATCCCTCCTTGGGCTTTATCAAGGCAAAGTCCAGTTTTCCAGAATAGATGAGGGTCATCGATCATTATTTCAAAAGTACAGGGGAGTTGTCACAAGACAACATGAATTGGAGGGTAACTTCAATGAAATAGCATAAAAATGTAATGTGTTTAAAACTGGTGCTGTGTTTGTCTACGTGATTGACCAATCGGAACACCGGTCATTCTGTTTGACTCAGAACTGTGAGGATCAGTCAAGATATTCGTCATCTTTATTTATTATCCATTACTGATCATGTCTTTCGACATTCTCAACCAAAATTTGTGTTATCTCATTGTTTGTAATGCATATTGTTTGGTTTTAATAAACAATTGGTTTGATTCTAACCTAGAATGTCTACACCTAGTGGTAAAAATCCCTCACCATGTTCCTCAATAGGTGGAGCCTCCACAAAGCTAGACCCTGGCGGTCAGTAAATTTAATACCCTTCATTGAATTTCCTCCAGTTGGTATTCAAGTCCAGTCTGAGCAACAAGCAGCAAGTTTTCTTTCCACCCTCTTCCAACCCAAACAATAATTGGGTCAATGCTTGGGTAGTATAGATCCTCCAGATATCCATGTGTTTGTAAAAGTTTTAAACTTGTCATATACATGTCGTGTCGTATTCCTACTATATGATATTTCATTGTATCGCAAACTGCTTGAGCTCATAGTATAGTTGAATAAATTAGTTTTATAGCCCAGTGGGTGTGTCATGTTTAAACATGCATTTGGTCATTCTGGTATCATTGATCACACAATGCACTGCTCATTATGTTACTGTTTTTGCCAACTTTCAGGACCCTTTTATTTAGCTCACCCTGTACAACGTCATTATCAGTCCACGGCTTCTAGCTTGTTTTTAGTCGGTTTATAATGGTTTAGTCGGAAAAAACGACCAAATTAAGATGCCCATTTTCTAAAAATCTAGCTATATCCAGGAAAATAATCCTTCCTGATAAGCTATTTTGTGAGGACAACAGAATCCAAGAAATACAAACTAAATTAGTGAAAAATTATATCTACTCGTGTGTACTGAATCGATTGTTCAAATTAACAACAAACCAAACACAAATGTATGAAATGCATACCTTGATCACACTTGCAGCCCGCTCCAGGCATATTGTCCAATGGTTGATCCTCACAACTTTAGCTCCTCCCCTTGATTCGACTGAGCAGTCTAACTGTGTCTCCTCCTCTCTTCAGCAGTCTCTCTCTGTCTCGAAGTTCTCTCGCTTTCTCTTGTTTTCTCGTCTCTGTTTCTTCTCGTCTCGGGACTCGTCTCTGTTGGTTCTGTTGGGCTGTGGGACTTGATGAGCTTCTTTTATAAGAGATGGAAACTGCGCATACGAAATGGGAAGAGTTTAGTGCCGTGTGAAATTTGTCACATCATTCCATTGTCTTTTGCACACAGCACTCAAAAATGAGTGACTTTGAGTCAATCCGCACGTTTCACATTTTCCTGAAGAGTTTTGGTACCGTGTGCATAAATCGGTCAATAACTGTTCCACTACTGAGGTTAATCTGAAAGTATTCTACACATATATGATAACATGACAATTTTATTAGTTGATTCTCGGAATTAGTGATGTTTCATTGCGGTTACAAATGGGGCGAAAATAATACGGTTGTAATCATCGGCCTACATTTAACATAATAAAAATTGTATTTTAGTTTAATAATTGGTAAATGTCTCGACAAATCAATATTCATGATATCTTGTTTATATTGTGTAGTTTGATATCATTAATTCTATGCCAAGCGGGAACAATAACATCGACATATAGGGCAGTGAAAAATGTGAATCACAGCGGAGATGAAATGTGAAGCTTTGGCCATGTGACCGACATGTGAATCTTTATCAGCTCGGGTATCTAGGCCTGATTTGCTTATATCATCCCACCGCTTTCACATTTCGACTCTTGTTAACCTTCAACAGGCGAACGAGTTATCAACATGAATATTGAACAGCATGAACAATCGATTGATAGGCGAATGATGTCAGCCTTGCCGGCTTGCACTCACAATTATGTACCATATATGTTGCAGAATAAAAGATACTTATTGACCTGTTGTTTACCGGGGACGAACGATTAACGAATGTTTGATGTCGTGCAAAATAAACAATTGATACACTGTATATTAAACAAAATATGTTGTTGTTATTTGATTATATCCAAATGCATCACCCCCTATTACCTTTTCTCTGCGGTTCACTACTTTTGAGATATATGTATTTTGTACAATCGGTGAAAAATTACATGAATGTGAATTGGAAATTTCCATCGTTTGCACACGACACTAAAGCTTATCAGGGCTTTAGTCAGGTGACGTATTGACTGCTTCACATTTCTGCCTGGTTTTACGTCGTGTGCACGAGGAAGTATAACCCTTTATGCCGTTATGTGTTCGTCGCATCATATGATCCATTAATAAATATGGATGTCAGTCATTATTTACTAATTGAATTTCCTCTATTTTAGGAATGCATTGCTTGTCTAAAAGATGTGATTAACAGTTGCATTGTCGTTTTTACTGCTGAGTATTCTAGTTGGTAATACCGAGTATTGAATAACTTATCTAATTCTTTGATGTACATGTTGATTTGTGCAATGTGAAAATGACATTCTCCCGTTTCTCTTCACTATGAAAACACAAACCGCTAATGAATACATTTTCGTGTGTATTTCTGTGAATGCTTAAATGTGACATGATTCAACCCCAAATCCTATGTTTGGTGTAATTTTTGTCTGATTTTGCACACAACACAAATATCTCTGGATGTCACATCTGTTTCACGTTTTGCTTGAGACATTCGTACCGTGTGCAAAAGCAAACATATAGTAATGCTTCTCTTGAGAGGGTTGTCACTATCTTTTCGAAGCTTTAGGAAGCAAGTAGATAGGTGAGTGGTATTTGAGATATCAATTTATTGTGAATGTTCTATCACTTCCATCTGGAATCTATGATTTACATACATGTTATAAATCTGCTACAGAAATGTTACTGGAACAAATAATGTGATTGTAAGTAAGTAATTTATTTGAACAGCATGACAACCAAAATATGTATGACATGGATGTTGTTCGGGCAACACGTACATAGCACGGAACCGTCTTCCTGTAACCGTCTTCCGCTACCACCACTAACCGTCTCACTCTTATAATTGACGTGCACTCTCCCCTACGGTGGCTTATTTGTGCCCTATTTATTTTTTTGTACTTCACAGAAAATAAATTCCAGAACTAAAACTGTATTCGCTCCAGCTAAAATATTTTCGCTGCAGCTAAAGTAGTTTAGCTCCAGTTAAAATATTTTTGCTGCAGCTAAAATTATTTTCGCCCCAGTCAGAACATTTTCGCTGCTGCTAAAATTATTTTAGCTCCAGTTGAATCATTTTCGTTGCAGCTAAAAGTATTTTCGCCCCAGCGAAATACAAAACAATTTTCGCACCAGCTAGAATATTTTTGCTGCAGCTAAAACTATTTCGCCCGGTCTAAAATATTTCCGCTGCCGCTATTCATCTCAGCCAAAATGTTTTCGCTGCAGCTAAAACTATTTCAGCTCCAGCTAAAATATTTTCGTTTGAGCTAACACAATTAAGCCCAACTAAAATATTTTCGCTGCAGCTAAAGCTATTTGATAACATGATGTTTAACTGTCAGACCGAAAATAAAAACATATTTTAGTTGGATTGAAAATAATTTTTAAGCAACGGACCCTGTTTTGTTTGCTCGGAATGCTTGATACTGGGTATTGATTCCACGTCCATTAGCTGCAGCGACATTTTTTTTAGCTAGAGCGAAAATATTTTAAACTGCAGCGTTGATGTAAACAGGACTCCCTGATGCTTAGCACATAATAACACAATATTACTACATATTAATATCACCACACCACAGACGGCGAAAATGAATATTACTGCGAAAATGAATATTTCATGATAAACATTGTTTTCTTGCATCTTTATCTTGTTACCTACGGAAGCGTATTGCTGCCAGGCCTGAAATTTTTTATCGCAAAATTATGAGTTGATAACTCGAAATTTCGAGTAAATATCTCAAAATTTCGGGATAATATTTCCAAATTTTGACTTATTATCTCAAACTTTTGAGATATTAAGTCAAAATTTCAAGATATTAACTCGAAAATTTGAGACAGTAAGTCGAACTTTCCATTTCAAAATTTCGAGATAGTCACTCAAAATTTCGAGATATCAACTCGAAATTTCGAGATATTGACTCGAAATTCCGATATATCAACTCGAAATTTCGAGATATTAACTCGAGATATTACCTAATAACACGAAATTTCGATTTTTTTTCGTGACTTTTAGTTCATTCTGAGTTATTATCTCGGAATTTTGAGTTACTATCTCGAAATTTCGAGTTATTATCTCAAAATTTCGAGTTATTATCTCGACATTTTGAGTAATTATCTCGAAATTTTAAGTTAAAAAGAATTCTCCCTTGGCAGCAATACGGCTCCGTTGTTCCCTCTATATTATTCGGATAGTAACATTGATCCCACAAATAAATACGTGCTCTAGCAGGACACTTTTATATTGATTATGATTATACGATAATTAAACTATACGATAACCATAACTTGTATGCTGTTGCCATGGCAACATTTCTGTATATACGATCAGTTCTTGCGTTTCATCGTTTCAAATGTAATTATGTGGCTTCTTTCAACTTATATTTTCTTCCTTACAATAATTATGTCATGAATTATTAAATATTCATTGCATTTAGGCCCCTAGCAACAGGGATGGTTACCATAGCAATAAAAATATGTATCCACGCACTGATCATGAAATGGTGATTGGTCAGTATTGGTAAATTAGACCTGTTTGCATTCATTCACTCATGACGTCACAATTACTCATTATTATAGTTAAGTAGGTCTAAAATTTGACAAGGACGTTTCCACTAAAACTGTGATATCTTCATTACTAATTGAGAGATTGATATGCTGAAAGGCTATAATAATCTACGAAATGAATTTCTATCGTCAAAACTATGTTTTAGGGTTTATCAGCATTTTAAGTCTTTTGTGTCATCAATAGGAACCAAAACCAATTCAGTAACCTTTGTTTGACAATTTGTTTTCTTTTTTTATTTTAGGCAGTAGATCTATTGCATGTTAAAACGAATATCCGAAATCTATTAGTTACAACTCAGAGGTACAGTTTGAGGTATCAAATGTTATGTGTTATGGTAGGAAATTCGCACCACTTGGTTATATGTTCTCAAATAAAACACTGGAATCACTCGGATAAATTTATTTTGATTTTAAAAACATTATTGATATCACAATATTTACAAAACAACCATCGTTCTGTTAGGTTTCTTGAAACATCGTGTAAATAACAAGATTTCTGGCTCATTTTTATCAATTTACAATCAAGTCGAATAAATGTAAGCACAATACATTGATATGCAATAATCTAGGATTTCCCCCTAGGTCCAGATCTAGTTCCAGTTGTAGATGCATTCGTCATCTGCTTGGTCATCTTTCTGACTTCTGTAAACGAAAAAAAAACGCGTAAATTTAGAGCTGATGCCATCACAGATATTCATTAGCTTCATACCACGATAATGATCACTGATAAAAAGATCACTGATAGACGCCACAAAATAATTCCAAGAACCGAAACACACTAAGTACTGTAAAAGGGGATTATTTTTGCCAGGGTGTACATTTCGCAAATTTTGCGACTTTTCAGGGTACGCAAATATACTACACCCAAATTCGCGAAATGTAAACCCTCGCGAAATAATTACCCTCTTTTACAGTCCATACCAATATGACTTCCCTGACCAGTGCGGGATTATTGTCGGTATACCATAAATCAATAATTGCTAACATGGCTGTTGGCATGACGACCTTATACGTACCCTCACTTTCTCCCGACACAGGTGGGCCCACACAAGCAGGAGTCGCCACAGTGACAGCGCTCGGCTGAGGGAACGTCAGGGCCGCATTTACAACCTGTGGAACGGGGAATAGATCGAATATATTAGAAAAAATAATCTGAAATACGTAATTCGTTGAAATATTATGTTTGCTGCATGCTATTCAAATCACTTTGTTCAATTCAAAATTCAAGTCAATGTATATCTAACGACATAGGGAATCTAACGACATAGGGAAAAAAATGATGCATAATAGGTTCAATAAGTTGAAAAATTCAACCCATCACCTACGATAGTTGAAACGTACATGTAATTGAATCTAGTACCCACCATCCTGGCACTTGCACTGACGACCGACACAAGATGGCGGACACTTACAGTTCGGTCCACAAAGACATCTCTCCCCTGGAGGCACGTCCGGGCCACACTTACAACCTGGGGAAATAATTTTTTTTTTCTAAACGCTCTGTCATATAGTAATGACATGTGTCATTTGTCTTGGTGGTTATGCTTGATACATTTTCCTGTGATATGAGATGAAATAGGTAACATTGTAACGTTCCGTAAGAGATTGTTTAACCATTACTAATTATATTACCAAGATCGACCAGTCTCTTGTCGAATGAAGTCCAATTTGGAAGAAATAAAACACAAATAAAAATTGAAGCAAAGAAAAGTTGCCAGAGTATCACAGTGTTAGACATAAACTTTTTTCAGTAAAATTGTGGCTTTGACATATCAAATTCACTACATGTCGAAACCAAGGTTGCCAAAAGAACCACCTGATGTGACTGCCTATATGCTCACAACATAAACCCAAGCTTCATCTACAAGCACTCTGTCTGCATCGGTCAATTTACGTTACTTACTTCAAATGTGACCTTTAAATCTACCCCTCAAGGTCATCTTATATCAAGTTCAAGGTCAGCAAATGATACACCATAAGAAACTTCCTATATGATCACAAGTACAAATCTATGTACAAGTTTTTTGTTAAAAAAAAAGAACAATTTGTGCATATCATGCAATTTTGGGCCTTCCAGGCATATGTACCCAGTTTTATGAGAAATTTAAGGCGCAACATCCTTCAATTAATGCAACATCACGTATCATAATTGGCATGTTCTGAAATAAAAATCTAAAACTGATCAGATAGTTTTTGAGAAAAGACAAAGTTCGATTTTTTTTCAACCCTATAATGGCAGTTATGACCTTTCAAGGTCACCGGAGGTCAAATTCAGAGGCACCACACAAATCTTCATAATCTACGACTTCCCATTTGAAAGTGCCAAAATAGTTAGCCCCATTTTTAAGCTTTCTAGCAATACAGTGGTGGAAACTTCCATATGAAGGGAAAAGGTGCCGCGAATTTCACATTTTGCAACATTTTATTGTTCTAAAGGTGATTTGTTTTGCCTAGAAATCGGCCAAAATGAATAGTAAAGCGATTTGAGACAAAAAAAATCTCAAAATTGATCAGGCTGTTTTGGAAAAAATGGTCGCCATGTTGGAATAAGAATAAAAAACAACAAATACATCCTCTTTAAACTTTAAAGATACGATTGTGCACGGACGACGGACATACGACGGATAGACGGACGGCGGACGCAACGCCACGACAATAGGTTATCGGAACATAGGTTCGGTAACTTAAAAACCAGACACGAACCATCATCACACTTGCACTGTGTACCGCACGTCAGGCACTGGCATGTATCACCACATGGGCATCTCTGGTCAGCGGGCACATCAGGTCCACACTTACAGCCTGCAGGGAGAGACAGGGGAAATATAGACCATACACTGCCATGTCCTTCCCTGACCCATACCGTGCCGTGTTTAGTATCACAAAATATAAGCCTTGTCATAATGAATATAATGGTAAGTTTTCATGTCATGAAAAGTTATAAAAAAATCATTTTGAAAAGTAGCCTATGTTACCATGAATATTATTACATCAATGCATCTTACCTTGAAAAAATATCATGTGAACCTGTCTCAGCATGAAAGTTATAACAACAAGACATTTTGTCGTGTTGAATAAAATGGTAAATTGTCAAACATGTCGTTGTATATACATGTATATATTTCCACGTAACTAAGACGTCTTGTCGTGATAAATATTCAGGGTATGACACCTTGTCGTTGTAATTTTGAAGATTTTCATATTATGACAACTTGCCATGATAGTCAATGATAAAACCATGAAGGCACCTTACTGATATGCTGAGCAGGATAGGTCGAGGAACATTATGTGTTTATGTGAATGATCATTACGTAATATATTGAATCACAGTAGGCTATTTATAGATTGCTAGAATTTGGATATATTTGTTCAGAAGCAATTTGGTTTTCCAGTGAAAATTCATTTAAGCATAAGTATAGGACTGTCCCAATATATTCAACTGTCTGAATATAGGCCTATGTACTTTATTGTAGGCATAATGTTTTCAAGGCTGAAATTTCTTTAATATCAAAATTATATACAGTATACAGTTCTGTTCGCTGCAGTAAACATGCCGCTGTACTGTAGTTTAAATGTATTAATGTTGTGCAGTTCATAAAAAGCAACAATAAATGTCTGATGTTGGCTGAGCACGATGTGGGTGTCATGTTATGGACCTAGGTTTCACATGTCTGGTGATTCACATTTTGACCTAGATTGTGACAAGATGGCGACCCCGGACTTCATCGATCAATGTTCAAGCGCCGTTCACTGCAGCTATTGTTTACATTTCAACACCGTGTTTATAACGTCATTACATATCGACTTCTCAGTCTTTACTGTGTACATTGCCCGGTCCTCGATATACCTCAACGGGATATCGCTATTGGA
Source organism: Terebella lapidaria (assembly GCA_949152475.1). NCBI lineage: Eukaryota > Metazoa > Annelida > Polychaeta > Terebellida > Terebellidae > Terebella > Terebella lapidaria. Next base: position 29,696,579 of record OX424567.1, read on the forward strand.
TCGATAACCATTGAGTGTATAGCATTTATATAAACAGGATAATACACGTAAGCAAAATGTGAATCTGTGTGTACGAAAACCGTCACACATACTAGTACCTGAACCGCATTTGCATTGTCCTGCAGGCATGTTTGAAGGTGGCTCGCTTCGGTCTTTAAAGAAACGTGTAATTTCAGCGATGGTCCCTACAATTCTGTTCTCTTCCCTTTGGTGTGTGTGTTGTTGTTCTGGAGCCCAAGATGTGTTGTGAATGGTGCAAACGTGGGCCTGTTATATAGGGTTCTACGCCGTTGAAATGTGAAATGTTTGGTGTCGTGTGGAAAGACTGTACAATATCAATGTCTTTTGCACACAGCACGCTGTTAGCATTATGTCTTCGAAAGTTCTAGCTACTTCACATTTTATGTTGAAAGTTCCCTTAACTTTGTAGGTCCGTGTGCAAACGTTAATAAAAATTTAAGCAGGCGAGATTTACGAAAGAAAAAAATATTGGATTCATAATGTCGTCAGGAAACGTGAATCCCTGGACGCGATCACAGATGACCGTATAATATGTTCATTTTTGTCTACAGATGTTCGTTTTACTCTAACCACTGAAAAAATATCAATAAGTTGTGCTATATAGTCGGACTCCGCGCGTATCTATTCATCTGTGAGCGTTTTTATTCAAACAAGTCCAGGCTTAATCTGTTAATTGTGTATCGAAATGGGACACATCTGTGGGATATGGGAATACATGTACAGTTGGGGACTGCTCCATGGTCCACTTATTTATGTGGGTTGGGAATGCATCAAAATGTGAAAGCATACGGATGTAGGTCTATTTGAAATGTGAATACACGGTCTTTATCCTAACCAATATACGACCACCACTCTGATTCACAACATGTGAATTTGGTGTACTGATGAAACAGAGTGTAAACAAAAATATCTTAAATATAAAAAATAATATAATAACTTCACGACCAGTCATGTCCACTTTCATTTTCAAATTTCGGTATTCAAGACTGAGAACCCTACGACTTCTTCCAAACAGCAAAAAAATATGGAAGATATCACAAATTTCCGTTTGTGTTGCGCGACATGATACCTGGAAAAAAATATAGAAAAAAAAAAAAACAATTACAGGTTGACATTGTACATTAATATGTTCATATAGCATCGTTTAAATAGCTAATATCACAAAGCACAGAAAGCCCAGCTATATAAAGCTGAAGACCGAAATTGCCAATATTATTCTTGTATTGATCAAAGATTCTAGCATTTACTGTCAGAAAACGAAGTGGAACACTTTTATAGCTTTCTCAAAGTGTGACAAAGGAAACACGATCTAAGTTCGTCAAAAATACTTTAAACATTGAATGTAAACTAGGTCCATCCCAAGATAAAATGTGAATAATTTCATAGTGGAAACGTGAAGCGTTCACTGACACAGTCCTTATTGAAAGGCCTGCCCTTCAGACAATCTGAACGAGCCTATATACATTTATGATCGTGTGCGAGCCATATCATGTTGTGTATGTCCATATAATGATAGCATATGTGTGGTATATACATCTATAGAAGATTTGGGATAATCTTGGGAAAATATCAGTTGAGCTACTATGTGAATATGAAATGAAGACAATTTTTAAAACATAAAACCGGTTGAATCTAAAATGCGTGGTATTTTAACATTGTTTTGTTGTATAAGTCTATGTACACATGTCATATGACGATTCACATTACTGTCTAGCCACGTGCAATACACGTGATGACAGTTTCAGGAAGACACATTCACCGAACCACAGTGAAATACTCTCTACATGCACTCCAGGGGCGGATCCAGGATTTTTGAATAGGGGGAGGGGGTGCTTTTCTTAAATGTTCGTAATCTTGAAATAGTGTGAGCGAGCGTAGCGAGCGAAGCCTTATGCGGTCTGGGGGGTTGGGGGGCCCCGTAAGCCCGCCGATAAATTTTTGGAATTTAGTGTCTCTGAGAAGGTGTATTTGAAACTGTACCTTGTGAAATCACTAAGTAGAATTTTACTTCAGAAGTCTGCTTAGTTCTGTTATAAATGAAGGATAGATTTTCAAAGAAAGGAAGGTCTAATAGTCCTACCATTCTAAGGCTGTTCTAAGACCAGACATGGTGATAGTCAATCGTTTAATAATAAAGATAAGATATAATTATCTTCCAAGTTATGCAGACTTCCAGAATTATATACAGAGTTATAAAGAACCCTGTCTGTAACAAATAAATAACATAAAAAATATCCCCTGTGTATATTCAATGGCAGTTTCAGTATGAAGTCAAGTGTGTCGGACTAGATTTATCATTGGAAGGGTGTGGGTGTGTGGGTGGCAAGCTGGTTAGAGGAGTCAAGCGACCGAGCGAAGTGAGGTGGATAGGTGGTAGCTTACACGGCGTGGGGTCTGGGGCCTGCTCAAGGGCCCCAGAAGCCAGAGCTGTTTTCATGTTCTGTGGTTGATTCTGAGCTCTCTCTGGCTCTGATTGAGTATTTTTCATTCCACACATGCATGTAAATATTGCTGGTATTTAAATTTATTTATCCCAAAACTACTCATTGTCACTTTACATATCATATGTCATATAACTTGAAGAACTCATGATTAATGACACTCAATTGCATAATTATTGACCAACGAATGTTAGGCCTATGTAACGCTGTAATGCACCTTAACATATTTCTGAGTCACAGATTTTTTTGTTGAAAATATATTGTGGGGCTCTACCCCCCTCCCCCCAGTTCCTCCCCTCCCCTCCCCCCCCCCCCCCCCGGTCAAAAATATCAAACGAGGAAAATTACACTCATATTTCGTTACATAGGTGCATACCCACATTTTCTATAGCTTTTTGCCCTCTCTTTTTTTCCTTTTCTTCTTGCTCTCTCTTTTTTCTTTTCTTTTTCTCTTTTTTTTCACGGCCCAATAAGGGGGGTGCGCGCCGGATGCACCCCCCTGAATACGCCAGTGCACTCTCTTAAAATTAATCGAATTTATTTTTGTAAACGTCACACTTGAGTGCGCGGCCAGAATCGAGGAACAAATAGACAATATTACCTGGTTTTTCTTGTTTGTGAACTGATATTTTTCCAAGATCTCGAGTATTAGCCCGAGGCCGGAGACTCGAGCTAAACTAATATTTTGAAGTGTTCCTATAATGAATAGTCTGCCCCTCCCCCTATTTAGGCAACTGAATATTCCAAACACAAATACTCTTTATACTATTGAGATTTCTAAATTCATGTATACTCTGATTTTTCTAAATTGTTTACACGGTTTTTCATTAATATTTTTGCGACGCTGAATGTTATCGTTCTATAACTTGGCATACTTCACCTGGGAGTCATACGGCTCTTGGTAGAAAATTGTCGTTTGCCTCCTAGGTGAAGTATGCCAAGTTATAGAACGATAACTTTAGCATCGCGAAAATATCGTTAAAACCCGGTGTAAACAAGTTGGAAAAAACAGAGTAGAGCAGTGTCTGCCAATTGTCGCTTTCACCAGTTCACTTCAGTGCATGCATGATGTATATACACAACTCCGTCGTTCATGAACACAATACACGTCTTATTACTTTGGAATTCCGGTGCGGCCACGACTTGCGAGTGGCGACATGCCAGTTGCGAGTTATGTGTTGCGACTTGCGTGATGTGACTTGCGTGACGCGCCACGACTTGCGACATGCGTCTTACAAGTTGCGATATGCGTCCGGCGACCATGGTGGCATGCGTTATACGACATGCGTGATGCGAGTTGCCTGTTGCGAGTTCCGAGTAAGCGAGTTGTGGGCTGGGTGTTGAAATTTAAGATTTCTAGCGGTTTTAGAAAAGAAATATCTTTTTTTTTGGCGTCCACGATCGGAACAGACCGTCGCAAGTCGTGGCGCGTCACGCAAATCACATCACGCAAGTCGCAACACATAACGCGCAACTGGCGTGTCGCCATTCGCAAGTCGTGGCCGCACCGGAATATATAGTATACAGATCCTCATATTGCAGCTATTTCCGCAAATAAAGTAGAGCGATCTTTTATAGGAAAAGCACCACATATATGGCTCAGTTTACCCAATGACATTGAACTGTCCCGGTCACCCAATTCCTTTAGGAAAAAAATTAAAAGCTATTTAATACATTTACAAGGTTGACCTTCCTCCTCCATCCTGTGTAGCAGTGTCTCATATTATTGTTTTTTTTTTCATATACCGTTCTTTTATATCTTGCGTGGTCTGATCTATTAATGTGTATTAATCGATTGCAAACAATTTTTGAAATTAATAATTTTATGCTTTGGGTATGTGTTTATTTGTGAAGGATACGGGATACACCTATAACAGATACTCGTATCTTTGATGTATCCTAGAACTGTAGGTCATTTGTGTATTTGAAGCTTATAATTTTTTTTTTAATTCCTCCAGTTCTAAATGATTGTCAATCAATCACTCAATCACTCAATCAATCAATCAATCAATCAATCAACGATCTGGAATGAAATCCAACTTGCCATAAAGAATAAACCCTCAATTAAAAGTTTCTCTACCGCCTTGAGATCCGACATCCTTCGTGGGTACCGGTGCTCAGGTCCGGCCTCTGACTGATGACACTGTTCACTTCGGAGGTGCGTCCGGATCCACTGACACGCACAAATCTACTCTATTTGCACGTTAATGAAAAAAAAATCACCTAATTTTATATTTTCAAAATAACCCGATCATGTAATCTGACCAACCCATCGACTACCGCTCGCCAACACACATTTGCCAACGTTGTTTTATTTATTTATTTTTTTTTTTTTTGCAATCACGTTTTGTCCTGTTTTTCTGTTCTTTAGGTTACCGGACCTATGGTTCGATAACCTATTGCCATGGCGTTGCGTCGGGCGTCCGTCCGTCCGTCGTCGTCGTCGTCGTCGTCCGTCCACATTTTTATCTTTAAAGTTTACGGTCCAATCTTTCTGAAAATTTGGGAAAAGATACCTTAAAATAATTTGAGAAGGATTATGCAGTTTTGGTGGTCATTTTTATGCCGAACATGGCTGTTTTTGCATGTTCTCAACTTTAAAAATTATTTCTTTAAAAACTGTCTGATCAGATTTGAGATTTTTGTTTCAAAAGATTCTCGTTATGTACCTCTGTGATGTGTATAAGATTGGTAGCTCTTGAATCGCCGGTCTGCGTATGGCGGCCATTTTGAATTTTCGACGGGTCGACGAAAAAATTTTTTTCGGCCCAAATCGCATTACTATTCATTTTGGGCCATTTCTAGACAAAAAAATTTTTTTCACCCTTTGAAAAAAATTTTGGACTTTGAAAAATTTTCGTCACTTTTTTCCTTCAAAATGGGAGCTGCCAGAACTGTACTCATAGAACGCCTGAAGATAGAGCTTAGAAATTGGCACTTCCAAATGGGAAGTCATATATGGCGACTTGTGTGGTGACCTTGAATTTGACCTTGGATGACCTTGTAGGGTCAAAACAGCCATTTTTGGGTCGAAAAATGCCCAAATTTGCACCTTGTGTCTTTTCTCGAAAACTGTCTGATCAGTTTTGAGATTTTTGTTTCAAAATATTCCCTTTATGTACCTCCACTATGTGTATAAGTTTTGTTGCCGTTGAATCGCCGGTCTCTGTGTGGCAGCCATTTTGAATTTTTGACGGGTCGGCGAAAAATTATTTTTTTCGCCTCAAATTGCATTACTATCCATTTTGGGCCATTTCTAGGCAAAAAAAATTTTTACCCTTTGAAAAAAAATTTGGAAAATTTTCGTCACCTTTTCCTTCATAATGGGAGCTGTCCGGACTGTACTCATAGAACGCTTGAAGATAGAGCTTAGAAATTGGCACTTTCCAATGGGAAGTCATATATGGCGACTTGTGTGGTGACCTTGAATTTGACCTTTGATGACCTTGAAAGGTCAAAACAGCCATTTTGGGGTAAAAAAAATGCCCAGATTTGCCTCTACACATGAAATGCTTGTAGATAGAGCTTAAGTTTGCATTATGAGCATATAGGAAGTCATATATGGTATAACTGATGATGACCTTGACATTGACCTCAGATGACCTTGAGTGCTAAATGTCCGATGTGAAATGTGTAAATAAGCCACCGAGGCTTGAACACTTGCACGTACAGGTTAGGATTGTGTATAAGCTTACAAGAAGTCATGTATTTATAGCACATCTCTTGGAGACCTTGAATTTGACTTTATATATGACCTTGAAATCCAAATCTCACAACCTTGCCTGACCTGACATGTGTAAATTGGCCTCTACAGACAAAATACTTGTTGATAGAGCTTATATGTTTGTATTATGACCATATATGAAGTCATATGCAGCATACCTAATGGTGATATTGCAGTTCACAAAGATGACCTTGATTGGAAAATCTCAAAGTCATATGTCACTCGCAATGCTTAAAGCCAAAATTGTCCGGTAACCTATCTTAGTCCTTGGGCTAATTTTTTTACTACTTTATTCACTTCTGTATTGGCGTGTTTTTTCCTCTCTCTCATTCACACTATTTACTCTCATGTTTGTTAGAACTTTTTCGCTTCACGTTCCTCTAAATTATCTCCTATCAGTTTCTTGAATTTAATCGGAGCAAGTCAAACCGATGGGTGTCCAACAACCTTTCAAATATAATAACATAATAGTATGTAGTTTATCTGCTCTTAAGGTTACAGCCCCGGCTCTGTTGTTCACCTTGCACCGTATGTACCGTAAAATTGCAGTTTTCATTTGTCAAAATTCCATGTCAAAATTTATGTACTGCAGTTCAAAAATAAAACCTCTCTCTATCAATCAATCAATCAATCAATCAATCAATCAATCAATCAATCAATCAATCAATCAATCAGAAGGTTGTGTTTATTATATACAGTGAGAAGAATAATGTAAAGAACGATAGGACACGTGCATGTGTTGTTATGGCAACGCTGACGGCGCTGAGCGTTGTTATCGTACATGGCACAAACAGTGTTATGCGAACGAATAACATCACAGGTATACTGTGATTCTGTAGGGCCACCCCACGCTCTCTCGAGTATTTATCAGGGCCAGTCGAACCCACACAGAAAGAATTCTGGAGAGGAATACCAAAACTCTTCTCAACTACATTCCTGGGGGCAATACTCTGAGAGTCAGTGGTCATGGAGTACTCATGAAAAAAGACTCCGGTAGTTTATCACACTACCAAGACTACGGTAACCAAGCTCATTCCACCATTCCCACCGACCAACCATCTGCCTCATTCCACCCCCGTCAGACCTCCGATGCTAGAGCAACGACCACCAGTCTTCAACCCGTACTCACAGTCCTCGGGGATGACGGGCGGCCCCTCACCTAACTACTTTTCTTCCCAAGAGCCTTTCCCACCTCTCTATCCCTGATGTCCTACAAAAGCAACCCTGCCTTTCCATATGTGCACTTAAATGTGTATGGGTTGAAAAGTAAACTAACCCTGGGTATCTTTGATGAGTATTTAAGAAAGTTTGATATCTTGTGTTTATGTGAAACAAAACTTGATGATTTGTAATGGCCTATCAGTGGATATAGTTCATTTCACAAAATGAAGACTGTACATACATTTGGTGGTGTGCATGGTATAGCAATTCTTGTGAAAAATGATCTTACAAAGTATTGTAAACCTATATCTGTTCAATCTGATTGTGTTCTGTGGTTGTATATAGTTATACCGCAAAATTATGAGCTCATGCTAGGCTCTGTGTATATCCCATGTGAGGGATCTGTATTTGACCAGTCTATGTTTGATGACCTGTCATATGACCTGAATGAAATCAAATCTCGATATGATGTCCCTGTTTCATTGATGGGTGATTATAATTCTCGCACTGGGGTACTGGAAGATCTTGTCGATTACGATTACAATATGGCTACTGCTTGTGGTGTTGACATTGATGACCAGGATTTGAATGATTCCAATTTTTGCTATAATGGGCGTACCAATATGGATAAGATTGTTAACAATAATGGTAATAACTTGATCAATATTTGTAAACCAATGGTAGAATTGGTGATGATAGTGAAATTGGGAAGTACACTTGTTCTACTGCCCGAGGTAGCAGCACCATTGATTATGCAGTTGCTTGTCCAACATTGTTCCCATGTATTACAAATTTCTATGTTGATACATTTGATTCTTGTCTGTCTGATGTTCATTGTCCAATATGTATTTCCATGTCCTTTGTTACTTCTCTCACTGATGATTGTGATGCCAAGAGTATTGATCAACATGTTCAAACTGATGGTAATGTCAATAAGACATATGTTAAATGGGACCAGAGGCTAGAAAATGAATTTAGAAGTGGGTTTGATGATCAAATGTTATTGGAATTGGAGCGAACAATACTTGCACCCTCCGTTGTGAATCAAGCTGTCATAGACAACTTATGTGTAACTCTCAATAACTCTTTCCTTAAGGTGGCAAATAATGTAGGCCTTGTTAAGCAATCAAGATGTAAAATTACTGATGATCACATGCTGAAAAAGAACAAGCCATGGTTTGATAAGAACTGTCGGAAGAAGCGTTCCGAATACTTTAAAATTAAAAGGAAAATGAGAAATAATATATCATTGGCCCCCGATTTCAAGAGGGTATGTAAAGAATATAACACATGTGTTAAACGTTCTGCCAAAAAGTATTTCCACTCACAAAAAGTTTATCTCCGTAACCTCCAAAATGTAGATCCTAAGAAGTTTTGGACGATCTTGAATCAGTGTGGCAGTAAAAAAGCATCTGCTGAGGATAACGTTGACCTGAATATATTTTATGAACATTTCAAACAATTAAACCAATGTGATACTGATAATGATGTCGAGAATCAGCCTCACAATAACTTGTCAACAGCCCCACTTGAGTTTGAAGATTCTACAAATGAATATATCAACAGACCTTTTATTGTTGAGGAAGTGTTAAATGTAACCCGTAAATTGAGAAATGGGAAAGCATGTGGTGTTGATATGATTATTAATGAATTCCTGAAATACTGTCCTGATAACATGATTATTATTATCACTAGATTATTTAATATAATACTGGAGACCGGGATAATACCAGAGTGTTGGAGTTTTGAATCCATTAAGCCTATATATAAAGGGAAAGGGGATGTTAATAATCCTGACAACTACAGGGGCATCACTATTCTGAGCTGTATGGGTAAACTGTTCACTGCTGTTCTTAATCACAGATTAACCTCATATGTTGAAGCTTATAATATCTTGGGAAATGAACAAGCTGGATTTAGACATGGGTTCTCTACAACTGATCACATATTTCTGTTGCACTGTATTGTGTCCGTTTATCTGCATAAACATAAGCGTGTGTATGGTGCATTCATTGAATATAAAAAAGCCTTTGACTTAATCGATCGAACATCTCTGTGGTTGAAACTCTTGTCTTCCGGGATCAATGGTAAAATATTAACTGTGATTCAGAACTTGTATCTGAATGCTAAGACCTGTATTAAAGGAGCTAACGGAAAACTTTCTGATTATTTTGTATGTAATGTAGGTGTACGACAGGGTGAAAACCTTTCTCCACTACTGCTCGCTCTTTATCTGAATGATTTCCAGCTGTGTTTACAGGACTGTTATAGTGGTCTGGCTAATTTGTCTTGCGATATAAATAGTTTACTGAGTAATGGTGATAATGAGATATTCCTGAAACTGTATGTATTACTGTATGCTGATGATACAATTGTAATGGCCGAATCTGAGTCTGAACTACAGAACGCTCTGAATGCTGTACATATTTATTGTGATCAGTGGCACCTCACATTTAATACCAAGAAGACCAAGATTGTAATTTTTTCCAGAGGGAAAGTTCGCAAATTTCCAGTATTTACATTTGGGTCTGACCCGATTGAGGTTGTTTCTGATTACACATATTTGGGTACTACATTTAATTATAATAACTCCTTCAAGAAGACTATGTCTAAGCAAGTGGCTCAAGCCAATAGGGCTCTGAACAGTCTTATTGTTAAATGTAAGCAGTTGTATCTACCAATTGACCTTCAGATGAAATTATTTCACCACCTTGTCATGCCAATATTACTATATGGTTGTGAAGTACGGGGTTATGGAAACATTGACCAACTCGAAGTATTTTTTCGTAAATTTCTCAAAAGTATCCTACATGTGAAAAAAAACACCCCCACTTGTATGGTTTATGGAGAACTTGGGCAACAGCCTTTATCATTTTATGTTGAAAATAGAATGTTGACATACTGGAGTAGAATGATCACAGAGAACCACAATGAATTGTCCTATGTTATGTATAGACTCTTAAAATGTATGGAACTTGTTGGTAGTTATGAATCTAAATGGTTGCTTCATGTTAAATTTTTATTTGATTCTCGTGGTTTTGGTAACTTGTGGTCGTCTGACCTAGATATCATGTTTTCAAATGCATGGTTTTAAAAAAGTATTAAACTACGTGGAACTGACATTTTCCAACAAAACTGGATCAGTAGTGTGTGGAACCACAAAAGTTGTAATAATTACAGAATATTATTTAAGAACGATCTTATCCTAGAACCTTATTTGTCTATACTTGATCCGAAAGATGCCCTTTTATTGACCAGATTTCGTTGTCGGAACTCCAATTTACCAGTTGTAAAGAAAACATATGATACCGAATTCTCTAATATCTGCCATTTATGTAACTTAGAAGAAACAGGTGATGAATTTCATTATTTCTTTAAATGCCCTGCCTTTCGAGAATCAAGAAAATTGTATTTGTCTGTTTATTACCGACGTAACCCTAACACTGTTCAAATGAATGAATTATTGTCAAGCAGGATTCGTGTAGTATTAAGAAAATTGGCTAGGTTTATCTCTAAGATTAATGATCTTTTGGATGTATAGTTCTTCGATACAGTTGTTTAGTTATCATTCGTAACTCGCTTTGCGAATATCTCACTGATACATGTACTGCTATAAGGTAACCACTTCTGTGATCCATGGTGTATTGACTGTTTGGTTTATCCTGAAACGTCTGCCGTTGTTGTTGTATCTTGTTGTTGTTGTTGTTGTTTCTCATCACCTGTAAAGTTTGTACTTCTCCAATGCCCCCAACCAGGGGCGACATGAGAACATGAGAATAAAGCATTACCACTACGTATGTATGTAAGTTATATAGCTCAAAATATCGTTATGCGTGAATTGCCTCCACACAGACGATCGGTGGTGATTTTCTTGAGAATGTGGCTATTGAAAATTCATATAGGACGAAAAACTGTAGTATTTATGGATGCCTTGTGTTTTGTATATCATATAGCTCTCGGCCTTAATTGTCCTTCAAGCGAGCAACATGTCCTATGATATAGTTTGATATGATATGCTCTCTCATGACGGTTCACCTTGCCCCAACATAAAGATCTCTCGACATATATAAAAAGGCGTAACATTTTTTTGTAACAAGTCTCTATTTTGCGCACCAACATTCAGAGCAAGTATAATAAATAACCCTTCTGCCCTGATAGCCGTCCCAACCCCCCTCCGTAAAAAATTCAGGTTATAAAACATACCTCAGGACTTTTCTGCCCTTCAGAATCGCACACATGCTTGGATCAGTGCACAACAACAGGGCGTTATTGTTGCGAGATGGCTTGTAAGACACTTAAGGACAATATTAGGCCTATGTGTTTCATATTTTCTCTGTTGGTTGAAGGTCTTTTACCGACTTTGCTACGTGACTCAAGAAAAGAGCAATAGTGAAAGTAAATTGGCAATACAGAAAGTAAATTTCCTCTTGCAAGGTTTGCATGTCCTCTTGGTTTTCTTTATGTTGATAAATATGTTGTTTGATAAACTATAATTTGAACTTATTTCATCAAAATCATCAGTGGTATGTGCGATTGATCGCATGTAATTATCATGAACCTGGAATTGACCAGCTGTCCATTCACTTATAATGTAAATATAAAGGTAACAAATTCATACATTTACATACTTCCAATCAGCATGAAACTTTGCCTTTCTGATTATTAGCCATCAAGGATCACCAACCGAGACTTCGCTTCTTACTAAACAATGTTGAATCCGTTAAAATCATCGTTTTCTTATATCATTTTCCGACCTATTTCTCAATAGACAAAGTACACTCACAACAGGGCGAGTGAAAGAATTATGTTGTACAGCAAATAGCTAGTGATGCTAGTAAAACTCACGGGTGAGATGCACTCGGGTGTACCGAGGTGTTTGGGATTAAGAAGGTTCCGCTCATTGTATTAATCTCACAGAAAGTATAGCCCTAGATATTCTCATTATTTTGACCACAACAAAGTATACACATACGCAGCAACCAGTGTTTGTCAAGCAGAACACAAGAACGTTTGTTGGTGAAACGTATAAAATGATTTATCTGATCAACAAATTGCACAGCTTCCGTGATATCATTTATGAAACCATGTCTCGGTTTATCATCCATGGGTATATATGTGTGTGTGTGCTAGCCAAATTTTTAACTTCAGGGGATTGTATTGTCGTGGTGATTTTGTTACTTTTACTTTCACATTATAAGTCAATGGGAAAGTGTCTCACTACAGTTACTGGTATGTTACGTGCAGTCAGTCCTCAACGAATATCAATCCTTCATAATGTTACTTGGATACATCCCATTAAACCAGCGATCATTGTCGACTAGTGCACATAAATAAACTTCAAGATTAAGGCAAAATTTATTGTCAGTATTTTTCAAACAACATTGGTACACTTCTTGAATATTACATTCTCCTATATACATATTTCTCCAACAGTCTCAAGTTTTTTGACATTTTGTTTTCGGAATACTTCGAATATTGTGCATCAATTCTGCATAATGAAAGACACATTGGTCATTTTATATTTAAAAAGGATAAAAATATAAATATATAAAATTCGAATGAGATAATACATTTACAGGAAATATATACATTCTTGTTACAAAATATTGATATGTAATTCAAAATTACCCAAAACATACATAGCTGATTAAATGTGAGCAAGGCCAAAATACACAAGCATCGCCTTATTCACATGCCCAACATTCATACATAAAATACTGCGATAAACAGATTATAAAAAAATCTAGGACATTCAATCACTGTCATACCTCAAACATCATACATACATACTTGGAATGTCAATATTCATTCTTGGAATATCAAATTCATAATGACACAAAGTTGGAATCACAAGGATTATTGAACAAATGAATAATTAGTAATCAGTCTGGTAAACAGAAAAAAATGAAGATATGTATTCACACTAAATCCAGTTTCATGTCAACCACATTAATCGGACCATAAAATTCTATTGCCGTCATGCCACTAAACTTTCAAGGTCTATTGAAAAGCTCTAGAGTTTGTTTCGAAATAAGGTTTGTCTAATGATTTAGGATATTTCAATTTGTTCTTCAAAGATGGCGATGATGAGCATGAGTCCAAAACCCAGCAGAATTCCACCATTGCTGCCGAAGAAAATTTTCCAGGGCGAGGGGTCAATTCGAAACATCACAAGAAGTTCTGGCACCTGAGAAAATAATTGATATCGTGATTACAGGATTCAACCATATTGAAAATATTCGGTATTGAAAAAAAAAGATGTACACAGGAGCACACATTTGAATTTTGAATCATAAATGCAATTAAATTCAAATCATTTTTAACTGAATAATTCAGCAACATTCATTTTTGTTCATTATCAACTCACCGAGAGAAATGATATGCCACAATTATAATTTATAAATAAACGAATATACATACCACATCGCTCATGGCTATGTACAGGAACATGCCAGCGGTTATGATGAAGATCCATTCCCTCGCGATGCTGTCTTCTGAGATGGATACCCCGATGTAGACTCCGATAAAGCAGGTGGCGGCTGAGGCCAGCTGGAAAAGCGCTACTTTCTTGGCTGACCAGCCGCAGGATATCAACAGCGAGGCATCTCCTGAAAAATCATAAAGACATTCTAAACACTCAGTTCAGATATTTCGACGGATATCGATTATTTACACCAAATTAACGAAGATTAGTTTCTGATATGTCGATGTTATTTTTCTTGTATTTTGTCTAGAAAGTACACAATAATAATAGAAAAATTCCGACATATTACACATCATTCGCCTGAATATACATCAACTGCCATTGAGAATTTAAAAGTAGGGAGAATAACAGATGACATTACCGAACTCATGCGGCAGTTCATGGCAGAAGACGGCGAGTGACGTAGACAGACCACTGCGCCAGTCTAGTGCGAAGGACGCTCCTATCGCCAGGCCGTCCGCAAAGTTGTGGATACCGTCACCAATGGTTACCATCCACGCTACTGAGGATGGGGCTGGATTGTGAGGGGGGGGGGGGGGAGGAGTGTAAATGATTATTTAGAATTGTTTAAATAACTGCGACGATTACTGATTCATACACAATATATTATGTTACGATATTTCATTATTTTCCTGTGACTATATCATCTATATGATGTATGACCTATACTATTATCCTCAACGTAATAGATACTCACTGGTAATTCGTGTTGGGACATCCTCATTGATGGAGAGTCTGAGTGAGTCAGAGCGACTGTGGCGACACAAGTGGGAGTTTGTGGAATCAATACTGCTCGTTGTGGTCAGTTCCGGTTTCTCTAAATACGCCTGGTTGTCATGTCCTAAGCCGTCTTGATCTTTCGCTTTATACAAACCCACATTCTGCAACGATTTGATATATGATTCCATGTTTGTTAGAGTAGGCATATCTAAGCGGGCAAAGGTGTGTGTACCGTCATCAATAAATATAAGCACAAACTGCCCAACAAGATTGGTTAATCATAATTTGTTCGGTTCAATTGTTAATGAACACAAACAACATACATTGCTAGAGTTTTCTCTTGGTTTCCTGACAGTAGTCTCCTGAAAATAAAAACCCAATACGACTAACAATTATTATTTAGGCCTGCAAGTATTTGCCAAGCTTGATAGAGAATGTCACTAAAAACAACAAAAAGAGTATATTAAGACGAACAATATCAGGAAAGAAACAACATCAAATCAAACAAAGTCAAAAGGATCTTACAATATTGTGGCTGTGCCCGTGGCCGCCCGAGAAGGACTGGAGCACCATCTGTAGTATGAAGAAGGCCCAGACGCTGCCACACGCCACCAGCATCTTGTACACAAACGGCTCGATCACAATCCCTTCTTCCTCCTCATGCGCATGGTCATCGTGGCCATGAGCGTGCAGACCCAACGCCTGCATGGGGGTGACAAATAATAGTAATTGAAGACGTAATTGAATAACCTATTCACTATGGTTGAATATATAATGAGGTGCTTTAGAGAAAAAGGTCTCATTGTGATTTTTCGGGGGAATAGCAGCTGATGTTAAACTGAACGAGTTTCTTACATAATTCTGTATTTTTGTTCCTATTTTACAACCAAATGTTGGCAGAAGAAACACATCGAAAAACTAGAAACGTAGTTATTATGCACTAATAGGACACTAACATGAGGTATAAGGTGGAGAAGTGCGTCTCCGGTCAGCGAGCCGAAAGCGAGGCCCAACATAACGGACATGACGTAAGCGTACGCACGCGTGTGACGTGCCTTCACCAGGACGAGGCCCAGTGCCGCGCATGCGCTCACGATAAACGCCGCAACCGTAGCGTAACCGTACTCTAGTGGAGGAAATATTATATTCCATAATCGCAAGATTCGGACTCCGGATTCAAATAGAAATTTCGGTCCATGATTTTATAAAAATGGCAGAATTTCAATAGATTCTGCTCAATGAGGATATCTAAAAAAGTACCACGATTTTACTGTCAGTTTGAGTGATTTCAATTTAAGCACACTCACTCTCGGCAGTAGTAGGTATATCATCATCCTCTTCATGGTGTGTGTAGCGACAGCCCTGGACAGCCTGCTGTAGCAGGGTAGGACACAGCTCCAGGAAGTCCGCCGCTGTAATCGACACGGCGTGCGGGTCCAGAAAGTGGGTCTCCAAGATTTCCTCGGCCGAGAAACACTGCAGAGAAATAACACAGGCAAATCAGATCAGATGAAGTGGCGTATTAATTCGTGCTGATGATATTAAATTTGGAACACAACATTTGATATTGTTTTGTAAAATTATTATATCCCTGAGAATTGTTTCTGATATTTGAAACACAACATTTGACATTGTATTGTAAAATTATGATATCCATAAGAATTTCATGTCGAATTTCGCATCGAATATATTACGGTGAGGTAAAGGATAAAGGTGAGCTAGGATCGAAAGCCAATAAAGCTCAACATTGTTGTTCTAAACACGGTTTCATCAACCTCGTCAAACGCGAGAATAAAAACCATACCGTCTTCGTGACATCAGGGAGAAATATCTCGTCGTTCGTAGCGAGGTTGTCCACGTCATCATTGTGACTGTCATCGTCTCTCTTGACACGCATGCGCACTGTCTCGGCGGATGTGACGTCACGTTTTCTGCGGGCATGTTCGCTATGGTCGTGTGGGTCTTCCGTGTGACCCGTTCCGATTGACAGATTGGCGAGCAGGGCTTCAAACCCTGGAAGATTGGACAACCATCGACATTGATAGAAATGACCAGACTTTTCATTTACACATGATATATTGAATATTTAAATTGTTGAGGAATGGATGTTATCAGAACTTACCATGTTCGTCGATTTCACATGCACCGTGTTCACCGAACAGTTGGAATATTTCTTGCATGAAATCCCCTTCTTCAGGTAGACCATCTAGACCGGTCCTGTCTGATTGTATGCAATGTCCTGCAAATTGAAAAAAAATACGTGAAATGTTGTATATTTAATGCGTTTTATTCATGAATGACATCGATGCTGCATGGTTCAAGGGGTACCGAATCGCAGCATCAGGTGTTAATAAATTATCACTCTTCTTCTACATCGGGGCTATATGATGTATTGAAAGCAGATATGTACCTTGAAGGATGCGAGCAAGGACGTTAGCGCTCATGGCCGCTATCTCAGCCTCTGAGACCCCCTCTTCCTTGTGTTCTAGGGGCAGGTTATAAATCACATCTCGCGAGCGGAAGCTCTAAAATAAATTCCAATCGAAATATTAAGTAACAATTATAGCATTACCATATTCAGATGATATCTTTGTATGAAAGGAAGGGCAATTTTTTTGCGGAAAGAAATTGTGGTTAAATTCTTTGGATGACCCACCTCTTGGTTTGGCTGAGAACAAACAACTGAGACATCGGGATTGTCGATGCCATATTGTCCGGGCCTATACGTCATGTTTATAGAAGCCAATAGGTATTCGAGCTGGTGATGTGTGAAAAAACTTTCGTGCATAACATGCGCAGTTTCGTCCTCGTGCTCGTCATGGTGATCATGTGCGTCGCCGTCGTCATGGTGATCATGTGCGTCGCCGTCGTCATGGTGATCATGTGCATCGCCATCCTCGTCGTCATGGTGATCATGTGCGTCGCCATCCTCGTCATCATGATGATCATGTGCGTCGCCATCCTCGTCGTCATGGTGATCATGTGCGTCGCCATTGTCGTCGTCATGGTGATCATGTGCGTCGCCATCCTCGTCATCATGGTGATCATGTGCGTCGCCATCCTCGTCGTCATGGTGATCATGTGCGTCGCCATCCTCGTCGTCATGGTGATCATGTGCGTCGCCATCCTCGTCGTCATGGTGATCATGTGCGTCGCCATCCTCGTCGTCATGGTGATCATGTGCGTCGCCATCCTCGTCGTCATGGTGATCATGTGCGTCGCCATCCTCGTCGTCATGGTGATCATGTGCGTCGCCATCCTCGTCGTCATGGTGATCATGTGCGTCGCCATTGTCGTCGTCATGGTGATCATGTGCGTCGCCATTGTCGTCGTCATGGTCATCGTGTGTGTCGTGGCTATGGAAAGCCATAAGTTCGTCAACAAAATCATCGTATGTTACGGTGTCCCAGTCAGGAGGGTTTGAACACTTGTCGTGTATCTGATATGAGAAGACTATTATCACACTCGACGCTTTTGAGAAGTGTTCTTCGTCCAATGTGGCCGACGCTTCAAGACCCAGAACTTGGTAGATGTTGTCAGACGTCAGACACTGTAATGCAAAAAGTAAACTGTTCATCGTCTTCTTGAGCGGGGTATGTGCCATTTAAAATGAGGTTCAGAAGTATTCTATAGAAAGAAAATATATCGTAATATGCACTGACCGTATCGCAGAGCAGTCCAGACTTGTTGAAAAATTCATATTCCTCATCGTCACATCTCACTCGATGGAAGGTCATGTCAATGACATCGTCCAAATTATCTTTCGTCAAATACGGTGTGGAGATGTTCAAGTATGAGACAACTTCTTGGAAGGCGTCGATCACCTCGTAGTGATCATGGCACCAATCGTCGCCATGGTGATTCTCTTCAGAAGTCACGTGACCGGACATCAGTAGTATCACAACCGCGCATGCGTAGATGCCGATTGCTCGGAAAGTCGTGTGTTGTCGGAAATTTACTCCCATCTTGTGTGCCTGCAGAATAAGGAGCAAACGTTTTTTTTTAGAGGAATGTATTCCTTCCTGGTATAAATCTTATAAGCACGAAATTGTGGTTTGATATTTCTAGGAGCGGTAATCAAAAACCAATTTTTCTGACTGAACACGCGATTCCTCCCTCGGGATTATTACCGAAACAAGGATTCATAACCATTGTTTTACCAGTGTTTAATATCTAAGATGTGGATATGAAGTGGCGGCTATGAGCTTCCGTACATGTTGTTATCCGGTCAACAACTTTTCAAACACACTGAGTTTGTACAGGTGAATTCTACCAAACAAGCAGCCAGCAATGCTGCACAATCACGTCAATTATATGCGCATAAAATTTGACACGATTTCCGTCGCATAATTGCATTATATGTTAATTAGCTCGCCAAATGTCGTTCCCTTCCGGCAGAATAACAGCACATGATGAACATGAGTTGGTGTTGGAAATATTTTCTCATTGTCATAGCCTGCAACAATCTGGCATGGTCCGTAACGATGTCAAAATAGTTCAATGTTATTTCCACCATGCCAAGCTATACTATCGATTTTGGTTACGTCCACCAGGTCCCAGGAAATGACATTAGTCAACAGTAGGAAAATTATATTTTATGAAAGCAGTTTGCCGTTTATGAACTTGTTTTAGATATCCACTATTGAGTTTTGTGTGCGGTAACTTTTATTGTCAGCATATTCAAATACTGTAGCTATCATGAGCATGCATTATGAATGCTTTTTATCAACTGTTTTGTTGTAAAAGCATAAATATATACATGAAAAGCATTCAAAAAATATTCTAGATATGAAAAATATTTATCAACTAATTGAGCGTCATATCTTTCCCTTCTGCCGAGTAGTGTCACCTAGCGAAATATGGCTGAACTTTCACGAAATTTAAAAAAAAAATACCGGATTTTGAAGTAAGAACCAGCAATCGTAGTGTTTCACCATTTTGGTTTTATGATCCAAATTATCCAAATTATATAAAAAGTAACAATTCTCGCTCTTACTTCGTTATCAGTGGAGGGGACATTACTGGCCTATAAATATCTGAGATAAGCTCGTTTACTAATGAATTATGGTGTCATAAATTCTGAATCCTTGTACAATATCGAAATCCAAGACACACAACCTAGCCCTGCAACCCTACAGAGCTGCGCCTACCTGTACCTAGGTTACCAGGGCATTATACAATGTCATTAATCACGTAACGCGGGCTGATATCGGTTAATCAGTGCCCAAGCACGTAGAAGTTCTAGAGTTACATAAATTAATGTCATTAACTAAACCAGAAGCTAAATAATAGTATGCAACGCATTGAGCGCGTGTTAGTGAAAAAATCACATGTATAATGCAAACTGGGGTTTATACCGGATATTTAAATTTCGTTATTTAGATACAGGCGATAATTTCGGAGAGCATTATCATAGAAAGAAATTTCTCAACTGGAATCAACAAGTGATTAATTTTATCAGGTTCAATCAATTTTATCTACCGAGAAATATTCAGCCCATCATAACAATATCTACATATCCTGTGACTGTATTAGGTTCTGGTTTGTCTGTTTTCTTTTCGATATTCGAAATACAGCTCAAAATAATTGATTTCATTTTGACAGTCATTTCCAGAAATTTTACGTTTGCTTATTTCACGTTTAATGTATGTTTTGCTGTGGAAAAGTGTCACTGGTTGAACGTGAATCCTTATTCAACCTTCTAGACTGAGAAGATACTTCATTTTTCAAACTAGTATGGAATCTCCAATCACTGTTCCTTGCTTGGACACGAAATATTGCCCGTATAAGGAAGTGGAGGTGAGAGACCAACAAATTCGAATTCTCCTGAATAAGCCGCATATTTAGCCCGAAAAAAAAAAGATTCACATAGCGGTCGTGACAACATGGCTCATGCACTGTTTGTTACGGTTCAATGCGGCGCTTTGTGAGTTTGATATTTTCTCAGCGTCACTCACAAACGATATCATTCGCAGCTAAATATCACGAATATAGCTCAAATAAATTAGTTTCATGTAGATGTATCGAATTAGACATTTATATTCATGAAGAACACTTATGTCAACGTCAAATCATACAGACAATACAATTCAATTTTAAAGCCAATATCTGCGCTAAATATGGTCTACATTTTCCCAAAGTATTATAGATGACAACGAACACGGGACAAAGATAAGAAACCGCACTTACCTTTAAATACAGTGGACAATGTTTACTGTCAAGGTGTGAATATTTCCAGTTCGCTGTTGGTGGATTTCTGACGATGCTTTCTCAGTCGTCTTCAGTCATGACACATCAAGCGTGCGTGCGTCATTGGTTTGTACAAAGACGACTATGCCTTCACGTACCATTTTATACGTGGGTCGTAAAGAGAACCGCCTCGCTTGACCGCTTTTTGCTACGTGAAGCGCTGGATGTTTGTCACGTGAATCAGGTGATTCACATGTCACATGTTGGCTCTGTATGTGATGGGGTGGGGATGGAGGGGGGGGGGGGGGGGTGAAGGAAGGGTGGTGGTAGGGTTTGAGGACCCTTGAAGGAGGGTAGTGATTGCCAAGATATATGTAGCAGCCATGTGCATTACAAATGTAAGAATATTTTATATCCAATTACATTAGTTGTCCGGTGTTATTTAGAGATTTCTTGGAGAGAACAATGTGGACACCTAAGCCTAACATGGAAGAAAATCATTGAATCGAACACATACAGACACGCTCAAGCCGAATGACGTTATTCTGGATATATTATTTTATATTATCTGTATTGATCACGTGTTCACCAACTGGTAGAAATAAGATATCCTCGTTCTATAACAGCAATGTCACTGTTTGTCTCTGTCTGTACCAAACAGTTTCAAACTAGACGTCAAGACCTAAAGATTACTTGAGGTATTTCGGAATGTAACTATGATTCACCACAGGTGCAGTTTTCAAAACGTTTTAAAGTTGTCCCCGTGAAAAAAATGCAAAAATGCAAATGCAAAATACTCAGCAAAAAAAAAAAAATCTGGGCGAGGGCCAAGTTCAGCCAACATACCTTGTAAACAACTTCATATAGGACGACGAGTCCAAAAAGAATGTCAGTTTCGCTTTACGACCAATCGATGCCGATATATAGAGCCGGAGCAAAAATGCTGATTCAGTAAAATAAAACTTGGCCAAGGGCCAAGTTCACCAAACATCCCCCTAGGACATGTTTGTCTACGACGCCGAGTCAGCAAATCACGTCCCTCCCCACTACGACCCACAGTTCCAGTAATATGGCCCATCGAAAAAAATTGACTAAGGATGAATAATGGGCAAAGTGGCCAACAAATTGGCCAAACTCACATAGAGTACCCTTAAGACATGTCTAGGTCGATGAGTCCAAAAATAACATCTGTTTCGCTCTACGATGTACCGTTTTAAGGCAAAAAATTTCAGTCCAAACGCGATATTCATCCCTTATACACATGTTTGTCTAGGGCGATGAACCCGAAAACGTTCAAACGAAAGAATGAGGAAAATTTCCAGTTCCAGGTGAAAGTTCATCCCTGATAACCTTAAATTAAGACACACTTGAGATGCAGTGAGCCATTCGCTTTTCCATTATTAACTGATTACTAATGTATAAACAGTTCACAATAGTTCATGCTCGATGGTCATTCATATTTTAACTTGGGCGTTTTATGTCTGAACGAGTAGTTTTTGTTTACGGTGTATGAAGACTCAACATTATCTATGGTAGAATGGAGATAATACTGTCAGACTGATTAGATGCTTCAATTTCCAAATTAAAGCGGTGTTTCATGGACAGGAACGGACGTTAATTTCGGACTCGTTGACCTGGACAAACATCTCTAATAGGTATTACGGATGAACTTTGACCTCGACCTGAAATATCGTGCCGTAATGACCTGATGTGACATATTCTTTGACGATACTCAGAGTTTCCAGACTCTTTACATAAGTTTTCCCCTTGGTTTGGCAACGCAACAATATAATCCTTTTGTGTAACTTGAAACACAACACATAATGAGACAACCTGAGGAACTATACGATCGATACAAATCATATTTCGATCGACTCGAAACCCATTGTCAATAACTCAATATACAAAATGTTCTCAATGAATTAATATTGAGTTTATGAACTTAATATTCATACTCATATATGAATACTCATTCATACTCATTCATACTCGTTCATACTCATATATGAATTTATATCTTTCCTTCTATTTGAATGAATGAACAGGTGTTTTTATTTCTTAAACAGCACTTTGAAATATAGTTTTTGTTATTGTTATTGCCTAGTTATTGTAAAATCAAATGTTGACTTTTTGAGGAAAAATAAATGCCGTGGAATTTACACTTGATTAATTCTGATATTATTTTGATTAAAGCAGCATTCATCATGTTTATGGCAATCATAAGGTTGTGCATAACGTGCTCGTAGACTGCAGACGGGTGCCTTAAAACTAAGCTATTGCTCTTTGCTATTAGTACCATGGAGTTGAACGTCATGACTACACCATATCTCATAACGTTCAGCAAATTGCTTCTCCGCCAATTATCATTACGGTTCGATTATAAATTCATTGTATGTTTGCGATAACCTCAGTTGTGAATGATTCGCAGTAATATATACTGTAACAATCATTTAATGCAGAATACACAAATAGCCTATCAGGCTAAATGTTTACTATATGTAACAATGCGTGTATATTATTAACGCAATATTACAATAAATATAAATTATAGTTTCATGACAAAAAAAACTCCGAATACCCCGGCAACCTGCCGAGCAGTGACCTTGGACGGAGCGGTGTAGTGGGAAAAAGAAGCAACAATTTCAGAACTTTAATGTCACATTTCTGATACTGAGGTTTTATGTGTAGTAGTGTTGACACAATGCTCGTAAAAATTGTTTTTTCGCCAAAACTTGGCTACAATACACGCACATGTATGTAAATAACGCATAAAGTGACAGATGGATGCACAAAAGTTTATGTAATATTCAAGCACACATGTTTAATACACCAAAACCCACGTACAAAGTTATCGAGTCCCAGCAGAAAGGGTTTCTGTTTAGTACCGTGTTTTTAGGGTTATCTTCTTCTCATCCAACCAAAAATACCTAATATATTCGGTTTCTTGTCCAATGAAAGCTCTCCACATATTCCGGGGATTCGCCAACTTCATATTTCACCCCGTTCTGACAAACTGAAAGCGTTTTCTACCATAGTATATCGGAACGCTTCTTTCATGTATAGGATTCTTATCCCATGTAGAAAAGAAAGTGCTCTGTTTGAGCCGATATAAAGAAAAAAACACCTGAAACACATCGCAGTATTGAAAATCTAAAGATATGGGTTATTCCCGAGCAAATATCAGGCAGTCAAAAAAATATAGTTCGCGGAATGTTCCGTAGTCAGGGGCGTATCTAGAAAACCCTGAAAGGGGGACACAAGAATTAAATCCAGTGGATGGTCCGAGCGCAGCGAGTCCCAATCGGCCTGGGGTCTGGGGCCCGCTAAAGGGCCCCTGAAGCCCAACGCTTGTGGCGTTTGCTGGTGCATTCTGCCCTATTTTTGGTACATATTACCCTTGACAACTCAACAGGTATGACACGAGCGCAGCGAGTCCGAAGCGGCGTGGGGTCTGGGGCCCGCTCAAGGGCCCCAGCCAAACGCTTTTTGACTTTTTTGTGGTGCATTTTGGCCCTATTTTGGGTACATATCACTCTCAACAACTCAACAGT
Source organism: Terebella lapidaria (assembly GCA_949152475.1). Lineage (NCBI taxonomy): Eukaryota > Metazoa > Annelida > Polychaeta > Terebellida > Terebellidae > Terebella > Terebella lapidaria. The sequence continues at coordinate 29,720,870 of OX424567.1, forward strand.
TATGACTACATGTACAACCAGTTTTGCAATCAAATATTTATAGACTAGTATGCAATCAGTAACCCAATACGGGAGGACTCCGCAATTTCGACGGGGCTCTCCATGTGGCAGGAGCGGCCGGCAATTATTATAAATCTCCGCAAGAAAGTTTTGAACAAATTCAATGCTCGGTAACTTTTGTAATTTCGATAATGCAAATGTTTATAGGACTTATGTTATATGCTTCATTATTGGTACAGAGAAAGGCAGGGCCACAGTCTCTCCAAAGAGGGGGCATAAATACATCATTTTGTCTGAAAGGAGGGCACGTGCCCCCTGTGTCCACACCCCCCCCCCACCCCCCTCTAGATACGCCTATGGTAGTACAAAGCTCCACAAACTAATTTTATCGGATACTTACCTGAGCTTTTCGAAATTATCCATTATAAAGGGATACACTTTAAAAACCGAGTGTCAACGAATTTTGAAGCAAAACAAAGCAATGTAATTGAATACATAATATGGTCATGTAACATCGTGTACAGTGTTATATAGTGGATCGGCTCTCCCGTTATACAAACGTATAAATGTGAATCTATGAAAATGTGATGCTATATTTAATAATTACTATATTAATCATTGATATTATGTGTACATGCTGATGCAAGCAATTTTCTATACATATAATTGGAGAGGAACTAATTTGGGAGAGGCATAATTACTAGTAAAATAATCAGGTCAACAATAGTGAAGTTCACTTTAATGTTTACCGGTACAAACTTCTGTTGGATTTCCGTGGCCATTTTGGAAAGTATTTATTTGTGGAAAGGTATTTCTGGAAAGGGGTTCCCTCTCTTTACATCTATTGCCACCATCCAGGTTAGAAATGGCCACCGTAAAATCATATTTATTTTCCGAATTAGACACACATTTGATTTTGACTGCGCCAATTGCATTGTTTGAGCCAAGTTATCCAATGACACCAGAAATCGACTATCTAGAACAGACCGTGTACTGGCATGCTCACTGTTGATACTCCGATTACCATACGATTACCGTAACGTGCATTACGGTAGTCGTAAAAAAAATGGCGGAGGGAATTTTGCTTCGAAAAGTTTCAGGGAGGCTTATCGTGAATTATCCAATATAATAACATCAAACCACCTTGGGTGATAAGTTTGTGTTGTTCTGAATGTATCGTTAATAGATTGTGAGGCGTATTAGCCCTTTCTTTCAACACATGGGGCCTTTGAAAATTCTCATCATGACATTGATTATCGTAACGTGAAAGCCGACTTTTGGTGTGATTACCGTAACGTCAAATTCACCATAAACGAATGTTAACCGTAAATAGGATGATAATGTAGAAGAAAATGTTTTTGATGAATAGAAAACCACCACCATAAACGCAAATATAGGAATAAGTGTAAGAATATTGTGTACTGCAGACATATGCCAACATGGCATAATAAAATTATGTACGGGTGTATGTCGTGATTACATAATATTATATTATTTTTTGTAGGAAGCCTGAGCCCCTACGAGGAATAATATAATGTATGAATTTCATACATTTATATTTAATTATTGACATTCGTTCAAAGCTTATGAATCAATTCGATGCTTGAATGCAGGAAAACTACATGTCATTTAATACTTCATAACACTATTCAAACTTCATTTTCTTATTGAATCGATTAAACAGGTTGTTGTGGCTACAACTGAATATAAATTGAATCAAGAGCGTTTATCTAGATTACTTTGTTGCTCCAAAAGCGTTTCAGTCATTCCAAAAACAGTTTTGAAAAGACAAAATATCGGTATACCTATTATATATACACACTCGAGCACTGTGCATGTGTTATGATAATAAAATTAAAACAAAATGTGATAAAATAAACACACATTTTTGCGGGAAATTAAGAAGCATCGATGGGTCAGTTGGTAAAGCACTCGCCCTGTAAGCGGGTTCTCCGTGATTCGAGTCCTGGTCGGGTCACCCCGATGTTTCACTGAAATTTTCTCCATCTAGAACAAGATTATATGTGAGAAAAATTTGTTCACTTCGAACTACATCACTGGTATCTGGACTAGAATAATTGTGGTCGGAAAGTCATCTTGTATCGGATATCCCACCATCCTTGACGAGTCCGCTGCCTCCTATAAAGGACAATACTAGATCTAGCACCTTAATATGATATTAAGTTATTATCATATTAAATTTGCCACATTTTGAGTCGTCATTGGGCCCCCCTGTTAAATTTCCACATTTTCTAAACGTCTGCGACACACTCATCACATCACAGCTGCAAGTCATACCATAGGTATCGTATTTGCCATGCAAGCTTCTCTGTGATACGGTAATCATTTCCGTGTATTTATTTTCACGTTACTGTAATCAGCAGTACACGTTACGGTAATCAACAAGTTTTTTTTTAAATGGACTTTAAAACAAATTAACGTGCACAATACAATTTATTTTGTAATTGGCGACAGAAGCAACATCATGGACCGTATAGGCCTCACTCGCCTAGTTCTGATACCATCAGAGTATCCTGTTCTCGGTGAACTTAGATTCGAATCGCATCATCTTCGGCCATTTTATTTCGAGGAGGCTCGATCCTATTTGTTTATTCACGAACCAATGCTTTATGCTTTTGAAATGTAAAGATGTGTATACGAATGCTCATAAGTTGAACTATAACTTTTCCCATTTTGATGGTGGAAAACTCAGAGGCATAACCAGTCCAACATGTTTTAGGGGAGGAACACATTATTCAATATTGATAACCATTCGAAAGCTGGATTTTCAAAACAAAGATACAGAGGATTTTGCATATATTAAACATAAGACACTGAACATCAACTGAAAATATACGGGCATTTTGCCCTTGAATCTCGTTTGCATATTCTTGCAGTGTTCTGTTATAAGAACAAATTTCACGCCCAAAAGTCATTGCACAACGGTCACGACCATGTAGTCACGACCGTTACCTGACGGGGATTTTACCTTGGACGTTTCTATGCCGTGCTGTTGGTAGGATCTATGCATTCTAATTAACTGCACAGGTATATTTTTTCCCCGTTTTGATGTGCTCAACAGTCAACGTTCGTTATACCAACAAATATATATTGTATATAGCACGCAAGGTCTCAAGATGGATACCCCCACCCTCATTGACAACTAGATTCGTTACTAGGCACATTCTTGGACTGAAAGTCACACAGCATTTTAGAACCAAGATATCTATTCTTCTGCATGGTTCTTGTTATAATTCAATTCACTGCCATTTCTTGACCTGCATATGATTTTTGTTATTAGTAGTACACACATTGCAATGTATGTGACAAGATTGCAACAAAAAAACTATCATTTTTTGATCATCGCTCATTTATTACAATTATAGAAAAAAAACGTCTATTACGGATTACAAAATGGATACATGTACGACTTTTTGCTCAAATGTTTTTTTTTTTCAAAATATTGTGTTTTTGTTTCGTTCCCATTTTCTCTCGGCTGGGTCTATACGATGAAGCCCCCGCCAGGTGTCGCGCCGTGTACTGTCACGACTCTTGGCCCGACCCTGGGCTAGACAAGGAAGTATATAGTTAGAGGGGAGTACCCTTCCTGTCATAGCCTATCATCGCATAAAACCACACCGATATTTGCATACTGCATATACCGTCTACAGCCAATTTCATTGTGAAAGGTTCATAAAAAGGATATAAAACATGGTGTATTTAGATTTCATGCGGACTGAGGGCTAGCTGTTGTATAGTATATTTAAACTTGGATTTTATTTGGAACTTTAGAATGTTAAATGTTGCATATGCATGAGTTGACAAGCTGTTATCAGATCGCACATATATTGTACTTCGCTCTCGAGTATTCATGTGGTGAGTCATAAGTAGGCCTACACAGACACCACACGCGCAGCCAGATAATGACTTCTCGTGTCAAATGCTGGGTAATATGGGGGGTGTTGGTTGGTGGAGTTGTCACTCTGAGCGACTGGTACATGAGGGGAGAGTCTACCTATGACGTACCAATTATCATAGCCTGGTTAGGACGCGGATATTTCAGTTAACATACAGGACACGGCACAGAACTGTCACGGTGCATCATCACGGATTGATCTCACGTGTTTTTGGCCACAGAAACATACTTTCGATCCGCGGAAGTTTCACTGTTTGAATTTCCACATAATTTCTTTCCGGACAGTTCACTGCATTTGTGTGTTTGTTGGTGAACCGTTCGGTTTCACTGTTGTGATTGTCGCCTAGCTGGACTGAAGGCAGATAGGTGACAGATCTGACTGTGGCAGAGATATATCCGCATTCCGTACACCGGGAGTCAAAAAAGGTAATAAATTACCTACCGGTAATTAGAATAGGAATTATTTTTTCAGTTTATTTCAATAATCGATCGTCTATGAACCTAGTGTTCCATTTATATATCATTGTTTTCACTTTCGTTCTCCAACCTCTTCTAACACTATATATGGTCAGGTGGTTGAACACGACACCGATACCGCACTTCACAATTTTTCCTGATTTCTTTCAGCCTGCTACAATGGCTACAGGTTACGTGCAAGCTGAGTGGCGGGGTAAATCAAAGCTGGACCCGGTCCGGGAGTACCCTACACATGCCCTCAACGTGTCAACGAGAAAACTTCTAGGGCGCTACCTGGACATTGACAGTAATTGCATCAGCCGATCGACGGGAATACAGCAGGACTGGCAAGGCATGGCCGAACTCATGGGCTTCGACTACTCCGATATCACGGTACTTTTTTATCGATTACCTTTTTTTTTTGTTTCCTCCAAACCTATCGCTTTATAATATGTCAAATTATTACTTTAAATTTTGCCTAATGAGCCATGTTGACTATTATTATGTACCTATATAAGTAAGCACAATATACTGCTATCATCAAGTCACAAGTAGAGTTTTGACCAGAGTTAATCATGCCTTCTGTGTAGCACATACAACGGAAGGAGCACAGAACGGCCTACCTACTGGAGAGGTGGTCAACAAAAGCCGGGACAAACATTGGACAGCTGATGGAATTCCTGGAGCAAATGGAACGATACGACGTGCTGGAGGACGATATATTCCAGAGACTTATTAGTAAGTGAAATAGGATATGAAACACTGTATCATGTGTATGTTTGTAGTGTTGTTTATCAGAATTTCAGAATTACTGAAACCGTGAATGTTAGTTCACCTAAACTCATTGCTAATTTATGACAGATGATCTGTTTGCGAATAAAAGGGGAATACCCTCAAAACAATGTCATCCTATATAGCATGTATGATATAAATGACATTATTGGCCGATTGTTTTGGCAACAATCCACGAGGAATAGAGTATGATCCCTGATAGTGTAATACGAGACGAGACATTCGGTAATTTATAAAATGGCCAAATACAGTCTTGCTCTTGCATGCTGATTGCTGAAAGTATAAATACTGAACAACAAACAAAACGTTCTCCCGCAACAGCACAAGATGTTGACCGATATTTGAAGAGACAGCGAGAACAGGAACGAGAATCTCACTTGGTGGCGCCACCGGTACAAGTCCAAGAAGGTAACCATATATTAGAACGCTACTGGATTATGTATTCATTACTGATGCACGATAATACACGCAACACGATAGCTAATGTATCATGGTAAAAAATGTCATGTCAAATATCTCACTGATACATGTTGCAGTCGACAGTCAAGCTATAAACGTACTGGACCAACCTAAGGACTATGAAACCCGCATGCAAGAAGAGTATATCGGCTCGACTTTAAACGACCGTATGTATCAAAATATTTCTGTAAAATGTTGTTAAATAGTATCCACATACGGACAATTCTTGTAAAATTAGCGGTGCTACACACGTGTTAAATGTTTTTCAGGGCCAGGTCATCCAGAATTCTTTGACGCCTTTCTCTGTTATACCCACGACGACATCGTATTTGTGAAACAAGTCATCAACATGCTCGAAGGTGTTCACGGTTTGAAGCTCTGCGTACCAGACCGTGACGTCACACCAGGATGTGCGAAGTACACGGTTCTGACGCACATCATTGCAGCACGGTATGTCGAGAAAAACTGTATCTTGTTATGAATCAATAGTGCGTCCTAAAAAGTGGAGATAATTATTTCTAAAAACTTTCCTAACAGGTGCACCAAGATGGTCATCATCCTATCTAAGGCTTACCTGCTGAGCGAAGAATGCGACTTCATGACGAAATTCGGACATGCTTTGCAACCAGGTAAACAATAAACTTCCACGGTTGTCGCTTCGTCGAATTAATTTATAATGCCAACTGTATGCCCTCAAACATGTATTTTTTCGTCACACAGGAGCCCGGAATAAGAAGCTGATCCCAGTTCTGATTGAGTCGGACTGCCCCATTCCCGACATCCTGCGGTTCATCACGCTGATCGACTTCACCAAGTGTGAGTTAGTCGAGTGGTTCTGGGGCAGGTTGGCCAGGGCTCTACAGGAGAACGCCGCGTCTATGTCCCTCCTGTTCTCGTCCAACATCCTCAAGCAGGCGCCGGATGAGGACACCGCTCCGTACGGTTCGGAGAAGAGGCGGAACGCTTTCCAACACGCCATGTCTTCTGGCAGCGGGAGCCAGCTGCTCGGCATGGTCTCGGAAATGGCAAGTTCGAAATCAGTGTCCGCGCCACAGCTCTCACTCACAGGCCCCCTGTCCAACGTGTCGACGCAGGCCTCCACCTCGGGATCGGCAGACTCCGGGTGCCATATGGCACGAACCGCGCCAGTACACAGTTCGCGCCGAGGCAATCACGTCGCCGACCACTCACAGTCAAGACGAGATAAAAGTTCGAAGAGCAGCAAAAAACACGACAAGATGGAATTCTTCTAAGCATGTGTAATTTGAAACAGCGACAATTTCGAAAATCAAACGAGGATTACTGTGCATCGGCGCGAAATACTGTGTATTTATATCATACTCTGGGGAATTCGAACTGAACGATCGTCAGAACTGGACTGAATATTTCATTTGCTGCTTACAGCATTGTTTGTGGACATGAATGTTTCGCTTAGTGATATTGTTTTCCGCTATCGAGTGAATGCTTCAGAGAGCTTTAGAATGAATATTCATATTTGAGTTATTATGCTATGTTGTTGAAGTTGGCAATTTTCTCGTACTAAATTTAGTTGACAGTAGTCATGCGATATGTTGAAGTGTTATGTTGACGTGTGGGTTAGCATGTATTGCCATGTTAAGTGGATGGGCATTAGATAAAGCTCGAAGTGTTTTGTTATCAAGATGACCACCCTTATTATGTTATCGAGAGATTATAACGGATCGATACTTTTGGTCAGTCGCAAATCGAGTTTGGAGGAAATGCCTGGTCGAAAACATGAATCCTGGTGTAACCTACGCACAACTTCCTATCAGTCAATGTATGGAACTGATGCTTGAAAGACTGACAACTGTCGGTCACATGCCGTCTCGTGGTTCTGACGATGAATGTCATTTGACAGCTCATGAATAAATTTGCGTGCAAAAAAACACTTATTTTCTTGCTTTGCCAAACACGAACCCAATTCTAGCCATCTAGACAATTAAGTGACGTCAAAGTTATATTAAGCAGTGTTAGAGTTATATTAAGTAACGACATTACTATACTGTATTTCATGTTCAAGGACAAAATGCAAGCAAACATACTTTGCTTCCTGTTCAATAAAACTTGGTTCCCCTATGCTGAAATAGGGCCAGAGACAAACGAATCGGAAACTAAGATGCATGATAGATATCCTTCCTTTTATCAGAATATGAACCCATGAAAGTTCCTGTCGCAATCTTGATAGATCGACCCGTACAAAGTCATAAAAGTAAGTTTCAGCATTTTGTTGAAGCTTTTAGTTTCACTTTCCCTTTATGTTTATTGTGAATATAGGCCTACGCGTATCCTGACATACATCAACAATTGAATTGTTTCAAATATAGAACATACACTCTCTATATAAATTTGTTATAAATAGTCGGTTTTAGCCAGACAGGGAAGTGAACTTGTTAACTATTCTCATGACCGCATTCTGGCAAACAGGAGCATTCAGTTCAGCTAATGGCATGTTTATTTACAGTCATCTAATTGGACTGGCACCTAATGTGTGACAATGTATTAATTATATGAGAGATAATCGAGCCGACGAGTGGGTAGCACTCGGATACTGTTTCTCAAACCATGTGATGGTTCATTATCCGTGGGTGCAGCTCTTTGTGCATACAATTTTTTGGGAAAATGGGCTGCGACGTCTCTACGAACTTGTACAATCAAACCACGGCCTACACGTCACGACTATTGTAATGTGATATAATTCCAAAGAAATTCAAACAATGAGCAGGATCAAAGAAATTACCACGAACGCAGGCCTTTTGTATAATATTTTATTAAACGGGTAAATGTTTCGATATTTCCTCAAATTTTGCTCAGGGATATATAATACCAGAAGAGTATAACTTCAAAAATTGAGGATGTTCGAATCATTTCAAGGGTAAAGTAACGGGTCCGAATTATGAGAAAATGCACTCGATCAAGCATGTGACAACCATTTTGAGAATGAGTGTAGCTAGGCTATCTGAGCAGGCGCCTCTGCCCCTGTATGTGCCTTAAGGTACGGTCACACTGCCCAAACGCATGAATTACGTATGAATTCCGTACAAAATTTTAGTCTTACGCGATACATGTGTCATTTGCGTATTTCATCATTTTTCTGACGTGGAACCTCAGTGGTTGTATGTGGATGTACGCCCGATCATCGTTTTACGCGATTCCGGGTTTGAAGCAGCTCAAAAACCGGTTCGCGGAAGACTTTACGCAGTTTTAAGCTGTTTTTACGTTATGTCTGCGTGGGTTGCGTAGTTCTTACGTGGACAATGCGCGAAATATGCGTAGAATATTAGTGATTGTTCGCGAAAATGTTGCCGCTATCGCGTTCATCGATGACTTTTCACTGAAAAAAAAACAGACAAATCGCGCATGTTCCGCACTAGTAACACATATATTTCACTTAAAATAATTGACAATCACTTAAAATCACTTTAAAAATCTGCTTTGCGCTGAAGTGCATGCTTTGTTAGTGATTTGTACGTGACATTTCCGTAGTTCTTGCACAATTCATCGCTGATTTTTCATCACGTAAATCAGCAAAAATGGTCAAATTCTCCACTAACAATCACACACAACCACATCTTAACCAAATTTTGTATTCATGCGTTTTCGGCTGTCTGGCCGGGCCTTTAGTCACAGACCAATCCCCATGTCGGCGGTAGCACACTGGCCACCGTCCCTGGCTTTGTCCACTGTCACCAGACTCAACCCTTATCTACTATAATACAAGTGTGTGTGTATATGTTTATCCTTATGAACATGATAGAGAAGCTTGCCCAATGCATGGACTGATAACTACCGCGTTAAGCCAGCGATGATATTAGCCACTATGTCATACAAACTCACATTACAACACAACTAAGTAGCAAATGTTGAGCAAGGAAAACACGCACCTTGATTCTTTGGCAAGAATAATGGACATGAACCTACGCATAGACGAGCGCCATTCCAATAATGATGGTATTAGCTAGGATGGTGAAGAATATAGGCCTATAGGACAATTGATCTCCGTGGTACTGGTTCAAGTCTTATTTGTGTTCATGGACGCACATGTAAACTCAAATTCGGCTGTTGTGATGCTCAGTACAGCCTACATATACAAGCTACAAGCGAAGAGGCTGTATATTTTCTATATTTCTGTTGTTTTGGGTATCACTACAGAGGAACTGTTTCGCGCAAAACTATGCAGAAACGACAACTTTCAATGTCAAATTTTGACAAATTTGAAGTTGCACTGAAAAATTAGTAAATGCACGCGCACCATTCTGCAAAACTGCAACATACAAGTGATCGCTCTTACCATAAACTCTTCACGCTTGGAATGGCTTTGAAAAAAAAAATTGAGATTCCCAAACCATCAACATTGAAACAGATATTTAAACCGGAACTGTTCCTGAACAAATTGTGTTCTGTCTACGGATATGGTCAAACATATATATGCGATTGAAATGTTGCGAGCAACTCCGAATGTACAAACAACCAAACTGCTAGAGAAGATAATATCCTGCACCATCCTCCTTGAAATAATTATTGTAAAAAAAAATGCGTTGCGTTCTCTCAGTGCCTCTCTCAAATTTCCGTGGGAACGTGCTGTGACCCATCTTCGATTGTTAAGTTTCACTTGGAACAAGGAATCGATTCACCTGCAACTCGATCATGACATGTTGTTGATACCAGCAGGTCTTTAATTTGATATGATCAATACATTCCAAATCGACCATGCCACCAGGTTTCTGAACATATCCAATAAATACAGGTATTGGCGATGTGTCATGTCAAGTATATCATATTTTAATTGTCAACATATCAATTATTATCAGAGATATATTCTTTTCTTATTGGTGTTATAGTGTTCCAGGACGTATTAGATATTTCCATGTGGCCACAATGTGACCCTATCTCTGATTGGCTGATGTCATTTGAGGGGTGATTATTTACATGTGGAATACTAAGTGCATGATCGATCTCCAATTTTGCACTATCATACCTGGTATAAATAGGGCGACTCTGACCAGTTTCTGACAAGACAGCCAACTGCCTGGACCATCGTGCTGAGAAACTCTGCTTGAAAGGTATGTAGGCGACTAAATGTATACTTGAAATAAACTTTCAGAAATCTCAATCGTTTACATGATCAAGCTACTAAACAAGCAAATAACATGTGACTCGTGTCCATATAAGGAACAAAAAGCACTAGATTTGTTACATGATGTAACTGGGCACACATCCACTCCTTCCTTCGTTTTAATTTACACCTCACAACAATATAATTTACATGTATAGTTGCCCAAAAGCAAAAGCTTGTGAACAAGATCAGTACATTACTTACAATACTTTTGCAGATCATATTCAGTATGGAGACGACACTTATCCTACTGTGTTTATTTGCAGGTCAGTAATCGGGTTTAAATCACACTTCCCATGCTATTTTTGTGCTAGCTTTACATTCCATGAGACCATACCGAATTGAAAGCTATTGTGTCGATTTGGGAAGGGTGAAGAAATGATTGAAGGATTGTGTAAAAGTGTAATGAGAGGATGACAAACGGTAATTTTATTAACAAAAATGTGTATTCTAGTGAAGATATGAGCATTTATTTGCAGTGGCTCGTAGTCAATTTTGTGACTTATCAAGCCCCTTGTACCCTCACGGCGCGGCAAGTGGAGACACTATCGAGGAATCGGGAGATGACAACGTTGTTGTTTCATACAATGGGAACTTCAAGTTCTTCGGATCAAATTACACTGAAGCTTTTGTTAGTATCATGTTTGTTATTCAAGTATATTGGCACAGCCTGAAATGTATATACCACCATAATAACACATGTTCAACTGGATTATGAGAGATAACAATATATTGCAGAAACGAATTATCTCCAAATAAACATTTCAGGAATAGACACGAAAGTCAACTAAATGTCCATATCCAACGTCACTGAAATTGTTGCTGTTATGAGATAGACACTCATAAATTTATCATCAAACATGTAAAAGCATTCAGCACATATTTTATTGATGAATAAGGGAGGTTTTGTGTAGGCACCTATGATGGTCATAACTCGAAGATACCATGAAATTACGGGGTTATCGTGAAGCAAGGACCCCGTGAAAAGACATATAACCTGCCGCGATTTTAATCAGCCTTTTCTTCTATTTGAAGGTGATTACGAACGGTCCTATCTCGTTTGACGTCGGTAAGTTTTCACATTCGTTTACCCTGCATTAGTTGCATTTCTTTCTGTAAATATGATCCAATGTCTGGATTCACTAATCATTTCATTTCTCCTTCAGCATACACGTCTCCCGGACTCGATCGATATCCGAAAAACGAACCGTTCCTCACTGCCTTTGGGGCTGACGTGGCCTTGTGGGTTTCATATCATGATCCCCAAGACTATCTCGGTCAAATTGAATATCGCAAAGTGACGACAGAAGGAACAGAGTTCGAGACTGCAAGGAGTGATCTGGCAAGGATTAACAGCAGCGCGGATATCGATTACCTTATCATTGTCACCTGGAATGGTGTACAAGAATGGGCTACGCGTGATTCCGTAAGTTTCAATCATTTCATAATACTGGTCATTGCAATAGACACGGTTGAAGCAGCCAGGTATATATATATATATATACTGTGTGTATTGTGATTTCAAGTTAGACCACACATTCCTTTTTTTGTTGTTGTTCTCATAGTCAGTGAAGCCGAGTATCATGAGTTTTTTCTTTCCTCCACTTGGGATATGTTCAACTAATATTTGATCATCAGTTTCAGTTGCATAACATGAAACTTTCAAAAAATGTGTAGCTGCTAACAGAGCTTTCTTGACCAAGTGTAATTGTATATTTTGTTTGCTTTGGGGTTGATTTGAATTTACTCTGTGGACGATATTTTATTGTTGGATGAATAAAATTCGGCTCTGAACCTGGAACCAACACATCCTTACAATTAGCTCTAGCGTGAGGCAAATAATTGATCCCAATACAGCTTGCCAAAATTATGGCTTTGAATTATACGTGTCGAAAAAAAAAACTATTGTACTAACTGATATCATTCAATCCTTTGTACTGTCAATCTCCACAGCAAAACTGCTTCCAAACAGTGCTTGTCTTGACGATGGACGGTGGCATGTATTCTATATTCAACTACGGACACATGGGCTGGGTCGATGCTGACACCATGGTGAGATATATATGCAATGGAATAGCTAGATCACTAGCAACAAAACACATGCAGCCTATTTAGCGATACAGCACGCATCTTTCATCCACTGTCATTTCTGAATATGTAATGCCTATTGTCTTGGTATATAGGTTGGCTTCAACAAAGGGGACAGTGTCACTATTGCTCTCCATGACCCGTTGACGCTTGAAACAGCCTCGAACGTAAACATCCCAGGACGAGTTGTTATGAAAGTCGATGACGCCACATTGGCGTCCCAGCCGGCACGTTAGTAAAAGTTCGTCAAAATATTTCAAATGCACTCAAGCCATTGCTGTGCACAGCCCAAACTCAAATCGTTTTCGTTTTTTTTTTTTAGCTCAACCGGTAACTGAGCAGACTTGCACACTGTCCAGTAATGGGGAGGTGACCGGGTATGATGGGTTCCCTGGACCTGCACTTCCAGCTCGCAAGAAGTCATTGCTAACCAAACCCCTGGTCAATGAAGAAGAGCCCTGCAAATTCCGTGTTGCTGCTGCCGTTGATAGAGATGTAAGATTCTGAGATTCTGGTGATATGATTAATCTTTTGATATTCTACTGGTTGTACTGTTTCGATACATACACGACTACTGCTGATCACTATGAAGTACTTCGCTATTCCCCCCACGACGTCCGTCTGTTCACAGAATGTCGTCGATTGGGTAGCAGTCAATCTTGGAGTACATACAAATCCTTCCAAGTTCATGCGGACTTTCACCTTCAACCAATTCAATAATCAAGTCGTTCTCGAGAGGGGACAAGGGGTATGTAGGAAATATCATGACCACTGTCCAGTGCCATGCTTGAACCAGTGCCATACAAAATGAACACTACATATGATAGATATATAGATATAGACATACATCAACTGAAAATGTATAGTTGCTGCCCTTTAATAAAACAGATAAGTGGTGGGCCAGAGGTTGTCTCACTTCCTTTCAATGGAAACTTTGGCGGCCAGACAGTGAGCATATCCGAGACTGGGGATGGATGGTTGCTCCACTCGCCCTGTGGCTACTCCGTCACCGTCCAGCCGTCTCTTCCAGACTTTGCTGTGGTCAGCGTTGGATCGGACTACACCACATTTGATGGACCCTGTGGAAATCCCATCTGAAGAGAACAAGAGGTTCATCAATAAGCAGTTCTGCAGCAAAGCATGGATATCCTGTAACAGAATAGACGGAATAAATTAATACACTCATCCAGTTTGACATACTACGAGATTTTAAGTGTTGAGAGTTTCAAATGTTCTTACACAATTATTCGATTGAAGAGTTTAACGAAAATCAAATTCAAGTCTATGGAAGAATGACGATGTATTGGCGTATAGAAGTAACTATGCTGACAGTATTGGAAAGAATGAAACTTTCCACAACCCTCACATTCTGGTACATGTCTTTTCCATGTGCTAGATGAGTAACCAAGATTGTAAAAATAGTGGTGAACAATGAGTTCGGACTTGGAAGTATGGAGTCGAACAAAAAAAATCACATGAAGCCAACCTTCGGCCGCTGATAAGACGAGTCAATTCTGTATTACGAGTTTTATTGTGTAGAGTGCCTCTCGGTCTACATGTATAAAGTAGATTCTTATCAACAGACTAGGCACAAAATCATACCCAGTAATATACAGAGGCTGTTTATTCATGACGTGTATATCTCCAACACAATCAAACATAAGAAGGCAACCCCAGTCATCAGCCGTTGGACTGTCTTATGAAAACGGGAACTATACTGATCAAAACTTTGCAAAATGTGCACGCTGCGAGCGGCTCGTGACGGTTCGTTCGCGGTATTCCTGCTGAGTTTGTCGGGTTTTATTGTGGCTTTCTGCACGCCCTACTGGTATGAAGGGACGTCTATACACGAGGGTTTGTGGCAGGGTTGCCAGGAAGAAAATGGCGAGAAACACTGCTGGGCAGTAGGTGGCGAATATTCAGGTAAATACGGTATTGGAACACCACGCATACTCAATATCACACAGTTTTTATCAAAATGTAACCAACCATCTATGTACTACATTACCTCTATCTTCACAGTTTATATTTTATACGGCAGTGTGAACCTGCCACTCTGCTGTCCAAACAGATGGGAGCATCTGAATATGTGACTGCATAATTTGACTCGATCATTTCAGATAAGTATATCATAGGCGTGCAGTCGACCATGGTGATAGCGTTAGTCTTCTATACTATCGCACTCGTTCTCTACTGTTTCTGGATGAAACAAGAACCTAGGTATCTTGCTGAAAAAGGACTTGGCGCTCTGGGGAAGTCGACGCTGATTTGCAGCACATTTGGCGGTGAGAAAAAAAACACTGACATATTGAGCGGCCAAAAAATACAATGAATTCAAATCATTTTTTGCTCACTATTTTGTACATTGCAGGCTTCAGTAATTGCATAGCGGTTATCGTCTATGGAGTGGATTTTCTGGAAGTTCCATACGTCACATTGACGTGGTCGTATTTCCTGGCTGTGGTCAGTGGGGGATTGGTACTGCTCAACGGATTGATAACAATTTGTATGGCCTTTCGGCAATCCGTGAGCAACCCAAAGTTTGTCACGAATGACTTTGAATTGACAGTTCCCAATGTGCAACAACGATAGGGATATATTAGGGTACCCTTGTGTTATCATAGCACATATAAAATTCGTAACGTACTTGTAAATGGACAGTAATTGTTTGATGTTTTTCGCTGTATACTTTATTCATGCATAATTATGATGACGACGCGGTAATATCTAAGACAAAAACATAGGCCTACACTAGTTTCTATATACAAATAATCATTTTCGAGATGACAATATTTGATGACAATTTGTTGGTTTGTTGGTGCAAATTTCTTGACACAAAGTAATTATTTGTTGTCTTGATGAAATTATACCAAATAATCACGCGTCTTTATTCACCGATGAAATTTCGTGCAATGTAATAACCAAAAAAAAAAAGATATAACTTGTCACGAATTAATTTGATCAATGCTTTATGTTGGCCAACAAGTGAAATTGGTTTCAAGATAGAATCATATATGGAAGCTGTGTAAATATATGATCAAATATGTTCAATACAACATATTGTTGAACGATATCACAGTTGTTGACCAGACAAGAATGGTAATGTTTTTTTATAAGCTCAGCGATATTACAGTCAATACACTTGTTACATTGGCCTCCACCTGTTCTGGAGCTCGTTTGATGGTCACAAAGAACTCTTCCCAAAATCCATACATACTCATAGGCTGAGGTGATGATGACATGGTGATATATTGATTATATTGTTGTTGACTAACGATTTTGGAATTGCTATACAACAGTTGTCAGTAAATCATTCATGGAACACATGGTTAATGTGTTCAGTGATGGGTTTTATCTTTTAAGAAGTTCGTTATCAATATAATTATTGGGTTTTTTGAGGATAGGCCCATATACGTTCAATGTTTGGAACAAATGTAAAATCTGGCCTCTAATTGAATATCATGACGTCAAAGAGTGATTTTTTGTTAATTTAGATGACCAATTATTGTATCTGATATCAACTATGTAGTTAATTTATTGCACCTATTGAATATCCTGGACTAATAGCCCCCTCTTCGCGACAAAACCTTCAAGTTGCCTTGGTAACTACGTTACTACTAATATGACTCCTAGCAGTAATATTTATGAACACCATTAGCTATCCTTAATGTTGTCATGATAAAATGAAAACAATTTCACTTGATGGCGTTATGAATACTGATTATAAGTTAATGTTGGGTTAAACTATATCAAAATAGACCCGTTATGTGAGACTAGTAGCCAAAACCATTAACAAACTTTAAATTTCGCTCGACACAACCGCACAATTGTTCTATCATGGATTTGAAATAACATCACAGTATAAATAATATTACTTAAGGTAAATTCGTCATGTGAATCTACAATATGTACTAATATTGATGACAAGATATATTGAAGTGATAAATTTCCATGAACACATTTACAGGATAACTATTGGGGGAAAAAACGAGGTTACTGAATGCATCTATGGTATAATTGATAATATGGAAAATTTGAACTTATATTAGTAGACTCCGTGAAGTGTTCAAGCGATTTATGTCGGATCACTAGAGATTTGAAATGTTCACCACTGGGCTGAGTTTAGTTCTGATCTCCCGAGGTAGTTGAGAGTCGATCGTCTCTTTCTGTGCCGGATCTCGGTGTTCTTGCGTCCTCGATATGGAAAATATACCCTTCCGCCTTCTTCTCGACAACTCTTGTTTTCTGCAGACAAAAACATACAGCTGATAAAGTACCTGACGATATTACCCACCTAATAATCTGAAAACCACTATTTGCTGGAGAGTTTACTGAATGTTGTTTGGTCGAATCAACACTGGGTTATACCATAACTCTGTTGACTGTATATGTAGATTCCAAGAATGCCTAGAATGATCAAAACATGTTCATACCGTTTGAGATACCAGTGGAGCGCACCTAGTGTCCCCGACACAACAGCGAGGCACCCCACCACAATAAACAGAATTTCATCTAAAATATAAAACATTACTCCAGACAAAAAGCTGATAGGTTTAGCTTCAATCATCCGAAGCGCGTGAATAGAAGATGTTTTATCCAAGAAATAACAGCTGAATTATGTATTATTGGAAAAATTATTTGAACTGCAACCAAATAGTGGTCATGTGGTTACTTTAAACTTTATTATGTTTTTTTTCGGCATGGGTATATCTATTTAAAAAAATATATTTGTGAAGGTACGGATATTCAAACCATGTGAGAAATCATGTCGATAATACCATACCTTTACCTACTACCCGATATCGCTTCTGATGGCTACCTACCTGTCTGTAACGACGCCATCATCCCTCATCACATACAGGTATATCCTCACACATATGATGCAACATTGATATTGAGGCTTCGTCTCGGATTCCTCGGTATCGTGAGATAGTACTTTAACTGGGGACTTCAACATGGTTTGTCGATGCAATAAAGCGTTCTACATATTGTACAGTATACATTTATTGGTAATTCAAACAAAATTTATGGCAACTTGTTTTGAAGATGCACCTCTAGTGTCCGAACATAAACATGCTTCGCCTCATTGGTTGATGGAGATCAGACAAACAACTTAAAACATTTTACGACAGTTTTCTCGTCAATCTCTTCGAACCATACCATTTTCTTGACAGTGTCAGTACCTACCATGTGAACTCAAATTACGTACCAAATATATTTGTTCTTTTGGTTTATCAAGACCACTAGACCGGCTAGTGTAACATATTGATAGGCTATGTGAAATCTGATTTGCTGTGTACCGTATTGCTTATCGGTAGCTATATAACATCCTTGAATGGGTTGTTCAAGTGGGGCGTTATACCTCGGATTTCAACTGGAACAAGCAGCTCGTCTCTCGACAGGCTAAATACATTATACAATACATCTAATATTATCTAATATCTAATACATCTAATCGAGTTGTTCCAACGGCCACACGATATTCAAGATTTTAATTATGTGTAGCCGGGTATTCATTTATGGGTTTGTGCTAAAGTTATTTATAGTGGTAGTTGTATACGCTGTAGTATGGTAATTCCACTACTGACGTCATTTCCACTGTAATAAAATAAAATAAAAGGCTTTGACGCCAAATTCAATTGCCAGTCTGATAGTCGCACCTGTATTATACAACACTGTGAATAAACTGCACTGTTTCTACCTGTGTGTCCTGGAGTCCACATTCTGCTGAAGAGTTTACACCATTATTGGCAGACCTGTTGTTATACTGACATGAATCCGAATTCATCCAACTCCGCGAAGTGAAGGAATTGAGAAACAAAGAGGTATAGATGTAATTTAACTTTCCGATACATAGACTATGTAATGTTCCTGGTTGAAAATTCCTGAGTGTGGGAATTATTTAGAGGTCATAATTATATGTTCGTGAACTGGAAAGTGAAATACCACATACTCGTCTAAATTTTTCAAACTAGTTAGATTTAAGGATGCAGATTTATAAAGGATTTTAACTTGTAAACAGAATATTTTACAAACGTGACAATAACATTTCCCCAGTAGGTTTCATATCTACTCAAGTTCAGCAAAAGCGTAAAAAGAAAACTTGAGCGCATAATTTTCTCAGTTCCCTCTTTCCAGTAAGGTCAATAGGTTTGTCACCATTGAAATAATTCCACGTTGATTAATCAGGGAAGCCAAACATATCAAATGTGTTTTGCTAAAATCTGTGCCAGTCAGTCAACTCAGACTGTGATAAATTAATGTACTTTACGTTATAAGTAAATTATATAGTGTATTTTCGCACCTATTATAGCTTTCAGTAAAATATTTCATGCAAATGTTTAGCATATTTCGTATTCGCTCGCTGCACGATAATATTTTGTATACTTTGCACTTCTTCGTGTTTAATATCCAGAGAAGAACTCGACATCAATTATAACAAACACGAGCCAACAACAGATGTGTCAACCTATATATGTTTTATAGGCATGACAGACTAATATATTACTGTATGTGCATGTAAACGGTGGACTTTGAGAGGTGGATACGATATCTGGTGGCTCTTTTTATACTTTACTCAAGTGTAGTGCTAGAGATTAATTTACATGCATTTATGGATGTGCATTACATGGATTCACATTCGGTATCAAATATACGAATACACAAACCATGGAGAGATTGAGCTTCGCATACAGCAAACAGACAGCAAGTTTGTATCATGCCACTCTTCCTTACCTACTAGAGAAAAGAGCTCAACAATCACCAACAAAACCAGCGAACATCATTCGAAATTTGACTCAATGACAAGAAGCAATCAGTCACGCGAGATGTGGTAACATTCGCAGACTTGGCTGATAACAGCCTCAAGCTAGCTTGTGCTTTCTTGGAAACAGGGATCAGACCAAAGGACCGAATTGCCGTGATAGGGTCCTGTTGTCCGGAGTATCTCTACCTTGAGTACGCTTGTCAGAGAATTATGTCGTTGATGGTGAGAATTCTTACAACAATCGCCACGTCCGATGCAGTAATTGGGATTCTGAGGAAGTATAACGTGGAAGCACTGGTTGTCGAACAAGGAGAAATCGACGAGAGGCTTTATGATATGTTTCCAGAGTTGCTCTCGGGTGATCTCTCGATTGGTGCTCAAAAATATGGACTCACAGACTTGAAGCATATCATTTACTAGAACCTAACCAGTGAAAATCCTCATCACGGGAAAGGACTGGAATTGCATCGAGAAGTTCTGCGGTGGAGCCACATCTGCAAACCAAGATGTAGTGAAGAGAATCCAACAAGGCCAAGATCCGGATGACTCAGCGGTCGTTCTCGTGGGTCGGGGTTAACTGGAATGCCCAAGTTTGTCGTGCACTCACATGTCTCCTTTATACACTGATGTGGTGGTATTTACCAAGCATTTGGAGACTGTGATAATCCGGACTTTGTATACATGAGCGATCGTCCTACCTCTTGGGTTGTTTGGCTTCACCATAGGCTGGACACTGATCAATTTGGACCCAGCTCTGTCAAGAACAAAAGGAGGGATGGTCATCTACGTCGATGTTGTAAGAGAAGAAAAGGTCACTGCTACATTCGCGATAACTACGTGTTATACGACATGATGGTAGGGGCCAGGAGCGGTTCGCTGACGCTGTCTACACCACTGTAGAGTGTGATGACAGGCGGAGAGCGGACCCCAGATGAAGTTCTTGAATTTGCCAAAAGTTATGGAGATCCTGGCATTACCGTACTCACTGTTATCCAAATGAATAATAATTTGATGCAATTATTCGATTTTTTAAAAATAAACAACTAGTCGGTGCTTTAACGTGTATCAATAAACGCCTACATAAATTATAAAATTGGATTGTGCTATGGCCTGAAGTATGACCTCAGGTTTTGAAAACTGCTGTCAATAAGTCCGCTATACATACAACTGTTTGCAGTATCTGATTTATACCTGTCTTAATTATCGAGGTCATTCGAAAACATCACGCTAGCCTATGGTGCAACTGTAAGTGGTGCTATGGCATTCGCAAAATCCCAGGAGCTGCCACAAAATGTCGACTACGAGGAGTTCAGTTGGATGTCTCCTGGCGATTCTACACAGTTCAAAGTCACAGACGATTGTGGGACGCTGTTACCTCGTGGATCGTCGACGATGTATCTGTGAAAACTTGTGCAACTTCGATTGGTTACCTTGACGACGAGGTACAGACAAGATCCTTCCTGTCAGGAAGTGGGTGGTTCAAGACTGGCGATTTGGGGATCATCCGAGAAGATGACAGAATCAGGATAGTCGGTAGAACTAAAGATGTTATATCAAAGGGCGGGAACAAAATACTTCCCATCCAGTCTGAGATTGTTCCATCTAAACACTCCGTTGTCCTGAAGGTCGTGGTGATTTGAGTTCCTGATGCGAGACTCTTCAAGGAAGTTTGCGCATGCGTAGTGTTGAAACCCGGCGAGTATGTTACTGACGAAGAGCTTCGAGCTTTCTGTGAGAAACAGGCAGTTGCAAAAGATGTCTTGGGATTGCCAATATACCACATGATTCTCGAGGGATTTCCAACTGTATCAAAGGGAAGGTGGACAAGATCGCATTGAAATCAAAGGCCATGTCTGCTTTCAATCTAACTGATCATGTCTGAAATATAAACATGAACGAATAACGTGTGAAACGATGTGAATAAAGCACTACACGTGCTGATTTGTATGTTTTCGAATTATCATCACGTTTAAAGATTTATCCACATCTCAACAGAGAGGAGGACTTTGATCATGCGATGAATCGCATGTGAAAACTCTTCTAGACTCCTTCGATATGAATATTATATTCGATGAAGACTCCAAATGTTTAGTATGTGTAGAAGATTGGGAAAATGAGATACTAGTATCAAACAAACTGGAGTAAAGTACATGTAACGTAAGTAATTACGAGCTTTATTTTATTTATACAAGTAGCTATGTGAATAAGGATACTCGTTCTTTGTTGGAACATATTAGGCTGAGTATGTTACTCTTCGAAATTGAATGGAAAGATATACTAAGGGCTGGTTTACACGATCAAATTACTTCATACTTTCTACTTCAAATTCCTGAAAGTGAGTTTGATGTAGTTTGATGGTGGGTGTACACACGATCAAACCCGTTACGTCAAACTACTTTAAACTACATCAAACTTTCAAATTCCGGTTCACACGGTCAACTTTTTCTTTTGACGTTAATTTCTAATGCTCCGTTGTTGAAAGTTGAATCAAAACTGACCGGATGTCTTATATTTCGATCTCATGAGTTTCAAAGTAAACATAATGCTTTTCCTTAATTGGATATGGATACGAGTTCAAAATAGTGTGACTGAAATTGATCACATTTTGTGGTGCAGTATGAAGTAGCTTGAAGTAGTTTGAAGTCTCACGATCAAACTTGGCGTCAAGTTCCAAAGTTTGAAGTAGTTTGGAGTAAAAATTTGAAGTAGTTTGATCGTGTACTCAATCAGGACTCGAGGATGTCTTGGCAATATCGTATAGAGAACAAAGTTGTTTAGTATTAACGTAGACAAAACATATTGCCCAATTTTGAAAATATTAGCGATGAGGAAAAAAAATCGTAAGACTTGCATCTTTATGTTAGGAGCACATGCCCATATATTTGTGTGAATGTATTACGCATATAAATATTGATACATTTGGCATTCAAGATTATTACTATAACACATATCATGTTTTCCAATCTAAAGTTCATAATAAGTCTGTGAAGATGGGAGTACCTTGTTTGTATTTTTATGATGTTATTTGTTTTTTGCATACTCTGTTCGCTCCAACAATCGTCAAATCAAATCATATGCTGGAAATTGATACTTGAGTTCAATAACCTTTTGGCATGGCATGACCTTTTGTTCGTCATCGGACAACATTTTTATTTTGAAGTTAATGGTCGGATTTTTCTTTGGTGGCTCGTTTGTAAGCTGTGCATGTATGAAAATGAAATGCATTCAATCACTTGGAAAGCCTGAAATGTTGTCCCAAAAGACCAAATATAATATACCAAGTTTTGGAACTTTGCTGCAAATATATCCAGTAACCTTCTAATTTCATAATTGCATGACATTTTGGACTGTTTATGTTCGATGACAAAACGCTTGTAGATTAGGTATGTATTATGAGAATATATAAAGTCAGTTATGGCACATGTTTTGGTGACCTTAAGCTTGACCCCATAATATTGAGTGGTAAGTCACATCCAAGCTGAAATGTGTACATTTACATGTGCATACAAAACAACTGCAGATAGAGCTTTGCTTTGTATGATGAGCTTATACGACGTTATATGTGGTAGATCTTTTGTGGTCTCGATTTTACCTCGAGTGACCTTGCGTAGTGCATCCGAAGGTCACCTCTGGTCTGAAATGTTTTAATTGGCCTTCATCGCACTGAACCTTGGACACTTAACGACCTGCTTACAAATATCTTATTCCTTGTGAACAATACTTCCAAGCACCAGCATATCAACTCTAGCCCCGACTTGTTGAGCAGTTGGCATATGATACCTTTCTTCAATGGTATCATCTCCGCGATGACGTGAGAACAGAATCCACCATGACATTCAAGCTCGTTGTGGGAAGTGTAACTTGTTCACACGGCTTCGTCGCCAGTGCCATTATGGTTTTCTTCGCCCCTTCTTCTGACAGCTCATCATGATCGAAAACAGCGACCCACTTATCAGTGGTTGTAGAGTATGTAAGTATTTCAAGTCCTCTCAGATTTTCTGAGTTTCGTTCAAGACGTGATCATCAAACTCCTCAGCTACGTCCTGGTCTGGTCTGTCTGGCAATGAATTATCCAGTTTGAATCCCGTGCGACTGTTGGACACCTTATACTGCTTTTTCATTTCGTCTCTCGCTCTGTGAAGATATCTTCCAACGTATACACATAAATATCATCCACTGATCTTGTCTATGAGCTACATTTGTATTAGGTTTGACTTATGAGCAGATGAGAAAGTCACATGCAGTGGATATTTCGCTGATCTTCAAGTTGAGATTATGCGTGGTGAGTATGAAGGTCCATAAACTCAGTTGGACAGTTGTATACTAATCTCATCAGGTGTACAGTACAAACAATTACATTTCACCCACGGTCTGCCTCTGATGACGCCAGTGTGTCTTTTGATAAAATATTTGTTTCTATTCCAAAGACGAATGGTGATATTCCAAAACTTTGTTTTTCATCCCGTCGCGTCCCTCGCGAGGCAGTGCGCCGCTGCTAGGTGATGACACCTGGAATTTAGGTAGAAGAAGCAGTGGACTGGACGATGGCTACCGAGACGATCGGTCCGAGATGATGCAGACCGTCAAAGAGTGTAGAAAGACGAGACTTGTAGAAAAAAGGTAGCGTGTGAGCTCCCACGTTGCTGCCTTCAAACGCTCAGGTAGAGCCATGTTACGGACAACCGAACAGGAAGAACAGACGGCGCAGATCTTGTGAGCCGACAGCCGTGTAGCTGAAGAAAGTCACGACGATCTTGACAGTAGGCAAGCGTGACGACCAACTTGATCCAGAGAGAGAGGACATCCTAGGAAACTCGTCCGCGTGACACCGAGAACAGAAGAAAGAGGCGAGAGCTAGGTGGTTTTGCCGACTTCATCCTCTTCAAGAACAGGCGTAGCACATGCACAGGACACAGACACAGATGCCTGTAGACAGAGGCCAGTAGAGCGAGCGAAAGAACAGTAACATTCGCATCCCCACCGCCAGGCAAAAAGGTAAACTCGGTTCTGGCTAGAAACCCTGAGTCATACTGTAGGGTGACGGAAGACCAATCCTCGGGACGTAAAAACTCCGCTGACAGTCCTTGGAGCTCATTGCCCGCTTCACGGAAGAACGGGCCAAGAGAAAAACAGTGTTAAGCAGGAGAAAGCGCAATTCTGCTTCCTCGAGTGGCTCAAATGGAGACTTGTTCAAACTTGACAGTACCAGAGACAGATCTCCCTTCGGTGCTCGAGAAACCGGCGTTAAGTCCTGGGCGAAGGACTTACACAAAGCGGTCCTTCCATCGAGATCGAGAAATCCAAACCGTAGGCAGACCAGAAACTGCCCAAGGACGTATGATAACCCTTGACGGACGTAAGTGCCCGCTTATGCTTGTCCCTCCACCAGACGAACAAGTCCGTTACCATAAGGAAAAAGGGGATGGACCAGCCTGCCATCAAGTACACCAAGCGGAGAAGACTTTCCACTTGGCTCGGTAAAACTGCTCTGAGGATGACCGAACTGTTGTGGACAGCCATCATGCAGCCTCCTCAAAAAGTAGATGTTTATGCACATTTAAATGAACTACTTACCTACCTACCCTAAAAAAACACTTAAGGTAGTCCGCTCCAAACAGTGAGGGAAGGAGGTCAAAGGTTTTTTTTAAATAAATACCTGTATCAACATTATCTAGAGCTTCAAAATGATATATTTTATAGAGTAATTGTTCAGCATCCTGAAACTGAAAAAAAAAGAGGGGGTCACCGTATCCGTTCGCATGGAAAACACAATGCAAGATGTGAGAATGGACAAAAAAATGTGCAAAAATGCCAGAATTTATGTCATTTTAGGTAAATATGTGTGAATTTGATCGAATATGTAGAAGAAACGAGCACGGTGACCCCCTATTCTCTTTTCAGTATTAGGATGCTGATCATTTATTCTACAAAATAATGTCATTTTGAAGAGATAATATTCCAGAAATGACTTTTAAAATTTGACTCTCCGTTACCTCCATGTTTGTAGCGGACTACGTTAATATCTAGAAATGTATGTATCAACCTGTTACCGCTATTAACCAAATTTTGATGATACCAATAAGAATTCTAATATCAAAAACTTTCAGAATAGAAACAAAGCCCAACCAAACATTTATATCTGAAGGCACACGGGCGTCATCAGGGGCAGACAGTGTGTAATCTTTCAAGTAGTTGTTTCTACTGTACACCAGATGGAATTAGTGTACAGCTGCCCAACAACTTATCAAAACAATTTAGAAAGCCGAAACAAGTTATGCCCTCTGTTATTCACCAATAAAGTATTTAATAGCTTAGCAACCTGTCAAATATCATTTATTTTACATGTTTGGTATTATTTACTTTGTGAATGAAACAGTTATCGTGGTAGTAAACGTCTGTGTGTTTTTTGTCTGTGTTTGTTTTTCTTCTCATGACTGGCTGGTACTTTTCGAAAAAAAAATTGACGGGAAACAAAGAAAAAACACAACATGGCCTAAAGCATGTCTGTTCTGGACGACGAGTCCGAAAATAGCGTCCGTTTTACTGTACGACGCACCGAGACAGAGATGCCACGCTGTCACTGAAATTTCAGTCACATCACAAGTGTGAAAAAATAGACTCTCACCAAAAATTAGATATGAAATTTGGGTGGCAGTTTTTAAATTATATGTTAGTGCCTGATCCACAGCACTGAATTCAAGAAGGAAATGTGTTTGCTGTGAAAGCAAATGTGAGACATCGCTCAAATACTGCTCCCAAAGAGTGATGTGATGTAAGGGGACACCAAAATCAAATTTTGAACGCCTCAAACTGGGTGCTTTCCAGTTGAATGAGCAAATTAAAGTCATGCTCTAGTCACTATGTCATTTTGCTACTCAACGGTGTTGTTAAATTATGAAATACTCAGCATAAAACATTGCACTCAACAGGTAACAGGTCAAACACATCGTCTCGTGTTTGAAGCACACCAATGAATAATTCTTCAGATCACGCAAAGAAAAAGCCTGCGCCAGCTATTCATTGAGAAAACAATTCAAAAATTTAGAAAATGACATTTTGGGAAGTACAGGAGTAGACGATTTGAGTGTGTGAAATCATACATACATGCTTTTGAATCTATTACAACAGATGCCTATCAATAACATTGATTCAACACAGCCTTGTCCAAACTTACATCACAAGTGCAAATCAGTGAGTCAGTGTTCGAAATGAAACATTATGGACACGCTAATCGCAGGACATGATAAGTACTCTTGTTTGGGTTTGAAACGAATCAAATCATATAAGTTCCGACACGAACAATGCCATAAGCAAATTTAAAAATTGGCAAGTGACGTGTGCACAAACGACGGCACAACAATGGCCAGTGTTACATAATCAGTCATACATTTCAATGCATACATAGTTTTATGGCTATTTGCGAGGCTCACATCATACAAAATCAAAAAGCAATATTTAAGTATATACAAACAATGGTGAGAGCTATTGATTTTCTATTGATTTTCTACGCTGCATGACTACACATTGCAACTTCCCTGATGACGTAACAGGGACACCAAAATTCTGGATGAAATATTCGGGTCACTGTTACGTATTCAGAGAAAACATCAACAGATCAGCATGAGTATGAATGTCATCTCCCAAACACCACTGTAAACACATAACACATTAATAACGAGACACTCGATAATTGGGGATTTTGGTCATACGACAATTGGTCATATATCAAATGGTCGGGAATCTGCCAATACAGAAATCATGGGAGAACTAATCATTAATAAAAGTAGAGTTCTTGTGAAATCTCTATTTTGACCATATATTCTCAACCACGACCTGAATTCTCGACACTGACCAAACTTCGCAAGCTCACTCAGGTTTATACTGCATAATATTCTGTTGAATATCTTCAGTGATTTCTGAATTATTACTACTTGAAAGAGTTATTGTAACTTTTTGATTTTGACCTCTTCTGTGACCAGGTGACCTTGACCTTGACGTTCAATATTGAGCTGTAAAATTTCACCGTAATGTTTCTATTACCAAGGCACATCTCCTGAACGGAAACGGTTTAAAAGATTGATACTGGTTTCACAATATGGTCTCGAATCTCAGAACACTCACAAGTCGTGAAATCGTGACCCCAAAATTTTCGACCTTGAGCGATAAGTGGGAGTTTTGGGTCTTAAGGCCATCGGTCGTACGCCATACGATCGGGAATTGGCCAAGGAAAAATACAAGATTAGTTTGAAATTTAATATTGATTAGAACCGGAGTTATAGCAAATTATGTGATTTTCAATCTTGCCGTTGCCATGCCAACCGTTTTCAACTGATTTTGACCAAATTTGAAGAGGACCGAGGCACTACGATAGCACTCCAGCCTTATAAATTTCAGATCGATTGAACCGTTTGCTTTTGAGTTATCAGCGCAGACATTTGCACTGAAACGTCGCTGGCAAATAATAACCGAGATCGTGACCCCGGTAACAGGTCAAAACGTACCCAAGTCGAAACGTACCCAACCGAAACGTACCCAGCCAAAACGTACCCAAACCAAAACGTACCCAAACCAAAACGTACCCATTTTTACTGAAACGTACCCAGTTTCTCTATTTCATAAACCAGTCATATTGACAACCTCAAATAACCGGGTACGTTTTGACCAATCAATCATACAGAAAACTACTCAGCCGTGACCGGCAGGTGTTTAACCAACATACAGCATTGATTAAACACCTGAGAGAACAATGCAAGTATGGTTTAAACATGCCTACCACACTGTCCGGAATCCGTTTCGGCAGAGGATATTGGGAAACGATATTTTTCGGTTGGGAAACGATATGTTCGATTGGGAAACGCCAAGCTGCAAGGGGGTATGTGTTGTTTTCCTCAATAAAGTATAACAAAATAGGTGTAATCGTTAATCAGAAGAGAGACAAACATGCGCTGATGTTGTATAAAGCCTTCAGTGTCGACCAAAACTGCTATACTTGTAATACTATACTATGTAATATCATTTTTGTGACATGAAATGCGATGAAAATCACACCGAAAATCAACAAATGAATACTGATAATTAAATATGTGTCTGATGCACACAAAAAGTAAAACGAGTCAAGAGAAAGGTATATTACATGATCCCCAACGAAAATAAACATTTTACATCGTCTCATTAATAAATGTTTGCTGATTTTCGGAACCATTGATGTTTCGGTGGGTAAACGATACGTATAGAGAAGGCGCCGGTTGGTAATCCATGCTGTTTCGATTGGGAAACGGAAAGTTTTGTACATATGAAATACCAGATCAACTGTTCTACACAAGCAATACTGTGTGGTCTTTAGTGAAAGGTTACCTCGAGTGAATTATTAATTATATGACTGTATGCACAACATTTTGGGTGTGAAATAAGGTGAATCATGTGCCCGGCTCGACATATCAGAAAAAGTTTCGGATTTTTGTTTCAAAACATGCTAATTTGGGTCCTTGACAATGTGTATTAAGAGTGCCTTGACGATCGATAGGCCCAATATTTAGGCTCAAAAGGCCCAAAATTCAGTTTTTAGCTGTGTTCTCAAAAACTGTCCGATCAGTTTTGAGATTTTTGTTTAAAAAGATTCCTCTTATGTACCTTTCTGAAGTGTATAAGTTTTGTTGCCCTTGAATCGCCGGTCTGCATGTGGCGGCCATTTTGTATTTTCGACAGGTTGGTGAAAAAAAAAACTTTTTCGTCCCAAATCAAGTCATTATGGTATCCAACCAAAAAAATTTCCCCCTTTGAAAACTTTTTTGGATTTCACACAATTTTTCCTTCACAATGGGAGCTATCTGGAGTAAACTCCTAGAACACTTAAAGATGGAGCTTACATATTGGCACATTCAAATAGGATATCATATATTGTGGTTTCGGTGGTGATCTTAATTTTGACCTTCAATAACTTCGAAAGGTCAAAGCGCCCTTTTTTGTCAGAAAATTGGTCAATTTTGGTCTTTGGCGGCCATTTTTTCAAAAACTGTTCCGACGGTTTCAGATTATCGTTTGAAAATATCACCCTTATGTACCTTTGCGACATGCCTGAGTTTCTTTGCCCTTGAATCGCTCAAAGTGGGCCATTTTGGCCCAAACTTGGCCCAAATGGGACTTTCCCATGTTAAATTCTCTTGTGCTTTATAATGGAACATATTATTGCTAATATCTCACTTAATATTGAGATTAGAGATTAGGAATCAATTGTGGACATAAAAGAAATGATATAAATGAATATTCTCATAACCTTGAATTTCACATTCGACCTAATTTTCAAGGTCACAGGACGAAATGGCTAATATCTCGCTCCTTATCAACTTTACAGCTTAGGAATCAATTGTGGACATATAGGAAATGACATATGCCGAATATTCTCATAAGCTTGAAGTTGACCTTTGACCTTATTTTCAAGGTCAGAGCACGAAATGGCTAATATCTCGCTCATTATCGACTTTCCAACTTAAGAATCAATTGTAAGCATATAGAAAATAATGTCCCCTTTGGGCAGACATTGTTGAAAAATTACCATTGCAGACTTTGAGACCTTAACATTGTACAGTTCTCCGGTAATATTTCTGAGCTAATTTTTCCCTGTTTCCTCGTCCACAGCGGGTCTCAGTGTTGAAAAGGTTTTTTTCTTGGTGTTTGTCAAATGAGTGCTTCACAATGTGGTTAGAGTCCTCAAACTTGGAATGACAGTTATAACACCTGGCGTTGAAGCCACGAGACGTCATCTGTTGGAAGAAATAATAAGTATGAATGAATAATAGCCAACAACGAGCCTTAACGGGCCATAAATTTCCAATAAAATATCGTTTACTAATCGAAACATCTATATCAGAACTGTTGTCCAATCGGAACAGTATCGTTTACTCACCGAAACATCAATGGTTCAGAAAATCAGCAAACATTTATTAATGAGACGATGTAAAATGTTTCTTTTCGGTGGGGATCATGTCATACACCTTTCTCTTGGCTCGTGTTACTTTTTGTGTCCATCAGACACATATTTAATCATCAGTGTTCATTTGTTGATTTTCGGTGTGATTTTCATCGCATTTCATGTCACAAAAATGATATTACATCAAGTATAGCAGGTTTGGTTGACACTGGAGGCTTTATACAACATCAGCGCATGTTTGTCTCTCTTCTGATTAACGATTACACCTATTTTTCATACTTTATTGAGGAAAACAACACATACCCCCTTGCAGCTTGGCGTTTCCCAATCGAACATATCGTTTCCCAACCGAAAAATATCGTTTCCCAATATCCTCTGCCGAAACGGATTCCGGACAGTGTACCTGTCCTTCTGATTATGTTGCAATAAATACCTCTAATGGTCCAACATTTGTATGGGTTGTATAGCTATCGTGTTATATCGATCTCAGCCAAACCCTTGTATTCTACATGTATTAGTGTGAAGTCGACCGCTCGGACATTCGAACGCCCGATCGTGATATCACAACAAACGTGCGCTCGAGCGCCTGATCTAATAGTAATCGATCATTTTTTTCACTGGTCCGGTTATGACAAATATGTTGGCAATTTTGCAGAATTTCAATCGTGTGCATTTGTTTAACGCTGTTCAATGTTCAGTGATTTCCAACCTGCTTTCGTGGGCTGCGTAGTTCTTAATTCTGATAGAGTGTTTTCAGATTTAACCAGATTGATATATGTGCATGCGTACATAATTATATAGTTATATATAATTAAATGCAAATCAGCATTGATACTTGATGCACATGATGCTCACTCGATCACAAATTAGGGGAGGACCGACCGTAGACAGCCTCGGGATGATTGAACTCGTAGAACCCTGGCGGCCCTGACAGGACAGTGCCAGGCGATATTGAACCACCAATCATTGGTCACCATACAGTCTGACCCAACTGACGCCGAACCCCACATATACTAACAACATGATAAAACCGGCCATGCACTCGGGTGAATAGGAATGAATAGCAAATTCAAATACATCAATGACGTCCCAGTACATGGACATGATCCCCGCTGTGCAATTAATGATCACAATCACTAGGTATATCCGGATTGTATTTAATTAAGGTATCTAATTCACTGTCCGTCCCTGGGAGGCAGGTGGTCGGCCTGGTTGGTTCTACTCGTGTGTTAACGAACAGCTTGTAAAAAGAGCGTGCGTATCCTGGATCTTGGGTGATAAGGCGCCATGCTGAGAAGTGATGTCATCCTCTGGGCTTCGTCTGTCGGTCGTCCTTGTGTCTGTATACACTGTCTGGTCCGGGAAACATCTGGAGGCAGCGGGAGTCCTCACAGTAGGGCTTTGGTCATCATTACATGAAACATAGAGATAACGCGCCAGAGATCTGTCCATACATGTGGATCTAATCTCGATTCACGTGTGTGAAAACTGAGCTACAAATCGTTGATATAGGGAATTGTGTTTGAAACATTATAATAATTACCATTATTTATAATAGGTAGGAATCTACATATACTTATCCGAGACGAGGACGATCCTAACTGTTTTCCGTTATAACGGAATCCCCCCCCCCCCCCCCCGCCACTCGGCAGCCAGAACACCATTGTGATTACCTTGATGCCGGCAGATGGTGATCATAGCAAAGAACAGGTGATAATCAGTTTTGTTAAAGTTAACGGAAACATAATCACGACAACAGCAGTTATGTAAGTTAGGTGCAGTTTTGGCCGACCTGTCTCGTGCGTTTGACAGTATGCCACACAAGCTGTTGATATGTAAGCTTTATACATCCTGCGAGATGATCGCCAGCTATTAAATTGAGTTATATATTTAGTAAAGGTAACTGGTTTGTTCTATCTTCTGGTAATGTGCACATTGTTACGCTAACCTGTGACGAGTAATTGACAAACGTTGATCGTCACAATGAGACTATATTAGGAGTTGCGATTGACGATAAACTGGCATTCAAATAGGCAAGTGGAAAATTTGTGCACAAAGGCGTCAAGAAAGTTATACGCATCAGGCGCAACGTCAAAGATCGGAGAATGACAAACGAAAGTTTCTTGTGTTTAATTTGAAGTTTTGCCCAATAGTTTGGCACATGTGTGGGGGCAGTTGCGGCAAGGATCCTACAAGGATGGCGCACTAGGCTCTCCACCATTGGAAAACGTGACACACGCGACCGTAGCGCCACCAAGCGTAATGCGTGTTACCAAAGTAAACAAAACCGGTCGAGCTGTCAGTGTCAATGACAGTCGTGAAAGATATTTCAAATAAACTTGACTTCATGACTTAAATTTTCAATCATAGGCGTGATTGACTAACTAATGTGGCAATATTTCGAGTTTATTTCAATAGTTTCAGTGTATGTGTGCAGTGAAAGGCGGCGAAGTAGTCCGAGGAGGCGCGATGTCCTCATACTAAAAGACATAGTCAATTTCGTCACTGGACTTGTCAAATTATCTCAGTTTGTGTGTAGGTGTGTGTGGGTGTGTAGGTGACCGTGTAAAGAGTAAGAGTGTGTGTTTAGTTACTTTTGAATTATTGTCCGGGCAGCAGCAGTTTAGTTTATGGCTGCTGCCCGGACAATGATTTAATACAAAAAGTCAATATTTTTCTTATATACGATGATGTAAGATAGCGCCGCACCTGCAAACTGACCTGATCCACTACAGTATATCCCTGCTAGGAATTCATGTACCCCCAGATAAAATGTAATAGCAACTTAATATTTTGACTACCGGTCCACTACATCGAGATGGCACCAGATATAAACAAAATTGATTATTATACGTAGATAGATATTATATTATTATTCAAATTTTTATCGTTTGTTTTGGAAATTATATGAGTTGCATAAAAAGAACAAGCATGTGCAATATAATACATTTTATTCTTTATTTTAGTATCACGATCAGTGCAGTCTTTTCAGAACACAGTACAAATTTTACACAATATCATTCTTCATTGTAGTTCATGTAGCATGTCATGTAGCATTGTTGTAGGATCCTTGGTTGCGGTATCTCCGCCGAGGAAATGGATACTTTCCATCATGACACCCGGTCCAATGCACGTTTGTGCACTTTGTGCATTGCGGAGAGTGAAAACAAGGAGGTACAAGTAACCTACAGTGGAGAGAATTATTTTTGTGGCCAGCGGAAATATGTTGGGATGGGAAAGTTTATGTGATCAGTAGCCTTAATTTATTGGATTAAAGAACATATCTATCGATGTATATCTAAGCCCAGACATTCAATGGTTTTAATGATGCCCAATGTTTTGGATCAAATTGATAGTTTATTCGTCTATTTTGGTGTAAAAAAAAACATTTGTCATCACATTTTATCACTTTTATATCTTAAGCTATAAAAGTTGGCAACCTTTCGTAATTGTTCTGTCAACATCAGAAATTTAGCTCAATATTTTTGTTGCGCTACTATATGCGTATGTATTACGGTAAATCAACAAATATCGCAAAGCTCTCACAGTATTTGCGTTTATTCACAAGATTAAAATGTAAAACCTCATGGAAACAATCAGAAATATTATTTTTGAAAGTGCTGTGATCCTTTTGTTGAGATTACTGTATTTAACAAAGGATAGCAGCATGAGCAGGACCGGGCCCACTCATGCCTACCCTCCGTGGGTCTCATTTTAGGCAAACCTAGAAGACCAGCGCGACGCGCTGGCCAAAGATATGCCTAAGTTGCATGCTGTGATTCGGTTTCTCGATCATTCACTATCCTCAAAATAGGGGCGGGAACACTTTTTATTTTTTATTTGAGAATCGCAAATAAAAAAATCCGGGAGGCTGCTTTTGAACACAGGCGGGCGGGGACGAGAAACAGAAAATCAATTTTTTAGGCCTTAACTGGCAGCTATGCTCGATTTTATTTAATTCTTCAAATCTGAAGGTTCATCTAAAATTTTCATAACCATAAATTATAGTCTACGATATTTCG
Organism: Terebella lapidaria; assembly: GCA_949152475.1. Taxonomy (NCBI): domain Eukaryota; kingdom Metazoa; phylum Annelida; class Polychaeta; order Terebellida; family Terebellidae; genus Terebella; species Terebella lapidaria. The sequence goes on from OX424567.1 coordinate 29,755,430, forward strand.
AGTTGTAAACGAGTACACTCGTATATTATTTGCTCATATATTTGTAGAGTTGTGCAAACTAATAGTAAATATGTCAAGAGCAAGAGGAATGATCCGACTAATATGAGTGATCCGTAAAAAATACTGGGTACGTTTTGACCAATTTAAATGGGTACGTTTTGGTAAAATTGGGTACGTTTTGGTTTTGGTACGTTTTGGTTGGGTACGTTTCAGTTGGGTACGTTATGGTTTGGGTACGTTTTGACTAGAAATCGTGACCCCCCCCCCCCCCCCTCCAAATTTTTCGACATCGGGCAATAGTGGAGTTTTTGTCGTACGACCATCGGGCGTACAGCATACGATCTTGAATTGGCCAAAGAAAAATTAAAAATTAATATCGAGTAGAACTGGAGGTTATGCGCGCGGACATACAGACAAACAGACAGACTCAAATGCATACCCTCTCCCCCTATCGGGGCGAGGGTAAATATGTATCTCGGTAATTTGAGATGTCCACATCAATCAACAGCTACCTACCTAACGTCAGGAAGATCGATTATTAGTGCTTGGACATTCCGCTCCTAACATGTAACAAGCCAAACAAGCCCGACCACGCTTTACCTTACCTTGATACTTGAGTGAGCTCATTGAACATGGCGCCAGGATAAACACTCTCTCTACGTCTATGGGTGCGGTAACCGCAATTGGGGTCAAGTACCCCCCCCCCCCCCCCGTGTCACGAAAGGGGTCGAATATCTACATCTAAGTGGCAGTAGTGAGCCTAATATAGTGATGACTTGATACGTAACATTTTGTGAAAGCATTGACCTGTTTTTATTTCGGGACATAATTTTACAGAGGAAGGACAGAGAAAAAGTTTTTTACGGTTTCTTTTCCTAATGCATATTGAATGTTTATGCATATCACATCCAAGTAAACTTTTGCAATTCCCTGGCCACATATTGACAGTGTTCCTTAATACGTAATCAAAAAGACACCAAACTAGAAGAGTTATTAATATTTTATTATTTTTGATCCACAACAATCCACATGGTCAAAAAACTGTTTATTCTTCTTGTTTGTATGTTTCTATGTTTACCCGTGCAACACACGATGGCAATTGTGTGAATGGTACTGAAATATATATAACTGAATATTGTGACATGGCGCTGGGACACCAAGATTGTACTGCAAAAAAATGAAGACACGGCAGACAGGTATTCTTTGAAAACATTTTATCGACGAACACATTCGACGGTGGAATATCTGAAATAGTATGAAGGTACTCCATACACGTTTTCAAAGAACATTCGCATCCGACCTGACCATGTACGATTTTGAGTGCCTTGTTATGTACAACTTGTGATATAACCAAATTTCAATGACATCGTGGCCTGTACCTATCGAAGAAAATGAACAATACCAATTCGGCAAAAAAATCCAAGTCAATATCAAAGTTCTTTCCTAAGACCTCTAAGATACATGTACGTTGGCCTGGGGCGACGAGTGCATTTCGTTTTGTCTAGACGGTACTCGTTCCAAACCCATTGTTAACCACTATCTGCCCAATTCACGTTCTAGCACATGTATGCAGTGAGGTGCGCCAGACGGTACAGGTTATGGAAAGTGTCATTTTCCCGAAGTGGAATGACAGGCTCTAAATCCATACTGGTATATACTGGTCCTACCGGAGCCCGCATGACACGCTACTGATACCTGCTCGGTGACCGTCTGATATGTACAAATCTGCCTATTATCTGAAGGGCACCTTCCGGACAATCATCGGCGCTCGGCAGGATACCCTGCGGTGATCGCCTGGTGAGCTGCCCACATTGGTCGGGCGAAAAATTTGGTCGATTGCCTCGGCACCTGGTGGGCATGTAAAGGGGCAGTGGCCGGTCGTCGGCAGGCGCGCTAGTGTTTCACAACCAATGTCATTTTTTTCCACCGGTCGCAGCAAGAAAATAAGTCTGCGTTATTTTCTTCCGATGCCTCCACTGACTTGTTTCCGATGTCCGATTGTTGTGCGATGGTCACGGATGATCCTCAGGCGCTCGGTGGGTGACCGGCCGAAGTGGCCAAATTTCAGACTTTTCCGGCATCGTAACCTCATCCGCGTAGGCATCGGTGAATGTGACTTATGCCTAGGTCACATTTGCACCGGTCGCCGGCCGATGCGAATACATCGGTGGTTCTCACCGATGTTCCGGCCGCCGGTAACTTTTTTCAGGTATCTTTCACATATCTCTCAAGTGGTCATGAAAGCACCGGACATTGGCAGATCACCGGTGTACACCTATCCGGACATCGTACACTGACCGGCCGGCATAAGTAGGAATGTGGGGAGAATGTGTACCTTGATGCCTACGGGAGACCAACCAATCACCTAGCAGGCATCGGCAGGTGACCGTCTGACGCCCGGACGGTTCTTCCCTGGCGGGCGAAACATCGGCCGATTGCCGGACGGGTGCCGGACAGTCTGTCTCCGATATATAAAGGCAGTCTGTGGTTGCCCGCCAGATACACATTAGATGGCGCTTAAAGTGTCCACGCAAAATTACAGAATTATTCGAACTTTCTCATAGATTGGAAATGCTTGAATTACCACTAGGGTAATTGACTATGGAAAAATAGAAATCATCACGCTTGTCATACAATCTGATTGATAGGTTAGAATCATCAAATAGTTGGAAAAAAATAGCAGAGTCTGTAGTATTCTTAATTTCAAGTTCATTGGGATATATGACATCCAAATAGTCACCGAACTTGGAATTATTTAGCGACAATACATCGTCTATATATCGAAAAGTGAAATTAAAATTACATGTTTGTTTCTTAGAACCCCCTCATTGTAAATGTTGGATGAAATCTGATTCATATGAGTATAAAAACAGGTCTGCCAATAATGGTGCACAGTTTGTACCCATGGGAATACCAATAGTTTGTTGAAATATTCGAGCACCAAATTCCAAAAATATCAATCATAAAGTTAACCATATTTACCACTATCTATTTCAGTATATTTATTTCAGTATATTTGTATGGGGCATCAGAGTCGCCTTGAGCGGTATTATATTTAACTACAATATATTGGTACCGACGTTGTTCCTTTCTGGAGAAAAATGAATTATTGATGAGTTTTTTTAGCTGAGACTTCAGTTCAGAATGAGGTATAGTTGTGTACAAAATGGAAAATCAAATGCTTTGACAGACGTTACTTTTGAAAGTGTGTGAACATGTAGATATTCCAATAAAGATTTGGAATTTTTCAATATCTACATTTGGTTTATACCACTTCTAGAATAGATGGTTTCACAGTACTTTCGGAGACCCTGTTTGATTTTAGACAATATAACAGTTAATACAAATTATTATCAAATCGCTTAGACAAAAATTAATAGACAAGTAATTAAGAGACAAAAAAATAATTATTGAAGATTAATTAATAGACAAAAAAATAATTAATAAATATTATCCATATGATAATGGGTATCGACCGGCCAACCAATCACGCCCTACCGGAAACCCCACGGTACCCTACAGATAACTGCTAGGTGACCGTCTCGTATGTACAAATCGGCCGAATATCGGAAAAGAACCTCCCGCACATCCATCGGTGCCTGGCATGATACCCTGCGTTGACCGTCTCGTATGTCAAAATCGATCGATCCTTAGCAACCATGGTTGCTATGGGCTTTATCAAAAGAATGGTTACCATGGTAACCAATTAAGATAACTGAATACTGCTTATAGTTCATGTTAAACATTGAAAATATTGAATTAATTTTTTTAATTAGGTGTCAATTTTTGGTTAAAAATTGTGATAAAACTCCTCATAACTTTGGAACTAATTATGATAATGACATGCCGTAAATACCACAATGATCAGTGCGATGTCCCCTTTCGTGTGTTAAAAATGAGTTCTGAGACCATACTTAGGCTTTAAATACCTGGCGCACTGAACCTTACCGAGCCACGGGAATGACTTCGTCACAACCGAGTGAACACTCTATGTTGTCTGTGCCTATCTATGCAATAACATGGTGATAAAATTTGCCCACTGTATCATCCTACATCCTACATTCAGGCGATGGCGAGTTTTTGTTTTCGACTAAAATAGTACATTACTAGCTATTCATAACTTGGGGGTAGGGGAGTGGGGGGGGGGGGGGGGTCACACTTACATTTTCAATAGTATTCGGGGGGCGAGGGGGCGTGTCATACTTTCATTTGTAATGGCACTGGGGGGACTCGTGGGTCGGAGTTTGAAATTTAGTTATTTTGATAAATCTGAATGTTAAAATAATGTATTAGGTGAAAACAGAAACCCATAAGAGACTCTCTCTTATGGGTTTCTGGTGAAAACAATACATTCAAAATCAGTACACGGACTGTTTGGAGTGGGCCTATACGACAGAACCTGTCACATTAATAGTGAAACTATAGATAGCCCCGTTGAAATTAGATGCTAGAAAAGACCATTCAGGAACACGCAACGTCAGGAGATGTCGTGACCCCAACAAACGAAATTCTAAATGGCCGCCGTCGTACACCATAGTATTTACTTACATAATACGTCATTGATTTGGATGTCCCAGGGTTTTTTTTATCTGGGTCGCTCTCAGTGTATGGGAGCGTGAAGCAGGCTGTTTATTACCGTCAAGCAATTACTATCGTCACGCTTCCAGCACATGAAGTTTGGCGCAGCTTAGGCTGGGTGTGATGTGGGAAACACGTTCATCTGCTTCATCTGTATGACACGGAAGCCCTGATCGGTGAAGGGTGGTACGCCTCGCCGATCAGCTCATTCAGCTGCGTTGTAGGATCCATGGAGTGAGTTGGTGCTCACAGCAGCTATTTTTAGCAACACCTACATTCCTGAGAGCTGCTGGGAGGAAAATATTGTCAAGTGTTTGTCAAGTTTTGGACATGGCTCTGGGTCTGCACGACGACATGAACCAGTTGGCGTGCATTCTGACGTCCGCCTCTGGCCTGGCGCTGCCTCTCGGACTGGTGGTGGCCGCCAGGTTGGTGACAGTCGCGAGGAGAGATTTAGGGCGCATCCACTCCCAGCGAGCTATTGGCGTCATCGACACACGGCTGCTGTCGTTGTCATTTCAGCGGGTGCTATGTGCTGGTGTATGCGCCAGTGACGTTGCCATCGTGACTATTGTGTCTGTACTCACATGGCCCCTCTTGAGAGAAGAGCCGTTCATGATTCCTCCTCCCTCCGTCAACATCGTAACTCGGATAATGATCATCATCTGGGCTGGACTGATGACTCTGTTCAGACACTGTCGACTCATTACCGCGTGTGTCAGTAGCTCGGAAGAGTGTTCGCACCAGGATAGTTCGAATGAGAGGCAGGCGAGAGAATCCAACCTCGGCCTGACCTCTCGCCGAGAAAGACTGCGACAACTTCTTGGCCTATGCCTCATCGGAATTATGTCGGAGCGCTGGCGTCTATTGACTCTGCGCAGCACCCTCTTAGGCATAGTTTCTGCATTTCTTGTTTTCATTCCATTTCATTCACTTGTGTTGTCACACAACCTTAAAAAATACCATGCAGATAAAGACGAACACCAAAACATGCCAAAAATGTTGACTGTGACATATTTGATCTTCGCAGCTGTGTTTATTTCCATGTGCAGTGTGCTGTTGGCCATTGGATTTGTACGTCGAAAAATCGCAGAGTTGAAAAGTCACCTTCACACCACAGCGCCGGATGTTGAAGTCCCCCTGGATCACTCCGTTGAGGAGACGCCTCCAGTGCGACATTTACCACCCGTGGGGAGAGTCAACATGGACACGGCGATCAGGATGTCGCCCATCCCCTCCCTGTCTATCTCCGGCTGTCTGGTGCTAGCAGTCGACCTCTACTCTATCTGGCTGGCAGTGGCTGCCTCTCTCCTACATATACAAGTCTCCAGTGCCGACCACGTGACCCAGGTCCGTAGCTATACCGCGCTCTGGATCTACAGCTGTAGCAGTTGTTATTGGACTTACCTGATACAAGCTTTCTGGCTGCGATGCGGCTCAGCTCACAGAACGGAACTTGAACGACGGCAGGGCTGGTGATACTTTGTAATACATTGTACGTTCATGAAAACAGAGATTGTTGGTCACAGGATATTTGTAAGACAGCAGTAATGAAAGTAACACTCACTGTAAGCTCAATTTGGATTGTGTATCAACCAGCCATAGAAACTGGCAGAATTGGTCAACTGAATCAAGAAAATCGGAAGTTCAGATGAGTTTAAGACATCGGATCATTCCCCAAGTGGCAACATTATCAAGCCAAAGGGAAGTCGCTGTATGAATATAGCAGAATCATAATTGTTTTACAACATGACAGTCCTACTATTATCGTCTACACGTTACGAATAAAGTGCCATTTACCGAATGAAGCCGTATCATAATCATAGAGGAGCATTATGACGGACTGCAAGACTTCATAATGTACCTCTATGGTCATAATGTAAACAGTTTGGCGAGATAACGACGCCGTCCACATGATTGTTTTTATACAATGTCCATGTTAGTAATTGATACTTTTGAATGTGCATGTGTTTGTATGTTGTCAATGTATATGTCGTACAGAAAAGGCTGTAATAACACACGCACGCACATATCACCATATGCCAGAATTCGTTCGATTGGAACACGTGACTCGGTTTCACCAATCACCACTTCACCAAAACTGTCATGGAAATACTAGTATTCCGAAAATATGGCAGGGAGATATAGAGCTTTAGCTGTTAATTAATCAGAACTAGAGTTGATTTTTGGCACTACAATAACAAGAGCTACTTTTGGTGATGTGAGATACAGTACAGACTATTTTGTACCTGTGACAAATATCCTGTCGGGTTACATTGAGAACCTGAGCCTCGTAGCTTGTGATACTACTTGTCCACTGAAAACATGGCATAAAGTTTACTTTTCTAAATTTAAAATTATCACATCTGATATAGCGCTCTTTACAGCCGACCCTAATCCGCTTTCAAATGTGCCTCACACTTTAACCCCAGTCTGAATGAATGTACTTGGAGCAGCCACATTCAAAGCGCTCTATACAACACTCATTATCAACCGGTACCCATTTAAATCCTGGGTGAAGATAGACACATCAGTGGTAAATGTCTTGCCTAAGGACACTAGTGAAATAGCATAGCAATTCAGCTCGAGACTCGAACCCATGATCTTCGGATTACGAGTCAATGTGTTCGGCTAGGTATAGAACCTGTTAATTGAACGTTCTGTATCGTTAACATATGTTATTAGTCATTTTTAATGGCTTGTAGCCCTTTGCAAATGTGCATACATGTTCGGTAAATTTTTGGTTAATTCCGTTGGTTTTGGTTGCTCTTCTTCGGCTGAAATCAGGACCTGAGGGTCGAACTACATCAAAACGTGAAAGTGTCACAAGACGTATTTGGAACGGTGGATACTGTTACGTGGTGCTACTGATTTGGTCATCAATGATGAAATTTTTGTAGATAAAAATCGAAGTTTTGAATGTTTGGGAGTCTTTCGAGCTTGGGAGGTCAGCGGGTTCACAACGCTGGTAATTAAAGCAAGTTCAACCAAAATGCCACTTTGCAACTGAAGAGCAGAGACCAGGGTATTCATCTCTAATGTATCCACAACAATTTCAACCGACTATATGTTGCCAAGAGTTGATCTGGTGTTTGGTAATACAGGAGAAAAGTAGCCGAAGTTGGAATCAAAGCTGAAAGATTCAGCAGAGAGATCAGTCGGGTGAAACAAAGCCGATAACGTCTGAGAATACAAGAGCAAGAAGAACTACAACCTATCAGCCTAGAAGAACTACAACCGAAGAAGAAGAGGTCAAGAGGGGAGACGAATTACATCACTGATCGGTGACCCCCACATCTGGTGGACAAATACTAGTACGGACTGCAGACCAGAATAGCTACCACCCAAGACGGCCTGCAGAGAGCCGAGAAGTCTTGTACAGACGAGGAGATAATCCCAACCAGGCAGCCAAGCAAACGAGCGGGCGAACAGCCAAGTAGCTGACCAGCCTAGCAACCGAGTCTAGCCTAGCTGCTGATCAGATAACGAGCTGACTGAGACTGAGGAGTCAACTTCAATCCAAAGGCTAGGAGCCATCCATATATCGACTCTAGAACCTTCACAGATGTACAATCAACTTTTTTGTGGCAGTGGTGGAATACATTAAGATGACAATACGACGAGGTAGGATCATTGAACAGATGAAGCAGACAGAACCTGGGGCTGTACAATCAGGAGCTGTGGACGTGCGACCCCGTGAAACCCGACCAAGATTGGTTGAGCCCGACCAACCTGACCAGGCCGGAGACAGGGAGCATCTTGATGACCCTGAGCCGGATGACCTAGTGAATGAGCTGACCAGACTCCTGGCAATTCAGATAGAGGTGTTCAAGCAGCACTTGAAAGCAATGAGAGGGCATCCCAACCAGAGCTGGCTCAACCCCAAGCGAGAGGAGGAATCAGCCGACTCATGACCTATGGTGGTTCGATTCGTGGCCAGAGTATGAGGCACATCTACACGAATATGTACAATTGTTCTGGTGGAAAGAGATGGGAAAAGCTATGAACCTGGGCCTCAGCCTGAGGGGGAACACCCGAAGTGTCTTGCTAGACTTATCAGCCGAGCAGAGTAGGAGCTACTCTGTCATCCTGGCTGCATTGAAACAGCAATTTTGCCCAGCCGAGAAAACCTTTGTCTTTTCTCTCTCTTTTTCTTTCTTTAGATAAGAGGGAGGGGGGATGTCAGGACTGAATCCGTTCATACCACCACATAACTTGCCAAAAAAAAAAGAAAACAAAATTTGAATCGCTACACTCAAGACTGTCAAGGATAAAGAATGTCTGCAAACATTGAAACAACTGCAACTCACAGATGTACGGCACAGCAATATCCAGGTCATACTCACCAAGTTAGAAGACGAATTTACACCTGAGGAGAATCCAAACTTTGAGAGATATGTGTTGAACAACCAACAGCTATGTCCCCAGATTGCAACGGAAAGCCACGTCATGCAACTTGGTTACATTCAGAGATCTCACTTTGAAAGAGATGTGCATTGGACTCAAACAACTTGACAAAGATTGAGATGTTTGAAGATCCAAACCTAGACTCGCCTGGTGGTCTGAAAATTGCACTCACAATGGATTGTGCCCAGAAGGAAGCAAACATGACAGGCTCACTTGCACAGTTTCTGAATGCTGCCAAATCAGATGGAAGTGGCGAAAAATATAACAATGGCTGACCCCATCCTCGACCTAGGAAATGTAAGTTCTGTGAAAAAAAGAACTCTGCCCTGCATATGGTCAAAATTGCATATGGACGAGTTGTGGTCAATCCAATCCAAAAGTGACAGAGCTGGGAAGAGATACCACACCACAGGGTTTATCAATGGCCAACGTATTTAATGTCAGATATATTGTGATGCCACATAGGCAGTGAATATCACCTTGTCAGACAGAAGATTCTATCATGGAAAAGTATGCCGACTTATTCAGAGGCCTGGGATGGAACTAGGACAAGAACATCGCGAGACAGGAGAGGGTTCCAGATTAGTCATCAATGCTTTGGGATCCACAGAACATCCAATACACAGAGAAGTCAAGCAACTCTTGGATGACCTTGAGAGCAAGGGGTGATAATACTATCAAAAGCTACACAACCCACAGACTGGGTGAGCCACATGCTTTTCACGAGAAAAAAGTCTGGAAAGTTAGGCTCTGCATCGACCCAACACATCTCAACAAGTCCTTGAAGCGTGCCCATTATTTGATTCCTAAATTTGCTGGTGTGATACCAAAAAGGCGCAAGTTTTCTCAGCAAAAGTCAGCTATTGGGAAATCAAGCGGGATTAGGTTTGTGATCGAGGCATGGTACCAATCAGAAATCTTATGCGTTCGGTCAGCATATTCGGTCAGCACTTTTGGTCAGTAATTTAATGCTTTAACAGGCCTTGCAGGAACCCATTGGTCGTTTTTTAAGGGGAGTCAGAGCTCCAGGATCGACCAGTGTTATTTACACCTATTTTTGGCCACAAGAACTATACATCCAAAAAGACCAGCACTCTGACATTACAGGGCTTTCCAGCCACAGCGCTTGCAACATTCAACAAATTCGAATAAACACTCAAAACGAGAGAGGAAGTATATAAAAAGTCCGAAAACCACACACACACACACAACACGCGTCACACTAGATTGGATTCTTTTCTATGCAAAGGACAATGTGACTGTGATCACTGATCACAAACCGTTAATTCCAATCTTTCAGCGGTATATGAAAAGTTACTGAAACGGCTGCAACGGATGCTCCTTGCACTGCAAAAGTACAACAATACAGTCAAACATCAGAAGGGCACAGAAATGTATACATCAGGCATGCTGTTCAGGGCCGCAGCCCTGACTACTGACCATAGAGACCCCCAAAGGAAGCCCTTGCCGCTGAGCTAGAGACTGTATACCCCCTACATTTCGCCAACATATCTGACCCACGAATCGAGACACTGAAAGTAGAAACTATCACAGGTCCCGTTTTTACCTCCTTCAATTTCTGTGCAAAATAAACTCATCAAAATGAACTCATCTACGAGAATGACAGAGTACTTGTTTCAAAGACAATAAAGCGAGAAATCTTGAAGCGCCTCACTCCAGTCATTAAGCGTTGAAAGCTGCCTCAGGAAGGCCCGAGACTCAGTATTATGGCCAGGCATTGGTATCCAGTGCAATCATACTCTTCTGCAAGTCTTTCGCCAGACATGGAATTCTAATCACATTGGTATTCGAGTATGCCCCCTCCCCCAGCTTCTCAGTCATGAGTTCAAAGCTTCCGCATAAGATTGGGATTTTCAACATGTAATGTCATCAAATTATAACAGCCAATCATATGGGAAAGTCGAAGCAACTGTAAAAATCGCAAAGAACCTACTCAAGAAATTTAACGCTAGTGGTGAAAATGCTTACCAGGCCTTTCTAGAGCTGCACAATACAAACTGACTCCAACCTGACGTCCAGGAAAATATCCAAAGACAATCCCATTCTAAAACTCAGTATACAATACAAGAAAACAGCAGCTTACCATACCTCCAAATGGGACAAAAAGTCTGGATCAAGCCAACGACACCGTGAACCAATGGGTACGAGGCACTTGTAGAGGATTGGTAGCACCTCATTCTAATGCTGTTCAGGATAAAGCACAACTTCACAACCGAGCACTCCTCCGCCCTCGCACTGATCATATAGAGCCAACAGACACCAATACAAACCTTGCCCAACCACCAGCGCTCGACACTTATAACCGGAAAGGAATCGTGCTCTTACCCCACAACCTGGAACTGATGAAGTAGTTGTTGCATTTCCTGGCCCAAAAACTGTTCCAGCTAACCCCACCTCGGATGACTCTCGATTCGAGGACATGGTTATGAAAAGACTCAGATTACTCAATGTGACTCAATGTGGCATATCATACATTTTTCCTTCCTGGAAACCAGTTATCATTTTCCATTTCTTTTTTGAATTTGTATGTGTGATATCGTCAGTTTGGGATTACTCAGGTTGAAGTAAACACATTTATCAACAACTTTTTATTTCAATTCACTCGGTGTCATCAGTTTTATAACTTCAATAAATTTTTGCATGTAGAATACGTGTAGGCTACACGTACATGTATTATCACAAGGTCCATGGTCCCCCAATGTTTGCATTGTGAGCTGATCTGCATCGTGACCAGAAGCCTTGTATCAGGTAAGTCCAGTAACAGCTACTACAGATGTACATCCAGAGCGTGGTATAGCGACGGACCTGGGTCACGTGGTCGGCCCCTGAGACGTGTAGATGTAGGAGAGAGAGGACCACTACCAACCAGATAGAGTAGAGTTCGACTGCTTGGACCAAACAGCCAGACAGAGAGGAGACGGGTGACATCTTGAGCGAGTCGTCCTTGTTGACTCTCTCCACGGGTGGTAAATGTCGCACTGCAGGCGTCTCCTCAACGGGGTGATCCAGGGGGACTCCAACATCCGGCGCTGTGGTGTGAAGGTGACTTCTCAACTCTGCGGTTTTTCGACGTATAAACCAAATTGCTAACAGCACACTGTACATGGAAATAAACATCGTTACGGAGATAAAAAATGTCACAGTTTTTGACATATTCGTGTGTTCGTCTTTATCTGCATGATATTTGTCAAGGCTGTGTGACACCACAAGCAAATGATATAAAATGATAATAACAATTGTAACAACTATGCCCGAGAGAATGGTGCAGAGTGTATAAGCGTGGTCTGGGGCGATTCCAGTGAAGCATAGGCCGAGAGCCTCTCGCATCCTTTCTCGTCGAGATCTGGTCAGGCCGAGGTTGGATTCTCTCACCTGCTTATCATTTAAACTATCCTGGTGCGAACACTCTTCCGAGCTACTGACACACGCCGTAATGAGTCGACAGTGTCTGAACAGAGTCATCAGTCCAGCCCAGATGATGATCATTATCCGAGTCTCAATACTGACGGAGGGAGGAGGAATCATGAGCGGTTCTTCTCTCAAGAGGGGCCATGTGAGTACAGACACGACAGTCACCATGACGACATCACTGACGTTTACACCAGCACAGAGCACGCGCTGAAACGATAACGACAACAGCCGTGTGTCGATGACGCCAATAGCTCGCTGGGAGTGGATGCGCCTTAAATCTCTCCTCGCGACTGTCACCAACCTGGCGGCCACCACCAGTCCGAGAGGCAGCGCCAGGCCAGAGGCGGCTGTCAGAATACACGCCAACTGGTTCATGTCGACGTCCTGACCTAGCGTCTTATCCAAAACTCGCCTATCACCTTACAAACTCCTAATTCCCTGGATATCGACGAGATAAGCACCCGCTCAATCCATCCTGTAATGCAGTGAATTAAAATTCACGTAAAGTGAGCTAATCGGCGAAATCCTTCTTGACAGTTGTGACGTAGGGAATACCAGGTGGGCCTTTCAAGTTGTGCATACGTACGAGATGCTGAGGGACAAAGTCCATTTTTGTGACAAAACACCTACTTTACATTTGGCGCCCCGTAACACCGACGTAATATAGGAAACACTTGTTAGAAATTATACTCCATACAAGATTAACCTGTCAACGCCCTTGACGATGTTGAATACATATATTTAGTGCATGGTTGGGGCCGTTTCCTTTGTTGTTGACAGGTTACTATTGAACACTCGGTCACTATTGACGAGAGACCCTCGTCCTTGTGCATTATCCTATACATATATCTCTGAATTTCTTTCATGCGTGTAGTCTCAATGACACTCGTAGTGCATGTCATGTATACATTGCATCATGCTCACAATGTCCTCGCGCGGGTTAAATCTCTGTTGTATGTTGGTTAACCCTGTTCTGCCCTCGGGGTTTCTCCATTTCATGGTAGCCCGGTAAATGTTTACCAGAGCTTACACACGCGAATACTGTCATACAATGTCAGTGTACGCCCTACGAATGCATGCACATGGAACATTACGTGGAGAAGACCTTGAGTTTCACACCCTGCAGCTAGCCGACATACTTCAATTGTATGGCGGGTTCCCTCGCAACAAAACCACATAAACAAAATCAGCCCAAAGGCTTAGGTAGGTTACCGGACAACTTTTGGGTTGGATAATGGAATGTAACAGACCATGAGTTACCCATGTGAACTTTTCATCTCACGAAAACATCTCACAAAAACTATTCGGTACACAAGCATAAACATAACGTAAAGTGCGATTTTTCCAAAAAGAATCAATATTGATTGTCAAGTTCATGGGCTAATTCAAATGGAAAGCGACAACGTAAATGTGACATCGTTATGTATGATGTTCATGCGAGATGTGCAATGTGAGTGAAACATTCATTTTTGAAAAACAGCCAAGTCGGGCAAATTGGTTTCCTTAGGTTCTCTGGTTTACTAGCTCATCGATGAACAATTTGGAGTTTTAAAATGCAAAACTTTCATCAAATAAAAACATCAGTCACATACATTTAATCATAGTTGTCCGTGTAATCTGGTAGCCCAATTGATTTTCAGAAACTGACCTTGACAATTCACACTATCACATGTATTCAATGAATAAATGGAGTCAATGTCTTTACATAATTGATAGCATACTGATGACTCATAATCTAATGTGCAAATGAGACAGCTATATTAAAGTAGCTGCCTTCGAAACCAGTCAATATTTTTTGAAAACTATATTTCATATTGAACATGCCAAACTAACTGAATGAAACATACTCACATCAAATGTAATGAAAATAACCAGTCCTCAGGGACATTTGTTCATTTAAACAGGCGGTTCTCGCGTAAATACAGGAACTGTATCCATCACACGCAGATGTACACAAAGCATAGAAATGCGAGATAGACTGACAATTCCACGCACATCATGGTATATCACTGATTATTTTCTCATAACCACACTGTATACGCACATACAAACTGGGAAATGTACTCGGGTGTGGACTTTTAAGCGCGATTTGAGCATTTGTTTACATTCAGGTTTGATGGATACACTTCGTTTGTTCATTTACAAAACCGGTACAAAATGGGCACTTAAACGGACGAAAAGACAACTCTTGACAACTCATTGAGCACACCTTTTGTTATATTGCATTAGATGTGTTTAACAAAAAATTGGTTTTGAAAAAAATACTGCATACATTCGAAGGCAGCAGCTTTAACAAAATTCCTGCCCTTGACGGCACCAGTTTGGCCGTTAGACGTTTTGCGTTGCTGTGTTTCTATTCCGGAAGTGTTTGATGTTATAGGTTCCCGTTAAGATTGCATACCGGTATCTGTGGGACCACAAAACGTCAAATGATGATGCAATTCGCAAAGTAGGGTCCCAAAACGTAATGTGAAAATAAACTTAAATCATAAAGTGGGGTTCAAAACACAAATCGTAAAGTGAATACGATTTGTCTGAGATTTGTTTTAAAGAGTTCATACTCTCACGTAGAAGATAAGGAATACGAAAATTAGTCCAAAGAATACGAAAATTAGTCTGAGAGGCTACCAGACAGACTCTTAACAAAACGTGTAAGTGGTAGCACTGGTAGGGGTCCTGGGCCTACATAAGGACATGCACCTGGACACGCGGGTTGAGATCTTTGGGCTCCTATACAGCTTTAGCTCAGCTACAAATGTGGTCTGGTGGAAAGACATTTCATCTTGTACAAATACAGAATTCATTTATATACAGAAAGGCATTTCATCTTGTACAAATTTCTTTGCTTTGTTTCCTGTACTGGATTGCTCTCATGACTACATGGAAGAATGGGACCCTTTGCACACAGGATAACACACTGATATGCCGATCTCTGTTTGCTAGAGGACTTTCCTTCTATATCTACGGTCCTCAGCCATTATCATCATGGTGAGACTGAAACGGGAACTGGACCCGAATGAGGCCACCAGAATGTCAACAAAGGTCTTGGTTGTATCATCGTGAGATATAGAAGTCTGGATATATAGAAGTTGACCCAAATCCATATAATCCCAAATAACCCTATACCCGATCTGCACCAGAGTGGCCAGAAAGGAGTTCAGTGTGACCAATGTGATGGCTGGTTGTATGCGACGATGCAGTTCAACGTAGATCATACCCGTTCTCTCAATTACCTGCCATACTGACGAAAACTCCAAAATTGTGAGTATACCTTTCAAGGACACGAAACAACACAGGGTTTATAGCTTTGGATCTGTTGACACTCAGAAACTTATTCTTTTCACAAGTGAACAGTCCATAGACCGCCATCACATACATACATACCACACTACCAATAAAATGGAGGAACCACACCGCTCATACTGTGCCTCATCGTGAGGTCTAGAAGTCTGGAGATATAGATGTGGACCCAGATCCGTGTAAACCCAAATACCCTTGCCAGATCTGCACCAGAGTGGCCAGCAAGGAGTTCAGTGTGACCAATGTGATGGCTGGTTGTATGCGACGTGTACGAACATGAACTCCGCTACTTTCGAGGGTCTACATGCCATTGGGAACATATCATGGATATGCTGTAACTGTGGCCTACCAAAGTTCAGCACCACACTCTTATGGCAGCCTGCCAACAGTACCAGAAACTTCACTTACCAATTGTCCAGTCTGTCCAATCTTCCGGTCAGTTCAACACTTCTCTTGCTGCTTCTTCCTCCAAGTACTCAGAAAGGCTCGAAGACAGTCCTCACCAAGAAAATTAACTGAAGGTTTTCATGGGTAATTTACAGGGCATGAGTTCAACAAAAAAAATCATAGCTGAGATGACTGGGACAACGTCAAGACCAGATTCCACTACATCATGGACAAACGTATCTGAACCAAAACTCCAAAGAATCCACAAAATCAGTGGATATTAGTTGTATAGAACTTGTTCGTAATGTTTTTGCCCAAAAATCCAGAGCAAAGTCGTTTTATATGTACCTGTTATATAACAATAACCACTCTCACTATAACTTGATAAAACGGTCACAACAAGTCTGTTGTAAATACGGTATAAATTTCATGAAATATATTATGGACCAGAATTATGCCAAGTCGTCCAAGAATAGGGTACGTGCATTTGAAAGTGATTCGGGAGTATCGGACAGTGTCAGACAGCTACATTTGAGTGAAGACCCGTATGACCGTGTTGTGCTTGATCTTTTATTGTCCCTGTTTTAATAATTGTTATTTTATGTACATGTCTATGTCATGTGTATGTATATTTCTTCTTTTGAAGGCAAAATAAACAAACAAACAAAAACAAACACACAAGTCTCCCATGGATGACAAAAGAAGCCAATACTTGGTCAGGAAGAATACCGGCCATGTGCAGCAGCCAAAAAATCTGGAAATAATGGAGACTGGGCCCAATTCAGGATCCTCAGTAAAGCTCTCTAGACGCTGAACAAACTTTCTCACCAGGACAATCTGAGTAACTTTCTCTAGCGAAAGGAGGTCAGACACTCAAAAGGCATGTGGAAAATTGGGAATACCTGAAATCTAGGCACCGACTCGGGAGTCGGCACACTCACGTCTGCAAGGTAACTTGTATCAGATGCACGGGTTAAAGCCAGAATCCTGCACCATCAATTCCTTTCAGCGTTTACCCATGAGGATGATTCTGACCTACCAGACCTGTACTCGTACACATACCCAATCATGCTCGAAGTTCACATCACAAGGACATATGTTGCCAAACTGCTGTCAAGACTGAACCCCAGCAAAGCCTTCAGATTGACTGCCAGTCAGGTTCCTTAAGGAGATGGCCGAACCCATCAGCTCCATGATTGCAGTCATATACCAACAGTTCTTATATCAGGGCACAGTATGAAACGACTGGAGGACAACGTACGTGACACTAATCTTTGAAAATGGCTAAAAGGGCATAGCAGCTAATTACAGACCAGTTTCCCTGATTCCATACTGTGCAAGTGCCTAGAACACATCATTGCCAGACAGCTGCTGGGCCACCTGGACACCCACGAGAGTGGAGTGTCAACACGGGTTCTAGGAGGAGAACAAGTCCCAGCTGCTCATCACAGAACAAGACCAGGCAAGATCACTCAACCTGCGCCGACAGGTGACATGGCCATATTTGATTTCAGCAAGGCCTTCGACAAGGTGCTACACCAGCGTCTGAAGGTCCAACTTCAATCATATAGTATTCAGGGCAGCATGTTCAACTGAATCAGCTCATTCCTAGGGAACAGGACCCAACGTGCACTCGTCGATGGGGAGATCAGCTCCAGTCATCCGTGCGCCTCTTTGCCTCATCTACCAGGTGATCTGCTCATCAGTAGAGCGTGCCTCCCTACAGCGTGACCTTGACCTACTCAATGCGTGAAGCAAGAAGTGGCAAATGTCCTTCGACACAGACGAGTGTTTACATCATGCATGTGACAAGAGCTCGATAGAACTTCCTGGAGCACAGCTACACCGTCAAGGCCCTTGAAGTACTAGTATAATGCAAATATGATGTGAACTTATATGAAAGATCTCATTGATCTGAGCAAAATGGTCTTTACGGCACGTAAATATCACAGTCCGTTCAAAATTTACAGCACTTTAAAGACTGAAATCGGCAAACTTGCTTTTTCAAAACAATTTAGCTAATTAATATGCAAATGAGATATCAATGACGTCATCAGGGGAAGCTGTTTTAATTAGGTACTTTGATATGTATTTTTCATTCATTTAGTGTTATGATCATTCATCAAAATTTATTCCATACAGTTTTCAATATGAATAATCAGTGTTTTCACTTGTTCTGTTGTTGTCAAGGTAACCAGTGACCCGGTATGGCCCATAGCAACCATGGTTGCTAGGGCCAGAAACCCACTTAGAACAGGGTATGCACAAATAAAAATGGTGTCAACTTGAACTCCATATTAATTTATTTTATAAATATTCGACAGAAAGTATGGGGATAGATTGACTTGGCAGTTAACGGCCATGACAACCATGGATAACTACGGCTATAGGGAACGACTGGTAGCCATAGCAACAGTATAGGTTTTGTGGATATTGACTATGCATGGTACATAATAATATGCACTAGTCAGATCGTCAAATTATTCAATAAGAATCATTATATCATGGCTTAAAATATCCTGTAAAGTTATTGACTACCGTCCGCTCTTCGGGATCCTCGAGGATAGTCCTCTCTCATCCGAGTCCTTGCGGACGCGCATCCGCTATTCCGGATCCTCGCGGCAGGGCCGCTCACCGGAGGTCGCGGCGGACACGGTAACTACTTCATCATTAACGGTAACCAGGTAACAGCCCACCCGACACTCCCAGGCCTACGGACACCGTTCAGAAACTAGTTCATCCCTACGGTGTTAACTGGCGGGGCCTGGCGAGCCGCGGTCTGCCTCGGGGACGGAACCCCGTACAGTCCGACATGCTGGCCAGAGCCTCTGTCACATGTCCCGGGAAGGGAGAGAGCTGGCGATCCACAGGGCCGAAGGCCCCCGAGTCAGCAACTCGTCTCTCCCAGCCCGGGCCTCCCCACGGAAATCGTCCCCAGGGCTCTAAGAGCCCACTACTCCTGACCAGGGAACGCAAAGCTCATGGCGAGCCTTGCGTGCGTCCTGTTCACTCTCTCTCGGACAATCTCCTCGATCGAGTCGCTTCCAGTGTATATATAATACACCAGAAACTGTAGGGCGCACGCGAGGTTAAATCGATCCATTGTTATAGTTTACTGGAACGTAAATTACAATACGTCGCCGTGGCAACGCACGCTCGAACGGAGCATGTCAAAACAAGGCCAAGTACGAAAAGGCCACATAAATGGCATTTATGTGTACAATCACCTGCCGCGTGCTTAGGGCAAAATCGCCACATTACCCCCTTCTTACAATGTTGGTCCCCAACATGTTCCGCCCGCGCCCAAAATGCTCGAAACCCGACGAAGGCTTCGCATGGCGGGGGCCGGAAGAAGGCAAGATGGCAACGCCCGGAAGTCACGGCGCAAACACTAGGACTTTAAGAGTCCCTTTTGGAAGAATGGGGAACGACCCCCGGACTTACGAAGTAAACTATAACGCGCTTTGTAATTTTGACTAAACCCTCATAAACAAGCTAAAATTTTGACCGAGGTGGTCCAAAACCGTGTGATGACCTTGAAAGGTCATCCATTATAAAAGGACGGTGTGTCGAGTCTTTGGAATATCTTTAAGGTTAGACTTTAAATGTAGAAATTTTGTAAAACGACACACCGAGTGATCAAAAGTGATAGTACCTCTAAAAATGTTGCCGACCGCCCTGCCGGCCGGCTCCTCAGATCCGCAGAACGGGTCTGAGGCAGGGCGGAGCCGCGGGAGCGACTCCGGCACGCCCGCATGACATATGTACATCTAGCAGACACACATACACCTGCGGACAGCTGTCGCAGACAGCTATCAAAGCCAACGCGGCAAGCCGCATCGACTGCCAGTATCTGTATACTGCAACCCGCACAGGCCTGTGTACAGACACGCAGATGGACGGACGTCTGCACTTTCATGCAGCCGCCCGCCCGCCCGCACATCTTCAGCACGGCCCGCATGGGGAGTTTACAACTGACAAAATCACCCGCATCTCGAACACCGGACACGCGGATCCCGCGGAATTCAGCGCCGCATCGGCGGACGAAATGCGGATGGCACAAAACAAATGCGCTACACATCTGGAGATTAAATAAATAATCCGGGTTCGACATTGTTGTATAAATATACATGCAGCAAATGTTGACAGCTATTCTACACGCGTAGCAGCGCACGCGGAGTCACTGAAAACTTCTGTCCCCGGTCAAAATGACACATTGCTCGAACCAAAATTCAAACACTATAAACTCATGCGGAAACAATCATTTCCCTCCGGTGACTGCTCACACTCCATGTATACGGGTAGAAAATGTATTTCTATCCCGGGGGACCTCGCAAATATATATTGTAATTAAGATTAGTCATTCGCTTTAGCGTCCGCACCGGCGGTCAATGACGTAAAATTAATCACACAGCAAGGTGGAAATTGGGCTTAAAATTGACAGTAACCACTAACTTGTGGTTGTTACGATTATGTCAGACGAAAACAACAATAAATTGTCATTCTCCAGTCTTTTCGGATATGCACATCAATCCGTCACTGTCAAAATTAACGCAATTCCTTACACCCCTCTTTCGAGAGCGGAAATCTCCCGATTTCTTACTCTCTATTGCACCGGAAAGGAAATTTCACATACTTGTCTCAATTGTGTCATTAATCGAGCAAGAACAGAATTCTCCAGAGACATGCCGCACACTTGTGGCTTATATAATCCACTCACTAAATAATAAGGTGAGATGGAAAATAAACAAAATCACTCCCCATAGCCGCTGGTACGCTTACAGGGCGATCGGACATACCCATGACGTCCGGACAGACAATTGGGCGCCCTATGGGCGGTAGCGACCCGCCCACTAGCAATCCCAACGTACAGCCCGACCGCGGAGCGGTGTCCGGTCCAACCCAGAGCCAATCCAAACGACTACCGGAGCGCGGAACCAATAGATTAGACGCGGAGCCGGCATGGTCCGTAGCCCCTATGGCTAGGGGGAACGTGCCCGTCATGCCGGCGCCCAATCTAGAGGATCCCTAACATGATGAAATCAATAGCCGGCGGACGTCCGGAACTGCCCGCGGACGGAGTCCAGAACGAACGCCCACCATAAATTTGGCATATTGACCTTATCCAATGACAATGATAGGGATTAAAAGCCACAAAGCATGCTGCGCATGTACAATACGACCCCCTTCTTAGAAAGGGGCCGGGGATCCGGTCATCCCGGCCGGACCGCGTATTATAAGGTGCGATCCGGACGAAAATGAGTGTCCCCCACTGCCGCGGCTGGTCCGCACGCGCGGACTTAACAGCCGGTCCATTATAAATAATGGTAAACGGTTTCCTGCCGTAGAAACCTTAAACTACTATAACCGCAATTACAGTAGTGGCTCACGGGGGATAACTACACCGAAGTGCGTCATCTTAAAGTGCCGCGGACGCCGGACGAGTCACGCGGACGAACCGCGGACATCAGTCCTCATCTGCGGACACTATCCCCGCGTCCAGAGCCAGTTCCCCAAATCCGTGGTAAGGCGCTTCTCCCGTAGCGGACGTAAATCCCAACCTCAGTCTGGCCATATAAGAGGTTGTCCCGGGACCAGGGGCGTCCGGCCGGATCAGTAGATTCGTCCGGCCAGCGTAACCGTTGTGCGGATTACGCCGGACAGCCGTCCACAAGGTGCGGACAGGCCATCCGCACGTCCCTGGCGCTAGAAACTACAGGAGGGCGGATGCGGAGCGGCGGCGTTACGACATGAAAGTCTCCGCGGACCTCAACTCCGAAGATGGCCACAAAGTAGCCACCCGCGGAGGTAAGTCGTGCGGACTCTCACGGAACGACCTAAAACCCATCCATAGTATGACAGACGGGTACCGCAGACGCATCCGCATGGGCGGAAGGTTATTCCCACCCATACCGGGCTGGCGCACGTGGTTTCCGGCGTGGCCGCCCGTCATCCGCAGGTACTGGAGGGAGTGGGGGTACCTGCGGATCGCCGTCATCTGGCTGATAGCCACCCAGTCCATCATCTGACGGGTCAGAGAGGTCCGGGAGGCCCACCATACGGCGCACACGCTCGTCCGGAGTCCGCGGATGCTGACCGGACGGATCCCATACGGGAGCATCATCCGGTTCCGCATCTTGAATTAGCGGATCCATGACAAGCGGGCCCTCGTACTTCTTCAGATTATCGATATGGACAACCAGAACCCTGTCCGGATCGGAATCCCTCCGGATCCGGTAGTCCACATCTGTCACCTGTTTCAGTACTGTAAACGGGCCTATCCACGGCTTAGCAAATTTATTGCCTTGCTTAAGCGGCGGATAATAGTAGCGCACCTTGTCGCCCTCCGCAAAAGCTGGCCTACCCTTAGCATGGGCGTCATAGCCTCGCTTCTGCCGGATGGCAGACTTGTCCAGGCGCGCGCGCGCGAAATCATGGGCGTTCGCCAGGGCGCGGCGAATCCACTCCACGTACTCCGGACCGCACTGGGGTACTGCGCCGGTCTCTGCCGCAGTTGGATACATAATATCCACGGGCAAATTTAGCTCCCGGCCGTACAACATCGCGTGCGGAGTAACTCCGGTCGAAGAGTGGACCGACGACCTGTACGCCATTAAGACATACGGGAGGTGGTCATCCCAATCATTCGCACGATCATTCACAAAGGCCGCCAGCATGTTGAGGACCGATCGATTAAAGCGTTCGACCTGGCCATCAGACTGGGGCCTGTAGGGGGTGGTCCGCACCTTGGTACTGCCTAGCATCTGTGCTAGGTTTCGGAACAGGTTGCTCTCAAATTGCGTGCCCTGATCCGAATGTACCTGTTTAGGTACCCCATGGTACACCACCCATCTATTCACCAATAACCGAGCTACCTCGTCCGCAGTCTGGCGGCGCAGCGGGTACGCGTCGGTATATTTGGTGAAATAGTCGGAAATCACCAGGATGTACCGGAAACCACGTGGGGTGACCCGATGGGTATCCAGTATATCCAAAGCTATCCGATCAAACGGCGCGCCAGCCTTAACCGTGGTTAAGGGGTGGCGGCCAGGAGCCGGAACTCCTTTCCGAGCTTGACACCGTGGGCAGGCTGCGCACCACCGTTGCACGTCCAAACTGCTACCAGGCCAATGAAAGCGCTGTTGTAGCCTATGGACGGTCCTCCGGATTCCCAAGTGACCGGTCACCCGGAGGTCATGCAACTGGTGGAGTACTTCTTTCCGCAGCTCCGCCGGAAGCACCAACTGCCATATAGGAGGCAGTGGAGTCGGAGGCTCATAGCGCCGGTACAAGAGGCCATCCCTCAAGGAGAGCCTTTCCCACTGGGAGATGAGAGACTGGGTCTCCTCCCTGTAGGTTTTCCGCTCATCCTTAGAGGGTTTCTGGCCGGCCTCGAGGGCTTGGATTACCGGTGCCAGAGCACTGTCAGCTCTCTGCTTCGCAGCCAGCTGCGCCGGAGAGTAGCCACCTAGGTAATTAGGCTCCTCATCCGACGCGTCCGACTGCGCCGCAGCGGCCATCACCACAGGGGGTAAGGACCGCTCATACTCAGATTCGTCCGTGGACGAGGGTACCCACGAGGAGTACACCGCCGGACTTGAGGAAGACTCGCTGGAGCTGAGCCGCACCTCCGCTTCAAACGCGGGGCGCCAACGCCGGTAACGGCGGGTCCTCGCGCGGGAGTGAACTCCTGCTGCTCCGGCCGCCGTGTTGTTAGAGGGGGCGGCGGCCTGCGGTCTCCCCGGAAGGTCCACTTCCGAGTCTGAGGAAGAATCCGCGGCGTGCTGGAATGGAGCCATCCCTGCACAGCCAGGATTCTTGCACTTATGACAACGGGACAAGCCGTCCGCGTTGCCGTGCAACTTACCGGCGCGGTGCTCAATTTTCATGTCATACTCTTGGAGTTTGACGAGCCACCGGGCCACCAAGCCGTCGGCCTCACTATAGTTGAGGAGCCATCTCAGCGAACCGTGGTCGGTCCGCAAGCGGAAATGGCGTCCCAACAAATAGTGTCGGAAGCGCTTGGTCATAGTAACAACCGCGAGCAACTCGCGGTGCGTGGTACAGTAGTTCATTTGAGAGCGGCTGAGAGCCACACTCGCATAAGCTACTACCCGCTCCTGCCCGTCCACGATTTGCGAGAGGACACCGCCGAGTGCAAAGTTACTCGCGTCAGTGTCCAGGATGAACTCGCAATCCGGACGAGGGTGCCGCAGCACCGGCGCATCTGCCAAAGCCCTCCGGAGTTCCGCGAAGGCAGTTACCTGCTCTTCAGACCAGATGAAGTCGGCGCCCTTTTCCGTAAGGATAGTAAGGGGGCGCGCAACCTCCGCAAAGCCTCGCACGAACCGGCGGTGGTAACTCGCGAAGCCCAAAAAGGACCTCACGTCCGCCACGTTGCAAGGCCGAGGCCAGTTCTTGACGGCCTCTAGCTTTTTAGGATCTGGCCTAACTCCGGTGCCCGTTACCATGAAGCCCAAGTACAGGATCTCCTGCGCGAAAAGTTCGCATTTACTTGGCTTCAACTTGAGCCCTGCTCCGCGGATGCGATGGAGTACCATCTGGAGGTTGGTGAGGGTTTCCTCGAACGACCGGCCATACACGACGACATCGTCGATGTAGACCATACATCGCTTCCAGAGGAACCCTTTAAGTACCATCTCCATGAGGCGCTCGAACGTCGCTGGAGCGTTACAGAGCCCGAACGGCATTACCTTAAATTGGTAGAGCCCGTTCTTAGTAACGAAGGCAGTTTTCGCCCTATCACTCTCCTCCATCTCGACCTGCCAATACCCGGAGGCCAGATCCAGAGCACAGAAGTAGTGCGATCCGGCCAGGGAATCGAAGGTGTCTTCGATGTGCGGGAGAGGATATGAGTCCTTCCGCGTGACATCGTTAAGCTTACGGTAATCAACGCAGAACCTCCACGAGCCGTCCTTCTTCTTCACCATAACCACAGGACTCGCCCAAGGGCTGTCACTGGGTTCGATGATGTCTAGCTCGAGCATCTTCTGCACCTCCTGGTCAATGACCTCTTGGTGCACTATCGCTGCTCGCCGTAGACGTTGTTTGATCGGACGCTCGTCTAGGAGGTCGATGCGGTGTTTGGCAACGTCTGTCTTGC
This sequence comes from Terebella lapidaria, assembly GCA_949152475.1. Lineage (NCBI taxonomy): Eukaryota > Metazoa > Annelida > Polychaeta > Terebellida > Terebellidae > Terebella > Terebella lapidaria. Next base: position 29,780,658 of record OX424567.1, read on the forward strand.
CGACCGCACCATCCGGACCCATAAACACATCCGCATACTGCCGCAACAGTCTGCGGAGCGCCTGGCGCTGCTCTCCACCCAGCCGGTCCTTCGGAACCAGAGATTCCAGATGGTCCGGCAGGGTGAACGGATCATCTCCGGCGGCCACCGCCGCGCACGCAGCGCGGCAGACCGGATCGTCGGGGATGACACGACTAGACGACGCGGGCACAGCTGTAGCTGCTAGGTACCCACGCCGCAGCACAACGGTTGAGTCCGTGGGATTCACCACGAGAAGGGGCATCATGCGGGCGTCGGACTTGACCAGAGTCCCGCCCAGCACGAGCCCAGTTCCCTTGGCGAAACTGCTCACCGGCTGCACTATACACGGACGACCTTCGAGGGGCATGCGGGGACGACGCGGCCGCGCCTCGATGATCATCTCGCTCATAGGCGGCACCACCGTGGTGCGCGCCACCCGCATTTGGAACGAATGCGCTGGACCCATGCGGAAGAGGTAGTGAGTATCCTCTCCCATCCGGAATTCACCCGCACTGAAGTTAGCGGTGACCCGGTGGGCCCGGAGAAAATTCATTCCAATAATCCCGGCCGCTCCGATGTCTGCGACGATTGCCTCTGTCGGATACACCTTGTCCCCAAGTGTAACAGGCAACTCGACGATACCGTAGACACGGATGCGGTTGTTACCGGCCCCGTAGAGCTGGTAAGGACCGGGATCCCGCAACTCAAGGTTGCGGAGCACGGGTTCCTTCCGGAACGTTCCTATGGCTATGAGGGTGACCTCCGAGCCTGAGTCTACAAGGAACCGGACCGGCTCCCGCCCGAGTGGCAGGGGCAGGTACCAGCAAGTGTCCTTGACCAGTGCGTTTCTTGAACGGTATCTTTCGCACGCACTGGGCCCATTCTCGGAGTCCTCGTGATCCGCCTCAGCCGCGGACGAGCCAGACTGATCCTCAAGGACCACTTCCGGAGAAGTTATATCTACTTGAGGTTCGTCCAGTTCATCCGTAGGTGGGGCGGCATCCGTTGCCATGGAACAACTGTCCTCGGACGTAGTGTTGGTCGCCACCACGTCCGAGTTCAGTTTCCCTGCCGTGAGGGACGGCCCTGTTGTCCCGCGGGACCAGGCCGGGAGTAGTTACTCCGGCGCGGACTGGGGAGGACCCCCTGGTATCCGCGTGCCCGCAAGCGTTCCAACAACTCCGGACACTTCAGCCAAAAGTGTCCCTGTTTTCCGCAGAAATAACAGGGACGGTTCTGAGCTGGTCCGGATGTGAACGCACAGCATTCAGCGGGCCCCGGAGTGTCGATCCCAGCGCAGTACGCAATCATCTGCGCAGCGCTGAAATCATACTCGTCATAGTCGTACTCATCCGGAGATGAGGACGGCGCGGCAACCGGTGCCGCATGTGCGGGCGCCCCTGTAGAGGGTGCCGGCGCACTAACCCACTGCTGGGTAGGTTCCCTGGCGGGTCCCCGGACGACCGGGTCCTGCCACGGGGTTACCTGCGATGCCTTGACCGGAGGAGGAGTCGCCGCCTGCGCGGGTACAGCCGAGGCCGGAGCCGGGGCTGGAGGCAACTGTCTAGGGCGGACAGCCATCTCAAGCGCAAGCGCGGAGTCTATTGCCTCCTCCATCGATCGCTTTTCATGGGTGGCCAGCCCGTACGCTAGGTGGTAAGGCTGGCCATCGATGAACTGATCGATCAGCATCGTCTCAAACCGTCTGGAGTCCATGTCCGGAAAAGCTCTCCGGCCGAGTATGCGTAAGCTGTACGCATAGTCTGTCACGGACTCAGTCGGCTGGCGGATACGCGCCTTGAACTCTCGTTCAGACTGCCGCCGATTGGTCGTCGGCGGGAACAGCAGGCGAAGTTGACGAGCAACCTCGCCGAACGTCACTGTTCCCACCGGCAGACACGGCATCACGCGGAGAGCTTTCCCTTCCAGGCTCCCCGCGAGGACGTGTCCAGCTTCATGCTGGGACCATCCTTCGTACACGGCGGTACGCCATACCTGGAGCAAGTAGTCCTCCAAGTCGGCGTTATCCCCGTTGAACCGTTTCCGCCACGAAGAGTGGTCGGGCCCGTCATCGCGTTTGCTACGCGCCCGACGTGCGGTCCCGGCTCCGGGGTCGTCCGTGTACAGCGGCAAGTTCCGCGCGCTTCCTGCGCCTGCGGCGGAGTCTGCCGGAGCAAACATCGACGCCGCGGACATAGGAGCAGGGAAGCTCACGTTTGCCGCCGGGATCATTCCCGCTAAAAACCCACTCTGGCTAGGTGCGGGCGGGGCTCCCATCGAACCTACTGGGTAGGCTCCAGAAGGGGCGGCAAAGCTTGGGGCCGAAGCCACCTGTTGCCACTGCCCGTCCGACACACTGTACGTGCCAGGGTAAGTCGGCCACGCGGCTTGCGCTCCAACCGTCGGAACGGTCGACGCGGTCGCCAACGTGGTGCCTCCGAGCCGCGGGGCAGGCGCGGGTCCCATTGCGGGGGCCACTGGCGCCTGCGGACTCGGCAGGACTTGGGGAGGGGCTACTGGCCCAGACATCCCCGGACTTGAGATGGCCGACGGGTCAACGCTCGAAGGCGGCTGATTCCGCTTGAACAGTACAAGCGCCTCGGATATCAGCCACCTCTCCCTCTCCGTCAAAGGCCCCGAGTTGCCTTGTGACAGCGGAGAGGGGGAACGGTTCCGCCGGTCAGATCGTCCCTGATGGGGCGACCGGGCGCGGTCATAGCGCCCTCTGGGGGCCAGCTCACCAAGCGCGTCGGCGAGCTGGTCTACCACATCACCCGGTGCGGACCGACCAGAGCCCATGCCGGAGGCTCGCGAGGGAGCCCACCCGGCCAGGAGTGGCATCTGATACTGCTGGTCCGCCTGTCCAGAAGTGCCCGCAGTAGTTGGCGCTCGATTCCGGACGTCCGGAGACGTCCCACGGAAGAGTGCCGCTTGCCACGGACTCATTCTGGGCCTGGGCGGGCGCGGCGTAGAGCCGTTGCCGGCTCCGCCTACCGCGCCTAACACATCAAGGCCCGGCCTTGATGACAACTCCTGTTGCGGCCCCGCGGGGCTAGACTCTACGTCCGGAGACGGAGTCAGGGACGCCGGAGTCGACTCCGCAGACTGGGTTCTGTCCGCGGAGGGCTCCGCACATTCCCTCCGGCCGCCGGAGTCACCCGAAGATGTCTCACGGCGGCTGTCGCGCGACCGGGTGTGGTCCGCGACATTACCTCCCGTTTCCCCCCCCCTTGGGTTCATTAGCTTTATCTCTGGCTTTGTCTCTTTCTTTCGTCATTTCCTTGAGATGTCCTTGAGGAGCGGGCGATCCCCAGGGACGAAGGAGGCTACAACGCTGTGACGGTAGGCTGCGATGGAACACTGTCGGACTGATCCTGGTCACGGCACCAATGTAAAGTTATTGACTACCGTCCGCTCTTCGGGATCCTCGAGGATAGTCCTCTCTCATCCGAGTCCTTGCGGACGCGCATCCGCTATTCCGGATCCTCGCGGCAGGGCCGCTCACCGGAGGTCGCGGCGGACACGGTAACTACTTCATCATTAACGGTAACCAGGTAACAGCCCACCCGACACTCCCAGGCCTACGGACACCGTTCAGAAACTAGTTCATCCCTACGGTGTTAACTGGCGGGGCCTGGCGAGCCGCGGTCTGCCTCGGGGACGGAACCCCGTACAGTCCGACATGCTGGCCAGAGCCTCTGTCACATGTCCCGGGAAGGGAGAGAGCTGGCGATCCACAGGGCCGAAGGCCCCCGAGTCAGCAACTCGTCTCTCCCAGCCCGGGCCTCCCCACGGAAATCGTCCCCAGGGCTCTAAGAGCCCACTACTCCTGACCAGGGAACGCAAAGCTCATGGCGAGCCTTGCGTGCGTCCTGTTCACTCTCTCTCGGACAATCTCCTCGATCGAGTCGCTTCCAGTGTATATATAATACACCAGAAACTGTAGGGCGCACGCGAGGTTAAATCGATCCATTGTTATAGTTTACTGGAACGTAAATTACAATACGTCGCCGTGGCAACGCACGCTCGAACGGAGCATGTCAAAACAAGGCCAAGTACGAAAAGGCCACATAAATGGCATTTATGTGTACAATCACCTGCCGCGTGCTTAGGGCAAAATCGCCACAATCCTAATTAAATTTTTTCCCTCATGACGTCATGTGTTCTCATTAACATCTAATTTGCATACTAATGAGCTGCTAAAACTTTTCAAGTGGCTTCTGTAGAGTAGTGCCGGAATGGCAGTTTCAAATGGCTGTAACTTTTGTTCGGATAGTGATATTGATATACCGTAAAGACCATTTTGCTCAGATCAATGAGATCTTTCATATAATCTAACATCATATTTGCATTTTACTAGTTCTTTAAGGAAAACCCAGTCCTAGGTGTTCAACTTAACAATAAGATGCCCTGGGAGACCCATGCGAACTTGAAACGAGCCAAGGTTATGAGAGTACTGGGTTTCTTACGCAGGAACCTGGCAGGATGCCAAAAGGACGTCAAGGAAAGGCATACTTTGCAATGGTTCGTCCTATCCTGGAGGACTGTGTCGTGTAGGACCCCGACCAAACGTCACTTCCTGTCTGATTCAGCAGGGGCGTCGCCAGGATATGAGAAAAGTGTACGCCTCATGGTCTGGGGGTCCGGGGAACCCGTGAGCACCCCCCCCACCCCCGAGAAAAAAAATGCACATTCACGTTCTCTATAGCACTTCTGGTGTGTGTCTCAGGGGTCCTTTGGGGTTCATGTATTGGAGCTATAATTTTGCTAGTTCGGACAGTTGAATTGCGTCAAGTTTTATTTTCGGCGGTGATTCATTCTACTACATGTATGTTTAGGTGATGCATCGAGGTGTAGGGCATATTCAGTATGGGCGGGACAGATAAGGATTCTTTTGCCAATGTGTAACAGTCAGTGAACCCCAGATAAAATGTTTATAAATGCAGGCCTAGTATCAACCCTCTTATGGCCTATCATAATATTACTAACTAACAGTGTCTCTTAAAGTGATATTGGCAGTAAGTTATGGATTTTTCCATATTTTTCTGATCGAACGAAGAAAACATAACAGTTATATATCTGCACGTGTATGCCCAAACAGACGCCCCTTTCTAATAGATTTCGTTGCGAGTTTCTGGTGGAGATTTTGAGTTTGTTTACATTACCGCCATTCTCGGTGCTTTGTATACCGTGACGCAGTGCGATTCCAGCTTACTCATGTATGTTCGAGCCAATCGAGCGTGAACTAGGTTAAGTCAGAGGTAACTCTGAGTGGCGCACAAAACAAAAAAAAGCGGCTGCTAGTACTGTCATATGCTTGATTTATTCATTTGATCAAGCAAAGTTTGTTTTGTAACCTATTTTTCTGAGATCACAGGCATATATGTAATTGATTTGGAAAAAATAGTTTTCCTGCCAACATCACTTTAACTAGAACAGCGGGAGTAATTATAAATATGAATTCAGTGTCCCGGTGAAACTGAAAAATGTAGACAGGGCGGGACAGTATTTTAAGATTGACCGGGACACTATCATAAGTGTGGCTCACAATGATTGCATCAGTGAAACTGTATATTAGAAACGTAGTTCTATGAATCGTGGAAGTAAAAGCTAATAATTGCAAGAGCACTGTAAGAACCCCACTACCGTAACGCGACGTTACGGTAGTACGGATGATGGCGGAAGGTCGGTAGCTTCGAAAAGTTTCTTCCAGATAAACTAGGTGTTAGGCATGATTTTTATATAACACATACATGAGGCGAATTGCGAGATATACTTCATGTTGCGGCAGAGTAATCAAGCCGTAAATTTGATCGATTCCTGAGCAAAAACGGTTTGAAGTTTGCGACGATTACTACGGTAACGTTAGTCGCCCACTACCGTAACGCCAATTTTCAAATTTCAAGTACTACCGTAACGCATGTTTGAACCCATACTTCAAAATGCATTTTATTTTATTGGATCATAATATATGACTCCGGTTAAGAATGGATAGTGGCGATATTGTTGTAATATGTATGTAGATAGTTTACCAAGAGGTAGGGACAATATATTTGGGAATTTCCCATGCCGCCATCGTCCCATGCAAACCAAGTTTCATCGGGGTGCAGCTGCACCTTGGGACTATCTGGGATTTCGACAGCAGAGTGACCTCCAACCCCAACACCTAGTGACTATAGACATTTTTTCTTCCACAAACTGTGTCCGGTAGTAATCTCCACTTCGATATCACCTAGATGGCCTTTGAATTTACCTTATGTTTAAGGTACCTTTGACTTGCCGTTATCAGAACATAGTGCAAACAAAAACAAGTGAAGATTCCTTTATTCATGCTACGCATTAGTTGTTTTTATTGGGAGAATAAGGTGCATTTTACAGAAAGCTACAAATTATGTTATCCATCTGCATTATGCAAGTATATTATAGATCCGACTGGTATGAATATTTCAAATGTCTAAGAGTAAATCAGATATGGCTGAAATATATCAATGCTCATACGAGCTGACCAATGGGGTGATCAAAACATTGACCCTGCTAGGTGCATAAATGGTTTCTCCAGAAGAGGGCGTGCAATACAAATCACGTCTCTACTGAAGTTACTTCAACAAATTTGCAGTAGCCAACGGTATATATTACATATTATTAGATCTATACAAAAACAGTCACACAACATAACACACAACTGTACCTCCTCACCCATCTCATGTAAAAGTTCTGTTTTTTTTATCGAAATATTTGGTTGAAACATTGCAAGATACAAATATAGAAATAGAGAATGAAAGCTTTAGGTTAACGTTACGGTAGAACACACTCGGCGTTACGGTAGTACCCGGCATCTCCCGATGTGACGTTACGGTAATATGCAGCCGATTTCTATTTTATATTTTCTGACTAACTGAGGGTGATATCACCAAAATAACTTTCACCATTAGATGCGTAACGTTAAGAAGTACCAAAGCGCACTATTGAACAAGAGTGACATGTGTACTAGAAACGATAATCTCAAGAAAACCACTCGAGCTACTCGCACGCCGCCATCGTCCCTTACTACCGTAACGTCGCGTTACGGTAGTGGGGTTCCTACTGTGAAGAGAGAAAAACAAAAGTATGCTAACAATGTCTTGAAAGTGCAACCAATTATATTGTTTCATATGCTGAACATTAAGAATGAATGTCACAAAAAACGGTATTTTGTGAGAAATAAAATACATTAGAAATTTGACCTTTGATTTAATTTTTTAGGTCATGCAGAGCACAAAATTGACAATATCTCGCTTATTATCGACTTTACAGCATAGGAATCAATTGTGGACATATAGGGAATCGATAGTTCTCGTGACCTTGAAGTCGACTCTGCTACTGACGTGGAGTTAATACAATATACATGTAAGTTTTAGTTTCTGGTACTATTTCTGTGACTGTGAACATCTTGACAAAAATGACTCTTTTTTCACGAAATTTCGATGGACAATTTTTGTACATTCGATGCTCAAACCCTACTTTGTTGCAGACGACCAGTAACTACAGACGCCAGAAGTGCTCAAAATATTTAAAACGGTTTACTGTTTCAACGGTTGATGGGTATGAGAGCCAACTGGATCAAAACGAGTGTTAAGCATTGTTTTCACAAAAGTGTCCCGGTCAGTCTGCTGTCCCGCTCATACTGAACGTACCCTATCACACTGAAAGTAATATATACAGTAGATCTTGTCTTGGTATTACATTTTATAGCGTAAATAACAAAGGAACGAATGTATTAGTATATAAACTATTCATCTGGAATTTATTTTGATACATTTTGATACGCTTATTGATACATTTTGATACGCATGCAACACGTTCAGGTGCATCGATAAGGCTGCTAAGCAACGAAGACATTGTTTGGATTTGGAATACATTTTCCGTTCTCACTGTCATCATATATAGGGCTGGAAAGCGGAAGTATACTGAACGATGACAAATTCCATTGAATTTATTCGGACTGGGGATAAGCACCTGACGCCTCCCTATCTTTTAACATGGGGGTGCATTCAATATGGTGATTTTAAGTATATAAACGATGTCTTTAGTGTACTATACTATCCATACACGATGAAGATATACAAAAACTGTTGTAATAAATTGTCCAATACCACAACATATCCAAGCTTCGAAGACTAGGAAAAGGCACTGAAAAAAAAAACGGCACTTCGAATAAAGCCTTGCTCTAACAAAATTGCCGGCAGACGGCCTGTTATTCTAATGAATTTTGACACAAGTATATGTAAAGTTATTGACTACCGTCCGCTCTTCGGGATCCTCGAGGATAGTCCTCTCTCATCCGAGTCCTTGCGGACGCGCATCCGCTATTCCGGATCCTTGCGGCAGGGCCGCTCACCGGAGGTCGCGGCGGACACGGTAACTACTTCAGCATTAACGGTAACCAGGTAACAGCCCACCCGACACTCCCAGGCCTACGGACACCGTTCATAAACTAGTTCATCCCTACGGTGTTAACTGGCGGGGCCTGGCGAGCCGCGGTCTGCCTCGGGGACGGAACCCCGTACAGTCCGACATGCTGGCCAGAGCCTCTGTCACACGTCCCGGGAAGGGAGAGAGCTGGCGATCCACAGGGCCGAAGGCCCCCGAGTCAGCAACTTGTCTCTCCCAGCCCGGGCCTCCCCATGGAAATCGTCCCCAGGGCTCTAGGAGCCCACTACTCACAAACAGGGAACACAAAGCTCATGGCGAGCCTTGCGTGCGTCCTGTCTCTCGATCTTGGACAATCTCCTCGAACGAGTCGCTTCCAGTGTATATATAATACACCAGAAACTGTAGGGCGCACGCGAGGTCTAATCGATCCATTGTTATAGTTTACTGGAGCGTAAATTACAATACGTCGCCGTGGCAACGCACGCTCGAACGGAGCATGTCAAAACAAGGCCAAGTACGAAAAGGCCACATAAATGGCATTTATGTTTACAATCACCTGCCGCGTGCTTAGGGCAAAATCGCCACATATACCTGCTTTGTACTTTCGCTAAAGTTATTTGACACAAGACATGTTATTTCAGCTGTTATTGATGTTGTTAGAAATGGACGATAATTAGGTTTATCCCCGGCGACGCCTTATTCACGAATATTTCATTGGAATTTTTCACCGATCATACTTCCGCTGTCCAGCCCCATTGTTACGATATTTTCTTTCGTCAAAAAAGTGTACGCACGTACGTTGTGGCGTTGGTCTGGCGACGCGTCTCACATACCTAAAATGTTACACCTACACGATTTATAAAAAGACCTGTGATCTCTAAAGTTTTGTTCTGTGAGCTGATCCGTATCGCAGCCAGAAAGCTTGTATCAGGTAAGTCCAATAACAACTGCTACAGCTGTAGATCCAGAGCGCGGTATAGCGACGGACCTGGGTCACGTGGTCGGCACTGGAGACTTGTAGATGTAGGAGAGAGGCAGCCACTGCCAGCCAGATAGAGTAGAGGTCGACTGCTAGCACCAGACAGCCGGAGATAGACAGGGACGGGATGGGCGACATCCTGATCGCCGTGTCCTCGTTGACTCTCTCCACGGGCAGTAAAAGTCGCACTGGAGGCGTCTCTTCAACGGAGTGATCCAGGGAGACTTCAACATCCGGCGCTGTGGTGTGAAAGTGACTTTTCAACTCTGCGGTTTTTCGACGTATAAACCAAATGACCAACAGCACACTGCACAGGGAAATAAACATCGCTACGGAGATGAAAGACGTCATAGTTTTTGACATATTTGGGTGTTCGTCTATATTTAGGTGTTCGTCACGGCTGTTCGACAGAAACAAATGATATGAACTGATAACAACAATTCCAACAACTATGCCTGACAGAATGATGCAGAGTGTATGGGTGCGGTCCTGAACGAATTTAGTGAGGCATAGGCCGAAAAACTGTCGCAGTCTTTGTCGACGAGATCTGGTCAGGCCGAGGTTGGATTCTCTCGCCTGTTTCTCGTTCAAACTATCCTGGTGCAAACACTCTTTTGAGCTGCTGATACACGCGTTGACGAGTCGACAGTGTCTGAATAGAGTCATTAATCCAGCCCAGATGATGATCATTATCCGAGTTACGATGTTGACGGAGGGAGGAGGAATCATGAACGGCTCTTCTCTCAAGAGGGGCCATGTGATTACAGACACGACAGTCACCGTGAGGACATCACTGACGTTTACACCAGCACAGAGCACACGCTGAAGCGACAACGACAACAGCCGTGTGTCGATGACGCCGATAGCTCGCTGGGAGTGGATGCGCCTTAGGTCTCTTCTCGCGACTGCCACCAACCTGGCGGCCATCAACAGTCCGAGAGGCAGCGCCAGACCAGAGGCGGCCGTCAGAATGCACGCCAACTGGTTCATGTCGACGTTCTGACCTAACATGTAGCCGATCACCTCGCAAAACCCTAATCCAATGGATATCGACGTAACTTATGAGGTAACCACCCTCTTATTTCATCCTGAAATTCAGTTGAAGTGAGCTGCTCAGTGGAGCTCTGCTAGGTAGCCATTTGGGCCTTCACGTTGTGCTCAAGTAGCCTACGATTGACTTCTTACTAGATGTTTACGTGTATAGCTTCACCACTTCACTTCTTGAAAGTTAGTCCTATGTTCAACAAACACAGAGTTTTCAAGAACGCCCTTGCCATTTTTAAAAAAAAAACGCTCTCTCTCTGTCTCTCTTCTCAGAATGTCTTTCATTCGTATAGTCCTCACACCCTCGTCATGCATTTCATGTAATATAGTAGCCCGGTTAAATGTTCACCTGAGCGTACACATGTATGCGATGACCTGGGCCTTGTCAATAATACACTATCATTGTTGAAATGCAGGGGCCCCGCGCATAAATACCTCCGCTTGGAGCGTGACGTAAGAAGACCTCAGAGCATCGCACCCTGCAGTGCCTGCACCTAGACGACACATTTCGACTCTATGGCGGGTTCTGTCACAGCCGCGGAGCTGGACACACGATAAACAATAGATTCCTGCCCTTGCTAGATTCGAGATGAACAAAATATTCGTTCCCTTCCTAGATACGAGATAAACACTAGATTCGTTCCCTTTCTAGATTCGAGATAAACAATAGATTCTTTCCATCCTAGATTCGAGATGAACACTAGATTCGTTCCTTTCCTAGATACAAGATAACACTACATTCGTTCCCTTCGTAGATACGAGATAAACACTAGATTCGTTCCCTCTCAGATTCGAGATGAACACTAGATTCGTTCCTTTTCTAGATACAAGATAACACTACATTCGTTCCCTTCGTAGATACGAGATAAACACTGGATTAGATTCGTTCCGTCTCAGATTCGAGATAAACACTAGATTCGTTCCCTTCCTAGATACGAAATAAACATAGATTCATTCCCTTCCTAGATTCGAGATAAACACTGGATTCGTTCCCTCTTAGATTCGTGATAAACACTGAATTCGTTCCCTTCCTAGATACGGAATAAACATGAATTCGTTCCCTTCCTAGATACGGAATAAACATGAATTCGTTCCCTTCCTAGATTCGAGATAAACACGAGATTCGTTCCCTTCATAGATTCGAGATAAATACAAGATTCGTTCCCTTCCTAGGGTACAAAGTCCATTATAAACCTCGAAAACCTAAGTGACATTCAAGACAACCAAGCGCATGTAACTATAATGGGTTGTTGGATATACCATCTCCATTTGCCGTACCATTATATCATCAAATGATATAAATGATACACTTTTGCCCAGTTTTGTCTGAGACTCAAACCATGGCTCAAACTCAGTGAAACAAGTATCAGTGTCAGTGAAACACGCATTTTGGCCGTAGCGCAGAGAGGCAACAGAAAGTTCTCCTTAAATTCATCTCTAGGTTTGGGGACAATGCATGGGTATGGAATTAGTTGGTGCTCAAACCTCACCCTCTATACCAATATTGAGAAATTGACTTACGACGGAGTGATACGTGGAGTCCGAATGTGATCGAGACGTGGGGATGGCGGCGCGGTGGTGCTGTTTTCTTCATTTTCTCAATGAATTGATATGATCATTTTCTCAATGAATTGATTGAAAAGAAATAAACAATTAGTACCTCGTGTCATCAATTTCATTACTAGGGACTATTATTACTTGGCAAAATCATGTTGGTTACCTCTGTGTGTCTGTGTGTATGTCTGTTTGTTTGTTTGTGAGCACTCTAGCGGTCACAGTTTTTGTGCTAACATCTCGAAACTTTTTTGATGGATGTAGATCTATATATGTGCCCTCGAACGGAACTGCACGTTTTTTTTGAAGAAATCGGTTTATTGATGACGTCACCAAAAATTCTTAAAAACTCGAAAAATCCCTATCTTTAACATGGGATGAAATTGTTAAAATGCATACTAGTAACTCGCCTACTTTTAATTCAATTACTTTGAAATTTTACAACATACGTATAGATTGACAACTTCTATCGACTATTGACAACTTCTATCGATCAACTTCTATTGACCGACTGGATCTGATCCGGATTACGGATTTGACAGCCATTTTAATTTAACATTGAAAACTCCATTCAATAAATACTTTTTGTTATATTTCGGTCTGATATACACAGTTCACGTTGAGTTTTCACAGAAAGTGACGGATCATCATTGTACATGAAGTAACATAATTTGATCTGGATCTGATTCGGATTACGGATTTGATAGCCGTTTGAATTTAACATTGAAAACTCCATTCAACGCATACAGTTTTTCCGCAAACGTCCTGAATCTTTTTCTGATTGATAGGTATGTTCCCTGAAACAGTACCGCCCATTTATGAAAGAAATTGGTATATTGATGACGTCACCAAAAATTCAAAACTCGAAAAATCACCAAAAATTGAAAACTTGAAAAATCTCTAACATGGAGTGAATATTCAAACATTCATAACCGCTTATTTTTCATTGAATTGATTTGAAATTTCAGACAGACGTGTACAATGCCTGCCCTTGTAAGTCCTATCGACCAAATGAGTTTGATCTGGATCCGATCCAGATTACGGATTTGACAGCTACTTGAATTTTTACATTGAAAACTCCATTAAGCAGATACTTTACGTCGGTAGGCTATATTATGCATAGCGCACGTTGACTTTTTGCACCAAATGGCGGATAATACCTGTGCTTAAACTGCCAATAAATGATCCAAATCCGATCCAGATTACAGATTGTGAATTGAACTTTTGTAAATATATCGAGTAGAAGCTCGTTATGACAGGTCTTCGAAAGACAAGACAAGACAAGAGACAAGACAAGAAGTTTATTTCAATTAAAGTGCTCTCCAAATGTCCGTTTTTTCGAAATCGGACGTTACTTGACGTCATCATGACGTAAAACGTCACTTTTGTCATACATTCAGGGATTCTTTTTGTAGTTTTATAGCATTAACTCAATGGGTGTCGTTGCGACATTGTACGCGTTCAATGTAAAAAATTAGCCCAAGGGCTAAGAAAGGTTACCGGACAATATACATTTTAGATATTAGCCTTTTGTCCAGTGACCTTGAAAATAAAGTCACTGATAAATTCAAGGCCATGAAATTTTCAACAAATATATCACTTCTAGTATGTCCACAATAAATTCCTAGGGCTGTAAAGTCGATAATAAGTGAGACATTAGCCATTCTGTGATGTGACCTTGAAAATGAGGTCAAAGTTCAAGTTCAAGGTCATGAAAATATTCAGTATATATCATTCCTCTATATTCGCAATTGATTCCTATGCTGTAAATGTAAGTATCAATCTATTACCACCAATACAATCAGATTTTGATGATGCCAATAAGAAACGTAAAATACTACATTTTGCAATAGAAACAAACAAAGCGCGACCAAACAGTTTATCCAAAGACACACTGGCGTCTTCAGGGGCAGACAATGTGTTAAATGTAGTTGTTTCTACTGTACACCAGATGGATAATTTAGAAATCCGAATCTAACCCCATGGAATAGACACATGACAAGTACAAAAGTACCCAATCACAAGCCCGAAGGCTACTGAGTTGATGGTATCCTCGGGGACAGATTTAACGTCCGCCAGCAGTGACACCGACTCAGTGGTATAAATGCAAGTATCAATCTATTACCACCAATACAATCAAATTTTAATGATGCCAATAAGAAACGTAAAATACAACATTTTGCAATAGAAACAAAGCCCGACCAAATAGTTTATCCAAAGACACACTGGCGTCATCAGGGGCAGATGTAAAGATGATAATAAGCGATATATTAGCCATTTTGTTCTCTGACCTTGAAAATGAGATCAAAGGTCAAATTCTAGATCACCAAATATTCAGCATACATCATTTTCTATATGTTCACTATGGACCCCTAAGCTGTAAATTTGATAATAAGCGAGATCTAAGCCATTTTGTATTCTGACCTTGAAAATAAAATGACTAACCTTGAAATTTAGGTCAAGGGTCAAATTCAAGGTCACTAGAATATTCAGCATATATCATTTCCTATATGTTCACAATTGATTCCTAAGCTGCAAAGTCGCTAATAAGCAAGATATTGGCCATTTTGTCCTGTGACCTTGAAAATGAGGTCAAAGGTCAAATTCAAGGTCACGAGAATATTCAGCATTATATCATTTTCTATATGTTCACAATTGATTCCTAAGCCGTAAAGTCAATAATAAGCGAGATATTAGCAATTTTGTCCTGTGACCTTGGAAATGAGGTCAAAGGTCAAATTCAAGGTCACGAGAATATTCAGCATATATCATTTCCTATATGTCCACAATTGATTCCTAGTCTCTAATCTCAATATTAAGTGAGATATTAGGCTTAATGTGTCCCATTATAAAGGATAGGAGAATTTAACATGGGAAAGTCCCATTTGGGCCGAGTATGGGCCAAAATGGCCCACTTCGAGCGATTCAAACGCGACGAAATTTATAGACATCATAGGAGTACATATGAGGAGTGTTATGTATCAAAAAGAAAAAAAAGTTACAGAACAGATTTTGAGAAAATGGCCGCCAAAGTCCAAAATTGGCCAATTTTCGACAAAAACGGCCGCCATTTTGAAAAAATTGCGAAAATAAAAAAACTAAAAAATACGTCATTCTTGAATTATTTTTGTGCATTTTTGTGCAAAATTTCAGAAAGATTGGTCCGTAAACAAAAAAGATAAAAATGTGAACGACGCCGACGCCGGACGCCGGACGCAACGCCATGCCAATAGGTTAGCGGACCAAAGGTTCGGTAACCTAAAAACGGTGCCTCCTCCCCCCGCCCACCTCTCTCTCCCCCCCCCCCCCCCCCCCCAGGTCGCGAAAGTTCTGTTCAAATCTATACCAATGACGTTATGATGGTCTGGCCATTTGTCGTTTATCATAATGTAGCCAACTCTTGGCTGTTGAGGTGAGGTTTTCACATAACTGCACCGTGCATACTCCTAACTTACTTTCCACATTCTACAGCAACTTAATTATTTGATAGAATTATTCTCTACACGTGACAGACATAAATGTCAAAATAGAGTGTGCAGCGCATTACATAGAATTGTATCAAAGATCGTCACGGGTGAGTAAACGACCTTGGGCTCTTATTCAGGAGAAAATTAAAGTATAAACTATTCATAAACGGTTCGATGTATTCTGCTTAAAAATAAACTATTTTTCACAATGCACCTGGACAATAATTATAAATATTTAAATATATTTATAATGATTGAAATTGTTAACATGATATCTTCAAAACTGTACGTGAGGCTACATGTAAAACAGAACATAATACTCGTGATGTTTACAGCACTCACTCTCGTGTGGAGTATCGCTAATGAAATGTCTGGCCGGAATTTTATTCGTGCGCTAAAAACAATGATGTAATTCAGTAAAGAAAACGTATAATATTAGGTGCTCCTGATATCACATAAAAATGAATCTTCGCATACACATATTTTTCTCATTAATAAATAATAGGTTTTTCCTGCGACGGATTGTTTGGTGGAAATTATAGTAGGCCGTCACTTCTTCCAAGATAAAGCCAAACACATTGTGTATATTCCATATGATCAAACTTTTGTGTCACTGGTTTCAATGACGAAATTATTGGTAAAATACAGAAAAAAATTGACAGATTTACTAAGTACTCGCATGTTATCATATTAGTTACAAGAAAAATATTCTAAACTAGCCCTACACGGCTACTCCTAAAGACGTAGTTAAGACTAAAAACTGAAGTTAATGGTATTTATGACTGGCTATAACCAGAATTAAAGAGTTCCTCAAAGAACTTAAAAGTTATTTGATGGTTATTTGAAGAACCCCCAAAAGGTTCAATTCACCGCTAGTGAAAGAACCCGGTTTGAGCCTATACAAGATCATGTTCTCAAAATTCTTAAGGTACTGTGTAAGTGGATATTTCACTTTCACTGAGGTTTTACGTACTATTTCTGTGCTAGCGCACTCTTATGGTGAAAACATATGGACATATCATTCACACAGCCTACACAGAACCTTTGAGGTTCCAAGGAGAAGGCTCCTTGCATAAACCTTTTAAAAACGGTTATGAATTGAACTTTTGATGGTTCCATATATGAAGAAATTCAAAGAACCATAAAAGGTTCTATCCAGAACCTATTTTTAAGAGTGTAGAAGGTAATCTTCAACATTATCCATGTGGTAATACAACACGTGATTGACATTTAAATTGGTTGAATAAATCATACCGATTCTTATGTGGAATTGATCCGTGTGGGTTTGATGTTGTGGGGAAAAATAACCATGAAACCGGGAGCCATCGCCGCTCTATGCCTGTCACTTGTTTATCGAGTGAAATACAGGTGTTTCAGCCTGTAAAAAATATTGTAATTTATGCACATCAACAGTCAAGTGCTATGTGAAAACAAAAGTTTCTAGAGCACACCATAGGCCCACTTTGTGAAGGATATGAATGTGTTTTAATAACAAAACTTTAGACCAGCTCCTTTACCTTACTACAGTATCTATCAAGATAATGCATCGAGAATACTTCATACTTACAAATATCAGAATCAATACGGCGCGAATTTTGGCGTTTTGAGTGTGGGAACTGCGCAGAAGTCCAACGATCATTGTTATGTCGAGGAAGATTAGCCACCGTCAAAACGTTCAATTGATTGCTAGGTGTGAGTGAGTAACAGATTTGCTTCGAGACAAGTCACGCTATCGCTGCCCAGCCTCCCCCCCCCCTCCGCCCCCCTCCCCCCCCTCCGCCCCCCTCCCCCCTACAATGCAAAATTGAAACATTCATGAGTTGAAATCATTAGAGAAGCGACGACGAAATGAAGACACGTTTAATCTCCAGCAGCTAAAAGCATTCCACTGTCACTGTGAGTGAAACGTGTGCTTTATTTTTCCGCCCGCCAAATTCCGAATGTGAACGGTTGTTCCGTCTTTGTTGGAACACTTGAAAAACATAGACGAGCTTTGGAAAATTAATCCGTTTCAAATTGGATGCGAGCTTTCGATGACATTTTATTGGGCATTTCGACGTGAAAATTGTTTAGAAAATACAAAGGGAAGCACCTTTAATTAAAATAGGACGAGTGATCTGCTTTCAATTGAGTGCTCTACCATCCCCACTTTGGCAGTGAAGACTCTTCAAAAACACATGAAACACGCTTATCACTGCAGTGATTCCGTTTCACAAAACTGTTCTTTCAGTTTGGTAAATGTTAATAAATAGCCTTCCAAGAAACATTTTGATATTGTTTTGGATATACTACACTTGTGTCAAGGTCCACCTTTCGATTTGATGTCAGAAATCCCATACTAGTATACCAATTAGATTAGTGCACAAATTGGCAAACAAAAAGTTTCCCAATATTTAAGTATCTTGTAATAAATATACTCATGTGATATATGGAGAAGCCTACATCTGACTGTTCACACCTTATACATTTTGTTCACTATGCATGAGGCCACAAGTCTGTTGTTTCCACCTAACTCCAGGATACCACCACGGCCAAGACGGATTCTCCAACAATTACTCCCGCTATATAAAGCGCAGGAATATATGATCCGATGCCGTGAAAATAACTCGTTACTCCTGTGTCCGGACTTTAACGAGTTAGGCAGGATTATAAATGTGGACCTTGGGCGTGATACCATCAAAGTCCCAACTCCACAGGGATAGTGAAATTAAGGTATGGAACGGTGATAGGGGAATAAGCAAATGACCGCGTTTCTATGGAACGTCGAAAGCGATCTGGAAGGTAGTACTACATGTAGAACGATGCGCATTCCCCCATCCCATACCCGTTGATTGCCTTTCGAAGATTAGCTTGCGTGTCTTATCGGGACAACTGGCTGGGTTCTTGGTTCCCCCAAGATGCCAAGATCGAGATAGCTGCCGGAGCACGCGAAATAAGGGGCGGGGAACCCGTAATGGCGTCGTAAACCTGAACGCGCGGCTTCAGGGTCTGCACATTGCCGCACAGCCGAGCAATCAAGCGTGAGACACTCGGGTCCAATCGGTCCACTTTTAATACGAGGCCCGCGATAGAAAACACGGGCATTTATGGAAATATCATGCTAATGAACGGGCGCCAGGTTCGACCCTAGCGATACAATTACACGCGCGCCTTTCACGGGATCACTTTATGGTGTCCACTCGCCAAGAAAACGCTCCTGATTTTAGCTGTCCCACGGGAGACTAATACGGGTGCATTTGGGGCACAATGCACAATAAAATCCACGCTAGCCAGGAGTAGTGCACGGTGGCACCCAGGACAACCCAATGACCCCCCCCCCCCCTCCTCCCCATCCACTGCCCCATTCAAGACTCAGGATTGTCATCATCATTACTGGTGGAACCTGGCAGACAAAAAGGTGGACCGTACAAAAAAAATCGAACAAAACGACGTTAATGCGGTTGCGGAATTATGTCGGCAAATATTCCAAATCAAGTTAGCGGACGCTGGGTCCCGGTCGAATGGAACGAGGGAAATAGAGGCACAGAAGGCACATGGTATCCAGGAGGGGGTTGTATAGGTGTGTGCGGGGGGGGGGGGGTGTTACGGGCGGACAGGAAGGACACAAATGGCGTTACTGGACACATCACCTCTCGAAGACTCTGACACTGAATAGGTACAAATGAGCCCTGGAGTTACGTGGTCAAAACCGCTCGGGGAGGAAAGGCAACTATACTCACCGGGAGTATTGCCCAGGTCAATAGGACATCGCCACCATATAGCGGCCACCCCACCGGACGGGGCCTGACGGGGGGGGGGGGGGGGTCGGAGCACATATGGCGCCAGGAGTTTTGTGTTTGTGGCGCGGTTCCAGGTATTATACAGCAAGCGGGTAACGATTGGTGGGGAATCCAGCGCGCAGTCCGTGGTTTGCACCCACTGTTGATGGGGCGTCCGGGGTTTTTGTTGACTTGTCGGAGTGGAAATGTATGTTTCGCTTTCACGTGAACCTTTCTTGAACCAGAGCTGCACCTGGGCGGCATCTGAAACTGCGCCACTCTCAAGACGTTCTCCGAAGCTTTGTGCTCTCCTCTTCCGAATAAGAAGCTGACTCTTTTCTCTCCCACTAGTGACATCGTGATTTGTTTATATGCACTCACACCCTCAATTTGACCTTTTTGCTAGTTCCCATTACCCCCACAGCCATCCATCCACCCATCCATTCATCCGTTCCTCTTCACCTCCATAATGCCACATCATCTGCGTCTTCCGAGCGAGCCAAGACTCTGTAGCAGTCCCTCACTCCCGTGAATTAACAGACAAATGCCCCGCGAAACACCGCACAATAAATTTTAGTGACCACTCGGACAAACGATATTACGAGTGCGTGGCGCATGTGCCCCCAGGATCACGTGTATGCCAATCTCCCAATCCGGCGTAGAGCCAGGTACTAGCCCCCACTCGGCCAGCGGACAATGTGGCCTCTAATTGCCACAAGCGCTGGATGCTGCGGTCACTTCAAGTACTCGTAACAATCTAAGAAAATTGGATTACGGAAGCGCCAGCGCGCGGTTAATCGCATCATATTCAGGCAGAACGACCGCGCATTGCACGTCACAGTGTCCGTCCATCGATTTCCGTGACGCCTTTGCTTTTATTTTATAACAAGCGTGGTAGTTGAGAGAAGCGCGTCTAGCATCCTAACTGTTCATTTGTAACGCACCATGTGCCCGTTGCGATTCCCAGTTAACATGCCCGACACCAGGCACCGTCCGAGTCATCCTGAATACACCTCATACATGCAGCCGTTACCGAGACGGGTTGTTTTATCTCTGCGCATTTTGTATTCGCGTTCTTCGCGCACCAAGCGCACTGTTTAATAAATTGGTCCCATCCCATTTTATGTCACTGGCACATCAGAGTTAATTAGCTGTTATAATTAATCTTTGATAATAAAGTTATAAAACGATGAAATCCAATTCCCATTTTTGTCCTTAGATGGATTATTATGGAGGAGTGAAGTTAATGAATCACCTAACCGTCTATCTCTCTTCCACAACAATTGATAGAATACAGAAACGTGATCAAAACATCGAAACATTCTTCATAATCCTAGACTTTAGATATTCTAATCCATCAAATTTCACACTATTTGAACCTTGCTGAACAAGAATGATTTCAGAGCAATTGAAACGTTTCTGATGTTACAGTTAATTCAAAACCCGATAGTTCTTCTGTCGAATATACAATGTACTTGTTTTATACTGCAATTCATTGTGTTTTATGTTTGCTGTTATTTATTATTGTAGGTTCCATTTTGACGTGAAATTAACATTAAGATAACATTTTTTGTTTGTGTCATCTTATTACCCACAAAAAAGAGTGCAACTATAGACTGTCGCAAAAATGTAAACACGGGTGTTCACCTTAAGTTCAACTCCTAAAATTCTCAGGTTCGCCACCAGTTGTAACTTAGTCCGCCATTTGTGGTCAAATCTGACAGTGGTGGCCAATTTGCGCGTGCGGGCTATAGCTCAAGGCAGTTAGGGTTGTCTGAGAATATTAGCTATTTGTAACAATACTTTGCCCTGTATCTCTGATTTTACCCTGTGGTTTCTTGATTAGCGGTGACATTTCTCGAGGCTAAAAGTCTGTTCAGTATAACCGGGTGGATTGGAGACCTGGTATATGGGGTGAACGTTATAAAAAAAAATACAACGGCAACTGGCCACTGCATGGGGATGTCACAGTCCGCTTATTCGTTGAAAAATATTCAAGTATTTATTATCATAAATATATACGAGAGCATATATTCAGGAGATTATGTCTTGCGATGCAACTGAATTCATACCTATATTGGTTTTTTATCATGTTGTGTCGGATTTTATAACCTTCGTACAGTGCATGTGCATACCAGTATTAGTTATTACTAAAACTAAAACGAACCGAAATTTGGAATATATGGCACGATTTTAAGTGACTAACAGCAAAATGATGTTCAATCAAAAATAAAAGGTCATTATTGGGACATTTGTATGTAATCGTTTTGAAGGACATTTGTATTTCTATCGACATATATCTAGTGTTAGGAACTACTACCAGATAAAGCTCACTGGGAGTAGCTACCAACACAAGAAGTGCCAATTAAGGTAACCAGCCCACCTGACCCCTGTGATGTTTGACCTGCCGAGTGAGTCATCCTGGTCCTGATGGGCTGGAGTGACACATACGGGGTGTTGGGGTGATAAATTACTGGACAGATGTTGAGTAACATCACTTTCAGTCGGTCACCTGGTGACTCGCATTATAGTCTGCTATTGGCTCTTGCATAAGCAGCCATTACTATGTATGTATACGGTGACTGGCTGACCGAATTCGCGTATTTATGAGATGATCTTTCCATCAGGCCCAGGTTCAAATCGTGACTTGATGCCTAGGTTTGAAATTTCATGGTATGTTTTGTGGGGTTTTTTCTAGACCCATATAGTGTCATTGATCAGGCCATCACTTTGTTCTAGGTGGGAACAAAGCCTGATTCACTTCTTGACTCATCCGAGTGGATATTTTGGTTCCCAGATCGCCCAAAACAGGCCCAGGGAAGTTGAGTTTCCCCAAGTGACACGCTTTGTACGAGATGACCTCCCCCTGCTGCTCTCAACTCACTGAACCCCCAAAAATGATCAACACATCAACTCGGGACATAAACACTGACGTCATTACCGTTATGAAGAACTCACACTGTGTAAAGAAAACAATGGAAAAAAAGAACATGTAGATTTTTATATTGATTTGCTATTTAGATATGTAACTGCTATTTTGTGAAACAAACTCCCAACATTGAGGTTTGTTGAAGACAATCTTGTACCAAGACGGAAGCTCCTACAGAGAGAGCACAACCGTTGAATCTCAAGTGTCTGTTGCTTGAGGATTATCTGGACATTTTAAAATCATGACAAATCCCTTGACTGTACTTCGAGTATTCAACATGTGAGAAATACACGCCACACTGCCGATATAATCGATATATCTCACTGCTCCCGATGGTACGAATCCCCCCTTTTCCCCCACCCTGTCCATTCTCCCCCCCCCCCCCCACCCCCACAAGGACAGTGTGTCCCAAATAACTCAAGGCAAGAGACGAGATGACCGTTGTTTCCCGATCGGTGCGTCCATAGGTGGTTACCCGGGGTCATCGATATAGATGAGCTTCACCTCTCAGTTGAGGTACTAGACTGGCTCCACCTAAGAGCTCCAGTTCTCCCCTGCTCCAGTCCATATCAGCAGCCACTCGATACGGACAAATCTAGCAGACAAAAGGAGTGAGGTGTCTCCCGATAATGGTGATATTGACTTTCTTTGCTAGTCCTAGCTCTTCTAGAGTGGCGTGCGCATGGAGTTGGTTCGTCCGTTGAGATACCTTTTGGAATGTATTGATCGCTTCGCATCTCCATCGCTTTCTATTCATCTTCTACTTGTTTCATGGGAACAAATGCATGGACGCGTCTTTGCTGTCTCTTATTTTCCTGCTGTTTAGGGGTTTTAGCCTTCTCAGAAGTAATCAGTTGGCTCTTCCCCAAGTACCACCCCCCCCCCCCTCCAGTTGTGGTACCTTCCCATCGAGATGGAAGGTAGCTCTGCATCATCTGTCCCCGTATTCCTTTCTTTCTCTCTGTCTCCTTTTGCTCGCGATCTATTCCCTGCCCTGTCAAATCACTGGAAAACGAATGAATGTTCGATGGTGAGGTGGCTTGTGTGGACCGGGGGGAAGGGGTAGTCAATGAAGGGATAAAAATAAAGTCTTCTCCATGAGCAGACATTTCCCCCAAACACCGACGACAAATCACGGGCAAGGTGTTCGTTCGGTCGTAATTCAATTACGGTTTTTGTCCGGGGTCTTTATTGGAAATAATGATGACTTCGCATGAGTTACCTTCATATCCAGCGTCTCTTCTCCCAGGGCTAATTTCCAGTCACTGTCCAAAATTTTAATAACATGATAGAAGAGACCAGTCGGGGTTTTCCATAGGAGGAGGTTAAAACGTCCACGGGCAAACGTCAATCTTCCTCCTGGGTATGGCGTCTCGCACACTTGAGAGTCGCTCACTGCTACCTAAAGAGGGCTATAATCGGGGAATGTCACTCGTTCATCAAGCCCCGGATATTTCCACGACTTGTGAACATTGACAAACCTGCCAGAGACAGTAGTTGACTACGATACCCGCACGATACCCGCACTGTACCTGATTCCAAGGCGCCATCATGGTGTGGTCATGACAAGATCGTCGAGTCAAGGTTGACGTCACAGGAAAGAGAAAGTGAACATTTTGTTTTACATTACCGCTAACAATCAATCCTATAGGCCTACCTAATTAAAACCTTAACGTTGAGACACCGCCGGCGGAGTATATTAATAAATTATTAAATATTGCTGTATAGAGGCCCAGGCGTAAAGGAGCATTGTTATTAATTTTACTGTAATTTGTTATGGTAGGCCTATACATAGGCCTATATGCTAACTCTGAGAAAAAGATTAAATTAGTCCAAATATAGGCTATGTTACGCAATAGAAATGTTGATCATGACGTTCAGCTTTAAAAGCTATACCCTTGGACCGAGTTCAGGTTGTCACCGATTTTCATTTACATACGCCCTGGAAATTTCGCGCCATGTGTTCCTTATGTAATTGATTTGACATCACCTATAAACTAATTCATTATTGGTTCGTTTGGTACCTTTGTTGAGAGACCGCTCATGATTCAAGGTATGCGCCTGCAGTGGCATCTACTATAGTGCAGATGGTCAACGTAATGGGACCCGGACGCATGGCATGAATCTGCATATCATATTTTACCCGGAAACAACAAAGGAAGAGCCGTTATACCGGTTAGGGACGGAGGTGTTGAGAATTGGCGGCCATCTCACACCGGGACGTTTGTCGTTTTTATGATTAATTACCTGGGTAAGATTCGGGGGAAGAATAGCGACCGAGAGGCTGAAACAGAGAAGGCCACGCGTCAAGCGATTTGTGTCTATTGTTGATAGGGGCCGTCCTTCCAAACGGTGACACCACTCGTGTGAAATGACGATTTCATACTTGAGTTGTCAGCACCGCGTCCACCACGAAGTGATACCGTTACCAGCTCGCGTCTCCACGAGCGAAAAGAATTCCGACATTTAGTTAGTTGCTATACCGGGCTTTTATCATTTCGCCGTGTGACCCGCAAAAGGGGGCGAAGGCGAGGCGTTTTATAAGGTCCGCCATCTGCCGAATTCGGTCGTCAACGCGTCTCTATAAGGAAGTGATGCGGCTAGATGGAAAATTAAAGATTCGCACAGCCGTTGTGTTTTTGGCTCAAGCAGACGTAAACGTTTTCTATTTTTCTTATTATAGACCTAATTCACGTATCAAGATTGTAGCCATTTCGCGGTAGACGACAGTCGCCATGCAAGTCAACAATCCTCAATGACCTGTCACGTGATGAACACGAAATTCCCATTTTTGAAAATGGATTGACGAACATCCCGCTTTCGACAGAAAAAGCTCGCAAATCTAGGTACACAGTTGCGATTGGACAGGCCATTAGTAGGTACACGAATAGGGGCTTGAACCCATTGGGCCGGGATCCAATCGCGCAAATATTTGCACGGATGGGGTTCCCGTTTTAATTTCCGCAGAAAGTCGTATCGTCACTTTGTGGTGCTCAGGTAGCGGGCTGGACCAGTCGTTTGTTGGAGTGAATGTCCCGGGTTTGCCCAGAGATAAAGGTGGCCTCCACATACACTGGCGCCTGTGTCCCGCAATAAATGGATCTTTGACCCAAGGTCATGCGGACAACGGGGAGGGAGGGGTGAGGGTGTTTGGGAGGGGGACGAATGAGATACTTGTCACTGCAACCGACTTGGGTCGAGAAATTCATTAGACGGTATTCTTGTTTCTCTGGGATTATTGAGGTCATGATTTCGATTGTATAAATTTCTTGTACTGTCTAGATTGCAAATTCGCACGCCAATTCTCTTTTTACGAACAAGTTAAGGGTTTGTTTGGTAAGAGTTAAATTCACCTTTGATTATCTATTGAAAGCATCTTTTTTTTTTTGTTTACTATAGAAATTAGTCCCGTTTTCTCGGCACGACCTTCACGCGATTGTTCGAGTCTAGACTGCATGCGAATATTCCACACGACCACAACAGAAACATCGCATCCGATAATCATCATTCATAATGGAAGTCAACCCATCCCTAGGTCATGGATGTGTAAATATCAATAATAAGTCTAAACTCAACCGACGGGTCTCAATTACAGTCGTGCAAATAAGAGCGACAACCTTCGCACATTTAGTTAATGCGTCTAAATTATCAAGGTAGTGTTTAGTTTCACATTGAACTGGTATAACCAATTACCCGCCACATTTGTTGTCGGTGTCATTGAATACCTCGCCACAGTTTCAACAGTGGACATCACTTGACTTCGTCTGGTATTTTTTACATCCAAATTTTGTCGTCGGTACAGTTTACAATCCATTGCATTTTTTCTAGCAATCTATCCTCATCTCAATGAGGGAGGATCTGAATCTTATTTCCCTCAGTGCCATATGAGAATGTCACGAGTTACTAGTAAATCTAGTTGTTACTTGAATATATCTATTAGTTTCACGTATTTAGTATCGATGTATATGCATACAACAAATTTATATTTAGAGCACACCAAAGGCTCCCTGCACATTTCAGTTGAGCACACAAAAGGCTCATATATTAGTGTGCATGATGTTTTCGCAATAATAATAATAATATGGTGCTTGTAGAAATGTACATAGCAATTTTGTGATGTGTGATTCTGTGGTGTCTCAACCGGAATATTTACCCAACAAACGTGTGTGTCATGTTTATTTTGTGTGTTATCATTTGACAACTTAACAGGCTACTCTCCGTTATTCCCCAATTTCCCAGCACAAATACACCTGACGGTTTAACAGTACTCGAATTCATCCAATTTACAATATGGAAAATGTTTTCTTTGCGCCGCTCAAGTCCCATCAAATGGTTTGGAGAAGGGATTATGCAGATGAGATGGTCTGACTGATTTGCGGGTGATCCTCACTATTGCATACACGGCCGGGTGGTGTTTTAATAGTGTCGTGTTCCATAGGTGTAAAACTGTCCGTCAAAAATGAGAGTATGGAGAGGAAAAGTTGCCATCATGGCCTGCACCCCGATTTATTTGATGCCCGCATCATGCGCACGTATAGGCCTATAGTCAATTGTCATCCAAATAAACTAAGGTCATCAACGAATATATGCGGGGGTCATACTCACGAAGGTGTCACATGTAGGTCCCGTTACATCTAAATATTGATTTGTGTAAAATTTTGTCCAAAAGGATGTTGGGTATAGATCTAAAGCAAATAGCCCCGTTCTGCAAATATGTTGCTAATGTCCACAATTTTCGTTCTACATACCCCACTAATTGCTGTTTCACACACTATCTTATATTTTAAGGCTATGCAGATGTAAATTCGAATATATAGGCCTACTAAAGGCGATGCCATTTTGCATGTTCTGTCCGGCAGTCCATTGAATACATTATGCAGAAGCGTTTCTTGCATGTGCAAAAATGACTACTTTTGTGCCCCATAGAAGTTAGTTCGGACAATACTTTCTTCGATGATGACCACGTTGACAATTCATGATTGCTACCTAAACAGTGATTATCGAAGCCCTTCAGAAATGACAATCCCTGGCATTTTGTCTTTGCAGGATGGAGCAAACGTGAAGAGCTTTGCAATAGGCAAAACGAATCTCGATCGGAAATTACGAGGGGTTGTGGTAATTTCCTATCAGTTTGCACATGGCCTAACATACAGGAAGATACGTGGTTCCACTGTCTTCTTGTTTCCCTTGTACCTGAATGAACCTGTTGTTTTCGTGAACAACAAATGAACAGAGCAAATGCAAGTGAAATGTTTATACCCGTGTGGTAAAATCCTTTTCGCTAAAAATTTAGAGGCAATGAACTAATCATCACAGTATATGTTTATTTTTAAGATATCTCGATTATGAGTCACCCTAAATTTAGTATAGTGCCACTTACCATATGTAGTACCAATTGTCTAAATATAGGCCAAAATGGGTCAAAAAGTTTGCACAGAATTCAAATGATCATAATTGAATAATAGTTAAAATATTTGTCGGACACAATTAAACTGTCTGACACACAGCGTCATGAAACTGTTGTAAAACTATGCACTCGTTCAAGCCTAGTTGAGTACTGCTACTAAAACTCCTAGCGCGTTATGCCAAAAACAAACGGAACCTTATCCACACAGTGTGAAAAGCGACCCATAGACGGCCCAAACATAACATGGTGGTATGTAACACTGCGACATCTGTCGGATAATCCGGGAAACGATTTTGTGGGAGACTGCAGTATAGAGAAGGGGGTCATTTAAATAAATTGAAAATGTGCCAGACTGGGACCGATTTCCAGTCCATAGCAGGCTTTTCCCCTAGATTTGGGCATAGTGACCAGGCACATTGGGAAAGCTTTGGTTGGAAAGCAGAGATAATGGACCGTGGTTTTCATAAGGATGGATAGATGGACAAGGTTGGTTTTATGGTAAATAGATCAGCTTGTAAGTGTGTTTTTATGAATGATTATATCAAAATATATAGTTTTAGTTTTATTAGGGCATTCAGACAAACTAAAACATATCCCAATTCCATATTAAATTGCAGGACTCACTAAATGCCTAAACAACAAATTTTCATTTGATGCTCAGGTCTCATACTTTTGGACTATTTGGATGTACAAAAATATGACATGAACTGATGACAGGTATTATAATTTTAATTGATGTGGCGCCTGTGTCAAATTATTATAAAATTGACTTATATACATTGGCAATGTCAATCCGTGAACTACAGCTTTAATAACTCGAATCCAATTTTTATTGCCATGGTATAGGCCTACATGTATATATCGGTCCAAATACCTAGATCTCCAGGTTTGCACCTCAATTTCATTTCGTTTTATTTCCGTGTTTCCAAAGGTATACACAGACACCCCCGTGTAGGCCGATCGGACGTTCGAACTGTACTGATCCAACGGTGAACATTGCAAAAATGTTCGGATGGGGACGTTCCTTTCCTGTCTGCTAGATGGCGGACGTAATTTTGGAGACCTGCGCGTGCACGAGACTTGCTCAGGCGCTCAGGTTTATTGGCTGGTGGCGTTGGCACCGGTCGCCAGGGAGAGGGGGGGGGGTCGTATGGGCCGGGGGGGGGGGGGGAGGCGTTGTCAGGTGGGGGCCCTGCGTGGCTTTCGATGATGATGGCTGCACACGTAGACGTGTGCGGTAGACGTGTGCGGTGTGGAGCGAAACGGGCCTAGGATACAGATGTCACCGGTTTTGCATGGCGGGGTCCGCCGTCCGTGAGCCCGTTCTAGATAGGAGTTTACCGGTGGCCAGAGATTGGCGGCTTACCGTCCCAGCGAGGTAGAGAGGTGCGGGGATCCAACCCACCCACAAGTAGATCTACGGTACTGACACACCAACAAGGACACACGGGCCGCCCTAAACAGTTCACGATACACGGGAGAGATCCGTGAGCTACAGTATAGTTACTTGTGTGAAACTTTCCGGGTGCCTGCCTCCTTTCTCTGGGATTTAAATCTCTTGACTGGAAACTGGAAAGGAGAAGAAAAGAAGCAACGAATAAAAAGTTGGAACCCGACGACGCAAAAATGCTAGGAGAAAAGAATTTGGACCTTTAAATCTTCGCCGGTCGCCATCGGGAATTGTGCCATCTACCTTTAAATTAATACGAGGATTTCGCCACAAAGACTACAACGAAAGGAAAAGGTATCCCGGACTATAGGAAAAGAAAACCACATCCCACTGCGGGAGATGGTTTGCAAGGGGTTTGGAAATAATGAGGACGATATTGCGGTCTCTTGCGAGCCAGCTTCGAGGAAATTTCACGGGACGCCTGTTACTGAGGAAGGGATGGCCAGTGGCGCGCTCGGCCGCTGGGGGAGACGGAAGCAAGCCAACCCTAAACGGACCAACGGTAAGTCACTTCAATAGCCTAGACTCACTCACAGTCGAGGTCCAGAGGATAGACTTTCAATTAGGCCTGGGCTTGGTTCCACAGATCAATTTATGGTGGTGAAGAATTTTTTTAATGATTTTTTTCGTGCATTTTTCGTTCGGGATGCCCTGCATGTTGTTGACACTTTTGGTCAAGTGTTCTCTCATGTCTGTTTATGAGGTGAGCATCAATCCGCCACTGTATGTGACTCTAATCATGGGGAGGTCCATCTTTCTTGGAACTGTAGCTGATGTCATGTCAAAAATTGAGACTATGACGCAAACATAAAATACTTGTCATTGGAATGCCAACAGTTCATTCATCTGGATCTACATGTTCTGCCGATCTTGCCACGATTTCTTGACCCTATAATTGTGGGCATAATGCCAAAGGTGGGGTTGAGAATTTGTGGTGACTTATAATATATTCCCAT
The DNA here is from genome assembly GCA_949152475.1 of Terebella lapidaria. Classification (NCBI taxonomy): domain Eukaryota; kingdom Metazoa; phylum Annelida; class Polychaeta; order Terebellida; family Terebellidae; genus Terebella; species Terebella lapidaria. Next base: position 29,810,635 of record OX424567.1, read on the forward strand.
TGATAATGGGTATGAGCCTAGTAATTACAGCATATTGTATCATCACATTATTTTATCCCATGTGAGAGGATAAATTCCTAGTTGGGAGTACAGATATATATTTTCCATTTCCTTTTTGTACCCACACGATAAAAAACATGAATAAATTACTGGTAATATTAATTACCATGATAAAAGTATAAAAAATTAATTATTATTAAAAAAAATTGTCACCTTGGATCATTAGTTGAAAAATGGCAGATATACATTTTGCTTTTGGATGCCATACATCTAAAACCTGCTCATATTGGTTACTATGGTAACTCAGGTACAGTAAATGACCAAAAGTACTAGGCTTGAAACAATGTATCAATTTGTGTCTACAGTACAGGGTGTTCATGAATAATAGCGTGTATCTAGGCTACAGGGAGCTATTACCCATGGACAATCAATTGAAGGCAATGAACATTTATTTTAGTCAACCCCTTACATTTTTAAATGACCCAACACAAAATGCTATATAAGTCCACACCTGTTTTGTACCTGCCTTTTACATCATTAGTCATTTCATAAGATGGCTTCAGGTAAAAGTCAAGACATAGAAAAACTACTAAAAAATATACCTATTTTATGGATTTATTCAATGCTATGATCTAGAATCTGAATAGATTTGATGATATGCAATTTTGATACACATATTGTGTTCCATGTTAGGCGTCATTTACATTGTTCAATTAGATAGATGTCATAATTAATTGGGCACATACTGATATAGAATAAAGAATAGATTTTCATCAATATGGATCTAATATTGACTTTCACTTCTCTCAAATTAATGTCTGTAGAATGTAGATCTATTTTGAGAAATACGGTACGATTAAAGATTATAAAGAGTGAATGGCGCTTTAATTGCTTAAAATTATGAATAAATGAGTTTCAATATTGGTCATTCATACAACTGTATTACAATGGTGACGTATACAGAGATATGTGACGTTCATTCCAAAGCACTAGCAGCACACATTGAAATCTAGTCATGACATTTGGTCTATCATAATTATGATCGGAAAACCGCGGTATCTAGTAACCGTCAGACAGCATGACCGAGCATTGCAAGGTGGAAGCAAAAACTAACGATATTGGAAAACAACAAACTTTTCTCCCTTCTATTGTAACCAGATATGTTGTAAACGGACAAACGGTGATAAGAGTTAGCTGGCACCGATTTCTGCACGAAGCGTTTTTATCAACTGGAAACAGGACCTTGTGAACTTCCCATTGTTTTCACCGACAATAACAAAGAGAAGACTTTAAACCTGGCCGTACGCGCCAGGCTCACGGTGGCAGTGGCAGTGATAAAAGTCACTGATATATTTGCATGGGCGATCTGCTTTCACTTGACAGATAGTCACCTATTTTTTCGGTGCCACTGTCGTCAAAAATTGCTGTCATACTTTCACCGAGCCTCGTTGTGTGCGGTACCTCAATTAATAAGGTACAGGGAACTGTTGATTTTGGCCGCCACACATTAACCCCCCTCCCCCTCCCTACTGCTACCCCCCCCCCCCCCCCATGCGACCCACCCCCTGCACATATTATTTCTGGGCCCATCACTGGTTACCGTGCTGCTGCTGCACATACAAACATCATATACATTTGCAATATAATTGTGGTTTGGTCGCAGCCTCATTAGATTATAAAATGTACCAGACTACTGTGAAAAAAATCTAAAAGTACTGAAAAGAACAAAGGTCAGCAAATGAGTCTGTGCTTTATAGAAAGTCTTTTAGAAGATGACGATTTATGCACCGGTATGCGGTATGCGTTACCTTTATTTATTTAACATTTCAAAACATATTTTTTAGTTAAAATAACTGAAAAATTTCAGTTTGCCTCAAATATTTATTGTTGTAAATAGGACTTCACTACCTGTGCCAGTAGATATATTGTGCCGAAAAACACAATGCTTTGTGTACCTAAAAATCTCGGGATTATTTACGGGTGCATTATCTCCAAGCCTTATCATGTTTTACTGAGAGTACACAGTTGTCATAGCAACAGAATTGGCACACACATTTTTATGTGTCAGGTGGCTTTTGTCTTTGAAATGGCCCAAGGAAAGCATTTCTGAAAGGAATGGAGGTATATGGAAGAATGGGTGGGGTGGGGGGATTGAATAAATTTGAAGAATGTCATACCGGTATAAGCTGTGCTAGATTACCAACATGGAGTCAATATTTTTTGATGATTAAAAAATGTGAGTTTTTTTATCTGACTGTAGAACATGATTAATTTCATGCTTTTAGGGTGCATCACTAAATTTTATATAATGATTCAGCTTCATGTAGATTGATGTAGAGAGCAAAAAAAATTACATTGTACCTGATATTGCTTTCACATCTTTGCAGAAAATGAATCTGGTTCATGAATGTCATAAAACGATGTCAGTCTCTTGAAAGAAACTGTTCTACACCTACAAAATTCAAATGAAATTTGATGCAATATTTATCTATTAAATCATGCACATGGCATTGTGATTTAAGTTCTCGGTATTCAGCGTTTCCAGTACACATCCACCGTAGTTTGTATGGTACATTTGGATACTGAAAAAAGTCTCCGGAGGCTGCCAGATTTTGTGTAATGTAGAGTTTTGATAATGTCTATTACAGTGCTGAAAAGAAGTGTGATATGCAAGATTAAATAGTCCATGTTGACACCCAAAGGGCCTCATGATTATCGGGCAGTATTTTTTTGTCTTGAGTTTTACAGAGGCAGCATTTGTTATCCACGCTATTGCAAACTGTTCTTTCTTGTGGCACGCTAAAGCAAAAAGACTGGAAATATGACAAGAAAAAAGCTAAAATATGGCAAGGATTTATTCCTAAAAATTTATGATGATGCCAGCTCAGTATTATATCATAATGAAAAGCCTTAAAACACATTAAACGATGATCACTACCCAACCGAAGGGAGAGGTAAAATTGCAAAGTACAGCCATTGCAAAACCCAAAAATGAAAAAAAAAAACCCACAAGCATCAAGAAGGTCTTGCATAGAGGCGGTAACAGCACATAGGACGGCACCAGGTATTATAGATCAAACGGAGAAGGACCTTTCCCTTACTGCATGCATAATGGATACTGATTCCACGTCGGGTTCGGGTTTGGAGGGGGGGGGGGGGGATGGCCTCCATCTGAGGACCGAAAGCCGAGTCCACTGTCTCCGCAAGCTTTGATCACTAGGTGGCGTGGCACGCCGGCTCTATTCCGCTGATCCTTGCTGTCTAGGTGAGCGACGGGTAGCACCTTGATCTAGGCTTTAAAGCCTCTTGGAGTCTATGAGTCTCGGGTCGGGAAAAAAATATGGATGGCGCTTTTCCTTCCTTGGGTGACTTTCAATAGCCGAGTGGAGAGAACAGACAGCACAGAACTGGACATAGAAATATTTTTTCCGTGAGTGGGAAGTGGTATTTCAAGGGGACGAACGGACGGACGTGGGACAACCCCCACTGAGGTGTGACTGGGAGTCAGTTGCTAGGTAACCCAGGATTCCCCGTGCCCTGCCTGGGCCCCCCTCGCAATGACGACAGGGACAGACATGTGGTGGAAGAACGGCGTACGTGTGCCAGACTTCACGAAGCTCGGATGATGGTCGTCATCGGCGACTGGTGCCAGGTCTGAGCACCTGAGTAGGGAAAGGTAGATCTCTTGCAGGATCCAGAATATTGCGGGAACATGATGTGAGAAGGATGGATCCGGATACCGGGACAGGTAGGTTGTGTGCGGCATTGTAGAATCTTTGTGCCATTTATGAGCTGAAATTCGTGACGGTGAATTTAGGATGAAGTCTGAATCATCTTGGTGTACAGGTGACAGGTCCAATTGTGGAAAATGAGGTTCTGGCAGTGAAATTTTGTTGAATTATCCCTGGCAAAGATGTTGGTTGGGTTGATGACTATAATTCATATGACACACCAAATTTATTGGATATTTGATGTACCGTTGAGATTTTGAAGTGCGTAGTTCTCAATGACTTTCGTCTATTGTCAACACTGAAAGGCCCGGCAGGGAGCCATTTTCTATACATTAACATCTCTAAGGTTTGTTTTCCGACAAAGCCGCCCACTTTTCCGGTGGTATTCAGTTAGAATTTGAGTTGAACACCTGGGGTCTTTGTGACGGGAAAAGGTAGGTTTAATTCGGGGCTGCCGATGGCTCCCAAAATGGCCGAAACCCTGACGCACCTTCTCGAGCGGCATTAATTATTAATGAGGCTATCGGTGGCTGGGCTTACGACGGCGACGCAGACAGAATGGGAACGAGGCAATGGGGTTTTTAGGGGCGGGAACGGAACCCAGATGTACTGAAAGGTTGCCATGGCAACGGTATTGACTGGCACTCTGCCCGTGACAACGTAACGTCATTCGATGATTGAAGGTGGGAAGTTTGGTACTGAAAGGTATCGGGCCAGAAACAGGGTTTTATTTGGCAGACAGGAATATTTGAATTTTTCCTCACCAGAAAAAGCATCCTTCCTTGTTTGTTGGTCAGTCATAATTAAAATCAATACACATGTAGTAGTGTTTATTGCACCTCAATGAATAACTGAATGTATTGATGGAATCAAGCAGTACATGTATGTACATCTTACTGTACCTCCTCTGCATGTTAATAGGGAGAGGAGGAGGGGGGAGGGAGAGGGGATCCAACTCCCGGGTGACAAATTTGGCAAGATACCGAGTCCTGGAATCAGTGATATCTGAATACATTCTCTTGATGGCCAGTGGCACAGTGGGCTAAGAAAGTCATCTTTGGGAAAACGACATTAATCAGTTGACAGTTTGTCAGAGAAGTCTTGATTCCATGGGGCCTGTTTCTGTCTCTGAGTGTGTTGGGAGGGGAGGGGGGGAGTGAGGGGAGTCTTTAGAATGGCTATTGTATCAGCAGGGAAAGAAAAGAGCAGTAAATCTAATATTTGCGGCACTTTTCCGCCTGTGTCAAAGACAATCCTAGCAACTGTCATTTAAGGGCGCGTGTCTGCATGCACACCTCCCCCCCCCCCCCCCCCTCCTTCCAAATACGCCCCTTCACAACTGGCCATGAGTTTTCTTTCCCCAAGGCTGTTTGTTCTATTGCCATGGAAACAATACGGGTGATAATGAATGAGTGAATGAGGGATGCTGCTATTGTTATTTCAAGTGGTTGGATGGGGGGTAGAAAGGGGGTAATATTAAATTATGAGTTCAATATTTGTCGTACACATTTAGCGTATTGGAGTTGTGAACCACATTGTTCTCAATATATACTCTTTAATCTGTGATCATTGCATGGTTAAGGCAGTGACTGCTAGTTTTAAATTGTGATCAATATAATATTATCTAAATATCAAATATAATATTTTCACAAAGTCATTCCCACGAGTGACATTTACATGTACATTGGCATAATATACGTGTATGTTCAGTAAACATCCTAGACTCATTATTATTGTATACAGTTCACCTCAATAAAATGTAGGTGATTTATACATGTACTGTAGATGATATTTTACAGGCATCTTGTTCAAAATACAAAGCTCGAAAGAACAGGTATTAAATGTAAGATTTCCTGTGAGATCAATGAACAAATCCGACCAAAATAAAACAACATTATCAGGCTAAGGTATCAATCTTCCATATACATATACGTGTGTCTTTTGAAATATTGCCACATTTATTGACTCGTATGCGTCGACACATGTATGTCGCATTTACTGTTTACCGATCAAGCTCAGGTATGATATCGTGCGTGGCTGTAGAACTTCAGATCAATTTTCCACACCTGTCATCAATTTGCCGTTTATTCGAAACACCGGATGCTTGCTAAATCGGAAAATTGGCAATCGCCACGAAACTTATGTAAATTTTGTTTCACGTGGATTAATTTAGTTGATTGTTCTATTGGGACTGTGGCTTTATAAACAAGTTACCTATTGGTTCACCTGTCAAGTATGTGTTTCGTAACGATTTTTATTTGTGAACTTTTATTTGTGAACGTAAAAAAGGCAGATGAGGAAAATTTGGATGTCAAGTTGAGGAAATGAAATACAAGTGATGTACGTGCAGTTTCCAGAAACAGTACATTTTGATTGTGAAAAAAGTTGTAAGGGGAAAAAAAAAAGGCCAAACATTCAAGTTTCACGATTTAGATCGGGATTAAGCTTGACAGTATTCTCCCACATAATGTACAAATTACCTTGGCCTGGCCTAACATGACACTCCGCATGCGAGCACACCTGTGGAATGTGTAACATGTGCCCTTGCCTTGGAAATACAAATAAATCAATGGAGTTTACAAATTGGAATATTATCGTAAAGGTGTGCGTTAGGTGTGTGACAATTTGTGCAGACTTTAATATTGATTGTCGTATCGTCCTTTACCGTGAAAATGCGCGTACATAATACACGTGTTGCTCAGTATCGTGTCTATGTAAAGGTAGCATATTGGATAAGTGGGGTGGGGGGGGGGGGGGGGGGAGGGATGGGAGATATTAGTTTGCTCTACCTGAAATCCAATTGAGGCACACCTGAAGCCTGCTCTGCCAGTTGATCAAGTCATTGATTGGAATTTCAAAGTCAGCTGTCATCCCTTGCTATATTTTGTAGTGTAACGTAGAAATTGCTACGTGGATGTTGGAATGTAGGAGCTCAGCTAGTCAGTGATGCCATTTACACTATACTGCAGTTTTAGGACACTTAAATGATAATTGTCATTTGGGACTTTGAAATTTTGATTGTATATTTTTGGACTTTATTTACAACTGTGAGGATAAATTCGACAATTCAAGTGAAGGCTGAAGTCTGGCATGACAGTTTGCGCAAACAGGTGGGTTTGAACAATAGTGAGCAACATTTCCCATCTATGTCGATTTGAGACCACAAATGTACACTTTCAAGAGCATCAGGTGATGTTTTAGATTATGAACACATAAATTGATACCTTTGAAATTCATAACATCAAGTTTGAGATATGGATGGGTTTGAATGATTCATTGAAAATGATCAGTGACAAGGTAATATTTATATGCTTCATGTTTCCTATATAGGTAAATCTTTGACTTTGTTAGCAACACCCATTTATTTATAATCTGGTGTGAACAAAGAAAGTAATCAACGTCACATGACCAGGTTATTATTATGTAGCTACCGGTATATGATATATGAGATACAAAGTTTTTGCCATGTGTATTCAAAACTTCCGTTTTGATCCCTATCATGTCCTGAGCATTGCACAGTCATGTACTTGCATAGTATGAATGACGAGTGATTTTTTCCCCATAAGTGCGTACCTTCTTGGGAGGGGAGGAGAGGGGAGAGGGGGGGAGTTCTGGGTGGAGGAAAGGGGGGAGGGGTGGGGGGGGGGTGTGTGATCATAGAACATGTGATACGCTGTCATGTGATATGGTAATGAGGCATGTCCGGTTATTCATAATGTGTATACATTTGTATGTCTTTTTTATTATTATTTTTTTCTTGTACATCATGTCTACACGTGTATATTGTGATGTCAAAAGTTTGGCATCAAAATAGAAAAGATCGTGATAAAAATCTGAGCGATCAGAGTACAACTGACATATTGCATTATATTGCAAATAGTATGGTTATGACTCTATCATGAGAGCTGACAAGATTCTATATTAAGGAATAAAAGTGAAAGTATAGATATATATGTGTCCAGACAAAACGCTCAAGAGATGATGACGTTCTAAACGGTGAATTAGGAAAAATAGTGCTTTATAACTGTCAAGTCATCTTAAAATTGGGGGAAATCCCAGACTGTAAACAGTGAAAAAAAACTAGACCAGGGTAAGAAAAAATATTCTTTTAAATGTAAATGATATTCGTGGTCTACAGTGTATTTGGAAAGTACATGCAGGTGTCTCCATGAATGTATTTAATCCCAAGGAATTTAACGGGTGTTCCATTAATGTTAGTTAAATTGTTCTGGAGGGGCTGAGCGTGTATGGGGGGCAAGGGGAGGGGTCAAACCTAGATCTTTAGAACCAGCATCGGTCAGTCTCCCTAATGCAGTGGACATCACTATTCAGCCCCCAGGCAGACACACACATGGCCAGTCTCTCACTGTGTATCTATAGAGAGATGTCAGTGTAAATCTGCATTGACCAGTCGGTGACATCCCCAGGTTTGTGTCTGTGGATTATTTATTTACTGCAGGAGCTCTATATTTCACAAGGTCCACTTTGAGAAGGTCCGCACAGATGATGTTTCACCTGTGACCGGTCTCTTTGTTTGATGTCTGCTTTGATGAGCAGTGCATTTATTTTAGTGGATAATTAGGCTGAGTGGTCACTGTCCAGTCTCATGCGCCAAAGTGTGTCCATTTTATAAACAATTCTTCCTTTGCTTTTTATTCACCACCTGAGGTGGACGATCAAAGCTTTGTCCAGTAGTGACCACTTGCTCCGGTCAGTGGATGGATTGTTTATGGATTATTGGTCAGTGATACTCGGAGAGTGTCCGAGCTAATGGACACAGACTCCTCATCGGGGCTTGGAATCAGGTGCCCAGATGGCCTTCGTGAGTCTGGTGACTTGTGATCAGACCCCATCTGTCCTCTCCCAGTGGAGTAATTCTCCTTTGGACTTCCATGGCACCCGCTGCCATTTCTCCTCAGGACTTCCACGGGCTACTTTGATTGGCCGTCATGCCCTTGCTTTGTGCCTGGATGGTGAAATGGTCGCAGTCACCCCTTCATGTGGAATACCCTTGTGACATGGACAATGGTCATTACACCTGTTCCCAGCAGGTAGGCAATTGCCTCGTCCAGCGGCAAAAGTCAGTATGTTGGGGGACTTCACTTTAACACCTTTCTGAGATCACAAATCATTGCTCAAGCTCTATTGGCTTTCCCAAACAGGTGACAGAAGTGGCGAGATCAAAGGCTTTGTGCGAGTCCAGCACTTGTCCATGTGTACATCATCAAACACTAGGTATTGTTCACCGGTAAGAGCTTGGGAGAGGGGGGGGGGGGGGGGGTGTGCGGTGGGAATTGCTACTTTACCTCCTGGGGAATTTTTCTTTCCATAAAAGTCGCCCCAGGCCCAGTGAGCAACTCTGATGTTCTAAGCTGGGCTTTGGTCTCTTCTTAATTGAATTTCCCTGGCTAGAAATTGTATTACAAGATTAAAAAGAACAAAAGGGGTGTTGCGTCCTTACGGGGAGTTTGTGTAGAGAAAGGTTTAATTACACCTGGACCAATCCCGAGACCAAGGGCTTATCTCCGCCTGCATGCTTAGATTAATCCCCAGTTATAACGGAAAGATCATAACTGTGGAGATGACCAAATGCTCATCGCTATTGTTTCCGGCGCCATGTGTTCAAGAGATGATACGATTTGAGCACCTCTTTCAGAATCAGCGGTGCGCGTCATTTACTTTTAACCATGATTCCCCACTCGCACGCACGCGTTTGTCGGGCCCCCAGTGCTCGCTTTTGTATCACTGCTCTGCATGGGTCGCTATAATTGTGTAACGAGATAACGGGATATCTGCTGTCAGGTGATTGGCTAGCGGAGAATACCTGGCGTGTGCGCTATTGTCTATGAGGTGTGTGTTTGCTGGCGATAGCGGTGTGGGGCCCTCCAACCGAGAGAGTACCGTCTAAATCAGGGAGCTGTTGTCACAAACCGGTGGCCACTTGGCTGTCGCTTGCAGGCGGGCGCAGACAAGGCATAACTCAGCCATCATGGCATGATTATCATGCATTATCGCGGGAGTGTTTCGCTGGTAATGTCGCCGGACAATTCTTGCGTGATTGCTGGAGTAGGCTCCACACCGGCAATTAACGGTTGAATTACTCAGGGGGCAGCGAGCGTAATCAATGGTGTTTATGTCATATTTCTGGGCAGTTATGATAAATCATGGACGCGACCGATCTCTCGCGATGTAGAGGTGAAGTGTGCCGCTAACCGCTGGTTTCTCCTCGTGCAATACTGTCTTTGTCTGGTCGGGTTTTGTGTCAGCGGTTAATGAACACATAGATTGGGCAGAATGTGTCATACACAGAGAGAGTGCGGTAATTGTATTCGTGTAAGAACTCATTTTGATTGGTTATAATGAGTATTTTGAGTGATAGCTTCCTCCGTAGATATAATTGTGACAAGTTGGCAACGAATTATCTAGGACAGGTAAATATTACTGTCATGGATGAAAAATTTATATTATGCAACCTGCAGCTACATGTAATGAATCAATCTGGTCAATCATTTGTATGAAGAAACAAAAATGGGTGACTTCAACTCAATTATAACTCGTTAGCATGAGGCGCATAATCTTGATCCTGGCCTTACTGTAATCTTGAATGAAGAAATATAATTACTCCAAAGTAAAATAATTACTTCATGAGAAATGTTTTTCAAACAAGAGCAGAGTAATTGATAAACATACAGTACTGAACCATTTTATGCAATTTCTACGAGTTTCAGTTGTTGATTTTTTATTGAAATACTAGCTACATGTATGTGTTTTAGGTGAGGGGAAACTGCACCGGGGAGCCCTGTCACTGTCACACTCGCTCTAGGGCAGAGTTTCCACGGGTTTCCGATCGTGCCTTCGCGACAAATAGTACTGCGTTTTCTCATCACTTGTGTCAACAACAATCGCGGGAACAAAGACCGTAATGCCCCGCTACAAACAGTTTGATCCACGACGTGTTCCGCTGCTGGGTTTTGCCGTCCAGTTCCTACTGGTGATCGAGACTTGACTTTTTCATGATGAAATCCTCGCAATTTGCAGGGCAAAAGTTGGAAATGGAATATTTCTAATCTGTTATCCGTGACCATTCATACATTAAAGGTGGACATGCCATTGATATTGTAGATCTTCGAATATTAGTAATTGAGTTTGCGGAATGATATTTTAGGCATTGGGTTGGGAGGGTGGGGGGGGGGGGGGGGTTGGGGGGAAGAGCTTGCGAGGGCAGAATGAGACAGTAGCACCTGACGTCCAATAGATGAGCTGTTTATTTACTGCGATTTGTTCGTCCACTTCTTTCCGTTCCTGCCACCTGTTCGAGTAAATCGCCTCGGCCCTAGAAGGGAGCATCTGCCTTTCAAAACAGATAATGTTACTTTTTCTCCCCCGTGGACATGCCTGAGTAACTTCAATGGAATTATGGGAAGACGAAGCAACCCTTCCGTGTTTGCCTTTCATCCCAGCTAAAAACGTTATTATCCTAATATGGGCTGGTGTGTTAAAGCGTTTGATGGATGCGAATAGTCCAGATGGGGTATCATGCACTTTTTTGTCGTGTCTCGCAGAATCAGGAAGTTTGCCCCTGCAGACTTCTGAGGACTACGTTTGACCTTGTCTTTGCTCAAGGTTAAATGTCTGGAAATTCATCTGTTTGGCCGGAATCCCAGTGGGTTCCGTTACCGGTGCATCATGATAATTAATTAACTGCAAGGTGTATTTTTGATCATGATTCTCACATTTCACGTGAAATTCATACAGACGAAAATTGCTGCTCATACATGTAATTTATGTCAATGAAGAAGCCATGTTTTTCCACATGAAAATACAGAAAAAAATATCTGTTTTCATGACAGTTTGTCACAAATCATATGCAGTTAGCATTAAGATGACTCAAAAACTCTCAAGTAAGGTTTTGTGCATGAAAGAGAGAAATGCATGGTGATATAGCCACTGATGCCCATAATGGCATGGTTCCAGTTTTTGCTAAAAAAACTGGAACCTGTTTCCCATCCCAGTTGGCGGCCGTAATGACTTATAATACTTTGCATATTGCCTGTGAGCCCCTATGCATCATCATCACGGCGAGAGTCAGGGAAATGTCACGTCGCTTGACACAAGTTGGTATTGAACTGTCAACCTATATGCCGAGTCTGTGAGAGTCATAAGTGATCTATTGCTGCAACTCAACAGTACCATATATAGCGGGGATAACTATGTCATTTTGACCTTCAAATTTGTAGAGGTCATCCACAAATTTATGTGACATTTGAACAAAATCTGAAAATCGAGACCCGGGCCTTCCGACAGGACCCTGAAAATTCATCTGCCAGAAAATTAGTCCAAATCTACATTTAAAATTTTTTTTTAAAAAATCTCTTTTCAGCACTGATTTACACGTAGAATCATCCGCAGGTGACGATGGTCTTTATGAGTCATTGCGAACAATGTGATAGAATTTATTGGCCGCATTATATCATGTACTGTACATGTATGAAACCAGCTTTTATTTCAGTGGGTAAGAAAGCTTTTCTTCTCTGTTTGACAAGTGGCTGTTATCAGCAGTGCGTGATAAGTTCCAGCTTGGTAAAACAGTACTGTTGACATGCCATCGACACTGCATGCACTATCAGTCACGCCGCGGACATTCAACGGAGAAAATGTCACAGAAACCCAAACAGTAGCCACCGGTTCCTACTTTCTTGGACAAGTCCACTCGTCCTTTCGTTCCACATTGGGCAAAACAAAGAAATATTGTATTCTTATGCTGCCTATAAGGTGTGTGTGTGTGTGTGTGAGGGGTGAGTCACCAAGACCAGTAAATTTGTAATCGGTATTGTTTTATCGGTGTGGTTGGGCAGTCATTGGTGAAACGTAACCATTGATGCGATGAGTCATACCTATCACCCCCTTGATTATATGGGGGGGGGGGGGGGGGGTTTACATGCCAGGGTGATAGATGGAGCCTAATACTAATGACCGAATTAAAACCTATTTTGCAGGTCTTGGTTGATTGTTCACATACACCTCAGTTGCATAATAACAATTTTGAAACAAATTCCATCGTTTTGTCAAAAAGTTAAATGTTCTCCCCATCTGACAATGTTGATCAAAACCATTGAAAATGCACATCAAAATTTTATATCGACATAGCAGTATTCATCTCCTCGCTTTCGATAATCCTCTGATTTCCCGGCCCGTAGGTGTCAATGACTCTCGAACTACAGAGAAGGTGTTCAAAAGGTGACTGGAGGGTTCTTCAGAGCTTTAGTGCGAAATTTACCTGCCCTGCATAAATTATCACTTGTTTCAAATTTGAACATGTGTGAATGATAAATAGGCAAATGTGGCTCAACAGATAAAACTAGATGTCTTTCTGGTACACTGTATACTAGCACATATAAACATTGATGAGAAGTACAATGTACAAGCAGAGTGCGAGGACGGAATCCACCATGTTTGCTTTTAGTCAAATATTTGCTCGCTTCTGTTGACAATGCATGTGTTAATGCCCCGATTAGGCCAAACTGTTGCTAGGTAACAGGGGTGATTTCTCGCGTTATTTATCCGCGGGTGAAGTGCATTTCGAGATCTGACGTCTGCCGGAGTCTGTTTGCCAATGGCGGCAAGGTTTTTTTCCCTACCAGCAGAAGATGCAAATTACTAGAATGGCATGAAAACTAGAACAATAAGTTGTTTTAGATTTTTTTCCCCCCGACTCATTCATGATGTTTCATCTACTAACTTTTCCATGCAAAATGGAACAAAACTACTTTCTGTAACTGTTTATTGGGGAAACATTACATGTACATGTAAATGTAGATAAATATATAGGCTGAAATACCTTGTCATATGACGGATTTTGTCATCATCCCCCCCCCCCCTCCCCCACCACATCCTATAATGGACTAACGGTGGACAGATAGATCGGCCAATTTGCCAGCATTAATTACAGCGAAGGTACAGCAAGTCGGGTGGCAGATAGAGCTTTTTTCTCTTCACCGCGAGCAAAGTGGCCTAATTTGGCAAACAAATGGCCACCAATTCGACTACCCGTATGCCCTCTCAAAATTGTCACGGTGTGAAACGAAACGTCAGTTTACTGATGGTACCTGGGAAACAAGACTCGGAACAGGAGTGCAGCTTGCGTCCATCCGCTATGCCCGCTTTTTCTGTCCGGCATTTTCCGCTTATAAATTGCAGTGGAAATAGTAATTTTGTCGTATTGTGTACTTTGTAAACGTTGGCAGACAGTTGTTATCGGTCTAACGACTCTTCACCGAATGCTGGTGGCATAATTGCGCCCACGGTTGGCTCCCAGCTTCGTTTACTTGCCCGATGTTCGTTAGGTGTGCTATATAGAACCGTGGAACCAATCCTAATATGGTCCTGTTTCTCATCTGATCGTAATTTGCTAAGGTTCGCTTCGGTTGTTTTATATGGGCTCTTGTTATAAGTTTGGACAGTTTATAGACAATATAGATAGATCGGTAGTTTTGTGGCTGTGTGCTGCCACTGTGGACAATTTCCTGTTTCTCCTGATCTGTTGTGGGTAGAGACGCGGTGACTTCTTTATCAACCCATCAAATATCTAACCGGAGGGAGGCTGAGGGGGGTAAAAAATACAGGTCCAATTTGGTAATTGCGCAAAATTATCTCTCGTCATAATTTGAGGTATTCGGTTATGCCTCGCCATAAAGTAATAAAAGGATGTGAGTTATTTTATCTCTAACAACTTTGTGACTTCCTAATTATGTTTGCCAGCTCACATGATAAGGAACATGTGCATATTTATATAGGTGATATCAATTGTATGCAGTGTTGGTATTGTGTGTGTGTGTGTTGAATGCGTCTGTTCATTCATATCAGTGGAAATGAATTTACTTAATCATATACGTGCAATTATGCTATAATATATGCCAACTCCCAGGAATTATCCCACATAAAATGTCTTGTTTAGTTTGATCATTCTGTGAAAAGAGAATCATTTTAGAAACCTCTAATATCAAATATTTCAGTGACAGCAATCAAATCAAATTACATTCAGGATGTGCTTAATAAATGCTACATGTACCACACTCCTACTGGACATGCTACATAATATTTCCTTCCCCCTAACTGCTCATATCCGTTACCCATCAATGCCAAATAATTTGTTACTCTTCAAATGATTGCCCTCACAATGCTTATTCACACCTTTAGGAAATGCCAGCCACCCACCAGCCAATTAACAGCAAATGACCATAAATTACTGCCATATCAAGCAGCCCCCATTGAATGCTCATACATGAAGCAATTAGCCCATATGCTGGTCCATTACCTGGGACTCAGGCTCCGCCCACTATTTTGCCCAGGTAGCAATGTCTTGATTGATTGACCAATCACAGGTGTACATCCAGGTGAGAACACCTGAGCTTGATGCTGATTGGCTGAGTTGATTGATAGATACAGACAGTGCAGTGGCTTGCTCAAGGAGATCAATACATGCATTGTTCCTAGTATTGACAGAAGGCTTGGGGAAAAATTGTTAGTCTGATTGTGAAAAGGTGTTTGGAGAAATAACAGTTCATACATGATCAGTAATTGATTTGTTTGATGAAGTTGTTTAATTGGTGTGAATCAAACACAGTTGGAATGAGAATGAGTAAAGAAGGCAATTGGTTCATGTGGCAACAAATATATATAGAAAATGCCAGAACATTGGAAAACATGTGCAATGTCAGATACAATTTGGTATTTATGCTGTTTTATAAGATTGACGCATTATTTTGATGGTAAATCAGGCAAAAAATGCTGTGAACTTGCATGTCCATAAATGCTTGCTCCCGATAATTGAAACATGTAAAATGTCATCACTTTTAATGCCCATAATCATGATAATAGAGATAGATTTAGAAATCATTGTACTTGTTACCCCTAACTAAAAGTGCTTAGGATGCTATGTACCAAACAACACTAAGATATCATGGATATGTCATCATGTTTATTCTATATCATCAGATGTAGAAAAATATAGTTCTCAGGTTTCTGGGTAACATCACATATTTGTACTCGAAAATGGAATGTAAACAAGCTCAATTAATTGAAATGTAATATTATGATGAAATATCAAAGCAATATTATTTTTCTGTCAGGATATTTTACAAAATATTTCATTGAACGTACCAAAAATGAACTCCAACAAAAACATCAGAAAACATACAAAATATAGCATTGAGGTATATTATTGTGCTTGTAAATGATACATCCTCGTTCAAATAAATATCAGGTTTCGACCAAGGGAAATAACAATAGTTTATCAATTTGAATCATATAGCCATTGTTTATGTATCATTTGGTGTGACACCGAACTCATTTTGAGATACTGGCATGAGGTAAGCTGACGAGTGGGGGGGTGGGGGGGTGGGGGGGTAGGTAACATGATCATTTTATCAATCGCTGGCGTTAATCTGGTGTCAACCTCACCACGTCAACACCAAAACTTACACCAGAATGAAATCAACCATTTGACCTGAGTTTGTCTAATTGCGCTCATATTTCAGGAGGTTTTCAGCGCATGTCACAAGGCCCTATCTAGGTGCATACGCCTAACAGCATCCGGGTAATAGAATTACAAGGGCCAAATTTAGTAAATTCATCTGTAACTGCTGGCTTTTGTTCAGTCAACCTGTGGCCGATGTACGTATGTGCAAATTTTTTTTGCTGCTGAGCATTTGAGGGGAGGGGAGCAGTTTAGTTGCTAATTATTTAGATCTACAGTGTATGGAGTAGTGTATATTTAGGTGTGTAGTGTGTACAAGTTTGGGAATACCAATGGTACATCTGGCTGCTGAAGTTAATAAAACATGGTAGATTTTGTTTGCATCCAGATAAGATTACAATTTATCGTCGTTAATTGCCAATTACATGCAGGTTCCAACATTTATTTCTCTCTGTACAAAACTGAATTAGTAGGTATCAGGTCATATGTTACAGGAAATTTTGGCATGCGTAATATTATGAAATCTTTTGGGAAGTAAGTCACAAAAATAACAGAAAGTTATGTCATCAATGAATAAAGCTTGCTAATCTTTCAAGTTTATCATAAAAAGTAGCAGTTTTCACTGAGCCCAAGCAAACATCCTGAATACCTTTTGATATTCTGATCACTGTGATCATCTTGATCCAGATGGAAAATAAATCATTATTGATCCAGATCAAAGAGTTTGATACCTCTGATGTAAGACCAGCTCTAGTCAGTGCTTTAAAGAATTGAACTTTCACCAGGATTTAGTGATTACTAGGATCAAGCTTATACAGTAATCACGGAAAACAGCTGCCTCGTTTAATAAACATCCTGGTTCTTCAAGAGACTTTCTCTCACCGGTGTTTGATTTTAGACTTACTGTTTGAAATTTTGTTCAATAGTAAACAGTGAAAATACAAGATTTAGTGTGGAATACAATTATTGCAAACCAGATCAGAGATTATGTGGGTATTGAACCTGGTATTTGGTAATATGCAAGTAAATTTATGAAAGCTTCCAATCCAAGAACATCATTTCCATGAAGATTAACACAATTCTGGGAGGTAGGCAGTGATCTTTCATGAACAGATAAAGTATGATTTTGTGGGATTAGGTTGAATTGATTTGATCTCCAATGCTATTCATACATACAGTAATCTGTATGTACTTGTGCTAATGAAAGGCAGATAGCCTTCAAAACACCAATATTGCCCAGAAAGAAAGGAGAGAAAATGAATATCAAATCTTAAAAAAAAAGATACCAGCATCTTCTATGTTTGCAACACTTGAGGGCGATGAATTTACGAGAGTGCAACATTCGCCAGGCACAGCGAAAAACACACAAAAGCCGCTCCAGTACAGTTTGATATTCGTCCAAATTTGGCCGTAATTATCGACAAATGCAGGTCCTGCTCTGTAAAAGGTGAATTTATGACAGTTGACCTGTGGGTATGCGTGTGCCGGGGCTCTAACGGGATTCAATCGTAATTATTGTCGCCAATCAAACCAACAGGATGCAAGTTGTTTGTTTTGAGTACATATGGGCAGATAGATTAGGTGTGCGATGGAGTACTGTGAGAAATTACTGTCAAAAAGTAATACCGGGAAATGCTGGTAGGTTAAGCGAGTTACCCGCCTTGGCATTGTTCTCAACTGTGTTACGAATAATTAATGAGGCAGATCGAAGTGGCCAGGGTGCGATCCTTGTATTGTTTTAGTGGCGAGTTATGCAGGTGTAGGCTGTGATGAGTAATATCGAGTGAGTGCCAATCAAAAGTTCTTATCACATGATAACAGTGACATTGGTATCGACTGATAGGGGTAAAATTAAACAAATATATGGAGGTCATTATGAAATTGTAAACTACCAGTATATTCATGGTCAATTGAAACTGTTAAATACTTAACAGTATAATTACACAATAATTGAAAGTGATATACAGAACAGTACCGTTTCACAAATTCACACATCCTTCTAGAGAACAAAAGGTGTGAGGGTGGGAATTGCTGAACATGTGGCAATTATACAGGGGGATGTAATGCATGCAGTCCCTTTAGGCTGGAAGGCCAGTCTATCCCAGGGGGAGGGGTAGGAGGGAGGGGGGGGGGGGGGAGATGTGAATACCTAGAGGGTAACAGGAGACAATGGGACATTTGGTGGCTGTGTTTTCCAGATAAAAACCTGGCAGGGTGGGGACTTTGGGAAGGTGTGCTGCTCTGAGATAATGGGGGATGGGGGGGGGGAGCATTTGGAGGTGTGTCTCCCCATATCCCTGTGTGCTGATTAGCTCGGGATGGGTGCTTTGGAGCTGGGGAAGTGGGCTGGATGAGGGAGGCAGGGCTGAGGGAGGGAGGGTGGGGCAGACCGGGAGGGTATAAAGCTGCCAGGTAGTCGCCCAGGTGACTGTCACTGTCACAGGTAACCGTGGCGATACACATCGCTCTGCTCCTACGGCAAAGGCTCGTCTGAGAGTTTGATTCTGGACTTGTGTGTTGTGACTTTACTGCTGAAATTGGACAAATTGTTTGAGAATTCATCAGTCATCACTGTGACATTGCATGAAATTTGGAAATTTGCAAGGAGAAAGATCATCGAAACAAATTGCAACTCATTCTGCAAAGTGCTCGTGAAAAGAACAGTTCTGACATTATTGGTTCATCAATCTCGCACTGTACCGATGAAGACAGTTTGAGAGCTCATCACCAGACTACATTCGTCATGGTTCAATGGACCTTGCCAGGTAAGGCAGATTTATTGCTTTTATGATTTATATGCAAAACTCGCAGCTCAAAATTTGGTTGTGGTCAATAGTTTCTATTGAACAATGAACATGCTGCAATTGGAGGATATAAATTGATATTTTGACAACTGACACTCCGTAAAATTTTCTCCGAAAAAAATCCACATCATAAACACAAATTTGTTGACAGGGGTTGAACCATTTCGGAAAGAGTTCAGACAGATCATAAATTTTGCGATGGCAGTAATTAAATCTCACACATTTTCCGGAGAAGTGGCGGTCTTTATGAAGACCAATGAATTCAGAGTCAGACAGAAGCAGTCAAATGGAAATAAAATTCCCTGGCAGGGCCACTGATTCATGCATTTCGATCCACGACTGTCAAAAAGAAAAGAAGAAATCTTGCCGGGGATTGTGTCATCAATATCTTGATGACAGTAGGGTGTAATACACCGAGTGTTAGAAGTGCGAGCGCTTGATTGTTTGCGGTGGTGCAAACGATTTCTTTGCTGTGTAAATTGAGGACAATTGTAGAACGGGTGACCATGTCTTTGTTCGGGCAGGTAGGTTGTGTGTTAGAAAGTGGGGGTGGGGGGTTGGTCGATGAAACGATTGTTGGCAGAAACCAGAGATTTATTTCAGGTGAACGTCTGTGGGACTGGGGTCCCGCTAAAGATCTCCGGTTTCACTAAATTAAAACCTCTTCCTGCCAGTGACTCCCCAGGAAGAAAGGGCCAGGGGGGGAACAACAACAGAGGCGGAAGAAAAATTAAGATGGAATTTCACCTAGAACTAGCAGGTTATCTAGGTGGGTTGTAGAATTGACAGCAGTGAATGTAATGCATACTGCGGTTTTGCTTCTCGCCCGGCACAATGCCTTTATTTGTATTTCCCGATGAGGACAGACAAATAAGGGGAAAAGACGTAATTTTGGAGTGTGCCCGAGCCAGGTAACGAGACCCACATGTGGAAGTCTGCTCACAGGCGAAATCATAGTATCCCCCGACACGGGCTGTGGGGGTAACCTTTGGGTCATCCCTGGAGTTAGATCAATCATCCCGAGTAGGATGTGTCCAGAAATAATTGTTTTAATTGTTTGTCTCATCCTGGCTCGGAGAGACGGCCACCTGGCCCCGTAAATTACTAGCTGTCGGTGAAACGCCCTTTTTTAAGGGCACATAAAAGTTGAACTACTAATTTTGGACTGTTTGCAGGAGACTCTTGATTATAGTGATCATAAGATCATATTTGCCTAGACTAATCAGCTTTGAAATACATCTGGTGAACTTTACTTTCGCTTGTGGGAATTGTAAACATGCAGGGAATTAAATTTGATTGATTGATTCGCGTTAAATCCTATTTGGGCATTCTGTAAGGGCCATTGGAATAATGAGGAATGGATATTCTGCAGGCTTTGATACAGGTGTAGTTATCTTGTATTTACTTGAGGGGGGATTGCTTGATGTTTCTGTGGTTGTATAACTGCGAGCGAGCGAATGATTTGTTAGATGCCATGGGAAGTGAGTCACTGTAAGTGTCGGGTTCTGTTCTTGTGAGTCATGAAACAACGTAGAGATATCAGATTATGTTGTATACTATAATATACTAGTGTTGTGTACTATAGTGCACCTACATACCAGACATATTGATAGAAAGTCCAGGAATAGTTACTAATAATCATCACTTCCCTAATATTTCATTTTTAATTTATTAAATTATCCAAAAGCAATAAAAAACAATTTGGAGTTGAACCAGGTAGATAAACTTTGGAGCAGGTAGCGCTTTGTGCCGTGAGATTGAGATTGTTTATAAAATAAACTAATCAGCAGGTTAATCAATACCTCTATCCCCTCTCTGACTCCGCCAGCCCACCCTCGGTTTCCCCCTTCGTAAGGCGATTTATTCCCGCGGTGCACCTATTGTCCCCCAAACTTTTGTTGTGGTCCAAGCAATCATAGCTCACCGGTCTCCGACCAAAGCTGGCAATTCATAATTACAAAGCTCCTTTATAGTGCGTTTAATTGGGCGACGTGCCACCGCAAAGAGCCAAAACACTCGTACAACAAACGAATGTGCTGCTTCGATGTCTGCCTTTTATAATCCAAAATCCTGAAATCTGTAATTTAAACACCTCGATAGTTAATTTTTGATCACCCGCCCAATTGCTACCTTTGATGTCAGAATAACTGTACTTTTCCACCATCGCCCAATTGCACAGATCCCGTTATGTCTGAAAAAACTGAGGGACGAACTGTAGAAAAGACCCGCATACGCCAAATTAAAGCTTGTTTAATCTTTGGCCTAAAATGGCCGTGTAGGGTTGCGGCTCCCAGCTGTGCGGGGCGGGACGGCCACCTGTCGACCAGGTGATGTCCCGTCCCCCAGGGGAAAAATAGTGGGGTAGTAACCATGGAAATAGGATGGGACGATAGGTAAATTGGGGATCAGTCTCCTTGGGGAACTTGATCAACTTTGAGGTACTTCTGTTTGGTAGTAGCTTTAATTTTGGGACATATTTTCCCTTGGAATGATGCGAAATGAAAATAGGTAAATCAGATTTATTGAGAGTCCAGTCCTTTGTGTCAATAGAAGGCATTTGGTTCCAAGTCCCCCTCTAGCATGTGTTTATGTGTATGTAAGATATTGCCAGCAGTAAGCAGCTTTTCTGTTCTTTTGTTACCTTTCTGAAGATGTCTTGGTAATCCTTTGATTATGTGCGATTATCGAGCTGTGTTTGCTTTTGAAATATCAAATTCAAGTCTCATACGACGCAGGCCTGACAGGGCTATGTTGCCATGGTTACAGCTCAGGGGGGCTTTGTTTGATTTGCTAAGGATTAGGATTTTGGTCGTCTTGGAAATATTGGTGGGGATTTCAATGTACCTTTTTCCATTGTCACGACTTTATTTTGTCATACACCTATTCTGAGGACAGTCTTAGTATGCAGTTGATGGACTGTCGAGAATAAGTCGTTCTGACATAGATTTCAGGGGAGAAAAGCTCGGAAATCAAAGCCCCAAACACAACACAAACAGGTGTCAGAAACAGAGCCCATAATTGTGGCTTTCAAGTGTTTCAAGCACCATCGAAGCCACTTACACCGCGCTATATGTCCGCGCCTGTGCCCGCTGTAAATGACAGGCCCGTGATTTCACTCGGACCCAGCGAAGCGTGACCAAGTGGGAGGATCTGAGCAAACGGTACCCGCACGTGGAATGGGGAAAGCTCCGTTACCCAAACAGGCGAGAACAAAGGTGGGCAATCGCTGGCACACGACTCAGGGTGATCATGTGACCGGGACGGGACGCAGGCGACAAAGCCGGGCAGGAGGTTCTCGCGTCGCCTCGGGCCCCGCGGATATGTTTTGTTTACCTCTGGTGGAGGGGAGGACAGTTGGACAATGGAAGAGGCAGTGTAATTGAATTTTTCCCCCACCGTGCCGAGATGAAAGCGGGGCTTTTCCTCTCTATTTTCGGTGCGGCGTTGCATGGGCGCGTGCATCGTGCCTGGGTTCTGCCACTGATGATCTCCAAGCCAAATAAAACCTGAGCATTTTATGTCTTTTTCTCGGGAAGGCGGATTAAAGACAGTTTTGATAAATCCGAGTTTCAGAATTCATTTGGAGGGTGTCCCGAGTTGGCTGTTTGCGTTTGGGACTTTCTCACAGTGTCCCGGACAGATGCACTGATGGGTTTTGACCCTGGGTGTCTTCTGTCACGTCGTCTTGAGACGATGATGTTTGTCGGGACTCTTGAACACTCGACTCGGCTGCCGACAAAGGTGAAATGCATTCTTGATGGACACCACTGGAGTTGTTACTCATTATGTAAATATCGACAGGACTGGCGACCCCCTCCACCTTCTGTCCTTCCCCCGTACTGCCATCACTCCCTGACTTCCAACCAAGGACAAGTACCTTCCTTTTGTTTTGAGGAACCAAGTCGAGGGCCTGACGTCGTTATCAGTTACATCTTTGCCTCTTACTCATGATGTTATTTGGTGGATGTCCATTGTACTGACTGTGACAGTGGGGATCGTTGCCATGATAACAAGCCCCACCCCCTCACGCTGGCTTGTTCCACAACCCGCCGGTGACAGCCCCTATCTGAGGTATCCCAGGAGACAGCGATTTTATGAAATGAACTGTTGCAATTAATTCTGCCGTGAACGGGCGAAGAGGTAGGAATCTGACAGCGGTGGATGATGAATGATCCCGGCTCCCGATTCGTGCGTGCGTACGACTTCTCATGCAAATTCTCCTGGCGTCTGACTACAGCAGAGTTGTGGTAAAGACAACATCGGCACGGTCGGACTTCTATAAAACATATCAGAGTTAGCGTTGTACCTCCACAGTCTTACGCCAACTCTTGTCAATGGACATCCAATAAATTTGCTCACTGTTCATCGACGGGAGAGAAAGTGACGGGGGCAGAGCGGGACGTGAAGGAGACTCGAGTCGGGGGAAAAATGTCTTATTAATATCGGAAATCATGACGGAGATCTACGGGAGATATAACAAAAGGCGGGTGGGGAGGAATGGAAAAAAAACAATGACATTGCATGAGATGAGGAACAATGCAAACTAATCAGTACCTGGTTCTCTAACGGCAGCTTTATTAAAAACTATTGTTTGTTTGTTATCGACCTCAACTTGTTGCATGTGAACATAACTTTTCTACTTGTTTAAAAATGAAGTTATGAAAAAAATAAGGAGTTTATGAGCGATTGTGAAGAGTGGAACAAAAGAGTAATCAAAACCTTTTTACCGGTTGAGTACTGTCAGTTGGACATAGCGACAGATGTGAGAGTCATAAGCACGCCCCACAAGTCTGTTACCGTGGTGATGACCTCATCCCAAGGTGTAACTTTTGTTGCTTGCCCCCTCATCTTTCGTCTCCTCTCGAGGTGTCATTGATCTTGATACGCGTCTCATCGCTGACAAATTGCCCTCCATAGATCATATCTCGTCAATGAGTGGTTATTACCTGTGTCAGTATCGAGTGGCCCATGTCTACCTTGCCCACATTCAATCACAGATACCCTGGCTCCTGTTGCTCCCTCAGTCGGGGCCACTCCAAGAAATCTTCACGTCTTCACTGGTCGTTGGTAGGTCGTCACGCCGACGTGAAGCATCGTCCAATCAGGCACAGGTAGCGGGTCGAGTGTTTACCTGAGGGTCGCGAGGACATGTGCTCGGGCTCGGGACAGACGGCTGTCACTCAGGGAGCTCTGTCTCTGGGTCGGGCTGACGAGGGGGGTGGTGGGCTGTGAGTCACCCCAGCCCAGGTAACCGCTTTCTCCCGTGGCTTCTGATTTTCAGCGGCACGGTGGAGCGCGTGATGAGCCCCACTTCACCTGTGATAGGAGAACAAATTGTTTAATTGGTCGCCAATTGGAGCTAACGCGAGGCTTTATGCGGTGGCTTGTGCGTCTCTGCAGGCTTCCGTGGCTCTCAATCAAGCTCAAGTGATGGATGGCGATGTAATCCTGTTAGTGCATCATGCATCACGCTCTCACCTGGTCACGGCATGGCGCGAGTATTGTTGTCTGCCTGCTGAAATGAGATATTGTCACTGGGATGAGAGGGCAAGCATGGCTTCCTGCTGGTTTGTCTTTGTGCCGGGAGAGTTTCACGATCAAATGAGTTTTATTTCAATAGTGGGAGGAATACATGTACTGATTCTAGATGTGAGTTATGACTAGTGGTACTTTTTCATCAACTAGAACTCAAGTCGAGTCTCACACATCATAATGTCTCCCAGTTTCTGACTGACATCTCATCTACCGGTATCCTTACCCCCCTCCCCCCCCCCCCCCCCCCCCACCACACACACACACTTCGCCCCCGATCTGTCGTTCTTTCTCCACCAATTTCCCTCTCCTCTTGGGAACAACTCCCGACAGGAAATTCATTTCTTTTAAAGATGATAACATTCGTTGCAAGCGGAAAGCGTGGTATTGATTTTTACCAGTGCCCAAAGCGTTGCCACGGTGAGGGTTGCCGTAGCGATGGGGTGACCGTGCAATCTTTCCGCCCTTCTGCCTCGCTCCCAAGTCTCCCGGGCACGCCACGCTACCTGTGCTGCCCCCTATAGAAAGGCGAGCATGGCGAACTGCCGAGGATCAACCAGCCTGAAGAGGCTGATATTGTGTGGCACCTTTGTGATCAGCTAGTGACGCTGCCCCTGATCTCTCAATATCACCGCCTCCTTCCCCCTGTTCCCACGGCTACTGTCCCAACAGCACAGGACCTCGGATTCCACACCAACTGTGCTCGCATTAGAAGTCTGGTCACTATCCGTGCAAGGAGCCGGTCGCAAAGAAATCCCACGCCAAAATGCTTTATTAAAAGAGCCAGCGCTATCATGCACCAGCCGTCCATTGACAACAAAGAAATCATATTTCATGGTCCCCGACCAATTTTCTTTTTTTATTTGGGCGCTGGTCCGACCTGCGATGTCTATATTTGTCAGTTTCGGTGCCAGTGTAGGGTTAGTTTGAGGGGGGAGGGGGGAGCAGAGGTTGGACAGAAGGTGGAGTTGTGGGAGAGGGGAGGTGCAGGTTGTCTGTATCCGTGCCATTTGCCAGTTTTAGAACATAGCAGGTTGTCTCTAATCATCTCAATCCTGACTGACTGCCCTGTACTGCTGCACCCCCTCTCCCTCCAGCCCCACCTCATCTCAAGGGACTCCCGGTACCAATCCGTCCTGGGCAACATCAGCCCGGCGCCTGTCCGTGATAACACCGGGCTGCCGTAATTGGATTTGCTACCTTGGATGTCTCATTTGCATGTGATTATCTGTAGGTATTGTCATAACACAAGTTTATGATGTCGGGGCGAAGTGGGGTAGAGCTTCCAACTAGGGAGAAAGCTGTGCCTTTGATATATGCTACTCCACCCCCTCAAAGATCCCAAGTCTTTGAGATCACGGCACATACAGGACTCCAATTTTCTTGTCCCAGGAAAGCCTTTTTGTCTGATATTTAAAAGAACAACCCCATGCCTTGATCTTGACAGTGTCTCGGAGGAGTTGTCTCGTCCTGGCAAAGCTTGCATGTTGACAGGTTGTATTTTTTCCGAGGTAGACGCAGGACGGCGTTTTGCATGACATCGTCGCTCACAATTAAACGAGGGAACGGTGTACGTGGGTGCACAAGGATTTTGTCTCATGTCCCACCAGGGAGAGAGACAGAGAGCTGAGCCCTGCTCGGGCCAGGTAACCAAACAACGGAAGTGTGCACAAAGCGATGTTCACCGTCACCGGTGCTTTCCCTTCTGCACTCTTTCGCCAGTTCGCTCGCTGACTGGTGCCACCGATGCTGATTGTATGACCGACCGACTGTCACATTCCCTCACATCACATCGATTTGGGCTGCAGTTTTTACCCTCTCCTGGTTCAGAGACTCGATGGTTTGATGGTCCAATAGACAAAGTTGTTATTTATTGGCGTATTACGACCGGACTGGCACCACGTTTGAGGCAAATGGCTGCACGCTCGTTGTATGGATTTGGGGGACGAGAGATTTGACAGTTGTGTGAGGAAGGAAGGAATGCGGAACGATGCAAATGGAGCCATTGCTACTTGTCTTGAAGGTGAGGAACAGTCAAAGAAAGGGGGCCAGTGGCACAGTCTAACGGAGCGGGAGATATTATGGAATGTGTTGGTGGCACAATTACTGAATTTGGTTGGGAGAAGGGGGGTGTGAGGGGTGAGTCTGGTGTGAAGTGGGGTTTGTGGACAGCTAATGGGGGGATTACGTCTTAAAGCAGGGCCATATTAGGGTGATGTGGGGGCAAGAAATAAAGCCCTAATATAACATTTTGCCTGGCGCTAGTCAGTGGATCATGCCGTAAGGACTGCAAGAATTCGTTGATCGCTTAATGAGTACCACGGTTGGCAACGTAATTAATTCTTCGCCTCGGCAAAAATCTCCGTGAAGTTGTTCTTGCAGAAAAGCGCACTTTTTATGGTGATTAAAACTAATCTAGTCTAACATGAGAGTAGGTGTTTGCTAAACACCGTCCGATAGTGGATAATTCATCGGGTACTAGCCGCATACGGTCGGTATTTAGTCGGACACTTTGTCGTGTGTGTGTCGCTGTCACTAGTGTTGTTATAGGGAGATAGATGGCAGCACGTGTCTATATAATATAGCGCGCGTACTGACGTTGTGTCTATAAGCCACTGGTACTCCGTTATACAACTTGTTTGTCTGCGTAGTAGGAGTTTAGAAATTATTCATGTGATGTTTGGATGTGGAACAGAAATTTGGGCATGTGCAGTGGCCTGATCGTTAATGGTATCAAAATGATTCACCATGTTTACAGGGGTATTAAAATGTTGCAAAAGGTCACTGTAAGTCATTTTGAGTAGTTATTGGTGAAATTTAGCATGATGAAAATTTTGCTGATATTATTTTAATGCGTGCACTGGTTTTCACAGAAAGCTTTTGTTTACCGGAAGCACAAGGTATGCTTCTTATACATCGTCCTGATATATTTGACGTATCTCTGCAACAATTCCTGAAATGTGCTCATCGCAAAACAAAAGGCCAAAAAATCTCAGGAGATAAAATGCAGACGAAGTGTTCTAAGAAAGGAAGAGCTATTTCCACAGGCTGAATCTAGCCAATTTTCAAGTGCTCGATAATTTATAGACCTACCCCCATTATACCTGTTTTCAACCTTTTATGCCCACGAAATGATTTATTCTGAACTCTTACCGGACTTACAGAACATGTTGAGATCCCAAACATTGGATCCTGAAGGTTTTCGTGGATTTCCAGGGCCATATTAATCGTCGGTAAAAAGGTGTGTTTGAAAGGGTGAATCTGTCCTGAGATAAGAGCCAGGTATGTTTAGTTTATCCCCTGGTCGGAACCAAGGCAGGAATTCTGGAAATCTCAAGTGGTTTTGTCTCACATGGTCATCCATAGTTCCCGCGTTCTTTTCCGTGGATGGACATAATGCAGGGTTCTACGTACCTTCCAAGAGAACAGCCCAGGTAGAGAAGACAAAAGGTGTTATCATTGAACATCCGTGCAATCTTAATGGGAGCCCAGCTTGAAAGAAACATCGTCCTTTGGAAGGTTTGTAAGGTGTGGGGGTGGAGGTGTAAGTACGATAGAGCTCGGAGGTGTACGGGTATAACACACTTGAGGTACCTGGCACACAGTAACAAAACTGCTGCAACTCCTGCAAGGTGAAACTTCACAGATAGGGAGGAGAGAAACAGATCATACCACACTGAGCACTCGGAATCAGACAATGGGTGTGTCTTCTGATTTGGCTGTCTTTTCTGTATCACAAATTTTCCTGTAGGTGTCAGAGAAAACATGGGACAATATTCCTAGAAGAATTTAGGTATCTTTTCTCATATCTCTAATATTTCACTTGAAAAGAATGGCAAAACATTTATTGCTCCTTAAAAATAATATGCAGAGAAAAGGTGGCAACAATCTGTGACTCCACCAAATCACAGCCAAATTCATGTATACAGTACACAAGGCCCCAGTACAAAATACATGTACAGGTGTTTTGTGTCACTTTGTCCTCCTGGAAGTCCCCCCCCCCCCCCCCCCCTCAATTCTTCTCGGAGAACCCACCTCCACCTTGACACATGTAGGCAGCTAAATTGTTATCAACACCCTATCTTTGTTTCCCTTTAGAAGAAATAAACAACCCTCGGGCAAGCAGATTAATGTTTCTCCACTAATGTACAGCTGTTTAAAATTCACAGATATGTCATTGTGCCTCAGTGTGTACCTGATACGGTACAAGTCCAGAAAAAAAGACTTTTTCACGTGATACCTGCAACTGAGTGAAGTTTATACAACTAAGGTAATTCTTTCGCTCCCAGGGGCCAAAGTCAGGTGACTCGTCACTCAGATTTTCTTCTTTTCTTTGAGGGGGTATGGGGGGGGGGGGGGGCCCATAATCCATCGAGGGCTGTGTAATTGTCGAGGGTTGCTGCCTGATTGAATACTGTCACCTGATCTGGTGAGACAGGTGGTTCCCCTAACATCCTGGATGTCACGGGATCAAGATCGATCTCTCCGGGGGTCACGGATCTCTGGGGTCGCCATGGTCACTGGTAAACACCGTCCAGGATCTTATCTGGGTGTCGGTAAAGTGGCCCCGTGATTCGTCATGGGACTTTCCATCCACCTTCCGACTCAGATAAACACACGATAAACACGCGCTCCCCCCCCCTGACAGGGTGCAAGTGGGTGGGGGGGGGGGTCTAGTTTGTTCTGGATCATCTGGATCAATTGTCAGTACCCAGGTGAATTGTCTCCTGTGGTGAGCGCACAGCAGAGGTAATTGACTTTTGTGTAACCATAGAAACAGTCAATGACAGGCAAATTTAATGTAAATATTCACACCTCTGCCCTCTCAAATTATTGAAGCCGAACAAAGATACACTATACAGGTGTCAAACTGATTGTGGGTGATCATTTGACTTGCCAGTGAAGTTACAGTATTACATGCTTTTACTGAATTTCATGGGATGTTCTTAATTACAGATATGGCATAGTTTTTACACATGTACATGTGTATACGAAAACTTCTTTGCATCATTTCCAGGTGATACCCCCAATTTATATCTCCAAGGTGACAAAAGGTGTGTCTTTTGGAGAGCATGGTGCCAAATCAGACAGTCTGTCCTGGTTTCGGTGTCTGGATCGACCAGGATTATCCTAGATCCAGACAGGTCCCTGGACCGCTCCTGCCACCTGTTTACATCTGGTTCCAACAGGTATCCATGCTGTCCGGATCTGGACTCGATGGGAGGGGGTCCCTACAAGATGGGGCTATATGAAATTTTCTGAATTTCGGGGTCATACAGGCAAGGAAAGAACTACGTTGATTGGGAGTTTCCAGCATACCGTATGGCGGGAATGTACATGGACTGGGCGTGGAATCACTGGGTGGTCGCACGGTGCGATGTTTTTCAAGTCCGCGTAATTAAGTCAAGGTGTCGATAACCTGGGCTAATTTTGCTTGTGATCTGGAGGTGTTTTATGTGGAGGTGGAATTAGCAGGTTACTAGTAGTTGTGTCCTGGCCAGGTCCAGGAAAGGCAACTTTTCTCACGTCCGGGCGCGGATTTCTTCTCCTGCACTGTTCTTGGAAATTGTTTGTGCGATAAAAGAGGTTTCAGATTAGGAAGTCAGATAGAGTAACAGGTAACTTGCCAAATTTAAAATGTTTACCAACTAGTGAGAGTTACACCATGCGAACAATTCTAAAACTTTTCTGGAAAAAATATATCACTTACATGAATGCATACCCGACAAGATTACAGTCATTTAACATGAAGAGAAACTGGCCCCTCAGGTACAAAGGCTTTGAGGAATGTGTTTATCAGTTCCCAATGCCAACTCCAGACAGAAAACAGAACTTCAAACCTGCCCGCACCTGCGTGAGTGAGGCCGACAACTCTTATCGTCTGGGCTACAAGCTCCCAGGTACAGAGGCATCACTGTCTTGGCACCACCCCGCACAATCGCCGTGGTTACAAGGCTACTCAGGCAGTGAAAAATATAGTGAGGTGTCTTAAAACTGCCGCGGCCAATTGGGAAACGTAAGTGTAGAATTATTTCCAGAGTTACATTGCTGCAAAGTGCTGGATATATCATGTATACTGATAGTGGGGGGGGGGGGGGGGGTGGAGGTACAGTGGAGTTATTCAGGCCTTTGGCGATGCAACATACATTAATGATTTTGGGTGATGGGCGGGGGGGGGGGGGGGGGGGGGGATGTTTGTGTTTTATGATGTTTACGCTTTCACCTGTGGTAGGTAAGGAAATGGTTAAGTGCATCCATTATGTTACGAAATGGAGAGAGAAAAAACTCAGAAATTCTAGTGAAAGGGATCATTTTATATTTCGCCCTCAAGATACAAGTTTTTGTCCATTTTGTTCTGATGTAGAACATTTTGCTCTGAGATTTTTTCCTCGCAGCTACTGCTCTAAGTTATGAGTAATCATTTGGGAGATTTGGAGATATTTTTATATGTTGGTAATGATTTCACCTACACATGTATCTCAAGAATAACTTTGAAATATTTCAAGGTCAAAGGCAGGAATTTCTAGGAAAATATAAATGCATAAAAGAATATAAAAACAATCCTGAATATTTGAATTGGTTTAAATTTGAGAAGGAAAAGGCTGATACTTCTAGAATTTTTAAAGTTCTGTATGCACCATATCATGTTTCAAGGTGAATATAAGGAGCAAAAAAGACATTTTTCACAGATTATTTTGTGTTACAAAAAATCTCCAAATGGTGTCTAAAGTTGCAAAATGAGTACAGTCATACAATGTATCTAGAGCAGAGCATGAGTTATCAAATTGAGATCGTAGATTTAAGAGCTGTATCATGTACATGTACATATCACTATCCAATTTATGCGGCCAGACTTTTTTTACATTACACAGGTGTTTTCAAGGGGGTTAGATTTTCAGTTGTTTGGTTGACCAAATACTTTGGAATTCAGTCATTCTTCATGGAATTGGTCTGTTTACTTTGTCCTGAACCTATGTTTGTCTATTGGTATAATTTATCACCAAACTGCTTCCATTTTCAAGCCTCACAGTCTTAACTCTCTGGTATATTTCACTTTTACGGGACTTTCCGAAGAAACAGCTCAACTGAATCAGGATTTGAGAGATAAAGGTTTGACCCTTGGATTAAAGTGAATGAGTAATCGTGTTGGAGATTGAGGTATTTTTGTTTGTCTGATAACAACAACTGTTGTCTTGAAGTGTTGTCATGACGATTTACAAACACACATAGCAAATTCTTAGACAGGGATATCAGTGTATCAAGAAATAGTGTCACCTTGAACTCCCGGAGTATCAGAAATAATGTATCACCTGAAATTATCTGCGCAATGATAGGAATTTGTATCCAGGCTCAGCCAGCCTGTATTTCTGCCATATGTCAATGACACACAAATTCCCTGATGATTGACACATCAAGGCCAACAAATACAAGGCGATACAAAAGTGGCACACCCATTGCCAATGGAATATTCATGATGGTGAATTAACAAGGCTATACATGTGCCATCTTGGACATTGAGTGGTTTGATATATCACAACAGGTTTCTCCAAGTGCTAGCGCTCGACTTTCCCACTTTCCCAGGCTGCTGTGTATGCAAGGTGTGTGTAATAGAACCTGTTGTTTTGGAACCCCCTGTAGATTACAGGGTCAAAGGTCAAAGTCAGTATAGTGCCAGGTAATTGGCCCCTACCTTTGGACTTTATCGTAAATAAGACAGGTACATTGCAGAATCCTGTCTATCCGGATTAACGTGAAACAGACAAGCCCCAGTAAAAATCCTCCCTCCCTCTACATGCAAATCTAGCTATTAAAGACTCGGAGATATGAAATCTCGGAAGGTGCGTGTCTGGAAAAATTACTTCTCCCATAAACCTCTCCCTTCTCGCCAGGTATGCGACTGGATCCCGACAAAGTTTACAGACAACAACAAAGGTATTACTCGGCGGGCAAAACTGGATCTCACCAGAAACAGACCCTCTTATCTGATAGATGAGCCACTGGGATAATGTGGCCTACCTTTTAGCTGCCGTTAATGGCTTATAAATAAACGAGTGGCCAGACGGAGATAAAACACGATAGAGATGGCTCTGTAGTTAGCTGGCTTGTTCACAAGGAACCTGTTTAACACCTGCCTGATTCCATGCTCTGTGTAGGAACTTTGGGACACCCCGTACTGGATCCAGGGCTGGGGACTTTATCGGTTTCTTCTCTACAGGGTGTGTCACAATTCGAAGAAATTCTTGTACCTCAGGTGAAAGGAACTTGAGATTTTGACAGGGACATATCTATAAAAATATTATCTGGGGAAATGACAGGAAGCTTTTGTTGACTTTTGATCCTTGCCACCTGTATGACTAACAGTTGATCCTGACTACCTGTTTTCACGGTCCTGTTTACAGACCGTAGCTGTGTCATTTCCAGATGTCTGCGTTTGGGACGGCTGTGGTTTACCAAATCCAGATAGACCCCTTTCTGCCCAAATTCCCTTACCCCCCCCCCCCCCCCCACACACACACACACAAACTGGATTCGAGAGGGTCTCTGGTGGGAGGTGTTCATGGTGTTAGGGGATGGAGGGGGGGGGGGGATGTAGGTCAAAAGGGGATGAGGAGCGTTCAAGGAAAGTGAAGAGAGAGTACACCATTTAAAAATCTGGTCACCAGTCTCGCTGATGACTACCTGTCCATGTTCGTGCTGACTGTAATACGTCCCACTTTAACGAACTGTGGAGGTACATGTAGAAGACACACAGCATTTAGCGCAGAGCTGTCAGTGCCTCCAGACTCGGGAATCAGGCACTACAGGATAAGAGTCGTGCAGCGCAAACACCCTCACTATCAAGTTTTCAAGGATTAGGTAAATTTCTAGTGGTGTTTTATGACGGACCATTGGAGGAACTGCTACCTGACTAGAATCCGGTACTCAGTTGTCCGGCCACAGTTGTCAGTCACTTTTCACGAGACACACAAAGGAATAGACGCTCGTATTCAACACTGGGAAAGAGGCGGTGTAATGATGGTTAAATATGAGAGAAATAAACACCTCACTATGAATAATTAATGAGACAACGGTGAAATCTGCCAGGACGCCATCAACTGTCAGCTACGTTTTCCATGGAAATTTTAAACGAAGGAGCGACGGTGTACTCTTAAATAGGATTTAGCCGCCATTAGTTAACAAGACGGGATTTTACGTCTCTCAATAAATGGCACTTTATTCGCTGACGGCGGATCGGTCGGCAGTAGTACTCAGCACCTGAGCAGGTGGGTGAAGCTTTGATTCCAGGCCGTTTACATAATGGCGCGTAGTTTGTAAAGGTGGGTGTCGCTGGGAACGGAGGAGTCTCGCAGTTAATGGGTGTAAGAGGCCCGTCTAATGCGTAGCCGTGTAGCGGTGTTTTCTTGTAAATTAATCACATTAGTGTATTCTGTGGGACGCTGTTAGTGATGCTGGATACGGTTTGTACCAACTGAAGGTGAGACGCGTTTGAGGACTCAATTGCTCGAATAATAACATTGGGGCAGAATGAAGGGAAAAGTCATGAAATGACGATATAATACTCCTCTGTGTGACAAAGCGTGGCTTATTCTTGTCTTTTACGGACGGTGCATTAACAATGTTTACTTTAATTAGTTAGATGCATGGATACCCTGTGCTTTAAGTAGGTTGAACATATTGAAATAGAAAGTATGGAGACATTGCAATATTACGTTTGGAATCACCTGGTTGAAAAGATTTATTCTGTCCAGCTACTCCCCATTTGCCACCTGACGCAATCAAGCCATTAGGTAATTCTAGAAACGTTCCCACTGTGTAATATCTCGTCGTCGTTAATGTGATATTTTATTGGGACGTCCCCATTTTCCTAGACCTATACCTAACGCGGCAGGAAGTCTACCGATGGTCTGGCCATTATTTACACACCGACCTCTCCATTTAGAACTGACTGCCCTGTACGGCACAACTTTTTCCGTTGCGGTTGCTTGGGTACCTGTCCCTCTTCTTTAGATAGGTACGACAGTAGATGAGGGAGCAGGGAAAAAAATCAGTCTCCAATTCCGTGCAGACAACAAACCCGAAGCGGAGAGATTTCAGCTGCAGGTTTTGTTGATGGCATATCACTTGAGATTCCGTGGGTTATAGCACTGGGAGTGAAGGGCGCAGACTAGGTGTTTCTATGGAGAACAGGTGAACCATTGTTGTCAACCTGTAGAGTTTTCTACAGAAGGTAGCCGCGGAAGGGGCCAGCCGTAAAACTAAAACATTCTTTATTACGGATTTATGGTGGGAGGGAGGGGGGGGGGGGGGGGTTAGATGGTGGAAATTCGAAGGGAGGGGGAGGGGGGTAGCAGTTTAAATACTGTCACTGGGTTTCCCTGATCAAGAGGTTCTGTACATAAATGGAATGAGTCACTTTGTAAAGAACACTATAAAAACCCAGGGGATTTTCCTCCAGTCCAGGCATTTCGCTTCCTGATGTGCTCAGCACACGTAACATTGGAACAAATATGAAGGATCTAAACTGTGGACAGTTTTCATGCCATCAACAGAGGATATATAGAAAGAGTGCAGATCCACCCGCCCACCACGTAAATACTCATCTTCGTCACGCAGACAACAGGTGTTTTCTTTCCGGATCCTACCTTTGCACCTTGAAGCGAGGGTCAACAACTTTGCCGGTGGATCCAGGCCTCTTCTCACGGCTGTGTGGGAACTTCGGCAAACTGACGACAACATTCCAGAAAAACCGAGCCGTATTGTAAGCAAAAGGTGTGGGAAAGTTCACGTCTTTGCTAGCTTGCTTGCCTAGGTGGGCAAAGGTGCAAGTCATATAAAAATATGTCCTTGGTTGCCAAGCGCAGGTCGCCAAGGTGATAAACGCATGGCAGCGATGCATTATGGGTCCAGGTGCTTTCAGTGCACTATGCTGGTTGAATGCCGTCAGGATACGTCAGTGTGAGCAGTGTCTTTTTACCAGCGGACGGTCGCGGAAATATTCCACTGGTTATCTGGTGAAACTGGTGTCAGTGTTTTGATTTCGTTTAATTAGTACGAGATGGAATTTTTTAGGTGTTCGCAGTGGGCCTGCCTGTTTATCCAGGTTTTGGTACCTGCGTCTCACAGGCAGAATGATAAACAAGTTATAATTTTTGGTCTGTCCGTGCTTTCATACGCCTGATGTGACTTTCCCACGAGGGATGAAACTAGACATTTCTGGTGTATCACGGTAGAAATGTTTTCATTAAAAAAAAACTATGTAAACCTATTACGGTGATTATGATACTTGCTGGTTACAAATTGGTTATACTAGATTCATGCATGCCAAATGGATCTATACTAATGAGCCTTGTTTAGGAAAGCATATCAACAAATATAGATACATATAAAAAAATATGAAGCAATAATGTTTTCCAGTTTATTACATCTGCGTACATGTACAATATTGCGAACGTTTGATTAATTTTTAACGTTCCTTGATATATTGTCTTTTACAGTTGACGAAGACCCGGGTGTGGTAGATAGCGCGCTGCTCGAGAGTGGATCTTGTGACCTGCAAGCCGCGGGCAGTCCCGACACACCTGTCCCTAGCGACGGCGATGTTACCCTAGCAACCGACCGGGACCATCCCACACCACCCCCAGAAGCAGTCGTCGATGGTAACGCCCCCTCCGATACAGACATGGTGCCACAGGACTCTACCGCCCTACCTCCGCAACAAAACGGTCAGTTTTCACTCAATTGTATACCCCAAGTTATATTTTTGTTGCCATTAATTGGATTAGCTCTGGTAACCATGGAAACACATTTTCAAATTTCAGAAATCACAAAACTGCCAGAAGAATCCCCATTGGAGATCACTGAACCCGCTGTTAATGGTGTCCATGACAACCGGGCTGTGTCCATGGATACTGAGCCAGTAGCCTTGGATACGGAGCCCGTTACCATGGAGACTGAAGCTGAGAAGATCCAGGAGTTGATGAGTCGAAGCGACACGGCCGTGATCTATCCAGAACCTGTCAGCGACCAGGAAGAAGGAACAGCAACCACGGAAAATGACGGTAAGAGATGGTTTTGTCAACGTTTTTCATCAAAACCACTTCATACGGTAGACACACCAATAAAGCATGATCACAGACACAGTTTCTAAAACTTTCACTGATAAAGTGAAAATGATGACATAACATATTACATGTCTGAATATTGCACAATAAGTTCTGCGAGAATGGAAAAACCACAAAAAGTATGCTGCTTACTGCTTACTTAATATGCTGGGTAAAACCACAACCTCCCATTCCCAAAAGCAGCTAGATCTTGAGCAGAAAATTTTCCATGCTTCTGCATTCAAAATTAATTAGGTTTCATTTACAAGCAAACGGAACAAATCCACTTTCACCGTTGTTGCTGAAACTCTCCAACTGAGATCCGCCCCTTTCCTCCCCCTATTCTTATTTCAAACTTCCTGAGCAAAATCGGCAGAATAAATCTCAGAATGGTATTGCAGTCAGCACGCACAACAAACAGGCCATCAGATACTGACAGTCGAACACGCGCCGCCGGACCATTTTTCCACCTTCCCCTATTGTCGACAGGTATTG
Organism: Terebella lapidaria; assembly: GCA_949152475.1. Lineage (NCBI taxonomy): Eukaryota > Metazoa > Annelida > Polychaeta > Terebellida > Terebellidae > Terebella > Terebella lapidaria. Next base: position 29,847,773 of record OX424567.1, read on the forward strand.
ATTAAAGACTTTTTTTTCGTGACGGTGACCGTTTTTCCAGAACGCCCCCTTTTCTATTGTTTGATTGGAGTTTTTTTGTGGTTTGTCGGTTTTTTACTGCCTGGTGATTTGCCGCCTCATAAAATGATAAAGCTTTTTGGTTTGTGACGATATTTCAATCGGTTGACAACTGGTGGTTGGTTGGTTTGCAAATGTGCAAGGAATTTGAAAAGAAAAAAGTAAACTGAATAAATAAAAATGTAAATAAATAAGGCAATTTTGTTCTGGTTAATATATGGTAGGTCCAAATGAAAAGCAAAAAAATGAATAAGAAATGTATTCAAACTTGTAAGATCACAATTTCATCACATTGAATACAAACTCCTATCTTTCCAATATCTGCCCTCGAAGGGGAAGAGTGATGGATAAACCATGACCCCGCATAATGATATACATGTCGCAACTCCCTGGCTGTTGACAATTCACCAGGAAAGAACGACATTGATTCCAAACTTGTAATTCCATCAATACTTTGCCCCTGGGGCGACATTTTCTCCGAGATTTTATGCAGTGACAACAGGAAATAGATGATCATGTCAGAATAGAGACGTGAAAAAACTCAACCGAATAACAATTGTCATCTCCACTGACTTTCTTTCCAAAGACGAGAGTATTCTTAGGAGGCCCACCGAAGAATTTTGATGGGATGGTGGTTTGTGGGCTGACGATTGCAGGTGGGGGGAAGGGGGGGGGGGGGGTGTGCGGGGACTCGGGTATGTGAAACGCTTGAGCAGTTGTTGACAGGTTGATTGGAAATGGAAACTGGCCGATGTTTTCATCAGAATCCATATCTTGAAATACCCTTCCTATGAATCTATTGGGGGAAGAAATAAAAACCAAAAATAGAAAACCTCTCGGGCTTGATGTCTGACGCCACCAGTATGAAATCCTGAAATGTCCCGGTGCTTCACTGTAGCAAGGTAATCCCAAGGTGTGACAACTGGTGCCCCCTGGTGGGGAAAAGACAACCACAGAGCAGACGACATGGCAGGCGTGGGACATATATCTCAGTGAAGACACACATTCTTGCAAGGACGGAAAACGCGGCAATCAATATGAGAAACGACGTGGTGCCCACACATTTGGGACGATTGCTGGCGATTGTTGTAGATTGTAACTGGGATAATCTGGATGTCAGTGCTAGGGAGGGGGGGGGGGGGGGTGTTAAGATGGTTTGGGGTTTGAGGGGCTGGGGGGAGGGGTTATGAAATGTAGTAGAGCAGATTTTTACTACCCTACATATGGCAATAACTGTGAGTGATTAAATGAAACTGCTTACTAAAGATGACAAACACCTATGACATTCATTTGCAGACAACTCATGCACGGATGACTGTTTGCCGTATTCCCCACTACTCCAGTCGAGTTTTAATGCATGTCCTTGCCTTTACGTGTGGCGTCACAAAGCCCAGCCCTTCGCTATCTTTATCAACAATCAGCCGTTTATTCCAACAACACTGCAATGTCCCCTCAGACCACTACCCGCGGGTTTCTATGGCAACCGTTTGCTGCACCCCTTCCTCCCGCGATTAGCCGTGGACTGCTACGTTCGCGTTTGCATCAGGATGGGGGACGATTTTTCCGCCTATTTTGGCATCGCCTGCGTTTTTCTCAGTCAGTCGCTCTTAGCTATTTTCCAAATTTATTCTTGTGTGACATTCGCCATGTGATCTAATCAAGGTGGAGATGCCTGGTCACTACCAGCGACTAAACACGGACAAAACAAAACCTACCCCCTCCCGCCCTACAAAATGTCAGGGGTAATGTAAACTGCACTCAAAAAATGGTCGGAAAGTCCAACATTGGCGATACGTGTGCCATCCGATGTTGTCATATGGACGCACGCTTCACCCCTCCACGTAAGAATTAGTGATTACTCTTCATAAATATCCACTCAACAGTGCCAAGCTCGTAATCTGATCTGATCAGCGTACCGCGATGTATAGCACCCCCTGGTGGCAGCGGCGGGAACTACTCATTGTTCTGTGTCGTGATGGTCATTTAGCTTCAATAACATTACGTCATGTGTCAGGGGAGGTACTGCCCATGGGGGGGGGGGCAGTGGGGGGCCCAGATGGGTTCACAGATGGCCGCTAATATGCAGATTTGTTGAGTAGATTGTATAGGTGTCCTGTTGGTTTGTTGTGAGCTAATATGTAATGCTTGAGGGAATGAAAAGGAAATATTATTTAAGTGGCATGCTTGCATAGACATTACACCACCAGCACAGAGGAAAAGATAACGGAAAAAGGGGGATGGAGGGGGGGGGGGTGGTCGCAGGTAAATAGGGAAATAAGTGATGAGTGACAATTTGTTGACAATGACATGCTGACAGATTTGACTGGTTTCCCGCCCACTGACACCAGCAAATCTGGTCAGGTATTTCTAAAACGATATTACATCATGATGACTACAAATAAAGCTGATGTCCTTAATGGATTCCTCAGTATTATACAGTATGAGCATGATGCCAGATAACGACTAAATCATGACTATATCATCATGACTCGAACTCAGTTTATATATCGTATGATATCTTCCTCATGAATATTAAAAAGATGCAGAAGCATTTTCCCCGAAAGATAAAACACAATAAAAAATCTGAGAGTCTCGACAGGAAAGTCAATATTTTGAAGTGTCTTCAGTCAAGCATCATGTCGCACACACCTTGTCGACTGATTGAATACATAAACACCCAACAATAGCTGCGACAACTTCACACACAAAAACCCGCCCTGATCTGAGAAATTACGAGCCACCTGTAGACCAACTTCTGAGCGTGCATCTCTGGACTTCATTACCGATATCCCAGCGGTCGCCGTCCCACAGGCCAAATACGGGCAGATGATGTTGTTTGTTTTTACCCTCGGGCTGGGAGAGTGATATGATGGACACGGATGTTCTTCTCTTCCCTCCCCCCCCCCCCCTTCACCCCTCATTCGCCTTCGATGGTTTGCGAAGTCACTGTGGTTCAACCTGGGCCATCGGGGCGGACGTTGGATTGAGATAATCACTTGAGACCTGAGGTCCATTATTTTAATGCATCACCACAATTACATTTTTTCGGCGGTGTGCTGGCAGCGTTTGCAAGGGGCAGTCCAGTGTTTTCCCTGCTTGGTTCGGGCTGCATCAGTGGCAGTCCGCCAAGCTTTGGTTAACGTAAACAGAGTCACCATTTACTGATTGAGCTTTCGCCTCAAGTGTCCCCCCGTTTTATCCGCAGTCTTACTGTGGGGGGAGGGGGTCGTCTTGTCGGTCAATCGTTGGCAGGCCCAGAGACAGAAAACGAGCCGAGAGATGAAAATGTGGCGATTACTATTCTGAGCAAGGTGGGATTGTTTGACACATGGCTGACACCTGGTGACTAAATTAGAAACAAATATGTGTCCATATATTCCTGAGCAATCTGTCTGTTGACTCTATTGAATCAAAATTTTATTTTGGCCCGATGATTTTAGCTGGTACTGATATTGGATAAACATTAATGTAGAAAAATGTAAATATTTGCGAGATAGCGGTATACATAAAGAATGCAAGAAAGTTACAAAAAAGGTGGGAGATGATTTTCGTCGCTGAGGTACAGACAGATACAAAAGTCAGATGGAGGTATGTCCTGAAAGGTGTCTGACAGAGAACAAAGTCCTATGAATATTCATGAGTTTTCCCTTCGCTGCAATATCTGCGCCAAAGGTGACTGGTGTCGAATACTGAGACGAGCAGGTGGATGGACAAGCAAGATGGACGCCCATTATGGAAAATGGTCTAATTGAATTACATGTAAAGCTTCCAGTGAGTGCAGTATCTACCAAAAAAAACCTGAGCGAGTATTTTTACGCAGTGATGGCAATTGTACGTGTAGATATTTTGGTGTGCGGTTATCATGTCAAAAGCTGCGTTTTCGACCTTACACTTTTTGATTCCTGCCAGGTTCGTAGCGTAATCCCCGATTTGTCCCGGAGAGACGCTTGAGTGACCAGTCGGAATATTTATGATGGACGATGGGTGACCGTCGCCCAATGACCAGTCAAGTGAAAGTGATTTTCCCTGGCGCGTCCGTTAGAGGTTTCGTTGTTTCTAGCAACCACGCTGGTGTGAGCTACATGATCCCATTGATGACTAACGCAGGACGGACGGACGGACGCCAGACCCATGAACAGATGCCAAAGACAAAACGCCAGGCCCCTGCTTTAATGCTGCTGTCCCCCAAAGGTGTTTCACCAGTGGCAGGCTACAAGCGGAGACTCCTGGGCTGTCACTGACTGTTTTGTTCGCCTCTTGATTTACGAGTTTTCCTCCAGCTAGGGACAGGTGGAGGTCTAGGAGGGCTGTGCAGGGCATCTGCGACAATGGAAACTTGCAAATCAGTCGCCTGTTCACTTATTTCCCAATGTAGAGCGGTCGATTTTTACCGATTATTCCTTGACCGTTCCTCCTGACGAGGCGGTAGATGTAGCGTGGGCTGGGGAGCTCAGCGCACCTATCGTAATGTAGAGTGATTTTTACTGGAGAGACAGACTACATGGCCCCAGGCTTAGAATAGAATCTGCCTGAATAAATCATCATGGCCAGAGCAGGAGCACAATTGAGATATACATGTACTGGTCCCTTTCTGTTTAGCGGCCTATTGTAGTGTGTTTCCCACCATTACTGTGTCTCCTTAGATTAGTGTTTGGGTGCCGCTCATGAAAGGAATAGCACAACAGCAACAGGAAGAAACAGAAAGAAACCTGTGCTATACCATTCAGGAAATTGAATAAATTTACAACCCGCAACATTGAAATCTACCAATATCCCTCAACATTAAAAATCATTAGAGCACACCAAAGGCTTCATACATCATGTACATGAACACACTGAAGAACTACATGCATGAATCTTTGCTCACAATGCTGATAGAGCCAGAGCATCCTGATTTCAAAAGATGACTAGTATACCTTTTTTCACCCCTTTTCATTTTTCCAGAAGTTTGTGAGGATGAGGAGGACTCTGCTCCGTGTCCCCATTGCGAGAGGACTTTCTCCAGCCTTGACCTTCTCCGGGATCACTGGCATGGCACCCACGCAGCCCACAGCTCCAAGCACGCCTGTCCCCAGTGTGCCATCTGCTTCCCCTCCAAAACAAACCTCGACAAGCACCTGGCCATGCACAGCCCCGCCGCGCAGCTCTGTAAGATCTGCCGGAAGACGTTTGCAAATGTTTACAGGCTCCAGCGTCACATGATCTCTCACGAGGAGAGCTCCGAGCTGAGGAAGTTCAAGTGTCCTGAGTGCGGAAAGGCCTTCAAATTCAAGCATCACCTCAAAGAGCACATCCGAATCCACAGTGGGGAGAAGCCGTTCGAGTGCCAGAATTGCGGCAAACGTTTCAGCCATTCTGGTTCGTACAGTAGTCACATGACCTCAAAGAAGTGTTGGATTGTCAACATGAAGATGAGAGGGTCATCGCCCGGGATCCAGAGTCCCGAGAGAGCGGCTGAGAAGGGGACACGTCCACTGGTAACCAAGGACAATGGTCTGGACATGAGTATAGCGTCAATGATGTACAACTCCGGGCTCCTGCCACAACAACTGATTCCCTTCGACCCGACAGTGGCGGCCACGCAAATCCAGAACCAGTTCATGCCTCAGTTCACCGCAGGACAACATCCATTCCTTCCGCACCTCCCGTTCCCTGCCAACCCGCTCACCAATCCTGTCTTTCCAACTATTGCCAACATGGAGGCTTTCGGTTGCCTCCCTCCAACTGGTGCTGTTGAGAAGATGTCAGGGTCTCTATCAGAGTCAGCCGCCGCGGCCACCAAGAGCGACAGACAAGTGAAGACCGTGCAAGAGGTGGTCGATGAAAACCAGAATAAGGAGGTCAAGGTCAATGAGGCAGAAGCCAAGGTCAAAAAGGAAGACATTAAGGTCCCTGAGAAGTCAATTGAATTGAAGAAGGAAACAAGCTCAGAAGATTCAAAGGATGCTGCAGTAAAAGAAGAGATGCAAGCAATTAACAAAGTCTTGGAAATTGTTGGAGCCACCGTGTCGCAACAGAAGCAGAACAAAGAGGAGAAAGCAGCATACAGCAAGCTGACAGACTCCAAAAGAGCAGCCAGTGAGGATGAGTCACGGACCCTGACTGCTCTCGCCAGCGCCGCCACGCAGCAACTCCAGCAACTGATGAAGGAGAACCGGAGTGACGGGGAGATGGAGGCTACGAGCGACAAGGCCGAGGACGAAGGAGACCAATCAATCTTGGAGAACTCAGCAGAGAACAAGCTACCCAACCAGCATCCCTGCAAGTTCTGCAAGAAGGTCTTTTCCAGCCCCATACATCTTCACCAGCATGAGCGCTACCTGTGCAAACAGAACCATGAAATCCAGCGCCTAGATACAGACAGCGGTCTCCATGGTAACGGACTTGTTTCCCCCAGCAACGATGACGATCATAGCACCGACTCAGAGAGAAAGATTCGAGTTCGATCCATGATCACTGATGAACAAGTGCAAGTACTAAAAACATTCTACATTGCAAACCAGCGTCCGAACAAGTATGAGCTTGAAAGTCTCGCCAAACAGATCGGCTTCCCAAAACGTGTGGTCCAGGTTTGGTTCCAAAACATGCGAGCCAGGGACCGCCGGAAAGGACGCAGCTTCAACCTGGGTGAAGTCAATGATGCCAAAGTCTCCACTCAGTCATCTACCACTTATATACCGATTGTCCCACAAGTTGCGATGCCCAGCGCCATGTCCCAACCAAATTACTACCCATCATCCACAGCCAACAGTCCGAGTATGGGGACCAGTGGCGTGAGTCCACAACGGGCAGCAGAGGGGACTTCATCAGCTGACCAACCACTAGACTTAACAGTCAAACGCCCAGCAGCACACACCAACAAACCCTTCAGCACCCAGCCAGACCAGGATGATTCAGAAGAGGCTCTAAACTTGTCCATCAAAGAGGGATCTGATTCCTCGTTGGCGTCCCCGAGCAACCCCACCGAAAACCCACCCACCGAGAAGTCAACAACACCCACTCCGCTCACTGTCAAAACTGAGGTCTCCAAGGAGGATAGGACCCACAGGGCATCGCCCCTCATCGTCCCGACCGTCTCTAACAGCCTCCCGCTCCTCGCGATGTCCCTCCCTCTGCACATCAACACGACTCCCGCACACTCCCGAACCTATGCAAGCATGGCCGCCTCGCTCCAGACGGCGAACTTCTCCACACAACCAGCCCCCGCGCACCATGCCATGCCCTCCAGGCTCCAATACGATGCCCCGACGTTGTCGCCTGCGGCTCCAGACCTCCTCTCCCCCGCGCCCAGCTCGCTCGACAACAGCTTCAACTCCACGGCATCCTTGGACAGCGCCGGGTCGCCCTTCAGTCTCCTCCACAAACCTAAGCGCGCCAGGAAGAAATCTTGGCGCCAGGTAGGTTCCTCTGTAAGTATCGTGCTGGTGACGCGTCTGTGCACACTTTGTTTGTCAGAGGAACACTTCGCAAAATTGACATACCGGTAGATTTACATGCAATTTTCTTTTATTGGTGTTCTGGTAAATGAAGTATTTTGGAATTTGTAGAGTTCCTCTGGTAGATAAAGAGTGGTGATATTGTTTTACAAAGTTTTGAACTATTGTGCTATTTTCAGTTAATTTGATAAGAAGTGGTGAATTTTGTGCAGTGCATCTGTTTTAGGCTTAAGTTGTTGAATATTGTGAACTTTGGTGCTTTATATTGTTCTGTATATAATATAAGAATGTAATACACACACTTGATTGAACATTGGCATACTTAAAGCTTCCCAATTGCTTCATGAAATGAAACTTTTCAAATATGTAGCTCTTTTTATTTCAAACAGACGAAAGTAAACCAAAATTTTAACAATTACCGATGATTGCCCCTTTTCCCCTCCAGATGGCAGCAGAGGAGATGTATGACCTAGATGAGTCCGTGGACGAGGACGGCGAGATCGGTGGTGTGGCCCGCAAGAAGCGTCGATCCTGGAAACAGCACCGCGTGGACCTAGCGGAGGGCCTCTACGCCTGCGACCAGTGTGACAAGATGTTCTCCAAACAGTCTTCCCTTGCACGCCACAAGTACGAACATTCCGGTAAGTTCTTGGCTCGAGTTTGTTCCCGGCAAAAGTCGTTATGGAATTTGAGAAAACATTTTGATATCGGCGATATCAGAGTGGGCATTTGCTCATCTGTATATATCAATAAAACTAAATTTATTTTGAACTGTTGACATACAAATTCAGCAATTTTGAACTGTTTATGTTACAGGCCAGCGCCCGTTCCCATGTGACATCTGCACGAAGGCGTTCAAGCACAAACATCACCTGACAGAGCACAAGCGACTACACTCCGGCGAGAAACCCTTCCAATGCCAGAAGTGCGGCAAACGATTCAGTCACTCGGGCTCGTACAGCCAGCACATGAACCACCGCTACAAGTACTGCAAGCCCCTGTGTGGCGACGGCACGGATAACTGCGACAGCGGGCAGGAAGTCGAGATGGAACACAGCCAGAGTGAAGCTTCGCCTTGAAAAACTTACGAAAGTCAAGAAAAAAGCGGTAGAAACTTTTGTTTTTTTTCGGATTTTTTGTTTGTTTTTTGACATCTCAGGGTTTCAGCAGTGTCCACAAATGTTGTGACGATGATCAAAATGTATTAAGCATTTCTGGTAAATGTCAAATTTTCTGTTGATTGTCCTACTTTGGAGGACAGTTTGCTGATTATTCCTATGGAGATCAAAGGAAGCACTGTCCATATATTGTAGATAGGAGTATTGTCAAATGTTCATAGATTGTTTTAATGTATATAGAGATATATGTGTTACAGAATATATGCAAATTGCTTGAATGCAAAAAATTAGGGCTGATGAGGCCAGTGCTGTGTCTTAAATAATTAGGAGAGCAAAATATTTGATGTCCAGATTGTCAGAATTTGCATGCTTAACACTGTCTAGAATCTACAAATCATTATATAAATGATTTTGGATCATTCTGTTGTAGAATATTATCCAGGATTAGTTCATTTCGTTGCCTATTCGAGATGCGAGTCATTGAATAGAAAGGCTTTTCTTTCAATGCATCTGTTGTTATTTCTAGTCTTGTTAGGGCCACAAAGTTGGTCCGATGTAACTACTCTAAGTCATCTCTTGTTGCTTGATCAGTTTTTTTTGTTGTTCTCTTTTTGATTGAAGAGAAAAGCTTATTACATTTTTTATGCAACTGGGTCCATGAAATGTATATTCCAATCCATGACTGCTACAGTGGGGAAAATCCCTTTGGGGAAAATCCCAACTACACTGTCTTCTTGCACTTTCACTTTCCATTTCAATCAACACTTGATTCTATGTTCTTTGCTTTTTTTCCTCTGCCGAAATATTATGTACGATGTAAATTTCTGCCACTAGCATTTCCACATACCACCTGTGATTATGTTCATCATGACAATATTTTGGTGTAAATCTTTGTGTATTTGTATATTGTAGTGAGCAGGTGTTCAAAATTTATAGTTGTATGTACATATATCATCTGTATGTATTGCATGGTCTTCTATTTGTTGCAATCATACAAGAAAGTGCTTTACGAAATTTCAGCAAATCTAGTTGAAATACTTGTGTGTATGTTTATTCGGATATATGTTTGTGTTTATGACGCTAGAAATTCGAGACATGGTGTTTACGTTGTAAATTTCCTTTCTCAAACACTCAAACGATGGCATATACATAGCAGAAATTGTGTTAGCATGGAAATACTTTAGGTTACAATTGTAGGTTATCCAACTGCTTACCATAAAAAGGTACACATAAATGTATGCAACTCTCATGTGTATTTTCTCATCCAATCATTTATTATCATCAGTCAAATGTAGCATTTTTTAACACTTGTTTTCATGTGCAATATGTTTCTTTTCTTGATATTTTGCATGTAATTGTATCCCCCGAACAAAGTTCGGCGGATACTATGGATTTGGCTTCGTCGTCCGCGTCCGCGTCCGCGCCCGCGTCCGCGTCCGTGTCCGCGTCCGTGTCCGCGTCCGCAGAGATTTTCTTGTGAACGCGCTACAGGCCGCAATTCTCACCCGATCACCATTATTTTTTGCAGGCACATATATAATGGTAAGATCCCGACACCAATCGATTTTGGTTGCCGTGGCAACTGAATTGGTCGTTTGGGGACACATTTTGCATTGAAAACAGCCTGTTTGAGACACATGGCTTGTGAACACGCTACAGGCCGCAATTCTCACCCGATCACCATTATTTTTTGCAGGCACATATATTATGGTAAGATCCCGACACCAATCGATTTTGGTTGCCGTGGCAACTGAATTGGTCGTTTGGGGACACATTTTGCATTGAAAACAGCCTGTTTGAGACACATGGCTTGTGAACGCTCTACAGATGGCAATTTTTGACGAATCTCGATAATATTTGGAAGTGTTGTTGGGAAGGGCTGTCACACGAAACCAATCGTTTTTTAGAATGATCATATAAATATTAATATGTTAACAGCCTAACTTATTACAGAATTTTGAAATATCCATTTTGACATGTACGATCATTCCAATAGCCTGTACAGTGGAAGGTAATGACACTGGTTTCTTGTTCAGAATGGAGAACTAAAGTTTTCAGTGAAAACAGGACAATATTACTGAATAAGTTAACATTAGTTTTATTAGTTAAGTCTATTATTGTCCACAATAAAAATAGTTAAGACGAGAAACGTTTATTATTAAGCTCAACAAGGTAAAGGTTTTGTCCAGTACAAATTTCATGGGTGTAACTGAATAAGTTAACATTATTTTTAATAGTTAAGTCTATTATTGACCACAATAAAAATAGTTAAGACAAGAAATATTTATTATTAACCTCAACAAGGTAAATGTTTCGTCCAGTACAAATTTCATTGGTGTAACCGAATAAGTTAACATTATTTTCACTAGTTAAGTCATTATTGACCACAATAAAAATAGTTAAGTCTATTATTGACCACAATAAAAATAGTTAAGATGAGAAATATTTATTATTAAGCTCAACAAGGTGAAAGTATGTCCAGTACAGATTTCATGGGTGTACTGAATAAGTTAACATTATTTTTACTAGTTTAGTCTATTATTGACCACAATAAAAATAGTTAAGACAAGAAATATTTATTATTGGGCTGAACAAGGTAAAGATTCTGTCCAGTAGACATTTTATGTCTGTAACCAAATAAGTTAAAAAATTTGTTGCTAGTTAAGTCTATTATTGACCTCAATAAAAATAGTTAAGATGAGAAACAATTATTATTGAGCTCAACAAGGTTAAAGATTTGTCCAGTACAAATTTCATTGGTGTAACCGAATAAGTTAACATTATTTTCACTAGTTAAGTCTATTATTGACCACAATAAAAATAGTTAAGTCTATTATTGACCACAATAAAAATAGTTAAGATGAGAAATATTTATTATTAAGCTCAACAAGGTGAAAGTATGTCCAGTACAGATTTCGTGGGTGTACTGAATAAGTTAACATTATTTTTACTAGTTTAGTCTATTATTGACCACAATAAAAATAGTTAAGACAAGAAATATTTATTATTGGGCTCAACAAGGTAAAGATTCTGTCTAGTAGACATTTTATGTCTGTAACCAAATAAGTTAACATTTTTTTTGCTAGTTAAGTCTATTATTGACCTCAATAAAAATAGTTAAGATGAGAAACAATTATTATTGAGCTCAACAAGGTTAAGGTTTTGTCTGGTAGAAATTTCTGGGTGTAACCGAATAAGTTAACTTTATTTTTACATGTTAAGTCTATTATTGACCACAATGAAAATAGACAAGAAATATTTATTTTTGGGCTCAACAAGGTGAAGGCTTTGTCCAGTAGAGATTTTTTGTTTGTGACCAAATAAGTTAACATTATTTTTTTGCTAGTTAAGTCTATTATTGATCACAATAGCTTTTTATGAAAACATTGATCAATTTTACTTTGAATTTCAACTTGAGACCATGTTTGGCACAAATTATGAGTTAAAATATAACTTATGGTGAAAAATTCGATCTGGCTCCAATTTCGTCATCTTGAAATGCAGTTTTGGTCAACTTTTACTTTGAATTTCAACTTGAAAGCATGTTTGGCACATATTATAAGTCGAAATATAACTTATGGCGAAAAGTTCTATCTGGCTCCAATTTCGTCATCTTGAAATGCAGTTTTGGTCAACTTTTACATTGAATTTCAACTTAATACCAAGTTTGGCACATATTATGAGTTGAAATATAACTCATGGCGAAAAGTTTGATCTGGGTCCAATTTCGTCATCTTGAAATGCAGTTTTGGTCAACTTTTACTTTGAATTTCAACTTGAAAGCATATTTGGCACATATTATGAGTCGAAATATAACTTATGGTGAAAAGTTCGATCTGGCTCCAATTTCGCCATCTTGAAATGCAGTTTTGGTCAACTTTTAGTTTGAATTTCAATTTGAAACCAAGTTGGGCAGGTATTATGAGTTAAAATATAACTTATGACGAAAAGTTTGATCTGGCTCCAATTTTGTCATATTGAAATGCAGTTTTGATTAACTTTTACTTCGAATTTCAACTTGAAACCATGTTTAGCCCATACATGTATTATGAATCGAAATATAACTTATGGTGAGAAGTTCAATCTAGCTCCAATTTCGTCATCTTGAAATGCATTTTTGGTCAAATTTTACTTTGAATTTCAACTTGGAACCAAGTTTGTAAAATATTCTGAGTTGAAATATAAATAGGTGAAAAGATTGATCTATCTGTATTTTCGTTATTTTATCAAACATGTCGAATGGAAATTCATATAAAGAGATTTCAGTGGTGATTTTGAATTCGACCTTCAATAACCTCGGAAAATCAGTGCAGCAGTTTTGGTGGGGAAAAGAAAACAGTTGTGACTTGGGATTTAACATTTCTCTGGTAATCTTTTTTAGCCCTTGCTCTAGTTTTTCACACTTGACAGTGATATATTTGGGGCAACAGAGATGATAGGGCTACGGGGGATACACCCAAGCGGTCGTAGGCGACCGGAAGCGTCTAGTTTTTCTACAAAACCAAAGAAGCATCAATCTGTATAATTAGTTTCATTAGCTACAAGTCATGATTTCACATTGGTGCATACGAATGATATTATTCTTGTTATTTGTAAGTTTGCCAACATCATTTACATATTTTGGAAGGATACTTCCATTTATTTTTAGTTGTTGTTTCATTATTAAATGGACGGATATATTAACGCACATTTTTGCAGATGCACATGTATTTATATTTCTAAGGCCACAATTCCATGAGGTTTTGTGGTTAGCTTTTAAAGGGAGTTTACATGACAAAACTGGAGCAATTCATGACTTCAATTCTCATTTTGTTATGTCAATTTTTGGTCATCAAGTATTATTTTCCAATTTTGATTTACGAAAATACAGTTAGCTATTAGGAATTTCATTGCCAAATCTACGCTCACTCGGTTATATTTCACTTCCATTTCAATTGTTTATGTACACGCCACTTTCATCATAGACTTAAATTACATTTTGAGGACTATGTTTACTGCTGCTTTTGTACACTAAAGCTCAAAAAACATTTCAACAGGGGCTAATGTCATGTTTGTTCACTGTCGGAAAAAAAAAACTGCTGAATTTGACTTCCAGAAATAATATCACATTTACTGAAATGTTCAATATTGTCTTCCTAATTGATATTTTATCTCACATCAGATGTTCAACAAAATTCTGATTCGTTCAATTCCACTTCGGAAGTGTGCCAAAATATGCTGTTTATTTTCCTGTCTTCCTTGGTCACGGTTTTTAAATTTGTGTTCATATTTTGCTATATTTGCTTGTAAAAGGTTTATTGTACTGTATGTTGCTGTATATAAACATGCAACCCAGATGGGTTGCAAGAATTGATGTACGAAAGCGTTCAACATTTTTATGGTGTAAAAATTGAATTTACACTATGTTTTTGCTCGACCGGGTTTTCTCGTTTACTTGCCTTTTATTGTACAAAAGCGTTCACGATTTGTCAAATATTGACTAATTTATGTTGCCGCTTTAACTCAAGTGAGTGTGCGTTCAAAATGATAATTGCCAAGTATTGAAAAACATGTTCATTGTATTATTGTATCCAAAGTGGCCAAAAAAGCAGATTGGAGTGTAAAAATGTCAAGTTCCTGAAGAAAGTGATTGAGACATCAAAAACCTAAATCATCAAAATAATGTACAAGAAATTTGCAGAAATATCTTTCGAATTTTGACAATGATGTATTTAGAATTTTCTAGAGCAGGACACGATACTGGAATTACCCTTCACAAAAAAATGTAGAATTCTTGAAAAACAAAACATATTTTGTATGATGTTTTGAACAGTTTCTTCAGGATATTTTGACGTGACACCCCTTCTCAAAATGTGGATTCCTTTGTGCCAAGTTGACATGTATAGCACATAGTTAGAAAGCTTTTCTGTTAGTTATTGTATAGAAGTGTAGTCATATATTGTGTGTATGTTAATGGGTTGGACAAGATCTGAGCACAAAACTTCTTTTTTTGAATGTATGTGAGGTCACTTGTCTATCCTCGGTAAAAGTGAAAATATAAAAAAAAAACCTGTGCAGATACTTACACGGTACCGTAACTACTCAAAATATTCACTAGTCTTAGAAAATCCAATGAGTATTTATTTGAAGTATGTTGTTATTCTGTTGCTTATGTAGTTGAATCTTACTGTACGATTTATTTGAATTTGATTGTGCGTGTTGACTATCAATTGATATTTACCGATTTGAAAGTCAATACATGAAGATGAACAATTAGAAATCATTCTACATTACCTTTGTTCATTACAATAATTTCCAAATCAGATTTCGTGCACTTTGAATGGACAATGGAATACTGAACGTTGAATGAAAATGCAATGGCTAGTTAGAGTGCGAATATGAAATTGATGTTGAATGTTGTGTATTTAATACTTTTATTCAAATAATCAACTTCCAATTATAACAATATTAATAATGTATAGGCCTTAGTTAATGTGTATATGTTTCTTATTGTAACCTATATGTAGAAATGTAGCCAAATGTATGAATATATGATATATATATATTATACAATAGAGCAAATCAGCTCTTGCTCTGAAGAACTATTTGTTTGCGTATAAATCTTGTAAATAGCAAGTGATTGGATGTGATTATTTGTCACTTTCTGTCCTTTTTAGGAAGATTTCCAGCAATAAGAATTGATACGCAGATATCAATGGTTGAGACATGCAAAAATGTGAGTGTGTAAGCCTAGAAAACTTCGACTTGTCGGCCGTTGTTGAATGATTCCGCGTACAAGAAGATGAAAAATTGTTGGTGTGATTAAAAAAAAACAATTATGCATTACAATCAACATTTCCATGTATACAAATTTAATGATGAAATACGTAGGAATAAACTGTAAACTCAAATGAAACGGTGTGTTGATTTATTATTTCCATTTACCAAGTACACTGACATGCAACATATCTAGGTAAAATGCAGTTGAATAATGCATTCAGCAATAATAATACTCAAATTAAGTAGATTTTCTAAGTGACATCCTAAACCAATTTATTTTTGGGAACAGTTAAGATAAGATGAGATCAAAAACAAAATAGCGGTAGTCGTTTTAAAGAGCAAAATATAATAGAATTTGTGCAAAAGTAAAATGCAAAAATATAATTTGGTGCAAAAAGTTGTGGAATCTAAAGCAAACAAACCATTTGATCTTGATGGGGAATCGGAAATATATGGAGCGTTATGATTTGCATTCATGCAATTTCTAGAATTTTGTGACGGGCTGTAGGAGTCGGTAGCATATATGGTGAGAACTCTGGTGCGTTATGATAAGATTCATTCATTAGGTGGCGCTTCAGACTTAGTCATAATGTAGTCGTCATAATGTTCCCAATCCCCATTCTAAATATTATTTGTTTTATAGGCCGTTTTGAGTCAACTAAATGTCTGTTTTCTCACAAAGTTTCGTAATTTCCACACGCTTGTTGACGAAAATTGAATAAAAGACACAATACTTACAAGATTGAATTTTGTTTTAATTTTGTTCCAGTAATATCAATAGAACAGTGACTATCAATAGAACAAAATTAGATTTTGAGATTAATTAGTGGGACTTCTGATTAGGGCCAAATGTCGTTTCAAAGTAATTTGGTGAGAGTAAAGATATTGTACATGAAACATATATATTTTAGAAAAGATTGTCATATACAAATTTTCAAATAGATCTTAAAGGTCCAAAACTTTCTAAACCTGAACAACCTATGACAAACTTAGCACGAACATGTCACTAATGATTGTAGAAATTACTTTTTTAAAACTTGCACAGTGGATGAAAAACATACTCGTACACATTTTTTTTAATCACATACAATTTCATACACAAAACTTTCAGAAATCAATTACAATATTGGTCCTAATAGAAGCTACTGGAACTTAATGGAAGAGAGGCCCTCTTTTGCAAAAAAAAATGTGACGTTCTTCACTTCACTATATAGCCTTCCCCATTTTCTCGTGGCAAGGTCTTATATTGTTTACAATATCCTATCTAGGCTATTTTCACCAAATTAACACATAATAAACACTGTATAGTTGTTATGCCAATGACTTCTCCAAAATTTCACCTATTTTTTCATGTAATAACGTTGAAAGTCTTGTATTAGAGCGCCACTGTTCTATTGGAACCAATACAGTATATTTAGAACATTCTCAGAATTAAGTTATAACAATCTCAGAGTTCAATTATATTAATGTGTCTGTTGGCTTGAATTTCTATAAATTTTTATGTCTAATCATATAACAGGTGTATACATGTATTTTATGGAACTCTGAACATATTTCAACTGTGACCAGAACTCTATGAAAAAAATGTTGTAAAAATGACTAATTATGTTATTTATTTACATGTTTAGTATTATTATTGTTCATTTGTATATCATTACTATTCGAGATACATTTTATGATCATCACTCATTTAATAAACTACTACACTGTACTGATAGATTTAAATGTATGTACTAATTTCTCTTCACAAATGTGCATGGATCACCTAATTTCTTAGGATCTATATTGCAATATTCTAGAATAATTTAGTTGTTAAAGAAGAAAAAAAGCATAAATGGAACAAATTTTCATTTATTGCCAACAAACATTTTAAAATTGTATCCCATCCCTTAAGGCAGCATCATAGATTTCGCTTCATAGCGACAAGACCCTTAACACAATACCTATTCAACATCGTAAACAATACAAAATTACAAGAAAATGTAATTGTCAGAATTGTAGAATGTCCATGATCATTGTAAAACTGGATATTTACCAGAAAGAGAAAAAAACAATGAGACAGCAAACTCAACAAAAGCTTTGTTTCTTTCAGTAACTCAAATTATATATTTGTGTCTACAGAATATACATACAAAATGTACCGGTACACAAAATCCAAAACTGGCAAGATTCAGAGGTTTTTAACTGTCAGATAATGCAAAAAAACGTTACACAAACTATATTTGATAAAGACAGGACAAAACAATGAATCATTAATCCCTTCCCACAACAAAAATGCACAGAATAATAGTGGCATGGTATAATTACATTTATCAAGATCACAAGTGAACTATTTTAGTCTTTCTCCGCTATTAAATTCTTTGATTTTATATTTATTGACTTCTGAAATTGCAAAACTACATTCTTAATCAATGTAAAACATAGAACACTTTCAAACAATGAAAAATCAGAACTGTTGATAGGAAAATAGTAATGATTTTTGCACGTCATCATACATACTACATGTACGAATGTAAATTTCTAACATGCAACAAACATTTATTTGGTGTCTCAAAAATAAATGCAAGAATGAACGAGCAAGCTGAAGTTCAAATTGGCCCAAATGGAAATGTAAATACATACATGCATGTGGTTTGGCCACTTTATTTGTACAGTAAGTACCGTTACCTTGCTTGATGGATTATATATATGTCAGTCAGACAAAGAAAACAATTTACCCATACAGACCATTATCTGGAATTCTGTTGTGCATCACAAAAACCTTTCTCTCATACGCGAACAACATCATTCAAAATCGAATGTTTCCATGATATGGCAGTGATATATAATCTTCCAACTACCTATTCATCCTTAATATCTCTAATCCAAAAATACCTTTAACTCGGAAACTAACATCAACAAAATATCATCTCATATCCCGCAATGCTCGAAGCCACAAAATATCACACCAACCCGTACAATAAATAAACATATACCTATAGATTCGTATTTAGTGTGCGTGCCAGTATTAGCTAGCGGTTTTGCGGGTTTTCCCGTAAATGCTATCGAGCCCCAAGCCGACAAAAACGAAGAATGTTCCTAGCCACTGTCGTGCGGCCATAGGATTCTGAAAAATTATCACAGAACCCAGAATTGTGAAGAATTTTCTTGTGGTCGTGAAGATGGAGCAAGTCAACGGGCCGAACTTTGTCACGGTCAGGAAGACGAAATTCTGAAGAAAAAAAAATAATGCAATAATTTTAGGCTCTTAAAAGTACATGTACACATGTATGCCCAAATTTGACATAAGATAATTGTCTTGTTTTATTTTTTTAATGGTTTCAGACTTGAAATTCATATTCAGTAGTTGTTTACTAGTAAAACTTGATCTTCAATAATATTTATGAGATGATAATCATAACAAAGAATCATGAATCATTAAACTAGAGATCAATACACATGGAAAATCAATGTGCCCTGAACAAAAAATCTTTCCGAAACAATCAAACTCTGTCTAAAAACTGTATCAAACTGACCTGTCCTACAGCACTGCACAGTGAGAATGAGACGAGGTTGAGAAGAACCCACGGGAACTTAGACGCAAACTCCACGAAGGCGATACCCTCGCCTGACACGATCAGGGCTGAAATACAACAGAAGGGGGGTATGAATCCATGGGTTAGGTGACAAAGGCTTTTAAAGTTAGATATTTATTGCCCTTGTGACAGTGTTTGGGTCCATTCCATATAAATTTCCATATAAATGAGTTTTTTATGTTCATCATTTTGTAATCTTGTTCATTTTTTTTCACGCTATCAGATACTAGTGTACATGTAATGACACAAGACTGAGAGTTAAATGTTGGAATAAGTAAAAGTAGGTCAAGTCTGGCTGGACGTACCAACTCCGAGGTAGAATATAGACCAGAGATTCATGGAGAACATCATCTTGTGGGCGTTTGTTCGGAACTCCCCACGGAGTTTGTCCTGTACACCTCCCGTCACGCCATCGAGGAACAGGGAGATCAGCTGCATGGGAGGGGGTGGGGGGGGGGGGGGCAGCGGGAGATGAATAGGTGGTGTCAGTTAGCAGTGAGTTGATATCGTGTTGAGCAGTGCATCATATATATATTATGTGAGAATAAATATGGGCTAAATCTTATCATGATCCACAAATTCGACGGAAACGTAGCTCTCTGTTACTGAGCTGTCATTTCTAAAAAAGACTGATAGCACAGGAAAGATACTGCTCATTTGAATTGCGTGTCCAGGATAAACTTCATCTCAAAACCTTCCGATATTTCAGACTTGAACCTATAATTTCTTTCCTTAACTATTTATACTGATATATTAGGATATACATCAGTGTACAAACCAGCAGTGTTTCCCCGAAGCCTATGACATGGTCCTGTGTGTCCGTAGATTTCCCGTCCTTATACATGAAGAGGGCTACCCCTGCCACGATCATCAGCACGAAAAAGTACTTCTGCACGGGGTAGCGCTTCTGAGCCATCAACACCCCAAGAATCATCACGGGAATCGGCTTGGCGGACTTTCCGAGAACCTGCGTGGGGGGAACGATAAATGCATTGGAGAGCTGGTGTCATTGTCTGTATTACAATATACAAATGCAGTTTTTCCACAACACAGTTGTCCATTCAAACTGCATACAGTATTTACTTGATAATCATTATTATTATACCGGGTATATTATTTTTATAGAGACATGTAAAAAAGCCGAGTGAACACAATTTATCAAGATGAAAACAGTAATAATTTCATCCTCATAATACTGCCATCATTATTCAAACACTGCCAGCTTTTTTGCACCAAAAGTACCTCATTATCGCGATAATTCTGTGTAAATGTTACAGTCAACACACTACGACCTACCATCTAATATTTGTCCTCCCTGGCGAATGTTATCTCGTGCAGAAGGCCAATTATAGCAGAATTTATGTGATTTTTTATATAATGTGGATACTCATGTTTGTGGATACTCATGTTGTTTCCTCATGTTATATCTACATACAAAATACATACATATAACTTGCAAGCAGGAAACAAAACAAAAATGTATTGTGTGAATTGTGAAAAGAGAAATGAAGTAACCTGTGAGTTAACATACCTGTGCGGAGTATGTTACATGGTTGTTATGGTTACCTGTGTGGGGTATGTTACATGGTTGTTATGGTTACCTGTGTGGAGTACGTTACATGGTTGTTATGGTTACCTGTGTGGGGTATGTTACATGGTTGCTATGATTACCTGTGTGGGGTATGTTACATGGCTGTTATACCTGTGTGGGGGTATGTTACATGGTTGCTATGGTTATCTGTGTGGGTTGCCTGTGTAGGGTATGTTACATGGTTGATATGGTTACCTGTGTGGGGTATGTTACATAGTTGCTATGGTTACCTGTGTGGGGTATGCTACATGGTTGCTATGGTTACTTGTGTAAGGTATGGTACATGGCTGCTATGGCTACCTGTGCAGGGTATGTTACAGAGTTGCTATGGTTATCCTGGCATATGTTATATGGCTGCTATGGTTACCTGTGTAGGGTAGGTGACATACTGCAGGGATTGGTTGCTAGCGACCATAGCTCCGAGGTATGAGAAGGCCATGAGAGCGTAATACTTCTGGGGTGAGTTGTCCGATGATCGCTCACTTCGGTTCCATTGTATAGCTGGAAATAATCATAGTTCACAATCATCATGTTATGGTGTTATGTAACTCTTGTGGAAGGCAAATATATTATTAATTAGTTTGGTAAGATCCAGGGCAGAAGAATGCTGTGTGTACAATCACATTATTACATTCATCATGATATTAAACATGTTAAAGTAAACATACATACACATTTCATAGCAATGGGAAATACTAAACATAGCACCAAGGGTGCTGTAGCTTACCGGAGTATTAATTTTCCGAATTATAAATTGTTACACTGATCTTAAACTCTATTGTCAAACCATGTTCCCAAATGTTGCCTGAAACACACTTTCTGTATGGACTATAATACAAAATCAATTTACATCTTGAGAAAGGTTTTTTTCTTTAATGTCATATATTCACAGACCGTCGATTCAAAGGCAACAAAAGTTATACACATCACAAAGGTACATGGGGAGAATCTTACACATTTTGAGAAAAATTGTTTGAATAGATTTTGAGGAAATGGCCGCCAAAGACAAAAATCCTTGTTTCTTTCGACAAAAAAAGGTCGTTCTGACCTTCCAAGGTCATTCAAGGTCAAATTCAAGGTCAAATTCAAAGTCACCATTCAAACCCCAATATATGATTTCCAATTTGAATGCCAATACTTCTAAAGGCTCTATCCTGAAGTGTTCTATGAGTTAACCCCGCAAAGCTCCCATTATGAAGGAAAAATTTTTCAATGTGCTGAAAATGACTCAAAGTGAATAGCGACTCAATTTGGGACAAAAAAAATTGTTCGCGACGCGTCAAAAAATCAAAATGGCCGCCACATGCAGAATGGCAATTCAAGGGCAACGAAACTTATACATGTCATAGAGGTACAGGAGAGAAATGTTTTGAAAACAAAAATCTCAAACAGTTTTTATGAGAAAAAGGCCATCGAATTCCAAAATTAGCCATTTTTTCCCAAAAATGGCTGCCAAATCGGCAAAAACAACTGAATAAAAAACAACGAAAAAAAAAGTTTCAGGTATTAGCCCAAGAAATGTTTTAGTACATTCTCAGAAAAATTCAACATGGCAAAAAAAAGTTATTTGCCGGACGGAAGACACACGAAAAACCACAACAACAGCTTATCGGTGGGCCGATATGCTAAAAACGTTTCACCGATCCATAGCTGGCTTAGTTTAGCACAGTTTTCTTGTTCAAGTTAATGATGTCCAGATATTACCACATATGTGAACATACAATGTACATGCGAACAGACTGTAAATTCAGAACTTGAGGATCAATATACACATCAAATTAACTTTTATGAGTGTGTTAACATGTAGTAGCTTATTCATGGAGTAATTTATTGGAATGACGATAATAACGATGCATATAGAATGACATAATTTGACATTTTTGTATTAAAATCATGAAATATCACCAGGAAGTTGAACAAGTTTTATTGTACCAATATGTAAATACTATAATTCATCCAATTTCACAACTCAATATTGCAAAAAAAAAATAATTATAATAGTTTGTTCAAAATTGAAGTGGAAATTGGTTACATATATCTCTTGGTTTCTAATCAAGCTAACAGGATGTGGACTTGAATTCAGGAACAAACATAATCGGGGAATGAAAAAAAAGGAAGTCATGCGCAGACAAAAATATTAGACAAATTTAAGGGAGGGGAGGGGGGGTAGGGTTACTGACATTCCAATTGTGACAAATGGGCATGAGAACTTGGACTTGAATAACATAAAATGTGTTTCCGAAAAATGTACATGTGTTCCTGCCAAAGAAAATCATGAAGTAATTCAGTTGGAAAAATATTTTAAAACCAAAAGGCCTAAAGATGCCTTGGAGGCATTTCGGTGTGAAGCATATACATGTAAGAATACAAAAGGCTTTTTCTCTGGTGGACATTATTGGAAGGTTTTGCAACTGCCTCATTGAGTTATTATACAACAACATCGATTTCATCCCAGAATTGGCTCAAAAACAATAGGTTTCTTCCACATAATATTTCTGAACAGTGGTGAAAATACATCAAACCCAATTAAGGGGGAATAATCGGTTTCTGAAATTCATTATCAATCAATTGGCTAGCATATATTAGATGCTATTAGCACTGTTACAACCCTCAAAATATGTCTGCATGACCCTGCAGTGGAGTTTGAACATACCGTCATAATACGCACGATGTGAACGACCTGTTTACATCTGCGCTAAAATAAACAAAGATATGAATTTCCGTATATTTTCGTTATTTGCAACACAAGAGAATCAAACTGAATATTTTCGGTTCCATTACTATAATATATCATACATATACGAGTTTCAAGTGATAAGGCTGTATATTTTTCTATATTTTCAGCTTTTGTTAATTTTGCATTAAAACCGTTCCGTGTGAAACTAAAATCTGATTTTCAATATCAAATTTAGACAAGTTCGTGTGTGCATTGGAACTTTTGCACTGTATATAGCTGCTCTGGGAACAGCAGTTGATCACTTTCAACAAGAAAACCAAAAACCGATTATTCCACTTCAACTTTGTTCATGCTTTCCTTTTCCATGAACAAAATTCCAATATGAATTGTCCAGTATGAATCTAAAAGCACTGTTGTGAAACTGACAATTAGGATTATTTATCTGTCTATTGATCTGTCTATTGATCTGATTGGATCATGTTGATTATGAATAGGTAATAGTAATAATAATATTTCCATTCTAAGCACACTGAATATTTGAAAACGTACTGGTTTGTACAATGTCCGTGTTTGTGCGTTTATGCATGTAATACTGAAATAATGTAATGACATCCTATATCTGGTATAATAAACTTCCTGGATATACTTGATATGATATTGGCTGATAATGAGTCATACCACGTAAATGCAGACATTTTGCACCATAAATTCCCATTGGGGGAAAATAAAAATTAGGACCTAAAGTTTCAAAGAAGGAACTTCCTGTATTTGGGAATTCCATTTTTTTTTCTCATTACAAACTTGTGCTTGTTCAAAGCTGATAAAAAAGTTGAGTTTGAAAAACTAAAACTTCAAGACAAATATTGTATAATGACACCAGCTAAAGATGCTGCATATATTCTAGATAAAGCTGATCTCCTTTTGTCCGAAACATTCATACACTGTACAAGAGTATGGATAAAATCACCCACAAAAGATTTCTTTTGATAAAAATAAAGTAACTATTTTGCCATTCATGTGTTTGCAAGTGAAGTCGATTGCCAAGATACCATAGGCCTGTGATCTGACTGAGTTATAATATAACATTGATATGGCTCATATAACCCAAACCAGATCACATGCTCACAGTGTCTCACTTTGCTCTACGCTCCCCTATTTCAAAAGTCGGTGCTACCCGAGGCCTGAACGCCACACGCCCACAGTGTCTCACTTTGCTCTACGCTCCCCTACCTCAAAAGTCGGTGCTACCCGAGGCCTAAACTCCAAATGGTGTCACAAATTGTTTTGAACTGCACGTACCCCCTACATTTACATTCAGTATGTTTCATTTTTCACAATTCTAATACAGTGTACATGAAAAGTAACTTGTATGTTAACACAAAAGTTTCATTAACACATAAATTACATAAACATGTATATTATATTATTTCTAATTTCCTGGTATAAAGTGCTATGTAACATGATTGAATTTGCATGCCATGTCAAATATTGATTACTTTTGTTAAGTTTTTTTTGTCTTATACACACATGTACATATATTTTGTGTCCTGGAAGGTTTCTGGTTCACGGTATGGGTCTGATAAAATATTGATGTTCAAATGAAACCATATGACTAATTGCAATTATATTTTGGATATATGATAATTTTACTTCAAATACTTGTACATTTGTATGTTGCGGAAGAATACGCCATAGTACAGGGTGTGGTCTGACTGAGTTATGTATTCATACGCCGCACAACCCACCACAGACCACAGCCCTGTTACCATGGCAACCTCTGCTATATCAACACGCGACAACACAAATGCAGCTTCACATTATGTCAGATTTATATATTTACATAGCTACATGTAATATAGATGAGGAAGAAGATGATAAATATAGATTACCATCATGTATATGTATATAATGTCGACTAGAGTTTTTGTGACTCATGGTGCCTTCACGTTTGCATTCAATGATTCATCGTGATAAAGCTGCATGCACATACGAGTACATGTACATGTACATGTGAATGAACATGTTAATTGTATTCACATGAATAAAATTGAATCACCCATCACGCAAACAAAGATCTTTACATACATATCTGTGCAAAAAAATATATATATATACATGTATATATATATTGATAATTATTTTCAATAATCATTATTTTTTTGTAAAAGAATTTTATTATTTTTTCATTTGAGATCCTAAAAATTAGAATAAACAGAAACCTGTTTTATCAACACTATCCTGAAATACACCAGAATCTTTCCTCCCAAATAATTTCCCTCATTAAAATATAAAAGGGAAATACATGTATTTATCTCTGGCCTGACTGGTCGTTGTTTTATAAATTTTTGAAATTTGAAAGATTTTACTCACCAAGTTGAGCAAATATTGTGTTGATGATGCACTGTACAAAGACGAGGGTAAGGGTGTACGTGAACTTCTCCGTGTTCTCGCCTTCTCCATACTGGCCTCGGGTTCTGAAGAGAGATATTGGTCGAATTTATGGCATTTATTTGTGACGAAAGTACATGAAATTGAGATGAGAATATTGCTGTTAAGTTAGATAATATGTACATCTAGATTAGCTGTACATATGCATGCAATAAGGATGTGCATAGAATTTTGAATTTATTTATTTCAGAATGATAATATTGAAAATTTTGTGAGAAATACATGTTGAATTGTCTGACAATTTTTGTGCTGTTTGTAGTTTCACGTGAACTTTCAAAAACATAAAAGTAATTGTAATGTATACATATGTGAATATACATGTATACATACGTATAAGTAATACATAGATATTGTATCATCTAAGATATAGCTTTATCTCTATCAAACTTGTCAGTAAAAATTCAAAATAATTATACAAGTGCACAAACATTTTAAAAAGATCAATCATGAATGTTACAAAAATAATGAATCATACATATACATTCCACGCAATAAACATTTCGTGAATGCAAATTTTTCTATTCAAATGTTCTGTACCTGTTTTGGTGATCTTGCCTAACATTGTGATTAATCTGAACTCAACATCCAAGTATTTCATTCCGTTTCAGTCTTTCCTCCACCTTCATCCAAAATATACTGTACATGTGTAATTGCCAAAATAAATTAAAAGCACTTCCAGTTAAGTCATATCTTCTCAATCTATCTTCCCACTCTGCATTCCTAGGTTGGCGTGTTCTTCAAAGATAACGGCAAAATGCGGACTCCAACTAAAAACTGCCCAAAAAGATCCAAGATTGAGCGCTTGAAAAAACTGTTCTGGTCACATGCGACCCGGTGAAATGACAGCAGTCGAGTGCTGACGGCCGCAGATAAATGCTGCCTTCTCCGGGCCATGGGGGCTTTGTGCCTAGATATGGGGGAGCGACACATCAAACTAAATCCTGTTTTGGTGCTTTATACATTGTAGCTCAGGCACCCCCCTTCCCCCACAGGACTTTCACCGAAATAATACCATAATTAGTATTTATACGGCTGAAAATTAACATGGTACACATCAACTCGAACCGTGCATATGCTAGAGTCCTACCATCATGTACAGTAGACCCCCTCCCCCCCACCCCCCTATAGCCCCTACCAGCACCCACCACCCCCTTCCATCATAAATTTTCCAGAGAAACCATGAAACAGGAAATGATATCTGAAATGAAAAGTTTTGACTCATGTACATTCCATCATGATCTCTAAATTGTTGCCCCCTAAGCCCCCCGCCCTCTCCCCCCACCCTTTCCGATCCCCAGGCCCCCCACAAAGAGTTCCAGAAATCTAACACACCCACACGTGAGAGATCCCCCCCCCCCCCCACTTCCCCTTACCAAGTCACGGCCTAACAAGATCACATTTCATATAACTTTCCGAGACAATGGGACCTTATGACACCCACTGACTTCGGTGCGACACGATGCCAGAATCATTGTACTAAAAAATTGCAGTTTGTACACGATAAAATGGACGAGGCAAGTAAAAATATATAAACATGGTAACACTGGTACTTTCCAGAAGTTCTCTTCCAAACAAAAAAGGATGACAAAAATATTTCTGGTCATTTGGTACTGACCACATGCAAACAAATATTCAATTTCTCACAAACTTTTTTCATCCTTACTAGTATCAAACAAAAACATTCTCTTTAATAGATTTCAACAAAAAAAATGGTGATCCCATGACTCTGACATTACTTTTTTTTTTTTTTTTTGGTTCGGAAATTAAGCTTTTTTTTGTGAAAAATTAACATTTTACACTGCATACAATGTCATGTATGTGAGACAAAGATAAACATGAACGTGTACAATGTACACATGGCTAGGATTGGTACTGGGGGTGCAGAAGCTAGTCAGCTGACTTTTGACGAATGCCAATTAAATTTAACAATACAGATCCCAATTATAATTATCATATTAGCCAAGATGTGGGCTTGAGCTGTACTCATGCTAGTTTAAGTGCAGTGAGGGGGAAAGAATCCACCCAACCACGCTTGATACAAGCACCCCCTGAAGTCTCCCACATCTTATTCTAATCCCCGAAGATTGTTTTACACTTTCCCCTATCATTTTCTGGAAAGTCCCCTGAGGGCCGCAGTTGAACATTTAATACTTCCCATTTCTGCAAAACATATATTGTACAAGAATATGGAGTTGTCAGTACGTGTACAGTCCATAGTTTTTTGTTTACAACACACAGACAAACTTCGATGGATTTTATTCAGGACAAGTACTTGTGCCACAAAGCATGTTTAGATATATGTATGTCTGTATATTTATTGTTTTTATGCGTATTTCATTCAATTTTACACATGTTCAAGCATGAGCCCCGTGAGAAATGGTACAAAGCAAAACCATGCTCAGTGTTTATATTCCAGAACTTCAAAGACGAAATTGAGGGTACAATAATCTCGTACATCTCGTACATGTACAGTAATTGATTGATAATTTAGAGTAGACTTTTTCCCCTTTTTGTAATAGAAATAAAGTCATGTGGCTGAACATGCGATCACTCTCCAGTCTTTCATATGCCTGGGCTCATTAACCATGTCAGTCAGTTGGAAACCCCAAGAGGGAATTTGATGAACGGAAGGGAAAATTGAAATATTTTTGCATGTGTACATGTACCAAACCAGACATTTGTCTTTCTGTCAAATTTCACGGGTTGATTTGAAAGATATTCAAGCTCCAAGAATTTCCTTGGAAACTTGTTGTAGTCAACAACAGGAATATCTCTACTTACTCACACATACAACATATACAATGTTCATTTATTTGAATCACTGGAAAACTGCCAGGATAGCGAACCCCCCACACTCTAATAAAAGAACTCATTCGTACATGTACAATAGAAATCAACAAATTGGGATCAACCAGATTAAAAGTACCCTGGACAAACACCATCAGTTTGATGACTGTCATCGTTTCACAAACCACAGCCGAGGCAAAACAGATCAAATTTCTCCCGTTTTCTAGGGTGCCACATCCTTGTTTGAACTAATCACGAATATCGCATTTCTGCGAAAGCGGTGTCCCCCAAACCATGTGACATATTTGTGTCGAATCACGAGTAAGACTTATCGATGTAGAATATCATACGATTTCATGCCTTTTTCTGACTCCATACTAATTTAGGCACCAAAATTACAGCATCCTGCAAAATGGAATCAAGTTACAATATTCAATTTCAGTTTTGGTGCTAACTGCGAAAGTTGGTGTGTATGTTGATTGACTGTGTCGGGTTCCCATCACTCCAAAGGAGGATTCTATGAATTTATCCAGTAATTACTTTAGTTTAACTCTTAATTTGCATCCATCCCTAAATCTAACTCTCTACGTGTATAAACATCTACGGTTATAGTCTATTTAACTTAATTCTCAATTTTTTTAACCTATAATGTATAATTGGGTATAATTTCTGTACACCACAATAAAATCCAGGGTAAACATAAAGTGCTTGGTACATGTCCAGTACAGCACATCTACATGACTTTATTGTGTACTTTACATCCAAGGATAACGCTTCCAAACATTCACCGGTACTAATGTTGGGAATTGAAATGTACAGACAAGTTTGATGATTGAAAGATATTTCCAATCAATCAGCGATTAAGAACTGAAATAATATACAGGCAAAACCCCTAGAATATTACACTATTTTATATGACGTCAATTTTTTATGCAACCATATAAATGTGCTGTGCAATTAGTACTTCCTGTTGAAAAATTGTATTAGATCTATTCTTTATATTCTGTCTGCTATTATTCTTTCCCATCTGTTTTCCATCAAGTTGTACTCAAACTTTGCACTTTTGCAGTGGTACAATAACTCGGATAACTCCAGTTATGGATTTTCTTAGATAGTTTTGGGAAATGTAAAAGATAATCATGCAGTCGAAATAATCGATTACTATGAACATATACATGTAATATAAGAAAGCATTTGATTGAAATTCTTTTCATTGTTCCAACACTAACGGGTACAAACAACTTTTTAAGAAAAAATCACTATACATTCAATTAGTCACTGTTGGAATATATTTATTTAGTATGGTTTAATGCTTATTGAAAAATTAGCCCAAGGGCTATGATAGGTTACCGGACAATTTTGGTTGAAGCACAACAGGTGAGATATGACATTCAGTTTAACCATTTGAGGTCATCTTCTTGAACTTCAATGTCATCATCAAGTGTGCAGCATATAACCTTGTATATGTTCAAAATACAAATACAAGGTCTATCTACAAGTATTTTGTCTTCAGACAAAATTTACACATTTCAGTCCCAAAACTTTTTTCAAAGGGTGAACTTTTTTTTTTAACTAGAAATGACCCAAAATGGATAGTAATGTTATCGAGACTTTGGTCAATAAATACATACATACATACAAAGCGATTGGAGGCAAAAAAAAATTTTTTCCACCGACCCATCAAAATTTCAAAATGGCCACTACACAGAGACCGGCGATTCAAAGGCAACAAAACTTACACACATCATAAAGGTACATAAGGGGATTTGTTTTAAACAAAAATCTCAAAACTGATCAGACAGTTTTCGAGAAAAGACAGACAAGGTGCAAATTTGGGCATTTTTCAACCCCAAAATGGCTGTTTTAACCTTTCAAGGTCATCCAAGGTCAAATTCAAGGTCACCACACAAGTATATGTGTGGCCATATATGACTTCCCATTTGAGAGTGCCAATTTCTAAGCTCTATCTTCAAGCGTTCTATGAGTACAGTCCCGGCAGCTCCCATTATGAAAGAAAAAAGTGCCGAAAATTTTTAAGTCCAAAATTTTTTTCGAAGGGTGAAAATTTTTTTTGTCCAGAAATGGCCCAAAATGGGTAGTAATGCGATTTGGGCCGAAAATAAAAATTTTCGTCGACCCGTCGAAAATTCAAAATGCCCGCCATATGCAGGTCGGCGATTCAAGGGCAACCAAACTTATACACATCACAGAGGTACATAACGAGAATCTTTTGAAACAAAAATCTCAAATACGATCAGACAGTTTTTGATAAAAATGGCCGCCAAAGTTCAAAATTGACCGTTTTTCGACAAAAACGGCCGCCATTTTGAAAAAAATTTAAAAATCAGAAAACTAAAAAATACCTCCTTCTTGAATTATTCCAAGGTATCTTTCCCTGAATTTTCAGAAAGATTGGACCGTAAACTTTAAAGATAAAGCGGACCCAATGTTAAATTTCCTATCTTCACTTTCCCCGTAAGTCCTGAAACAAGGGCCAAAGATAGGTTACCGGACAATGTTTAATATTTTAGGTGTTAGCCAGGTCCCTGGTTGAATTCAAGGTCAAGAGAATATTCAGCATATATAACATTAAGCATATATCATGTCCACAGTTGATTGCTAAGCTGTAAGTTCAATAATCAGAGAGATATTATTAGCAATTTTATGCTGTAGCCTTGAAAATGAAAGGGCAAAGGTCAAATTCAAGGTCATCAAAATATTCAGTGTATATCATTTTCTATATCATGTATATCATGTCCACAATTGATTCCCAAGCCATACAGTCAATAGAGGAGCAAGATATGAGCCAGTTTGTCCTTGGACCAAGGAAATGAGGTCAGAGGTCAAATTCAAGGTCACGAGAATATTCAGCATATATCATTTCCTATATGTCCACAATTGATTCCTAAGCTGTAAAATCGATAATAAGTGAGATATTAGCCATTTTGTCCTGTGACCTTGAAAATGAGGTAAAAGGTCAAATTCAAGGTCATGACAATAATCTGCATATATCATTTCCTATATGTTCATAATTGATTGCTAAGCTGTAAAGTCGATAACAAGCGAGATATTAGCCATTTTGTCCTGTGACCTTGAAAATGAGGTCGAAGGTCAAATTCAAGGTCATCAGAATATTCAGCATATATCATTTCCTATATGTCCACAATTGATTCCTAAGCTGTAAAGTCGATAATAAGCGAGATATCAACCATTTTGTGCTCTGACCTTGAAACTGAGGTCAGAGGTCAAATTCAAGGTCACGAGAATATTCAGAATATATCATTTCCTATATGTCCACAATTGATTCCTAAGCTGTAGAGTCGATAATAAGCGAGATATAAGCCATTTTGTGCTCTGACCTTGAAACTGAGGTCAGAGGTCAAATTCAAGGTCACGAGAATATTCAGCATATATCATTTCCTATAGGTCCACAATCGATTCCTAGTCTCTAATCTCAATATCAAGTGAGATATTAGGCATAATGTGTCCCATTATAAAGCATAGGAGAATTTAACATGGGAAAGTCCCATTTGAGCCGAGTTTGGGCCAAAATGGCCCACTTCGAGCGATTCAAGCGCTACGAAATTTATAGACATCATAGGAGTACATATGAGGAGTGTTATTTATCAAAAAGAAAAAAAGTTACTGAACAGATTTTGAGAAAATGGCCGCCAAAGTCCAAAATCAGGCATTTTTCGTCGAAAACGGCCGCCATTTTGAAAAAAATGCGAAAATCAAAAAACTAAAAAATACCTCCTTCTTGAATTATTTTTAAGTATTTTTGTGCAAAATTTCAGAAAAATTCGCCTGTAAACAAAAAAGATAAAAATGTGGACGACGACGACGGACGACGACGGACGACGGACGACGGACGACGGACGCAACGCCATGCCAATAGGTTATCGGACCATTGGTCCGGTAACCTAAAAATCCCCATAAGACCGCACTTTTGGCTTAAACTGTGGTTGTGGGGCGTTCTCAGCTTTATTCCCCCTAAGAAATCCCCGTAAACCCTTCTGGTATGCTCGGACGGACGGACGACGGACGCAATGCCATGGCAATAGATTATCGGACCATAGGTCCGGTAACCTAAAAAATTAGGCCAAGGGCCAAAGATAGGTTACCGGACAATATATGTTTAATATTTCAGATGTTAGCCAGGTCACCGGTTAAATTCAAGGTCAAGAGAATATTCAGCATTAAGCATACGTGTATATATATGTCCACAGTTGATCGCTAAGCTGTAAATTCAATAATAGAGATGAAGCCAAAGGTCAAATTCAAGGTCATAAGAACATTTGGCGTATAACATTTCCTATATGTCCATCATTGATTCCCACACTATGAAGTCAAGAAGCGAGATATCAGCCATTTTGTCCTGTCACCTTGAAAATCAGGTCAAAGGAAACTTGAAAATAAGGTCATTGGTCAAGTTGAGGTCACAAGAATATTCAGTATATATCATTTGGAGTTTGACCGCATTTGATTCCTGAGCTGTAAAGTTGATAATAATTGAGATATTAGCCATTTGTGATCTGACCTTGAAAATGATGTCAAGAATCAAGTTCAAGGTCATGAGAATATTCTGCATATATCATTTCCTGTTCGCAGTTGATTCCTAAGCTGTAAAGTCGATAATAAGTGAGATATTAGCCATTTTGTGCTCTGACCTTGAAAATAAGTTCAAGGTCAAATTCAAGGTCATCAAAATATTCAGTGTATATCGTGTTATATATGTCCACAATTGGTTCCCAAGCCATAAATTCAATAGAGGAGCAAGATATTAGCCATTTTGTCCTTTGACCTCGAAAATGAGGTCAAAGGTCAAATTCAAGGTCATGACAATATTCAGCATATATCATTCTCTATATGTCCACAATTGATTCCTAAGCTGTAAAGTCGATCAGAAGCGAGATATTAGCCATTTTGTCCTGTGACCTTGAAAATTCGGTCAAAGGTCAAATTCAACGTCACAAGAATATTCAGCATATACCATTTCCCATATGTCCACAATTGATTCCTAAGCTTTAAAATCGATAATATATCAGCTATTTTGTCCTGTGACCTTGAAAATGAGGTCAAAGGTCAAATTCAAGGTCATCAGAATATTCAGCATATATTATTTCCTGTATGTCCACCATTGATTCCTAAGCTGTAAAGTCGATAATAAGTGAGATATAAGCCATTTTGTGCTCTGACCTTGAAACTGAGGTCAGAGGTCAAATTCAAGGTCACGAGAATATTCAGCATATATCATTTCCTGTATGTCCACAATTGATTCCTAGTCTCTAATTTCAATATAGAGATAATAAGCGAGATATAAGCCATTTTGTGCTCTGACCTTGAAACTGAGGTCAGAGGTCAAATTCAACGTCACAAGAATATTCAGCATATACCATTTCCTATATGTCCACAATTGATTCCTAAGCTTTAAAATCGATAATATATCAGCCACTTTGTCCTGTGACCTTGAAAATGAGGTCAAAGGTCAAATTCAAGGTCATCAGAATGTTCAGAATACATGTATATTATTTCCTGTATGTCCACTATTGATTCCTAAGCTGTAAAGTCGATAATAAGCGAGATATACCGGTAAGCCATTTTGTGCTCTGACCTTGAAACTGAGGTCAGAGGTCAAATTCAAGGTCACGAGAATATTCAGCATATATCATTTCCTGTATGTCCACAATTGATTCCTAGTCTCTAATTTCAATATTAAGTGAGATATTAGGCATAATGTGTCTCATTATAAAGCATAGGAGAATTTAACATGGGAAAGTCCCATTTGGGCCGAGTTTGGGCCAAAATAGCCTACTTTTGGCACAACGAAACTTATACACATCATAGGAGTATATATGAGGAGTGTTTTGTATCAAAAAGAAAAAAAGTTACTGAACAGATTTTTTGAAAATTCTGAACAGATTTTTTGCCGCCATTCTGAAAAAAATGCGAAAATCAAGAAACTAAAAAATTAGCCCAAAGGCTAAGATAGGTTACCGGACAATTTTGGTTTGGCCATGGCAGCATTGGCAGGTAACAGACCTTGAGATTTACCAATCAAGGTTCGCAGTGTAAACATATGACCTTGGGATTTACCAATCAAGGTCATCCGTATGAACTTCGATGTAACCATTACATGTATGTGTGCGGCATTTGATATTCTATATGTTGGGTGGAATCGTTTAGGCCGCTCAGGTCAATTTACACATTCCAAGTCAGACATTTGGCACTCAAGGTCATCTGACGTCAAGTTCAAGGTCATCATTAGTTGTGCCATATATGTCTTCCTATATGTTCATAATCCAAACATGAGCTCTATCTGCAAGCATTTCATCTACAAAGGCAAATCTGGGCATTTTTTGACCCCAAAATGGCTGTTTTGACCTTTCAAGGTCATCCAAGGTCAAATTCAAGGTCACCATACAAGTCGCCATATATGTCTTCCCATTTGAAAGTGCCAATTTCTAAGCTCTATCTTCAAGCGTTCTATGAGTACAGTTCGGACAGCTCCCATTATGAAGGGAAAAAGTGCCGACTCGTCAAAAATTCAAAATGGCCGCCACACTGAGATCGGCGATTCAAGGGCGACAAAACTTATACACGTCACAGAGGTATACAAGAGGAATCTTTTTAAGCAAAAATCTCAAAACTGATCAGACAGTTTTTGAGAAAATACAGACCAGGTGCAAATTTGAGCGTTTTTCGACCCAAAAATGGCTGTTTTGACCTTTCAAGGTCATCCAAGGTCAAATTCAAGGTCACCACACAAGTCGCCATATATGACTTCCCATTTGAAAGTGCCAATTTCTAAGCTCTATCTTCAAGCGTTCTATGAGTACAGTCCGGACAGCTCCCATTATGAAGGGAAAAAAGTGCCGAAAATTTTCTAAGTCCAAAATTTTTTTCAAAGGGTGAAAAATTTTTTTCGCCCTAGAAATGGCCCAAAATGGATAGTAATGCGATTTGGGGCGAAAAAAATTTTTTTCGCCGACCCGCCAAAAATTCAAAATGGCCGCCACACGGAAACCGGCAGATTTAGGGCAACCAAACTTATACATATCACAGAGGTATATGAGGGGAATCTTTTGAAACCAAAAACTCAAAACTGATCAGACAGTTTTCGAGAAAATGGCCGTCAAAGTCCAAAATTGAGCGTTTTTCGACAAAAACGGCCGCCATTTTGAAAAAAATGCGAAAATCAAAAAACAAAAAAATACCTCCTTCTCAAAATATTTTTAGGCATTTTTGTGCAAAATTTCAGAAAGATTCGATCGTTAACTTTAAAGATAAAAATGTTAACGCCGGACGGACGGACGTGCGGACGAGACCTTCTTGTGTGCCTTTTACATGTTAAATTTCCTATCTAAAATAGGCACACAACTCCCCAAAATAGGCACACAAGAAGAAATTTCCTCACAACTTATGGTTGTGTGCCTTTTCTAGTCACACAACCATACTCTCGTCCGCCCGGACGGACGGACGGACGACGGACGCAACGCCATGCCAATAGGTTATCGGACCAAAGGTCCGGTAACCTAAAAATACCTCCTTCTTTTGTGCATTTTTGTGCAAAATTTCAGAAAAATTCGCCCGTAAACAAAAAAAGATAAAAATGTGGACGGCGACGACGCCGGACGACGGCGACGGACGCAACGCCATGCCAATAGGTTATCGGACCATAGGTCCGGTAGGTTACCTGAAAACGAAAAAATTTCTCAGGGTATTAGCCCAAGAAATGTTTTAGTAAATTTTCAGAAAAATTCATCAAGACAAAAAAAATTTATTTGCCAGACAGACGATGGACGACAGACGAAAAACCACGATAATAGCTAACCATATGGGCCGGTAAGCTAAAAACTGACAATTTATTCTACATGTACTTGTAAGTCTTCGGGCTCATGTCTAGAGTACCATATTGGTCCTAATAGAGGCACATGCCCTAATATTAGAGTGCCCCCCTTTTCCCCAAAACAATTCTTTTTTCGTCTTTTGTAACACTGTAATTCACTTCATATCTTTCTAATCTTGGAGTGTTCCAATCCACGCATTTGTGTTATTTGAATCTTAATAAAGGGGATTGAAAACTGTAGGTATATTTTTCAGGGATTTCCCTAGTAAATTTGACCTAAGTTTGACCTCATTTTTGTGCACGCTGCTGCAGGAGGTCTTGCTTTGGCGCACCGTGCTACTATTAGGACCAATACAGTATATTAAATTTATAACCGTATAGGTCCTAATAGTAGCATGCACCCTAATGGTACAGCACTCCCTCTTTTCTCCCAAAAATATTCGCTTTTCTTAACCTTGTAATTCACTTCATATCTTTCTAATAATACATGTATCTTCGGGTGTTCCAATCCACATACCCCTGGTAATTATGTTATTTGAATCGAAATAAAGGGGATTGAAGGCTATAGGTATATTATTCAGTGTTTTCCTTATATTTGATGTCAAGTTAGACTTGATTTTTGCGCGCGCTGCTGCAAGAGGTCTTGCTTTGACACACCGTGCTACTATTAGGACCAATAGTATACCGTATTGGTCCTAATAGTGGCATGCGCCCTAATAGTAGGGTGCCCCTCTATTTTCCCCAAAAATGTTCAATTTTTGTAACCTTGCAATTCACTTCATATCCTTCTCATAAAATCTTGGAGTGTTCCAATCCACACATTCATATTATTCGAATCATAATGAAGGGGATTGAAGGCCATAGGTATATTATTCAGTGATTTTTTAAAATTTGAAGGACATCTTGCTTTGGCTCGCGGTGCCACTATTAGGACCAATACGGTATTGAATTTATGACTGCATTGGTCCTAATAGTAGCACGCACCCTAATAGTAGAGCGTCCCCCTCTTTTCCCAAAAAATATTCGCTTTTCGTAACCTTGTAATTCACTTCATATCTTTCTAATGTATTTTGGGGTGTTCCAATCCACACATTTATGTTATTTGAATCTCAATAACGAGGATTGAAGGCAATAGGTATATTATTCAGTGTTTTTCTTATATTTGACCTCAAGTTTGACCTCATTTTTGGCGCGCTGCTGCAGGAGGTCTTGCTTTGGCTCGCCGCGCTACTATTAGGACCAATTTGGTATATAACACCAAGAGTGTGTAAAACAATTATTGAACACTGGTCGCAGATCTATAGGGGGGAGGGGGGGGGGGGGGAGGGTTGTGTTTCCAATGTTTTTTATCGTAAAAATACAATTAACCCAAATTAATACAATATACAAATAATTATAATACAATATTAATACAATTAATGTGTTTAATTTAAAATATAATTAATTATAATGTCCTATGATAATTTACATTCATTACGTTTATAACACTGATCGGCCTCAGTGGTTGTAGGGGGTGGGTCATTCAGGATCAGTAGGGGGTTTATGGCCCAGCGTTACGGAGCGTACAAGGGGGGATGGGTGGCGGGCAAATTTCCCTTTAAAAAGTGTTATGTCATTTTTGAACTGTCCCATAGATTTAGATCTAGGCAGCCGGTGAGCAGCTGGTGAGTTAGGACAGTACTAGCCTGCTGGCTTGCAGTACACCATCTGAGCTTTTTGATTACAGTCACAATACAGTAAAGCTTACAGCTAGCACTCCATATATAAACTTTTGACATTTAGACCTATTCTTCACACTTCCCTTATGTACAATACAGTATGTGTATTGCAAGACTGAAGCAATGTAGGCCTACCCTTCATAGGTTCTTTCATCTTTGACCAGCTGCTAACTGTTCACTCATGCAAACTTAATAGAACACGGCTTGGCAGACATATCAGCCGCTTGTGTACACACATACGGTGTACTGTTTAGACATGTCAGTGTAATCACTGGTGATAAACGGTAAATACACATGATACAGCTGTGTTTTATCGCTGAAGCTGACAGGCTGTCGCGCTGTCAAAATCGAAAGTCGATTTCTTCACAATAAATTGTTCACTCACATTTTCTCCTGAAGGATTCCATACACAAAATACGACACGAAAATGCCAAGAAAACATAAAATAAACATTCGCCGACTGCCATCTTTCGGTCCTGCCATGTCTGTCATTGTAGAATTCCCCACATATGGTGACGGATTTTCCAGGTCTGCATGTTCATTCCCTGTGCCGTTGCTCATAATGCGCTCTCCATAGACATGTGGAAGAATCCTATTCGCTGTGACGTCATAGGGATGTATACATTTCCTCCCAAGTCTGGGGTTTCCCGAAACAGGCACGCGATTGGCTGAGAATATGTGACGTCGTAGTAGGAGACCTTATTTGCATAAAATGTGTCAATTTATGGAACGGAAAATGGGTCATGGTCAATGTTTCAAGACGCCACGTCTTCGTGTCGCCACGCCCATCATTCATAGATAGTATTTATACACACCCGACGTCGCTCGTGCGTGCGTTTTATTGCCCAATGCGATATATTTTGTCGTAAGGCCAGAGCTCTATAATATGAGATGTATGCATTTTGATCTCAAATCAAGTGGGAGTTTTAATATATTTTTTTTTTGCCAGTAAACACAATAAATCGAGTATAGGACAAGGACAACGAATGATTATATTAAGGTGTCTACTGTAAGGGACCGGACATTAATTTTGGGTTGGATGGATTTTTTTTTTAAAAATGAGTTTTCAAAGTTTGATCCAATGATCAAAAACAAATGTTTGACCCCGATGTGATACTTAAATATTATTTTTAAACTTCATTCACATTTCTATTAAAACAAGTGTGATTTCTGTCACATTTTTTAATACTATAACGTCAGTAGTTATTATGAATTTGTGGTCTTCGCGTGTCCTCAATTGTGAATGCCATTACAACTGATTCAAATTAATATTTGTGGACATATTATTTGGATATATTATTGAAAGCCTTCTGATTGGATGCTGATGGCAAGAAATAAAACACCCCCAAGACATCTATGCCTAGGATCACGTTCCCCCAGGATATTTCTGTTCATTACAAACCCCAAGTTTCCAAGCCCTCTTGAAACATTCAAGACCGGGGTCGAAGGTCATTCAGTTCATTCATTGACTCTGAAAGACTCTGATTTCTTCCTTACAAACTAACAGGACCCCAGAGCGAAAATTATGACTCCTCTTCTGCATATCATAATCATTGGAGAATCAGGCCATCCGGGACTGGTACTTTTCCGGCCTTGCATCAAATCTATGTTGGCTCCATGGGTTCATAATGTTCCTTGATGATTGTCTATCAATATTCTGGCCATCAACAAAGTCATGTACATCAGATTCACTAGCATCACCCGGGACGATCCAGGGTTATTTTTGCAATCCTGGTGTATTCATGGCGGTCCAGGACAGTCTAGAGCTCATCGAGGATTATCCTCAGTGGCCGGGGTTCCTGTGTTGGCAACGTGTTGAGTGGAAAATCGGTCTGTGGTTTTGACATGCTGGTTCGGGGTCATCGGAAGCGATGAAATGTTGGTCAACATGGTATGGGCATGGTGATCCATTGTGGCAGTGCCCTGCATGTTGATCATCCATGCAGGCACATGAAAATGAAAGTACACACCCACCACCAATAATGTTGAAAATGAAAATGAAAGTGTGACCCCCCCCCGTCCCCTCAGTTCTTATCCCTCCTCCACCTGATGAATAATGACCGGCCCCTACGTTGCAAATAAGTCCAACAGATCTTGAAAAAAAATTAAGCTGTAGCATGCATGCAGAATATTGTAACATCCATATCTGTTGGTTGCTGAATTACGAAAGCATGCATCGCGTTCAATGACTACTCATGGGGCACTGGCTTTGTGATAAGACGTATTATATAAGCCTATGATTGCGGGTGGATATTCATTCAGCTAACACAACAAACCTGCACTTTGGGTATGAAACAATAGACCTCTTTGATAAACACACAAATAAATAAACATGGATTAGATCATTGCAAAAGTTTTTCAAGGCAAATAAACATAAAAAAAATGAATATTTATTGTGAATAAAAAAAAACCGTCAGAAATTTTGGTAGAAAGCTGGTAGAGGTACTTATTCCGGAGACACTTCATCCTATCAATCGAATGAACAAATGGACACTCTTTGGAAGTGGTAGAGCTTCAGTGGAGCCAATCAAAGAAGCCACAACTATTCTGTCCTGTTTATGTAAACAGGAAACGTATTGGAAACGCCAAAATAATATTTTTGAAATCAGAGCAATTCAAAACGAAAGGTACCTCAAGGCACCAAAATGGAACTCGTAAGTGTATCCAGTCACACAAATAAAAGTGTAAAATGTTGCCTCAGTGGTTCCTAATGAGCACCTATATAGTGTCCTAATAGAACAGGGATGTAGTTCAAGAGCCGTTTAACTCGGAACGGTGGGTGTGAGTAGCACCCAAACGAGGCAGTAAATCCCTCGTAGATTCACCATCGGGTGTCAGCTGAATTTCAATGCCCTGGTACACACCTTCCATGATCGAATGGTGACGGAGTCAGATGCATGATCATGGGATCAGAGAAGGGTACTCGATTCCACGAAGTCAGGCGTTTGCTCAAAGCTGGGGGAACGTTTTCTCAGACCCTGACCGGGGACGGGAAGAGGATATTCTCTGTATTCATGTGGAGGACCAGAGATGAGAGATTGGGACCGACACTGTCTTTTTTCCGGGATAGATAACCTGGCGTTGTAGGAGTGTGATAGATACATGTATGACATGAATGATATAGCTGGGTTATTGGGATGGACATAAGGGGGTTCATGACAATCCCAGAAGTGCACGATGACGTCTTCTCAGCAGGCGGTGAGAAACTCAGTGAATTGGCTCTGCCAAATATGAACTGCAACAGTTGGCAGTCCGTCTCAGCCTCTTTGGAGTCGCTGCATGGTGGTGTCCTCCATGAACATTCCTGTGGTCCTCACCTGCCTGAGGCTCTCATAGTATAGCTGTATAACATATGCCATGTCGTGGCAGGATGGACTCACCCCTGCTGTAAGTCGAGGTAGACGTTGAACCTCTGACACAACAATGAAATAAACACTGGCTGCTGGTAACTGGGAGTACCAATGGAGCCACCGAAGAGCTTGTGGGTTCTTCCTAGAGACCATCGGCTCTGGTACTCCGGGCCGGTACTTGTCACAGAGGTCGAAGAGCTCCATATGTAGCTATCCTATTCTAGGGTCATATGATTCTCCCAGATACAGCCATATAGCTCTCCAAAAATGGGGTCAGACACGGCGCCCTCCTCAACCACTGCCGTCTCAGATAGGGGCCAGCAACTCTGGGTGAGGGTTGGGTCCACAAAAGTTCATTTAAGCAGCTGACCTGGGTCGGATGTCACAGCATTTGTGGTCATTTGTTTTGCTTGGAGAGCCATGGACCACACCTGGTTGCAGGAAGATGGCCGATCATCCCTGTTTTCTCATCCTATCAGGTATGTGAAGATATTGACTTTGACGGCAGCAGTCCTGCTGTAGGCAGCTGTGACGGAGACAGGGGAAATTGGTGTTAAAATCCGGCCAAATTGGAGGTGAGAAATTGTAACTCTGGACATCATGTTTGATGGCTGGGTCATCGATGTGCTCGCGCCAGGGCTGGCTATGGGAGAGGCTGAGAATGAACTGTAGCCTGGACTCACCCAGCCATGTTCAGTGTCAAATGTAATTTGAGATAGATGTTGCCGGATCCAAAATTAGATAGGCTGGATTCCCTCTGCTTAACAAGCAAAATTAGCATAGACTCAACTGACTCCTAACAACTGACTTCATCTGATGAAAAACCTCAATGTCTAAGTCATGCTTGAATTTCACGAATCTGTTAACAGAGTTGGGGTTTGTAAGCCTTATCTGAAAGATGTGAACTTATCAGATCTGCATAGATCTGATAGACATTCGGTGACCAACTGGCGACCTAGAGAAACTTGTTAGTGGCATCTAACTATTTTTGGTTCAGTGAATTTTTCTTTCTAAATATTGGGGATGTCCCAATAATTCGAACTGGGAAAGAATTAATGAAACTGGGAATAAGTCATTATTCCGCGTAAAAAAAAACTATTAAAAGCGGGAAAAAATTATTCAGACCGAGAAATAACTATTAAAACCTGGAAAAATTTATTAAAACCGGGAATAATTTATTCAAACTAGGAAATATTTATCCAAACCGTCAGAGAGCTTTTTAAACAGAGAAAAAAACTATTTAAACCTTGAAAAAATAGTTTGTTCCAGGTTTTGATAATTTATTCCCAGTTTTAATATTATTTCCACAGTTCTAATAATATTTTTCCTAAATCAAGTTATTTATTTAGCATATTATGTTGCCTGAATTATGGGAAAAAATTATAAACATTTGAAATAAATTATGTAGGGTTCGGCGACCCAACGATAAAGAGGGATACCCCATTACTGGAGTGTCACCGAATTGTCTTATTAATCCGTCGGCAAGTTCACGCTATAACCGGGGTGTCACCACTGTGTAGCCACCGCGTCATAACGCTACAATTATTTATTCCGGAAAAAAAACTATTAAAACCGGGAATAAATCATTCAAACCGGGAAATAACTATTCATACCAGGAAGAAATTATTCAAACCAGGAAATAACTATTGAAACCGGGAAAAAACTATTTAAACCTAGAAAAGTAGTTTGTTCCCGCTTTTTATAATTTACTCCTGGTTATAATAATTTTATCCCGGTTCAAATTCCTAGGAAATTCCGAAGATTTAGAAGAAAAAAATTAATCAAATTATTAAAAGTTGGTTGGCACTAACAAGCTGCCGTAGATTATAGCTAATTAGGTAAAAACATTTATATGTATTTGTCCCGGTGTTTATTTATATATCAAAAATTGTGGAGGATATTCCCTAACGAAACGTTAATTTTTAAAATATAAATTTAATGGCCATCATATTTTGGCTCGACACCGCACTTACAGTGATGTGGATTTTGAATGATCGTCGGTAAAATGTCATGTGATTATCGATTTTGCTGACGTCATGTGACAAGATGGCAGGACGAAAACCTGAGGCATAAATTATTGGAAAATCCGGACAATACGCACATATTTATTGACAATTTTCGTATATTCAATTGGTGAGAAAATCCCCGTGAAACTATTCTCCAATGATATCGTACATGTGTTGTTTTCCACAGAGTTATCGCTTCAAAATTCGCTAAACGGTTGTACAAAATCTGAGCTGGGCCCTGGCCCAGTGCAGTGTGTGTGCGGCCTGCGGGCAGTGGTGGTGGGTTATCAGATTGTGGACCTTTTTTGTATACATCGATCTATTTGCATTTGTAACTCTGAATGTCGTTTGCAGGTCACTGCATTATTATTTAGTGTGGCCAGCTACGTGATGCAGTGAGCTCGAATTTAAATGACCATGTTTGTTGTGTGTGTTTTGAGTTGTGTATTGCGACTTTCAGTTGATTGAGGTGAACATACCAAGGACAGCAGTGATGGGTTCGTTATTTCGTAGCGAGGAAATGACGCTATGTCAGCTGTTTCTACAGTCGGAAGCAGCTTACGCATGTGTCTCAGAATTGGGAGAACTGGGACTCGTGCAGTTCAGAGATGTATGTATCATTCCTGGTTTGATTGCAGTTTCAGCCAAAGGGATAAGATATTAGTTATATAGTTTAACACATTACTATATAGATCCATTTTCAATATAATTATCTCATGCCTCGCTGTGCCTAATGAGATGAAAACTTTCCTATGCCAGCTGAACCCTGATGTGAATGCATTTCAACGCAAGTTTGTCAATGAAGTGAGACGCTGTGAGGAGATGGAGCGAAAACTCAGTAAGTTGCACAAGTATTTCAGTGATTACACCACATTTTCTGATATTTTCATCCAACGCTGCTTTGAACATCTTGACTCAAGAGTTTCCATGACTGAAAATAAAATATCAGTGTTCTTTTCTATTTCAAAGGGTTTCTGGAGAAGGAGATTAAGCGAGATGGGATCCCAATGTTGGATACAGGAGACAACCCTGACGCTCCAGCCCCTCGAGAGATGATTGACCTTGAAGCGACCTTCGAGAAGCTTGAGAATGAGATGAAGGAAGTTAATGCCAATGCCGAGGCATTGAAGCGCAATTACTTGGAGTTGACGGAATTGAAACATATTCTCCGCAAAACCCAGACTTTCTTCGAAGAGGTGCGAATGTGTATTTCGGTTTCACATACTAACAAGCTTTCGTTTCACTTTACAGAACATCAATTGGGAGATTTTCTTGTAACATTTTGAAATGTTACTAAATGTCACTGCATAAATTTGTGATCAATGTAGTTTCAAAATTTGTAAAAAATCATAATTTGTTGGTACTATTTTTGTGTGAAATTTTGTATATGGTGTATTTGAATGATATTTTTTGACTGTGAATATCCCAAATTTACTAAGATAGGTGAACTGGTTTCA
The DNA here is from genome assembly GCA_949152475.1 of Terebella lapidaria. NCBI lineage: Eukaryota > Metazoa > Annelida > Polychaeta > Terebellida > Terebellidae > Terebella > Terebella lapidaria. The sequence continues at coordinate 29,892,601 of OX424567.1, forward strand.
AATTGTACTGAAAGGTACTTGTAGATACTTGTAGATAACTTGAGAAAACTTAATTTTGCGATTCATTTAAACATGTATTATCCTCAAGGAATTGTGAAAGTTGCAGTCTTATTGTACCCTTGTAAAGATGTGAAAATATAACATTTTTTTATGACCCCAAATTTATCTGGAGGTTTGACCACTGCGGACTAAATTGAGGGGAAGGGTTTATTGATGTCTGTAGACTTTCTGTTTAGTGTCTCTGATGTTAGAAATGATTTTCGTGATTTCATTTTTGCATGATAAGTTGTAGCACAGTGTGGATTGTTCAATGTTAGCTTAGCAGAAACACATATGATATGGGTTTCTTTTGTTAGTTTATTGTTCATAATTTCCTTTAGTACATGTAGATATGAATCACACAGTTTGATGAGTTTGGCCTCATAGCAAAGCATCGGGATATTTTCTGCGAAGTAGTTTGAGCACTACAAATATTGCATTGCTTTGAAATTTATGAGCTTTCACTTGGCAATGCTTGCATATATTTAGTTTAATATGTAATATTCTGAATGTGTGCATTTTCTGTGGATGCAAGTATCTTTTGTGTCGATGAATTACCATGAATTTGATTCGCTCATCCCTTACAATATCTATAGCAGCATTCATAAATGCTGTATTTTCATTGCTTTTATTATGCACCATCCGATTTTATGCTTAATGAACTCCAAAAATGCACTAAAATTCTTCTGATTCTTCGATTGTGCCTCCCAAACAGGGCTGAATATTAGACATTGAAAATTGTTGTATGCTCTATTCCCCCCTCTCAACTAGTGTGAATGTTGCCTGTAGTTTATCTTGTCTTGATATCAATTATAAATATTGAATAGGACCTGACTACACCACTTTGAAACCCCCTGTGTAATCAGAGAAGGACAGACATCATGTACATGTACAGTGGGAATTGTGTGAAAAGACTACCTTAGAACCTAGGAGGCAACATGATTGAACACTTCTAACACATCTTACAAGAATGGTTGTAACAATACTTTTACAAGTCCAAAGTGTACCTCATAAACTGTGAAGTAATCTCGTGAGAGGATGGTTGCTAATGCTGAGGTAGTCTTTACACTCAGTTTCCCCTGTACCTTTGTAAGGCCCTTGTGTATACCGGGTGCCTAAGATCCACCCTAACACTGGTTGTATATTGTGTTTTCCAGTATAATTACGTCACATTTTGTTTCTCTGATGAGCACTCACACCTGTATACTTATTTGTTTTGAGAAATTTCATCACTGATTCATTTAATTTCCCTGCATGTCAAACACTGATCCTTCACTTGTCAAGGTGTCACTTTGATAATGACGAGACCAAAGAAAAACTTCAACACTGGTACACAAATTTCAAGTGAATTAGTATTAATATACCTTTGGGTATTCAAGCAGGCATTTCCTTGCAGATGAACCAATATTATTGTCTCATATTCATAAGTTGAAATCGGAATTCAGTCACAGAGAAACTGCCTGTTTTGTGTGTAAATGGCCATGAAATGATATGTGAGGAGACACATCATTATGTATATAAATATTGCTCATTGTATTCAACATACTCCGTATGTGCACAGATATTAACATTTTAACAGTGATTGAAAATTCTTGTTATCTGCTTGCACGTTGATGACTAAGCAGAAAATCGATGTTGCACAGAAAGTTTCACCACAAAAAATTTCATGGCCTGTATTTGAATGTTCACATCCTTTCATGCATGTACCACCTATATCCTTTCTCTCCAGATGTTTTTTGTTTGTGTTATTTTCCGTTGAACCACTTGGGTGGGGCGATATAATATCCGGGTTTTCCGTGTTGGTTTTGCCGCCAGGCTGAACTACGATATGACCATTATGACCACCAGGCAATGAGTGATCCGAGCCTTGCGGAGGAAACAGTTGGATTGCTGGGCGAGGATTCCCAGCGGCAACAACAGGCAGCCGGGGCACAGGCTCTCCGGCTTGGGTAGGTGATGTGCCGCTATAGGTATTTAGTACTGGACTTCATGGTAGAAAGCGGAAGCGAATTTGAATTGAACCTCAAAATTCATGTTTTATTGAGAGCAACTTCTGTTCATAAAAATGTCATGTTTCATGGTCTTTCATGTCTGTGGAATCATATATATATTTTTGACGATAGCTTCTTATGATACATGAAAACCACTGTCCAGTTTATTTTCATTATTGTACACAACTGTCAATGCACTGATAACATGGATCCTTGACATTTCAAAGCATACCACTCCTCCTCCCCTCTCGCCACACTCGATGTAGGTTTGTTGCCGGGGTGATCCACCGAGAAAGAATCCCGTCCTTCGAGCGGATGTTGTGGCGAGCCTGTCGCGGGAATGTCTTCCTCAAGCAGACTGAGATTGAGTCCCCTCTCGAAGATCCAGTCACGGTAATTGTTACAATATACCGTATTTATTCAATTAGTTCGAACAGCTAAAAATAATTAATTTTTGAAATGTTCGAATTATTAGATTCACGATAAAATACCCCTCAAAACAGAAAAACCAATAACCCAGAATCGGCGAACGGGCAGACATGAAAATTGACGAATAAATACGGTATAACTTATCATAGCTTGCCTCCATAATAAACACTGCTAGTAACACTCTATGATAAAACTTCACCACTGGTGCACATGATGAACATTTTTAACTGAAAACTAGGAACTTGCTGGTTCAGTTGGTTTACATGTACCATAAAATTGTACACATCACCTCTTGCAACATGTGCAAAAACTTGCTGTTTCAGGGCGACCAAGTGACGAAGTCTGTCTTCATCATCTTCTTCCAAGGAGACCAGCTCAAGTCTCGCGTCAAGAAAATCTGTGAAGGGTAGGACATCAGTTTACGAAATTGAAATTTATCAGTTTAGAATGCTTAGAGCCTTTGTGTGAAGAGCATGAGAGCAGCCACAAGAAAGTATTGGATATAAGTTTTCAAGACGTTTTAACACTTTACAACTGCAAGTATATCATGTATGTATATTTAATTAAAAAGTTACGTTAATTGGAAATGTAAGGAATCATGGCTATTGATTTTGTTGCAGGTTCCGAGCGACGCTGTATCCCTGTCCAGAGACTCCCTCCGAGCGTCGAGAGATGGCGATCGGCGTCATGACGAGGATTGAGGACCTGAACACCGTGCTTGGACAGACGCAGGATCACAGACATCGAGTGCTTGTCGCCGCGGCCAAAAACATCAAGGTAACGATTGGGGGATGTGGAGAGCGAGGGCAATTTGGTGGTGGAAGGTTGGGGGGAGAAAAATCTAAATATCAAAATATAGAAATAGGGACTGATTATCATGAATATATAGTTTGCTGTTGTCATGTTTTGTGCTTGATTTTTGTACCATCTTCTTCCTCAGGTGTGGTTTATCAAGGTGCGTAAGATCAAGGCGATCTACCATACCCTGAATCAGTTCAACCTGGACGTGACACAGAAGTGTCTGATCGGCGAGTGTTGGTGTCCCGTGGTCGACCTGGACAAGATTCAGATGGCACTGCGCAGGGGCACGGTAAGTTGTACAGAGATGAACAAGTTTTGAAAAGCTGCTTGCTGTGTTGATGAATTATTGCTAGATTATGTGCTGTTATTTTCAAATTTCTATTTATTTGAACAAAGCTCACAGATTTTGACTTGAGTATTTCTAATAGTTCAAAGATTTTTTTTCGCAATGGAACCCCACAAATTATGACCATGATTGTGAAAATCAATGCTTTTCAATCAATACTTTTCACAGGAGAGAAGTGGCAGCAGCGTTCCATCGATCTTGAACAGGATGGTGACAAACGAGTCCCCTCCGACGTATAATCGTACAAACAAGTTCACCAGCGTCTTCCAGTCGGTGGTCGATGCGTACGGAGTGGCAACATATCGGGAGGTCAACCCAGGTCAGTCTGCACCTTGGTGATTGTTAGTCGTCAATTGATTATTTGTAAAAGTGGAATGATAGAGTTTTGAGTAAGTTGATGACTCGACCGTTTCTGAGTAAATTTATATTAAAGTATCTGAATGTTTGGACTACTTCTCTATGAAATTAATTCAATTGATGACAAAAATGTTTGGCTTTTTCAACAGCACCGTTCACCATCATAACGTTCCCGTTCCTGTTCTCTGTGATGTTCGGGGATCTCGGTCATGGGGCCATTATGATGTTGTTCGCCCTGTGGATGGTCGTCCGCGAGAAAGCACTTAGTTCTAAGAAAAGTGATGATGAGGTCAGGAAACAATTAGTATTGTCGTCAACTGTATAACTTATTTGCTTTATTGTAGGAGCTAGGCTAATGCAAGGCATTTGCGTATATTTTGGAACGACTAGATCTCCAGTTGGCTAACCGCGGTCAGTCTTGTCTCATGTTTTGCAGATTTGGAACATGTTTTTTGGAGGCCGATACATAATCCTGCTGATGGGCGTGTTCTCAATCTACTCTGGTTTTATCTACAATGATTGCTTCTCCAAGTCCTTCAACATCTTCGGTTCCGGCTTCTATCCGACAAACTTCGACACAGTGTTAGTTACCATTCACCTTAACTTTCAAGATCTTTCAATCTCTTCCGTGACAAAGAACCGATTACTTTTATTATCTTCGACAGTTTGCCATGAATAAGTTACAAAATGATCACAATTTTTGTTACATTTCCAAAACAGAAAGTTGCTGAAAGAAGGTGTTACAACAGTGGACTTGAGTTATGATATGAACGCGTCATACATCGGCCCCACCTATCCCTTTGGCATGGATCCGGTAAGTTTACCATTGAACTATTTGCACCTGAACGCAGTGACCTGTTCCATGTGTACTGTACATAGCATTACAGGTAGTTACGGTGTTTGCAATCTAGAATTACACTGAAACAAAGTTCACTTGATAAACTACTCGAATTATGATCATGTCAGGTGTTGTCACTGTAAACCACATGAATATGCAAATATGCACGGTACAATTTTCAATCACCTTGCCCACTGATGTATTGACTGACTTGTGTACTAACAAGCATTATGTATTTGTTTGTAGGTGTGGCAGGTTTCCCTCAACAAGATTACTTTCCTCAACTCCTACAAGATGAAGTTGTCCGTGACTCTGGGTATTGCACAGATGTTCTTCGGTGTCATTCTCAGTCTAGCTAACCACAGGTCAGTTATGAGTAAGACTTCTGCCTTTGTATCCACTTCTAAGCCACAGGTGTTTCTGTGTGGCGAAATATTTAGATAGAAGAACAATTTGAATCAATTTGCGGTGGACTTCAAAGAAAAAGTTTTAGTAATCTTTAACAGAGTATCAACTACAAGTCAAAACTGACTTGATGATATTTCATGAAATTTAATAATATTGCTAATTGTGAAACAAAATTTTAATGTTCAACTTCTCTGCAAATATACCTCAATATACCAGCCTAAAATATAACTAAATGTCTCAATAACCGTACTGTGCACTTGAGTGAGTTGTATCTACGTCCACAGGTTTTTCCGACGGCCGCTGAACATTTTCTGCGAGTTCATCCCGCAACTCCTCTTCCTGATCGTAATCTTCGTGTACCTCGTCATCCTGATCTTCTACAAGTGGGTCCACTACGACCACAACGAGTCTGGTTGTGCTCCCAGTCTGCTCATTGGTTAGTACCGTAAAACTGATTGATTAACTGGGGTAGGTTTTGATGCAAGAAAATCCTGTAAATATCTTGCTTGAGCACGTAAAGATTGAAGGAGTCTTTATAGAATGATAACTTTTGAAACTATCATGCAAATTTTTTTATATGGTTAACAAAAATGACGAGAAGAATTTCTGATCTCGGACTAATTTAATGCCCATTTATTTTATGTGATTCATTATGTAATTTTCTATATTCCAGACTTCATCAATATGTTCCTATTCACATATCCTGGCAAAGGTGAAAACTGTGCTGTCCAGCCATTTTACACTGGACAGGTAAGCTAAAGACGGTAGAATTTTGTACCATATGACTTGTTACACAAATTAATACAGATTTAGTGAGAATTTTGCTAAGTGAAACTCAGTAAAGTGACCGAGGATGAACTTGAAAAGTGATCATTTCTTGCTGCAAACATATCTTGCCATTTGGAGTAAATCATACATCTATGTTTTAATGATTTGCGAATGTTTTTTGCAGCAAGGGCTGCAGACATTCCTGGTGATTATAGCAGGCCTCTGTGTCCCTTGGATGTTGATAGTGAAGCCTGTACTCTTGCTTCAGGCCAGCCGTGGCAAAATCAAGCTGCCTGTGAGTTATTTTCGTGTGCTAAAATGATAGTATTAACGCATTTATGCGAAGTATTTCCCCTCAAGAGATAGCTACAAGCTGTATAGCGGGAATACTATATGTAGGTCATTGTATGAACATAATAGAGTGATTTCAGTTATTGATATATGAAATTTGATCTTTGGAAAAAATTGTCGAAATCTAAATTTTTTACGTGTGAAAAGCAGTTTTGATATTCAATGACTCATGCTTGAGTTTCATCGAGTGACATATGTTGTATTTTACCTGTCTCAGGGAGAGCAACCAAACCTATCCGTACAGAGCGGCGATATTGTAGACGAGAATGCTGAAGTGGTACACCATGACGCTTCTGCTTCTACATCTACACAACAGGTGGCACCACCGGAGGAGGTATGGAGAGGGATTAGTTGCAAAATGTCACAATCAGGAGTGAATAGGAGTGAATTTTCAGTTTCAGTGAAACAGTCTTGAAATAAGTTGATTGTGATAGATAGGGTCAAGATGATATGAAAATGCTTGGAACTGCTACTACATGTACTGTAAACCTAAATGGTGATAGTTCACAGGTTTTTGTACATTTATCCTCACAGTTCAACTTCGGTGAGGTGTTCATCAACCAAGCAATCCACACGATTGAGTATTGTCTGGGCTGCGTGTCCCACACGGCATCATACCTCCGACTGTGGGCTCTCAGCTTGGCTCATTCGGGTAAACTTTCAATACTTTACACTATAAACGATGTGGTAGTTGGGGGTAAAGGATTATTTCTGAACAAATTCAGTTGTTGATTGCTATCTCAAACACCACAATAATGCCGATAGTTGAATAATAAATGAATAAACTAAAATTCCTGAACCTTGCTTCTCTCCCGGCAGAGCTGTCCGAGGTGCTGTGGTCCATGGTAATGCGTATCGGCTTCCAGATGACAGGGTACGGAGGCTCGGTTCTAATCGTGCTGGTGTTCGCGCCGTGGGCCGTACTGACGATTGCCGTGTTGCTGTTGATGGAAGGCCTCTCTGCCTTCCTGCACACACTCAGACTTCACTGGTCAGTGTCAAACACAGCTCGTGTAACTTGAAATGCCATAATTTGGCACATTATTTGGAGACCCAAGTTTTAAGTAAGGCTTAATGACTGAGACTCGATACAGCAATTTACTTTCATATTATGTTACCATTTTTAGATCAATCAGTTTGCAATTATTACCAATCAAACAAATTTACTCGCTTAACAAAAAGAATAAGTTACTTTACGTGATAACTTTGATCTGTTGCTGCGCTGTGGCTACCTTTCCTTTATTGACTTCATGGACCTGTCCTAAATAACCACCATATTTATACTTGCCTTGTATCTTTCTGCACACCAGGGTGGAGTTCCAGAGCAAGTTTTATCACGGCGATGGCTACCCTTTCCTACCCTTCTCCTTTGTGAAAATCATTGAAGGCGATGTCGATGAGTAGTGCTGCCACCTACTGGACTGAAGATGAAACATGGCCGACGAGAACCGAATACAGATGGTCTTTGCCTTTGAATTTGTTAGGGGGATGTTAATTATTTTAGTTGTACAGTTGTAGAACTGGTCGAAATTGTCTCTGTTGTAGTATGCCAAAAAAATTTCGTCTCTTAAAATTATAATGTCATTGCAGATGTTATGAATAATATGAATTTGACAGCTGATATGAATTTTTTTTAGTGGGAAAGATTTCAGAGCTATGATTCAACTTTCAACGAATGTTAATTTAACAGTGCTGCATGATAGTCACCATAGAATGCCATTGAGAGAAGAAGAAAAATGCATTTGAAATACTGTTGGCTTGGGATATGAAAATAAATATTGAAATCAGTTCCAATACACAGCAATATAGATATTATGTAATGAAATGGTGATGTGCAATTTTTGTAGTTTTGTTTGAATCTGATGATCATGTGACGGCAATATTAACTCATTTGTGTTTGATGTAGATTTCAGTGCAGTCTGAGTAGTAATAATAATGTATTTATTTAACCCAATATATCAGCACAAATACATTCCACACCGATACAGAGCTTATGAATATTCAGTGACGAATAGTTAATTAGTTAAATGACTTTTAGCTTTTAAGTATTAAATGTGAGTGTACGTGTAGCGCTGAATGTTGTTCATGTAAATGTTAGGAAGTCATCATGCATTTGTATGATTTTATACATTTGCACCTACATTCCTACCTGAAAATGGTGCGAGATGTACAGAAACAGAATGACCATTGTATATGTAATGTCTGAGCGGATCTGTTCTTTTATATATGAATTATCGAAATGCATTTTGGTGTCCGATGCATTTAATCAGATAAGCTACACGTTATTCTTTCAATCAATTAGTAGACAAATGCATGATTGATTGTAATTTCATTTGTGACTCTGTTATGGTTACTGACTTGAATATGATGTACAGTTATCTGAGTTACTGGTGGTTTACGAGGATTATTGTGTATATTCACCTATTTTAGACATGTTCTCTCTCGGCCTGTTCAATTTCATATTTTACTTTTACAATTCCAGTAGAAGACGTGCACGCATTTAGGAAATATTTATAAATTGTTTATTACACGATTAGAAACTCCATGTTTTATAATGTAATAGGTTTAGGCACACTTCCTGATAAATATATAATAGTAATAGTGTATTAGATTCGCTGTGTTCAATTGAAGTGAAAATTGTCTAGTCCTAGCTTATTTGGATTTGAATTTTCGGGAATTTGCTCTACTGCATCTCGAGTAGGTAATAAATGTGCTTAATGTAGGGATCCATAGAATTCTTCTCATTTCTGTCTGGAGTAGAATTTGTTAACACATTGTTAATCTTGTTGAACAAATAAATGTTGTCAAGAGCATCACACTGTTCATTTGAAAGATAAGCTTCGGTGAAGTGAAAACTAGACACAAACAAGCCACAACTTTAGTATTTATGTTTATTCAGTTCTTTCTCTAACCAGCGAAAAATTTCTCTGTAGCTCGCTATTATACTCCCTTGCAACATGCAAGAAGAAAATTCTTCACAAGTTTGGAATATTCCATATTCAATAAGTTGTACACAGAAATATACACCAGCTATTTACAGATATACCAAACAGTATACATCAGTATCTATATACATACACTGCTCCAATATAGAGAACAATGTATTAGCCAATTTTTTCACAATTCACAAAAATTTTGACATGATTTTTTGACTGCGTTTAGAATACAAATATTTACATATTTTTTTTATTAAGTTCATTTACATGTGTGTGTATATAATTGGATGAGGGAGGGGGGGGGGCAATTGTGGGGCAAAATCTGACAAAGCACAGGAGGTCATATAACAAATTCTACAACAATTCACATTGATTAGTAACAATTATATACCGGTAAACATATAACACAGTTTACAGCAATACAATCATAGAATACATTACAAAATGGTACAGATACCGATATAACTGCTACCCTAGTAACTACTCTGAAACTATTGTGTAACACGAAACTTAAATGTCATCACTAAGATACAAACAACGGGATTCAACAATGGAGTAAAGATTATATATAACAAAACAAGTACGCTTCCACTGTACATCTTGTCGACTTTCCGTAAAATACACACACACAAGCATAAGGTGATGTATGTAAAGCTTATCATGTAAACCTGTTTTTTACCCATTTATAGTTTGATTGACAACTCTTAAGGTATCCGCATTCATTCCAATAAACGGCTGAAAAACTCAACAACACAGCACGCAAAAACTCAAAAAATATTTTCTGATTTGATGTGACCAAAACACACTTCAGTGGATAGAAGCAAAACTATTACTTTCGTTGCTATTGTGTCTAATTAGATCGTACTAAGTGTTTAAAATATACGTATTAGCACCAAATGGCATTAATTAGTTTTGTATGATTAAATAATTTGCAATTTTAAATAAAATTCACTTTCATTCGAAACGACATGGCACAAGGTATTGTATACCCTCACAAAACTAAACTACGGCAAGCAAAAGGACATCAACAAAGAAAACTGCGAACGTTTCGAACAATAAATAACGACATAGTTGCTTGGCAACAAAATCAAGGGCACACATATATAATTCCCATCTTCCTAACTTACAATCAGAAAAAAAAGTCCTTGATTCTAATATACGAGTGAAGACAAAATTTTCTAACAACATAGAGAATTTCATAAAGGTGATAAATTTTTTCACATTGAATTTAAGCATGAAATAACGTCAAAGTTGGAGAGGAAAAGAAGTAAATTTTCTGTGTCCGAAAAAATCCATAACAAAAATATCCAAGATGACAACAAGACATGAATAAACAATAAATCTATCATAAAACTTGAAGTCATGAATACATCAATGCACAAAAAAACAATCATGTCGATCAGAAGTCTAAGGCTATGATAAACAATAATGATCTTATGTCATACAATCAAATTATCATAGTTTTTGGGATAAAATGGTACAAGCACAAAGATACAATAAACATTAAATGCCTGCGAACCAAGTTTGATAGCTCATCATTTATCGACGATATTAATTGGATAAGCAACGCTTTGTTGACATGATATAGATTTTGCAATGCGCTTGTATGCCACACAACATAAACTCAATATAACAATATACAAGTACACAAATATGAATTCATTTGTTCAAATCAACTCAAGTTATTCATAATTCAAACACCCACCATCTACATGATTCACGATTGGGAAACATCGCCCAATAGGAAACATTTTATTATCACAAGGGATACAGTCACCTCTTCCAAACATCCCTATTTTAATCATAGCAATTTTATCACAATACAAAACCACACACTTTCTGACAATTGGTAACTTTGGGAGACTGCCAGTCGCATAATATACAACACAAAAACTTTTGTTTGCGAAGATTTTGGTCGTATATTCCTCTTTCAGTGAGTTTGTTGGCCAGCTATTTAGCTTTCTTCTTTTTCAGGACTTTTTTGACCTTTGCCACCTTGGCTGGGACCGGTTGGGCCGGGTCAGCTGGAGCGGTCACAGGCTCTATAGGGCGGTCAAACTCTTGCATGGCTTCCTCAATTGCCGACTCCAGGTTGGGGTTCATCTTTCGACCCCTGGGATTCAAACAGGAGTTTTTTAAATCAACATTCACATGCATATACATGTTCGTACATTTTCCAGAACATTTAAAATGAATTCGATGAAATATCAACCCTTCTGCCCTTTGTAACACATCTCGAACAAAATACATCCATCCATCCTAAATATTCATGCATAATATTCCCCTTTATATTATGAATGACACCTGCATACAACGCCCCCGAGGGAAACTTACTTTCTCTGTTTGAGGCAGGCGCTGTGGTGAGCTTCCAGTCCCTCGGACAGCGTCTTGAGCAAGGACGGCTCCACTTGACTGTGAGTGTGCATCCCGAACCATCGCACCCACAGCTGTTAGAAGGGCAAACATCAATACATGCATTAGACACAAGTACCATATCAAGTCAGAGATGATACAAGTGGGCTTTAGTTCCACAACAGTAACCACTCTTACGCTAAGATCAGAGCAAACAAGTGATGACGCATTGATTGTTTATCGAAAATGAATAAATGTTCCAGATTTTTTTTCAAGATGATACAAGTTGATTCTAGGTGACACAAGTAGATAGCCCTAAGTACATTCACCCAATACACATACTGTTGTTATTGATCGTGATGGAACAGACAAGAGTCAGCTTTCTATATCAGTTGTTTACTTTCATGATGGTATGACATATTATTGTGTGTACACTCCAGACAGCTAAGACATCTAACCTTGTCTGGTTCGGAGGTCGGGCTGCGTGGGACATCACTGTGTGGTACAAGCTTTCCTGGCCATGAGGGGAAGTTTTTGATGGGTCCCCAGATTAACTCGCCAACTTGGAAGGACTTCTTCAGAGGTGGGTCAACCGACGGCTTGAGGAGACGTTCTACTTCCAGCTCTGCAGGGATTAAATCCACAGTGTTCATTGTTCACAGATTTAGATATTGCATCTTATCACAAAAGCAGAGTAATGTGATAATTTTGTGAAAAACCAACAAATTGGAGAATACACCGATTCTGAAAAAAAAATTCTATGAGTTATCAAAGACCATACCGTTGTGTTTGACGTTGTCCACAGCTGCCCGTTTAGCTGCTCTCCGCGGAAGTACGTTCTCCAGCTCCGAACGAATCGAGCGTCGGGTCTTCATGTGTACCGACCCACTACGCACATGGTTCTTGGCACCCTCAGTGAACACCTTACCATCCAGATCTGCTGTCCTCTTCTCAAAGCCACCATGGCTGGTACAGTTCAGGTCATTAGTTTCGGGGGAGGATGTAAGCAAGTTGGAACAGCGGATTGAAGGGCTGTTCCCGTGTCTAACCTCATCCCCCTCTGAAGACACCACGCTTTGAGACGAATCAGATGACTGGTTTGCTTCACCGTCTGAGGACCCGCCCACACTCCCAGACTTCTGTTCTTGAGTATCTCCACCCTCTGCTGGAATAAAAGCCTGCTTTGGGCCAGCTAGTGTCGGAGCCTTAAGCTTGAGGTCGTCGTGGGGGAGAGTGGGTGACGGAGCCTGGGTCTGGGGGAAGGGATCCTCTGTGTGAGAGATCTCTGGGGATTTGTTGTTGTTGATTGAGAGCTCTTTGCGCACTGGCGACTTGTTGGCACGAGGCGACTCTGGGTAGCTCTTTATATGAGTGTTGTTGAGTCGAAGTGAGGCTCGTAGGATCTTCTTGCTTTTCTGGTGTAATCTTGTGCGCCTGTTCTTCTTTATACGTGCTCCTCTTCCCTTGATTGGGTTATCAATGTGATCTATCACAGAAAGAGCTGGTGGATCTTCAGACTTTTCCCGGACAACTTCTTGTGTCATCAATTTGACTGATTTCTCGGAAGACTCAATGCTCTGCCCGTCAATCTCCTTGGAAGCGTCTTCTCGGAAGTCTACTTCATCTTGGTGCATACGGAAGTTCTCCTCCAAGTGTTTGTGGAGAACGGCCAGTGCGGGAAGCATCTTCTTTCTCTCGGCATCATGATCAGTGGAGAGGTCTTTAGCCGAGCCTTCACGCGAGAGAATGGGCATTGACTGGGAGTCGGAGAGGGAGGACTGTGACAGGTCGCTGAACGTCACTGGCACTGATAGGTAACTCAACGGCTGGTGGTCTTTGGAAGGTGAGGTGATTTTGTCTTCACTGGTGTTGTCCACATTTGAATGTTTGAGTTCATCTTCAGTGGAAAGCTCTGACGTATTTGATTCACCGCTCTCTGAAGTACTCCTGTCTATGTGGATGTCGGGAAGGTCTTGTTTGACTGATCCCTTGCTGACACTGGTTTCAGCAAACTGCGGTTCAGCACATTCCTTTGATCTTAACGTTGACTTCGCATCGATTTCTTCCCTTTGCGTATTATCTACTGTATCTGTTGCTGAGTTGCAAACATTCTTGTTTTGGTTGATTCCACTTGACTGCTTTGTGATACCTAGGCGTTCCAAAGCTTCAGATGTTGTTGGTCCAAAGGTCTCCTCAGGGTGACTCTCCGCCGTTGTCCCATAGTCCCCAGAAGTCCTGTAGCCTCCCTCCTGCTCATCATCTTGGCCGGCTAGTTCCAGCGTCTCTTGTAGATCATCCTCATCGGCGAGAATTCCCTCGTTATCCACTAGAAGTCGTCCCCCACCTTCAGAATCTAGCAAATCCGAGCAGCTGTCTTCCGTTTGAACAGCCTCCGTCTGTGTTGAGACAACGTTGGAGCTCGGTCGAGGTGACTCAAGATACGGGGAGATTTGTCCACCACTGCTGATGCTTACAGCCGAGTTCATAGCCATGAGGGACACGGCCGACTCTGAACTGGGTGCAACGGGTCCAGCACCAGGAAATATGGGTATGAGAGCATTACCGACTGCACCGAGAGGTTGGATGAACGTCCCTGCGGCTGGAGCGACTCCCTGCACTAGGACATTGTTCTGGATGTGAAGGCTTTGGACGACCGTTTGGACAACTTGAGTGTGAGCCACTGGGCTGACTTGCTCCGAGACTCCAGCGTTTGCAATCTTTTGCCCACCATCAGGAGAGCTTGCTACAGGCATCTGAATACTCTGCACAAGGCCTGTGTTTGGGTCAATCCCGACCATGTTCGGCATGAAGCTCACTGTCTGGATGAGGTTTGTAGCTTGACCTTGGGCAATTGCTATTTGATCCTGTGCCTGTGTAGTGATGCAAACTTGGGTGAGATCTTGGCCCTGGATGAGTTGGTGTGGGAATGCCCCACCTTGCGGAAATACCAGTTGTTCTGAAGTCTGTTCCAGGACTTGGCTCTGCTGTTCAATGAGCACAGACGACTGGACTCCTTCCGAGTATATCACTGCCTCTTGGCCTTCCTGGGTACTATCCCCAGTGCCATCAACATCTTCTAGATTGTCATCGGCTCTGTCCTCTGCCTTTGCCTCTGAGCTGTCTGCAGTACATGGGTCAGAAGCTGCCACGTCCACATGGTCTTCTACAGCTCCAATGATTGCATCAGGGTGAGCTGACTGTTCAACAACATACCGAGAAACCTTGACCTTCTTGCCCTTCTTCTTCTTCTTTTTCTTCTTGGCATTCTTCAACACAACCTTCATTTTGAGTGTTCCAGTCGTCTGTGCATGTGAACTCTCCAAATTTGCTGATGATTGAAGAGTCTCCGCCCCTTGTTCAGTCAAACTGACAGCTTCAACGATACGAACTTCCTGGCTGGCTGCATCGGTCACCTCGAACAAAGCCTTCGGATTTTCCTTCCTGCTTTCAGTGGAAGTGCAAGATTCCTCGTTATTGCAATACTGTCCAGCGTTCTCATGCGTCTGGCACTTCTCTGGGCTGATACTTGGGACAGGATGAGCAGAGCTCGACGACTCAGTGGTACTGACAGACGGTGTCTGGGAGCTCACGGTCGGAATCACCTCAGTAATGGAGTTGGTAACTGCGGTGACTGCTGCTACCGACAGTGGAGGCATCGGTGGATTGACCACATTCGCTGGTTGCGATGAGCTGTCTGTCTGCTGCTGTTGCTCTAAAGTGGACATTAGCAGAGTTTCGGACACGCTAGCAGCTGGGTTTACGGGCAACACGTCACTCACCGAGACCCGCGCAAGGTGGCTTATTGCTCGAGCTCCTGGGTTCCCAATTCCCGATATCAAGTTCTGCACCATCTGTATGGGACTAGCAGTCAACTGCTGCTTCAGAGGATCACTGCCCAAAACTTGGCTGGCATGGGCCCCTCCCATTCCCAACATATGTGGATGACCTTGGTTTTCTGAGGTAGCGATTCGGTGATGTGGATTGACGTCTTGTACGTTCTTGCGAGTGGCTGGATCTTGCATAAAGAGTGGCTTGTTTTGGATGCAGTTCAAGTAGAGCGAGTCGCTCTGATTGGCTGGAGTGCTCACCATTAGGATGCCACCTCCGTTTACGATACCACCCTCCTGGAATGCCTGTTGGTTCTCGATGTTATGATGGTAGACAATACTCCCACCACCGATCTGTTGACCACCAGGTGGAACATGCCTGATTGGAGCAGGACCTGATGGGACTTTGAACCTGTTCATGCGTAGGGAAGTACTCCAGGAGTTGAGCGGAGTTTCAGCCATGGCCGATGTTCGCCCAACAGAACAAGGCTGCACCAAGCGTGCCCTAGCTGAGAGCAAGCAGCTAGCTGGGAAGTCCTTCGAAGACCCATCAAGATCTTGGGATGTATTGTCGCCCTCACTGTGCAACGATTCCACGGCGCTGCGTGAGCTGGGCCGTGATTGGCTGCTCTCCTGACTCAGAATTCCAGCTAATGTATCCTCCGCAGCTACTGGACTTCTGCATCTAGACGTCAAGTCTCTATGTGTCTGTTCTACTGATGTCAGAGCGGCATTTGGGGCGTTATGATACATGCAGGAATCCTTGTTGTAGCCCCCGTGTGGCAGTCCCTGTGGGGTCATGTATTGAGCCTCACTCTCCAAACTGGACTGAATCTTACTGGTCATGATCTCTGCCTGTTGGGCAAGAAAAGCTGCTGGGTTTTCCATGAATGACGCTGATTGCATTGGAAGTTGTGTACCTTGGAATGGGCCACCCATGGCCATGTGAGGTGGAAAATGTTTCTGGGTAAACTGGCGAACATCGACATTGGGGCATGGCATGTTTTTGTCCAAGACACCAGCTAATGCTTTGTTCATGTCTTTTTTCTTTTTCTTCTTCTTTTTCTTCTTTAGTGGTGGAGGTCCATCAGGTCCCGCAGAGGTCTGCTGAAGATCCTGTACTGGCTGGTTTGTCGAGTTGGGCGACAGGAGGTGCGGACCAGGAGTCTGTGGTGTCAAACTCCGTGTTCTATAAGGCCCCATCGTCGGGCTCGGACTCGAGTGATCGTAGAAGGGTGGTGGTGATCGTAAATCGCCGCCCTTATTCAAGTGGAACTGCCCTGGTGACGGACTGCTATGTTGTGATGGGGAACTCATGTTGGGAGATGTCATTCCAAACCGAGCACCGCCGGCATTCCTAGCAGCAGCCGCTTGTGCCTGCATCTGTAGCTGTAGACTGAACATTTGGTTGGCTGGCGGCATGCACCCGCCATGTGGACCGAAGTTCATCGGGCTTTGTCGGAGTCCTGAAGGAGCGTGTCCCTCAGGCATCTGTTCAGGATTGTGGCCCATCTTTTGGCGAGCTCCCATGAGCATCTCAAACGGATTTTGAGGTCGGTGCATGGACATATTTGGCTGATAATGTTGAGGTGGTCGATGCATTGGACCTGCGAACCGGAACCTGGGATCAGTTGGGTGATGGTCTCCCATCATCATTTGCTGCTGCAACTGATGCTTGGCCACATCTGAGGGTATGCCTTCCATTCCCGATGGCCCGAGGTCACGAGTCTCTACTTTGATTGGATCACAGCCAGAGAAGGACGTCGCCACTTTCAGCTCTGGATTGTGGAGGAAGGGGTGGTGGGCGATGGGGCCCTGGTGGCTGGGGAAGTGTGGCTGGGCGCCTGGTCCGTGGGGGAGGCCGTGCACTGCTGGGTCCTGCTCAGGAGGCACGCTGCCCAACATCGCTGAATCCCCAGGGGATCCACTGAGTTTGGACTTGGATTTCTTCCGTTTACCATGCCCTGGGAAATAAAATCAGTGAAGAAGACTTAACTAAAGAATGGATTTTATAGGAATCATATCATAGCATGAGATACCATCATCATTGTGAAACTTAAATATGTAAATGCTTCATCCTATCTCAACTACCTTTCTTGCCTTGACTGAGAGCCTCCAACACCTTAGAGGCTGTCTGACGCATATCGCCGAACTGCCCCGCGGTGTTCAAGCCTCCAGATGTTTGCAGTGCTGCCATAGCAATCAATTTCCGCTTGTGATTGCAGAGTCTCTTAAGATCACTCTCTCCGGTAGTCACCTCACAGTCGACTGTCCAAGGTCGTGCTGGGACACCAAGGTCGAAGTTGAAGGTCGTCTCAAGGTGGAGAGGACAGCTGAGCCCACACTTGCATGTGCCATCCGATGTGAGGTACTCAACCACGGACTGTAGAGAGCTCAGGCGTGTTTGGGTCGGGCTGGGAAAATTAGGTGGACAGGAGAAAGTATATCAGAACACTTCAGAATTGAACTGCTGGGTTTGAAATGCACAAGGGAAGCACACTTTGCATACATTTAAGAGCTTGTTGAGAATATATTATTTATAATTCAACCTCATAAGTAGTTTTATATGTACATGAATCAGAACAAGCTCATGAATTTCTTGGACAGCAAAGGTAACGACACATATACTATCGATACATAAAACAGTTGGCTTCTCGTTAATATCATTGCTATAACTTAGAAAGCTGGTATTTTCGCCAAACCATGAATGATTACTTCCCGGACTGTGTCATGAGATTATCTGTTTTAGTATATTTGCAATTTTCATTTGCGAGGGGCGTTCACTTGCATCATTTGTAGTATCAACAGGGAGTCTTATTCCACATGTTCATTTATCATACATGTACTATACACTATATTGATAGATCTTTGGGGAACACAAAAAACTGTTTATAAAAAGTGGAAATCTCATTTCGGAAAGGTATCATCTTTCACATTACAGGGGTTACTGTATACATCATCTAAAGTGATATTTTTCAACATAATTTCACCAGGAAAACTTGATATAACTTGGTATGTAACCTGATATGCAATCATGACAATAATGTCCACTATGAATAGAAGCGTGTAGGAGTTTTGGGGTTTTATTAAATTATAAAACATGATTGATAACATAAATCTTAAACTAAACGCTCCGACACGAATAAATGTCAGTAGTTGTACAAGTTTGTTTAATGTTTTGAAGCTTATTATGCAACAATTTAGGTTGGCCAGGTCCAGAAATGTGCAAAACACGCCCAGCATAAATCATAATTTCCAAGGCTTTTATTGTATTCATCTCGCTTTTTTTGTGAAACTTTTATTGTTTGGCCATGCTTCAGTGATCAAGCCACCTCCTGAGTGCCACAAGAAAAGCATTCATGATTATTTTATGGCCAATCTTTGTCAATCTGTGGTGAAATTTAACCACGAGATGAAAACCATCAGGCAGATGGAACTGTAAAATTTATAACTCCTGCTATGTTGATGGATGGTGATAAATTGCGACCTGATCTGAAACCACCAAATTCTCCTGGTTGGTATCAGGAATTTTCCACGAAAAACAAACACAGAAATGATGAAACCTGTGCTATACGGTGATGATCAGTCTTGACTGCTGATTTGACATGCAACAAATTAGATACAAGTATCGATACAATAAACTTCAACAGATATGCTTCAACAGATATTAAGCTTTTTTTCTTTCATGTTTACTGATGTTTATCAGTAAATCGCTTCAGCTTATTTAATATATCTGACCAGTAGTTTTTATCTACCTGTAATAGACAACAGTTCCTTTCTCCGCCACACGCCGCCACCCGAACGGAATTGTGAGCACAGAGGGACGACTGGATTGACTAGAGGAAGGAGCCGCGTTGGGGCTTTTGTGGTCACTGACCGGATCTACCACAGGCTTCGTCTCTGGGCCCACTTGTTGACATCTGGGCTGAGTCCGTTCAGGTATGGAATGGTCTTTGTCAGGGGTCAACGTTAAGTTACTTTTGGCATCACAAGTTGGGTTATTGCTGGTTGAGTTTTCCTCCATGTCGGCAGAGGTTAGCTCCGAAGGTTCTGAGTTTGGGCTTGATTTGGTTGACACAGTATTCCCAGAAGCATTGTCACAAGTGTTTCGCGAGTGTTCGGCCGAGTGGCTAGAGTTCAATGTGTCACTACACCGCGTACTGAAGGTATCACTGTGGCTAGAGGTCGGCGTACCTTGTGGCGAGCCGGACATAATCGTCTGCGGGCTGGCGATGGTCATGTGAGCCGCCTGGCTGTTAGCCATCGTGTAGACTGCTGTAGGACTTTGTATGGAACTAACAGTCGCTGGCAGCTGGCAGGGAACTGCCGTGGAGTCACTTTGCAGAGTTGAGGAGTCACTAGTGTCAAGCTCAGGGCTTGGGTAACCTTGTAGTGCCTGACTGTAAGGAATAGTGGGGCTGTTCTGTAAACTCTGTTGCGAGAACTGCTGAGTGCATACTGTAGGTTGCGAGTATTGTACACCAACTGCTCCTGCAGGTCTCTGATTTGGGATTAAGTGTCTATGTACTTGCTGTTGGTAATGCTGGTGGAAGGCTTGTTGTTGTGGCTGTTGATGTAATTGATGCTGTTGTTGTTGTTGGGATGCGTCTCGTGGTTGGCCATGCTCACTCAGTCCGTACTGCTGGACTGCATGCAAGTTTGGACGTTGCGTCGGCGCGCCGTGTTGACTACTCATGTGTTGTGAACCTTGGACACTCATGACGACACCTTGCCCTGCCCCTGGAGACATAACCATGCGTCTGACTTGTGCCATCTGGCCCGGCCCTCGTGGACCCCCAACCACCCCGGTCGGGGACATCATTGCCATACGGGGGTTGCCATGGTTCCCAGGGAAGCTGACATGTACTCCGCCAGGTGGTGAACTGAGGGGCTGAGTTGAGTTGTTCTGGAACCACATGACTTGATGAGGTGGGGGACCTCCCGGACCTCCCCGAAACATCATCTGTCCCTGAAACTGGCCGCGGCTTCCGGGCTGGTTGCTCCTGGGTGGATGGCTTCCTGGACCGCCACCAAATTTCCCCGACTGTGGCGTGCCTTGAACTCTTGTCAAGCCATTCGGTGAATACAAGACATTTTGTGGACCATTGAATGCTCCACAGTCACTAACATATCCGCCTTTTTTGGCCAGTCCACTGAACTGGCCAGGAGCTGCCGGCATTGCTATTCCCTGAGGCTGATTTGCTGGGTATCCATGAATACCTTTGTTGTGAAATGGAAGACCCTGATTGGGTGACAGTATTTGTTGTGGTGGCACCTGGCCCCGGTACATCCCATGTTGCTGAGGCTGGGGGGCCTGGTTCTGGTAGCAGGGCTCGTTGCCATGGCTACTGTAGTAGGGTTGGGATGGGGCAGGTTGGTAGCCTGGGGCTGGGCCAGACCCAGGGGGCTGACCAATGTTCACTCCCATCTCCATACTTGAGGCACGGTTGTTATGTCAATGCATCAAACATCAGTTTTCAGTCTTTTTCTGGTACTGGCTGACGATCATGTCTTGCTCGTACATTCCACTGAAAGCAAAATTACAGAAATTAATTCATTGACAAGTAAATGCAACATAGGCTAATCAATTCTGGAATCGATACAGGTATGGTATTGTACATACAATCATCTGGGCAAGGTTACAGCATATCACTAACTGGCAACACATACATATACCCTCACTGCAATACATCCAAGAGTTTGAAAATTTAAAATTTAGATTGGTGATGTAATAAACTGTGATATTATAGAACGGCGAGTATTAAAGTTTGAAAAAAAAAAAAAAAATTGGATACATGTGATTGCACAATCTGGCAGTTAAAGCCCAAATGTACGCCTATAGCATGCTTCATTTATATTGACTACATGTACGAGGCTACACATGTGATAAAGTTATGGACAAAACATTCATGCATACAAATATTACATGTAAATATGACCACGACTTTTTTTATTAGAGATTTGGCATCATTCAATTCACTTCCAAACTATACTGTCTAAATTGTGGTTAAACCTGCCAGATTGTGGTTTTGTTTGTGGTTTTATGACAGCTCAACTTGGAAATGAGGTCAGCTGCTAAAACATCTGCAGTAGGGTCCTGCCGGCCCGGAAAAAATTAGTACTCACATACTGGTATACTGTCATTTATATTATTGTGACAGACAATGTGGGTATTGGTATTGTGCAAGTATATAAGAGTACATGTATATATTTGAAAAATAATATGGCGGGAATAAATGTCCCCTGTCTTAGAGCATGCTCAAAGACAGAGACTAGGCTCTAGCTCTGATATAATTATGAATATTGCAAAACCTGGGCATACTGTTAATGTTCGAGTGACAAGTAAAAATTAGAAATGTGGTGATTCCAGAATGTATGACTGGAACTATTGAATGATCAGTGCACACTAACAGGGACCAAATTGATGTCCCACAAAATATGACTTTGTCATTGGGATACTTGAGGGATTTAACATGGGCGATCTCAGACATAAGCTGTGCTTGGTTGCAAACTTGTCACATGGGGCAGGTAGCATGGCGTTCATTGGTGGTTCCAATATTTGCCAGACTGCCCTGAGTGGCACTTTACGAGTGCATGTACGATAGAATGCAACTCTAGTCTCTATGGGAAAACACCACTAATCAACGCCACTTGAAAATGTGACCAGTTTCCAACCAATCACAGGCACAGCTGTCTCAACTGTCCATGTAATGCTTCATGCGACCCACACTGTATCTCACAGGAGCTCCTTGTCATTTATCATAGATCTAATCGAGATGTTTCCCTTATTCCTGCACAAACATGCTTAGATCCGTTAGATCTAGATAGTCCAGTTAAGTGATATAGGTAGCAAAAAACAACAACACTGTGCGATACCTACAAGTAACTCACAAAACAGGCAACGCAATCATTGAACATATGGGATACTAGTAGTCAAGAATACACACTGAACACTGATGGCAATAACTGCCCACACATCGTGACAATAACACTAAATATATCTACATCTATTCTACCCATTGAATGTCAAGGGATCAGCAGGTTATCAGGTTATTACGTCAACTCGATTTGGGCGTTTGTGTACCAACTTTCGGTTCGAGCTTTGCGAAATCACAAGCAACTGTCAAATCGCATATGACTGTCAAATTAGACCCTTTATTTGCATCAAATTGCATCAGTTTCATGCATATATCGCCTACCAGTTAAGCCGCTAGAATATATGCGATGCTTTTATAGTTTCTGCATTGGCACAATTTCGCGCAATCAGGGAAATGAGGGCATATTTTGAGTCAAAGTGAATAAGTTTCATGAATCTGGTGCGAAATGGCTCCTTTGCGCATGCGTAATGCTTGTCCCTGTAAATCTCGCGATGTCGCTGATAATTTCGCGAGACAGGCACGAGATTTCAAAAACTAGAACTGTATTTATATAAAATTCACTCACAAAAAAAATGTTAGAAAAGTCACCCAAGTTTATGCCAACGATATATTGTTTAATCATCAGTAAAAAAGAATGAGATCCAGCAAAATATAAATTCCTTCAAATGTTCAAGCTAGCGTAAATGTAGGCTATGTCACTGCTAACGAACAAAGGCAGTTTAAAGAATTCCTGCTGAAGTTTAAATATGTTTTTTTTTCTCATTCAGATTTCAAGTTAGGCCATACCGACCTTGTCAAACATCGCATTGATCTGATCGATGAAAACCCGATAAAGATTCCAACAAACCTGTATTCTGAAGTGAGAAAGTGCCTAGATGAATGCTGGGATAATGATGTGAATCAACCTTTACGAAGAGCATGGGCTTATCGAAGTCTGTATAGTGCTCCCCCAGGGATGGAAGTCTGTGTTGACTCCAGAAGACTGAACCATTTGACGAAGAAAGATGACTACTACATGTCGTCGATTGGCGAGATGCTGGACAGTGACTTTCATGTCTTGATCTCAAGATGGACTGGTGTGCCAGGTTCAAGAGAGCCACAAGCGAACGACATTCACCACTGGAACCCTCGGTTTTCTTCAATCACAAGGGATAGGATTCTCCAATTCCCCAGCGACGACCCAGAGTCTGATGCAGCAGCTTATGTCAAGAATAAACCTGGAAAAGTGTCTGGCGTAGTCTGGAATATCACGAAGACATAATCTTATTTTTAGTTCTTTTTGTAATTTGTGGTGATCATCAATCGTCCTTAGTGCAGTATTTTTAGGACTGTAACCGCCTGTCACCCTGTCCCACATGTACTCTAACTCCACATAGGCTACATGAGGGTTGATATGACCAATTATTGGCTGCATTTAAATCAATGTTAAATTGGGCAACTTCGGGTGTGCGTTTCACCTTCCCCCCAAAAAATTAGGGCTTAGCGGTTGACAGGGTGTGATAGTATAATCATAGTACTTCAATAAAATCTAGGTCACTATAGAGCATGATAGTACCAATTTTTCATAAAATGACGTTGAACATGACCCCTGTCAATTTAGCTCGTTTTCAGATCGCAATTGCCGACATAGCATACATTCAGCAAAACCTTTCTCTACTCCAAATCCCAGGAAATACCATCGGAATTTCTGCTTTTCCCAAAACCAGACTTCCACACACGCAAAATAAACCAGCACGTGGATCAATATCGCTTCGCGTTGTCTCCCTAGGCAACCATACATCTGGCGAAATGACGTCACTTAAAACGGAATCCTCAATGTGTCAGGCATCCCCAGGTCTATTCCTGGCTTCTAACCTTAACACATGTTCAAACACGCTCAATGACTTGCACATAGTCACACACCACGCGCTCTCATAAATAGGCCTACATGTTCACATTCCAGGAACTCACTTTCCAGACAATTGTGGCGATTCTGCCCAAAGATCACGGCAGGAGATTCCTTGTAAACACTACTGTTGTTTCTGGCCGCTTCGTGTTCGAAGCACGTGCGTCGCTTAGTGACGTATTGCTTTTATCGATCCACTATACTGTATCAATGGCTTTACGTCATCCGTCGTCTTCGTGTGTGTTCGGAGTTGTCTGAGAGCAAACAGAGCGAGCGAACAATGGGTGAGCTCAGCTATGAGCTCCTTGTCCCTTCTCGGCTAAGGGGCCCGTAAGGCCTCAGGGACGACTTCCAATAGGGAGCCCAGGAGGGGGACCATGATGATTTGGGGCTCGTCCCTGTGCTCACCGGTCTCTCACCCTGGGATGGTGCGACACAGGCTCTGGCAGACCGTCGGGCTGTCCAGGGTTCTATCCCTGCGGCAGTGCCGTCGGCGAGGCCGGCCAGCAACATGCCCATGTGCGCAAGTTCTGTGGTGCCGCTCCCATGGCATCACAGGCTCCGCACATGGCTACATTACCATAACTAATGTATATGTTGTATGATGATGATGATGATGATGATGTTGGTGATGAGGGATATTATGTGTTATGATGTGATGTATGACGGCCAGACTCGTCCAGACGGGCTGTTACCTGGTTGTAGTTTTAGTAATTACCACGCCCGCCCCGTGCGCCCTGTGCGCCATGGGCATCGAACGTTACACAATATAAGACATCACGTGATTCACGCAGCCTATGAAGACACGCCACCTGCATTTCGGCGAGAGAAGTACAGACACCTGCACACACACCGACTTGTCCCCTTGCTTAGTGTGATTTGGAGGTTGCTGAATACAGACGTATATAGAGTCTAAGGAGAATATCTATAAGATTGTGGAATTAACGTTGCTGACTTGGATAAATTGTAAAGGACTTAGATTACAGATAACAGAATTATTAGCGGTGTGACTGTGTTGCCGTAAAGGCGCCATCTTGATTTGTGCCTTGGATTTGTTGTCGTGCCAAATAAAGATCTTGTGGCTCAAACACAGCGATTTCGTCTTATACAGTCGGAATAGGTTTAGTGGAGCCTGAAGAAATCCAAATCTCATTACATTGGCGCCATGACCAGGATCCCGAAGCCAGTCTCTGATATATAGTGCTAAAAACATTCATTTGGATACATACCAAGAACACTCTAAGGTATGTCGTAACCTCCAACTGTGCCCCCAAGGCAAGCCATCATCGCTACGTCACAGACAGTTCCAGTGCGATGATGAAATAACACTGATTTATGGATCGCCTGGTTATCACCGTGCTTCGTTGAGCATCCTGCATGCCAAATGTATGAACTGTCGGATAGCTGTTCAACCCCAGCAGAGACAACTGAGGGATACGCCCTAAACTTCCTACGTGAAGATCAAATCGAGCCAGAGTATACCGTGACTAAAATCATCAATGCCAATGCATGATCGTACTCCACCACGCCGGCGAAGCCAATCCTGCTAATTGACAATATGAGCCTGCTCAATCTCAAAAGAACGTGAGTACCCACACACGAGCCAACCTGGACTCTCATTTGGTCGATGCATGGCTAGCGAATTAGAATGTGTCCATAACGATGCACCCGTCAAGTCAGTCAAGAATCAGCCAGTGGGTGAGAGAGTCAGACAATGTTGCAGAATCCGCCCCGCCAAGCAGTCTGTCGGTGAACCGACCATCAGTACCGTCCATAACACTGACGTGGCACGTGCGAAGACTACCACAGAATCCCCGGGTGCCTGCCAATCCAGCCGTGAGAGGGAGCCTGTCGGAGAGCCACTGACCAGGACAAGGGAGATCAACTGTTGAGTCTACCCTAGCGTCACCATGCAACCCAATGTCGCTTCGACGGCCATGCCACTTCTTCCCCTTCGAGACCACACGACGCCAGGACCTTGTGGACTCATGCCACAAGTGACGACGGACCCGACACCACAGGCGCAGCATCACCTGCCACCCGACTCGGGAGCGCACACCTCCGACACAAGCATCGCCGCGCTGTGCGGCTACCAAGAGACGATCACCATCGTCGGTCCACAACTTGCAATCGCAACTCAAGCCCAGTTCGCGTTGTCGAACCCGACAGGTCACCAGGAGCCACAGATAGGACCTCCGATCTTCCTGTCAAATGAGATGGTCAGCCAAATGGTCAGCTGGCAAGAACTTGTTGCGATTGTTTCTGAGCTGGTAGGGGCTCTGACTTAGCTTCAGCTGTCCTTCGATCAGACCCGGATGTACCAGCACGAGAGCTGGACAGCTTCATGCCTTTATGCACGAAGATATCCCTTAGGTGGAAACATCCATCTGTGCCTGGGCTTCTTACAGAAGAAGCAGTTAGCTGTTCGTCCGAGTGGTGAAGGTCAATCTCCACGAGCTGATGCGGTGGCTCCCCTTGGAGCACGGTTGGAGGTTGCGACATACCTTCTGAACTGTGAACGAATTAATTGTGAATTGTGATCGAATTAACTCCTTATCTGTTTATACAGCGCACAGTGATTACTTCGATCGACTTGTCTTCACAGACAATACTCTGAGTTAATGGGCCGTAGCATTAATGTGTTTCTCACACGAGCAACTTCACTTTCTATTCATTTTCATCCTGTTCCAAGGGTCGGGTTACCGTGATCATGGTAGGGGGAGATGTGTTGATAACTTATGTTGATGAATGTTTTGACAGGCCGTGTCTTGGTGTGTACAGGTTTTGGGTGTGACATTCCCTCGTTATTCTTTGGACATAGAGATGTTCCAGTCTGGGATGGGTACCTGACTCTGACGCAAAGCGACATGATCAGGCACATGTCGAAGCCTACGTGAGTACACTTGTTGACTTCCCCATCTATTAGTGGGGTTTACTGGTCACGATGGTGCTGATGCTGCAGAGATTTGCCATGCACTGCAGGGTTGATATGCAGCCCAACCCCAACTACTGCCCTCCACACGTGCCTGCTCATCTAGCGATCTATCTGAAGTACAAGGGCTCGGTGATGACCTTTGGGATCTGGCCAATGGCGCCGGAACTCTTTCGACAGTATTTGTCGAACCTCGATCCCGCCGAGCGCCTGGTCCAGCAAAGGATGGAGTATATCTGTGGAGCAACGGAGTCAGACAACGAGCGAAGCTGACGACCGGCTAGTGAAATCCGCATGCTGAATCCGGGAGTATGATTCTGATGATTCTATTTCGACTAGTCGATCACCTATCAGACCTCTGCCATGCGTGTTCCAATAACCAGCCGAGCCTCACCGAGCTCAATGCCAGCTAGCGTTCAAGACCCCACACCTGCCAGGAGCCAACCATCTGATGTCATGGCGAGGAAGGTAGTCGTGTAGCACCCGACAGCTTCTAACGTAACTGACTTTCGAGTCCAAGAGGGTCTTGTGCCCCCGCCCGAGGACTACCCTCCACTGCCGATCCACCCTTGACCAGTTTAGGAGAGTCCCACGACATCCTAAGACAATTCCAGCGAGCTCGAAGCCACCCTCGACAGGGGGGTTTGACCTGTCGCTTCCCCTCTGTGACATTGGTGGTGACACCGTAACACCGTAACACCGTAACCACCGTAACCATTGGTGGTGACACCATAACCTCCAACTGTGCCCCCAAGGCGAGCCATCATCGCTACGTCACAGACAGTTCCAGTGCGAAGACGAAATAACACTGATTTATGGATCGCCTGGTTATCACCGTGCTTCGTTGAGCATCCTGCATGCCAAATGTATGAACTGTCGGATAGCTGTTCAACCCCAGCAGAGACAACTGAGGGATACGCCCTAAACTTCCTACGTGAAGATCAAATCGAGCCAGAGCATACCGTGACTGAAATCATCAATGCCAATGCATGATCGTACTCCACCACGCCGGCGAAGCCAATCCTGCTAATTGACAATATGAGCCTGCTCAATCTCAAAAGAACGTGAGTACCCACACACGAGCCAACCTGGACTCTCATTTGGTCGATGCATGGCTAGCGAATTAGAATGTGTCCATAACGATGCACCCGTCAAGTCAGTCAAGAATCAGCCAGTGGGTGAGAGAGTCAGACAATGTTGCAGAATCCGCCCCGCCAAGCAGTCTGTCGGTGAACCGACCATCAGTACCGTCCATAACACTGACGTGGCACGTGCGAAGACTACCACAGAATCCCCGGGTGCCTGCCAATCCAGCCGTGAGAGGGAGCCTGTCGGAGAGCCACTGACCAGGACAAGGGAGATCAACTGTTGAGTCTACCCTAGCGTCACCATGCAACCCAATGTCGCTTCGACGGCCATGCCACTTCTTCCCCTTCGAGACCACACGACGCCAGGACCTTGTGGACTCATGCCACAAGTGACGACGGACCCGACACCACAGGCGCAGCATCACCTGCCACCCGACTCGGGAGCGCACACCTCCGACACAAGCATCGCCGCGCTGTGCGGCTACCAAGAGACGATCACCATCGTCGGTCCACAACTTGCAATCGCAACTCAAGCCCAGTTCGCGTTGTCGAACCCGACAGGTAACCAGGAGCCACAGATAGGACCTCCGATCTTCCTGTCAAATGAGATGGTCAGCCAAATGGTCAGCTGGCAAGAACTTGTTGCGATTGTTTCTGAGCTGGTAGGGGCTCTGACTTAGCTTCAGCTGTCCTTCGATCAGACCCGGATGTACCAGCACGAGAGCTGGACAGCTTCATGCCTTTATGCACGAAGATATCCCTTAGGTGGAAACATCCATCTGTGCCTGGGCTTCTTACAGAAGAAGCAGTTAGCTGTTCGTCCGAGTGGTGAAGGTCAATCTCCACGAGCTGATGCGGTGGCTCCCCTTGGAGCACGGTTGGAGGTTGCGACATACCTTCTGAACTGTGAACGAATTAATTGTGAATTGTGATCGAATTAACTCCTTATCTGTTTATACAGCGCACAGTGATTACTTCGATCGACTTGTCTTCACAGACAATACTCTGAGTTAATGGGCCGTAGCATTAATGTGTTTCTCACACGAGCAACTTCACTTTCTATTCATTTTCATCCTGTTCCAAGGGTCGGGTTACCGTGATCATGGTAGGGGGAGATGTGTTGATAACTTATGTTGATGAATGTTTTGACAGGCCGTGTCTTGGTGTGTACAGGTTTTGGGTGTGACATTCCCTCGTTATTCTTTGGACATAGAGATGTTCCAGTCTGGGATGGGTACCTGACTCTGACGCAAAGCGACATGATCAGGCACATGTCGAAGCCTACGTGAGTACACTTGTTGACTTCCCCATCTATTAGTGGGGTTTACTGGTCACGATGGTGCTGATGCTGCAGAGATTTGCCATGCACTGCAGGGTTGATATGCAGCCCAACCCCAACTACTGCCCTCCACACGTGCCTGCTCATCTAGCGATCTATCTGAAGTACAAGGGCTCGGTGATGACCTTTGGGATCTGGCCAATGGCGCCGGAACTCTTTCGACAGTATTTGTCGAACCTCGATCCCGCCGAGCGCCTGGTCCAGCAAAGGATGGAGTATATCTGTGGAGCAACGGAGTCAGACAACGAGCGAAGCTGACGACCGGCTAGTGAAATCCGCATGCTGAATCCGGGAGTATGATTCTGATGATTCTATTTCGACTAGTCGATCACCTATCAGACCTCTGCCATGCGTGTTCCAATAACCAGCCGAGCCTCACCGAGCTCAATGCCAGCTAGCGTTCAAGACCCCACACCTGCCAGGAGCCAACCATCTGATGTCATGGCGAGGAAGGTAGTCGTGTAGCACCCGACAGCTTCTAACGTAACTGACTTTCGAGTCCAAGAGGGTCTTGTGCCCCCGCCCGAGGACTACCCTCCACTGCCGATCCACCCTTGACCAGTTTAGGAGAGTCCCACGACATCCTAAGACAATTCCAGCGAGCTCGAAGCCACCCTCGACAGGGGGGTTTGACCTGTCGCTTCCCCTCTGTGACATTGGTGGTGACACCGTAACACCGTAACACCGTAACCACCGTAACCATTGGTGGTGACACCATAACCTCCAACTGTGCCCCCAAGGCGAGCCATCATCGCTACGTCACAGACAGTTCCAGTGCGAAGATGAAATAACACTAATTTATGGATCGCCTGGTTATCACCGTGCTTCGTTGAGCATCCTGCATGCCAAATGTATGAACTGTCGGATAGCTGTTCAACCCCAGCAGAGACAACTGAGGGATACGCCCTAAACTTCCTACGTGAAGATCAAATCGAGCCAGAGCATACCGTGACTGAAATCATCAATGCCAATGCATGATCGTACTCCACCACGCCGGCGAAGCCAATCCTGCTAATTGACAATATGAGCCTGCTCAATCTCAAAAGAACGTGAGTACCCACACACGAGCCAACCTGGACTCTCATTTGGTCGATGCATGGCTAGCGAATTAGAATGTGTCCATAACGATGCACCCGTCAAGTCAGTCAAGAATCAGCCAGTGGGTGAGAGAGTCGGACAATGTTGCAGAATCCGCCCCGCCAAGCAGTCTGTCGGTGAACCGACCATCAGTACCGTCCATAACACTGACGTGGCACGTGCGAAGACTACCACAGAATCCCCGGGTGCCTGCCAATCCAGCCGTGAGAGGGAGCCTGCCGGAGAGCCACTGACCAGGACAAGGGAGATCAACTGTTGAGTCTACCCTAGCGTCGCCATCGCGCCTGCCATGCAACCCAATGTCGCTTCGACGGCCATGCCACTTCTTCCCCTTCGAGACCACATGACGCCAGGACCTTGTGGACTCATGCCACAAGTGACGACGGACCCGACACCACAGGCGCAGCATCACCTGCCACCCGACTCGGGAGCGCACACCTCCAACACAAGCATCGCCGCGCTGTGCGGCTACCAAGAGACGATCACCATCGTCGGTCCACAACTTGCAATCGCAACTCAAGCCCAGTTCGCGTTGTCGAACCCGACAGGTCACCAGGAGCCACAGATAGGACCTCCGATCTTCCTGTCAAATGAGATGGTCAGCCAAATGGTCAGCTGGCAAGAACTTGTTGCGATTGTTTCTGAGCTGGTAGGGGCTCTGACTTAGCTTCAGCTGTCCTTCGATCAGACCCGGATGTACCAGCACGAGAGCTGGACAGCTTCATGCCTTTATGCACGAAGATATCCCTTAGGTGGAAACATCCATCTGTGCCCGGGCTTCTTACAGAAGAAGCAGTTAGCTGTGCGTCCGAGTGGTGAAGGTCAATCTCCACGAGCTGATGTGGTGGCTCCCCTTGGAGCACGGTTGGAGGTTGCGACATACCTTCTGAACTGTGAATGAATTAATTGTGAATTGTGATCGAATTAACTCCTTATCTGTTTATACAGCGCACAGTGATTACTTCGATCGACTTGTCTTCACAGACAATACTCTGAGTTAATGGGCCGTAGCATTAATGTGTTTCTCACACGAGCGACTTCACTTTCTATTCATTTTCATCCTGTTCCAAGGGTCGGGTTACCGCGATCATGGTAGGGGGAGATGTGTTGATAACTTATGTTGATGAATGTTTTGACAGGCCGTGTGTTGGTGTGTAAGGTTTTGGGTGTGACATTCCCTCGTTATTCTTTGGACATAGAGATGTTCCAGTCTGGGATGGGTTCCTGACTCTGACGCAGAGCGACATGATCACGCACATGTCCAAGCCTACGCTAGTACACTTGTTGACTTCCCCATCTATTAGTGGGGTTTACTGGTCACGATGGTGCTGATGCTGCAGAGATTTGCCATGCACTGCAGGGTTGATATGCAGCCCAACCCCAACTACTGCCCTCCACACGTGCCTGCTCATCTAGCGATCTATCTGAAGTACAAGGGCTCGGTGATGACCTTTGGGATCTGGCCAATGGCGCCGGAACTCTTTCGACGGTATTTGTCGAACCTCGATCCCGCCGAGCGCCTGGTCCAGCAAAGGATGGAGTATATCTGTGGAGCAACGGAGTCAGACAACGAGCGAAGCTGACGACCGGCTAGTGAAATCCGCATGCTGAATCCGGGAGTATGATTCTGATGATCGTGCATCATCTATTTCGACTAGTCGATCACCTATCGGACCTCTGCCATGCGTGTTCCAATAACCAGCCGAGCCTCACCGAGCTCAATGCCAGCTAGCGTTCAAGACCCCACACCTGCCAGGAGCCAACCATCTGATGTCATCGCGAGGAAGGTAATCGTGTAGCACCAGACAGCTTCTAACGTAACTGACTTTCGAGTCCAAGAGGGTCTTGTGCCCCCGCCCGAGGACTACCCTCCACTGCCGAGCCACCCTTGACCAGTTCAGGAGAGTCCCACGACATCCTAAGACAACTCCAGCGAGCTCGAAGCCACCCTCGACAGGGGGGTTTGACCTGTCGCTTCCCCTCTGTGACATTGGTGGTGACACCGAGAGTCATCTGGCATCGTGATGTCCGTCCACCTTGCCAGCCGTGCCAGTACCCTCCCAAGCCATGTATTTCGAGGAGGATAGCGGTGCACCTCTCGCGCCCCGAACTGTGCCATTACAAGGCGATGCCACTGATTGCGCCTATCTGAGAACCGCCGTGCACTGACATCAAGAGTTTTTGCCTGATTGAGCGAGCGTTCCCAGGTCAACAAGTGCTACCAGGTGAGAATTCGGGCATGCAAGGTTTCTTGCCCTGTGTGCTCGCTAGGGCAGACGATGTGATGGTACAGTATCTTCGCGCCATTAATGTACACACCTGTTAGGCGAAGTACAACAGCCTGTCGGTCAGGTTTGAGCGCCACGACCCCACTTTCCCTCAGCTACTCGTTGAGGAGGAGAGTCGCTTGCCAGCCAGGCTAGACTGCGTTGAAACCTTGATCCCCAATCTGGACCATGAGGTCAGAATTAATAGCGGTGTGACTGTGTTGCCGTGAATCAGCCATCTTCATGAGCCAAATGAGGAAGTTGTGCCTCAAACACAGCGCTTTCATTTTATACGGTAGGATATAGGTGTAGTGGAGCCTTAAGAAATCTAAATCTTGTCACATTAGGTTACCGTTCGAGGTGGTTGAGTCCAGTACTCCAGCCCCAGTCGGCTGATAGCGTGACCTGCCAGGGTGGAACACATGGCATGTGGTACAACAGGGCAAGTGCTATCGTCACGAAAGTCATGAGGTGATGTGAACTAATCCGGAGCAATCTTGTGCACACCACGATGGAAAAAATGAAGATTTTATATTTTATCTGCAAGTGAACTGGAAGCCACTGCAATATAGAGGTGACATAGTCAAATTCGTTCTAGCTGCAAAGTTGTGGACTTTCTGCATGGTCTGTATAAGACTGGTTAGCATACCTGCTAATAGTCCATTGCAATAATCTCTCCAAGTGAGAGTTCATCAGGGAATGCACAAGACTTTTCTTCTGCACAAGAATGCTCTGTATAGAGTTAATGTTTCAAAGATGGACGTATGCAGCTACACCTTTTTTTGAGTGACGTGTAGTTTCATAACAGGTTACTATCGGACCACGAACCAAGATCCTGCATTTTGTCTACTGCTCGACCTGGAATTCCACCTACTACAACGCTGTTGATTGAAAACTTGCTGAGTTGCTGTTTAGTGCCGAAATAGACGACATCTATAATTTGCATCATTCATTTTGAGAATGTGTGCTATTCCTTAATATTTTGTAAGGTCGCCTCCATTTGTTCAATGGTCTCAAGCACTGAATCTTGATCTATTACTTTGAAACTTAGATACTGTACAGTAGAAGCTGTTCGAAGATGGATCCACCCACAGATAGTAAGACATTAAGAGATTTCTACGATTCGTAGGTGTGATGATGGGGTTCATCAAGGATTACTCCAAGATCGCCAAACTGCTAACAGACTTGTTGTGTGAACAGGGTGTGACTAGGAAGAAGGGTCGGAAAAAGGCAAACTGAAGCCACCAGAGTTCGCTTGGAATCAGGAAGCCCAGACTGCTTCTGATGCCTTGGAGAAGGCACCACATTCATATTCGCAGTTCTCAACAAGCCATTCATTCTCCAAACAGAGAATGTCTGTTATTTTCTGTTCCACTCACTCACAATCCCTAAACATAGTCTCTTCACAGCTAAACTGGATGCCACAGGTCAACGCCGAGTACCAGGTTTGTCCTGTTATAACAAAGCTATATTATTACAAAGCTTACAATATTTTATTTTCCATGGAAGAATGATGTTCAGACAGACATTTTATTTCAGGTTGCCACTCCAGCAATAGGAAACTACCATCATAAAATCTCTGCTCATCGCTCAAGAAGTTGAAGGATACATCAAATCCTCCAGTATATCGCCAGCATAATAGGTAGCGCACATACCATAAAACGGATTGATTTTGGAGCAGTTCAGAAAGAAGACAGTGTTCAAGCGAGTACTTGAGCTGGGGAATGCCAGTGTAAAATATGACAGAGAAGGGCATTGTTAAGTAAGGTCCATTTACTGCCAAGTTGATGTACCAGTGAGACAAGTTGACCATCAAGTCCAACATGTGCCGATTCATTTCAGGTGGATTCAAGTTTAATGCAGTCGAGATTTTACTGCCCTGGATTCACCAAAAATGTGGACAACAAGGTGTATGGATGTAGAAGGTACCAGCATCATCAAGCACCCTTTGTAACCATGGAATCCACCCATCCATTGCAGCTGGTGTGTATTAACTTCCTCACTGTACAATCAAGCATAGGCTACGAGGATATCCTCGAGATCAAAGGTAATTTCACCAAGTTTGCCCAAGCTTTCCCACTCCAGGCCAGTCTCAGACCACTCATATCACCCGAGGGGGAACGTTCTATGTGAAAGATTCAACGATGGCACTTGGCATGCGGATGCTGATTGCCATGCTCAAAACTCTCAATACTAACAAGAAAGAAACTGGAAGGAACATGTTTGCATGGTATGGAGTAATTCTGTACTGACGATTGACATGCAAAATATGATTCATTTGTTCATGTATGTGGCACGTAACCATGTGCTTCTCTGATGGTGACTTATATCATGGTAATGTTTGTGAGCCAAAATGCTTGGTGTGGACGCACTTTGCCTGTGCTGCCAAAGATTCTCTCTCAATTGCAATCGAATGCAGAGAAACTGGATACGAGTTGGACTGAAATATGTGTGAACACCTATTGATGAGTTTGAGATATTCATCATATATGGATACTAACGATTTATTCTAAACTACTTGGAATTGCATTACATTCGATTTGGATTTACAGCTATAGCCAAAACAATGAACGCCATCAGCTATACAACAACAACACTCAAATATTTGGGGAAATCAATGAAACATGTCCCATTGGTCACTAGCCTGTACCATACAATCAAACAATTTGGATTATGCAAGTATTTGCCAACCCACAGGGGCTATAGAGGTGGGTTTCAACGATACAAGGTTATTATAACTGTGGTTATTGGTGAGCGGAAGGAGAGGCTGGCATCAAAACCAACATCAGCAAACGTCAACAATTTGACAGTGATAAAAACGAAATGCTGGACTCTGCCTGTGATATTGAACAGCAACATCAGATCTCTTGTTACAAAAATAGATGACCTGAACTGTGTGTGTCATAATACTAAAGCGGATGTAGTGTGCGTGGCCGAGACCTGGTGTACCAGATCCATCCCTGGCGATCCCGTTCAATTGGCTACTAATTCGATGGTACGACTACGACATGATCGACATGGAGGCACATGTGGGGGTGTTATCGCCTATGTCCGGGAGACACTGCCATGTAAAGTTTGGTCGGAGCTTCAAAATGATGCATTTGAGACTTGTTGGTTTACAATACAACCAACATGTCTACCTCGGAGAGTGACGTCACTGACTTTTGGAGTGATTTACCATCCGCCCGGGAACAACGACCATAATATGGTGGATCACATTGTCTCATCCCTAGACCACATATCCCACAAACAACCGAGAACTGGCATTTTCCTTGTTGGAGATTTCAACAGAATGAAAGATCATAGACTCAAGCAAACATATGGACTGAAGCAAATAGTCACCCACCCAACCCGACATGATGCTGTACTGGACTGCGTGTACACTAACATTCCTGAGTACCACAATGACCCCATCAGTATACATCAACTATGCCTTCCGATTCTAAATCAACACAATAGATTCATTCTGTGGGGGCATGAACACGATAAAAGCCCTGAATTTTTTGAAATTTACTTGATCACATTTCCGACTGAAATTTAACATTGGGTTAGATTGCCAACTTTTTTAATTTTTGAGATAGAATTCTGAAATTTTCTGGAAAATAACGGCATGATACCCATTTGAGAGAAACAAAATTTCAAGTTGATTCGATTATTCAAAACAAAACGACGGCCAAAAAGCGTGTTTCACTGGTGAATGAACTTGACTATAGTATTGAGGCTATTTACGAATTCTGTGAGTTCACAGCATGGTGTGTATCGTATCACAACCCTGGCTTGAAAGACACCAAGGAGTGAAACACTGATCAGGTGGGCTGGTAAGTTGTTCCAGAATGTTGATGTGGCAGGGAAGAAGGAGGCCTGGCAGATCTTTTTACGGCAGTGTGGTTGTCTGGAGGCGACCGCGTGACCTCGTGTTGCTGCCTGTGACTGGTGAAGTTAGTCCAGTGGATAACCATTGCCTTTGCTCTCTCCTGTGCGAAACCTGACCATCACAATTTATTTAGTGATCACAAGGGTGACACTGCTGGTGCACTGGTGAGCTAGAGTGTAACGATCTGCTCTTTTCTGGACCATCTCCAGTTCGTTGACCCTCATGAGGCATGATGCGACCAAACTGTTGACATGTACTGCATGATCAGCCTCACAAGGGCATAGCAAGCTGCCTTCACGATTTTTGTGGTCTTGCGAAGGTTTCACTGTAGGAAAGTCCCCAGTCCACTAGCTTATACTGCAGTGGTGTGGATGTGCTAGTTTTAGTTGAGGCGGTGACGAAGGTGCACACACAAGGTACTTGGCAATATCTACATTCTCCAGGACATGGTCGTGGACCTGATAGGTAACTCTGACTGGGCTATGCTTTTTAGCGATGTGTAGGACATACAAGATGGTTGAAATTGTATGAGCCAGTCAGATTCCAAACTTTGGAAGTTGCTCTGATTTGTCCGGATTTCAGCAGCAAATGTGGAAGTTGTTAATCGCTTGTTGTGTATGTAGCTATTTATGGCGTTTGTCAGTGGAAGAGGCATGATGGTCCCAATACTGTGCCTTGAGGGTACGCCAGAAGTGACATCTGTCTGCGAAGATGGGATCCCTCCAAAAAAAAGCACTTCTGGTCAGCCAGGAATAATCCAGAATGTTGCCTTCAATGCCAGAGTGGTCCAGCATCATTAAGAGACATCGATGGTTCACCTTGTCGAATGCTTTCACAAACTCGAGCAGGATGACGTCAATTTGTTTGCTGTCGTCCAGCTTATGCGTGAGGTTTGCACCACCAGTGTTAGCTGGGACTTGCATGATCTTTGTTTGTGGTAACCGTGTTGATAGGGGTGAGGATGCTGTATTTCTCCAGATGGCTCACAAGGTGGGAATGCAGGCTGTGATTCAGAAATTTATTGCATATGCTGCATATAGCTAATGAGACTGGTCTGCAATTGGTTACAGATAAGAATTTGCTTTTCTTAAACAGAGGAATGACATCGGCGTGCCTTCAGTCTGCTGGTACTCTGCCCCCCTGCTGCAATGACGTCTGGTACGGATGGGTCAAGATTAGGGAGAGCTCTAGCTGGGATATCGCCAGGGTCTGCTGCTCATGAGGGTTCGACCTGGACATGAGTTTCTCGCCACCTGCTTCGTTCACTGTAATTTAATTGCATCTTGGCGTGTGGCTTAATCCGGAGTACTGTGAGTGAGACCATCTGGACTTCCTAAAGGGGATTGCACCAGTGTGGTCGCATTTCCTCGTCTTGGTATAGATTCAGAATCGTTCGAGTCAAGTTCCGAACACACAATATCCATGACATGGTTATTATGCTTCGAGCAATTTTGTTCTATGGTTTTCTGTATTCTTCGGTAATTCTTACTAATCGTTCTGTTATACGTCTTCGCTACATTGTGCAAGCGGTGCGGTCTGTTTGAAAGTTTTGTGAAAGGTTCTGATCTATGGCTGGTTGAAGCGGCCTGTTGTGTGCTTTCGAGGTAGGTGTTGCTGTATGAGATGGATGACTTCATCATGAACCTTCTGCTGGTTATGTTTGTATTTGTGGTTGTATTTTGGTTTTGAGCTTTTTTTTTATTGTATTCTGTTTTCAGGTTACCGGACCTTGGCCTGATAAGCTATTGCCATGACATTGCGTCCGTCATCATCTGTCGTCGTCAGAGTTGTCTGTCGTCGTCTGTCGTCATCCAACATCCATCTACATTTTTTTCTTTGAAGTTCACGGTCGAATCTTTCTGAAAATTT
This sequence comes from Terebella lapidaria, assembly GCA_949152475.1. Classification (NCBI taxonomy): domain Eukaryota; kingdom Metazoa; phylum Annelida; class Polychaeta; order Terebellida; family Terebellidae; genus Terebella; species Terebella lapidaria. Next base: position 29,931,274 of record OX424567.1, read on the forward strand.
TCACAAAAATACTTGAAAATATTCTGACAGAAAAGTATTTTCAGCTTTTTTATTTTCGAATTTTTTCGAAGTGGCGGCCATTTTTGACACAAAACGGCCAGTTTTAGACTTTGACGGTCTTTTTCTCATAATCTGTTCAGTAATTTTTTCTGATTGATGCAGGAGACTCCTCATGTATGTACTTTTGTGATGTGTGATAAGTTTTAATGCCCTTAGATTGTTCGAAGTGGGCCATTTTGGCCCAAACATGGCCCAAATGTGACATTTTCCATGGTAAATTATCCTATGTTTTATGATGGGACACATTATTACTAATAAATCACTTAATGTTGAGATTGGGGATTAGGAATCAATTGTGGACATCAAATCGGAATATTCTCGTGACCTTGAATTTGACCTCTGAAATTTCCAAAGTCAGAGAGCAAAATGGCTAACATGTCGCTCATTATCAACTTTACAGCCCACGAATCGATTGTGGACATATAGGAAATGATATATGCCGCATATTCTAATGACCTTGAGGTTGATTTTCGACCTTGTTTTCCAGGTCAGAGCACAAAATGGCTAATATATTGCTTATTATCGAGCTCAGGAATCCACAGTGAACCTATAGGAAATAATATATGCTGAATATTCTGGTGATCTCGAATTCGAGGTTTGACCTCATTTTCTAGGTCAATGGACAAAATGACTAATATATATCGCTTATAATCGACTTTAAAGCTTTCGAATCCGTAGTGAACATATAGGAAATGATATATGCTAGATATTCTGGTGACCTTGAGTTTGCCTTTTGACCTCATTTTCATTATCAGAAAACAAAGTAGATAATATCTCGCTTGTTATCGACTCTATGGCTTAAGAGTCAATTGTGAACATATAATAAATGATATGCTGAATATTATCATGACCTTGAACTTGACCTTTGAACCTATTTTCAGGGTCAGAGCACAAAATGGCTTATATCTCGCTTATTTTCGAATTTACAGCTTAGGAATCAATCATGGACATATTAAGGAATTATATGTGCTGAATATTCTCATGACTTTGAAGTTGACCTTTGACCTTATTTTCAAGGTCAGAGCAAAACTGGCTAATATCTCGCTAGTTGTCGACTTTACAGCTTAGGAGTCAATTGTGAACATATATAGGAATGATATATGCTGAATATTCTGGTGACTTTGAACTTGATCTTCGACCTCATTTTCACGGTCACGTTTAATATCGACTTTACCACTTGAGAATCAACTTTTGAAATACAGGAAATGATATATGCCCTATATTCGGATGACTTTTAATTTGACCTTTTCAAGGACTTAATTTTCAAAGTCACAGGATAAAATGGCTAATATCTCTTATTATTGAATTAACAACTTAGCAATCAATTGTGGACATATAGAGATTGATATATGCTGAATATTCTCTGAACCTTGAATTTGACCAGTGACCTTATTTTCAAGGTCACTGGACAAAATAGCTAATATCTAAATATGAAACATATATTGTCCGGTATATCAGCCCTTGTTTTTTTTTTATAAATGCCATATCGTGATCGATGATTCCTGGATTTATTAGCATTAGGTCAAATATGTAACTGGGCAGGGTGGGGAAGTCAATAACTTGTTTGAAGTTGACTTGAATCTGCTTGATGCTAGTTGGACTCCTGACAAAGCAACTCATGATTATAGAAATATACACATCTATAAGCACTGAATATGCTTATGTGTTGTCAAGATGAAGCGCCAATCTTTCGAACAACTTTTAAGAGGTGAGGTGAGGCCAATGATTTCCAGGGTCAAGACGTGCATGAAAGAGCCTTCGAGTGCATGGTACAACGCATTGTTCAAAGTACAACTGAACTGGTCCACGATGAAAAGGATCTGGAAATGGAAACTAGGTTGATGGAAACGTATAAATGCTTAGTGAAAATCAAGCATTTGTTTACGAAAAAGCATGATCCACGTGAAAACCACAAAAACTATGGATGAGTAAATGGAACGGAGCCACCTTTTGAAGAAGCAACGACTTTGTCCATCCAGAAACTTGGTAGTTTTCTCGACAATATTGTTGAGCCAGAAGAAGACTCAATGGGTGAAGACATTGATCAACGAATCATGAATAACTGTACTCAATTGCCAATTCATTTCCACGAAATATAACTCTCGGATTGAAAAATCTGACGTACAGATTAATTTATAGCTGTAGGCCTAAATGGTAATTTTGCATGTGTAGTCTGGTGAACCGAAAATTACAAAACCAATGTGTATAGTATTATTCAATGTATTCGAGTGTAGATTTTATACCTAAATAAACATGGAAACGTCTATATCAATTGTTGTCAAAGTTGTATGCTGTTATGGACTCTATGGGTCAGTGTGAAAACTGCTGTAGTGTCCATTAAACAATGCGTGTGAAATTTGTCATGTTATATTGTACGTGGGACTATTCTTAAATGTGCGAATTGTGAATATCATTATATGCCTAATTTCGAACATTTCTCTCCTTCGACAAAATACATTCTTCTGCCACAAAAATATATTCTCGTATCACTTACATCTCATCTCTCTGACACAAATAATAACCATAGTACACATAGCAAAATATACATATGTAAGTAAAAATACACAACACCAAATGCACCCGAGCCGACTTCTTATTTTATCTCTTACCCCTCCATCATCTTTTTTTTTCGTTCAAATGCTCACCACACTTTATATCACCACAACAATAGCCTCACCAGGACTAGGAGAGAAGTCCCAGATCTTGAACTCCCTACATTTCATAATACCATACATATGCTCGTTCTCGAGATGATACCGAAAACCAGAGAGCCTGTGACTCACGGGCCTGAGGACTTCTACCCACAGGGCCGGTTTGCTAAGCTAGAACCTAAAATGCTTTTAAAAAGTAGAGTAGTTTTCATGTAGCGGCATAGGCATGTCTCAAGAGTTTCTTACGTAATTATGGGCTGGGGAGGGAGTATATCTTGATACGACTTTAGCCAGGACCTTGTCATTGGTGCAAATCGAAGGCGGGTACATCTGAGGCATATTCAGACGTCAGACATCACAAGACGAGAATGGAGACTTTGAAGGAACAGGAATTTGTGGCAATGCAGCCCTCTGTCCATTCCCACGATAGTGGAGTCCAGCCGCTCCTAACCATGGATGAAACACCCATGCAGCTGCAGCCTCCGGCTTATACAGCATCGCTCGCAGCAGGAGCAGCACAGCCAAGACAAGCGTCACCATTTAATGATGCTAATAGGAGACCTGGCACCATGCCCCCTCTACTCGAGTCACAGAGTGTAGCTACTGTGAGCGCTCCAGACGGGACTGGAGGCGCGGTGCCCGGTCCTAGCCAACAACAACCTGCAGTTGTGACAGTAGTAGAACAACAACCGGTCGCATTGAAGTCCCTCAAGAAAGAGATCCGCAGGTACAAGTCCTGTGCGATTGCCGCGACTGCGATTGCCTCCTCGTGCTCCTCAGAGCAGGTGAGTTAGACCGAATTATTTATGTATACAATTTCATATTTACCAAATCGGTGGTAATATTTGCCTCAGTGATTTCATGTTTCTTCACGGAATACATTATACTGTATAGCTGTCCGTAATCCATAAGGCCGTAGGTACCGTACGTCAAATGGGATGCGGACAGCTAGACGTGGTAAATTCAATTCCATATCCCGGGGCGAGACATAGGGTAACGAATTTTTCACTGACAAAAAACGAAACACGGTTGAAATCAAAGTAATTGGATCAAATACATTGGATATTCATGATATGGTTACGTGGTTTTCACAACCATTGTAAATTCACAATGATTCCTGGCGATAAAAGATTCAAATGCCCGAAAATTCACTCGGACCTATGGTCCGATAACCTATTGTTGTGGCGTTGCGTCCGTCTGCCTGTTCGTCTAGCCGGGCAAACATCGAGGATGTGGCGTTGCGTCCGTCGTCTGTACCGTTTGTACACAACTTCATCTTTGAAGTTAAATAATACTTGAAAATAATTCAAGGAGGGGGGGGGGGGGTGGTATATCTTTCTCAAAACGGCGGCCGTTTTCAATTTTTCGAAGGGTCGGCGAAAATAAAACAATATTTTTTTTACGGCTGAATTTAGGTCAGTATCGTTTTTTAGCCTTTCCAAGCGAAAAAAAAGACACATTTTGCCACTGAAAATTTTTTGCCATTGACAATTTATATGGACTGGATAATAATTTTTCCACTTTTTCCTTTATATGGGAGATGTATGAAGTAAACTCTCAGAACACTTCAAGATAGAACGAAAATATTGTCACATTCAATTCACAAATCATATATTGCGGTTCCAGAGTTGACCTCGAATTTGACCTTCAGTGACCTTGAAAAGCTCAACACATTTTTTTTTGGTAGAAAAAATCGGCCAAATTTTTAGGTTACCGGACCTATGGTCTGATAACCTATTGGCATGGCGTTGCGTCCCTCGTTGGCGTCGTCTGTCGTCTATTTGACGTCGTCTATGTGACCGTCTGCGTGTGGCGCCCATTTTCATTTTCAAATGCGACTTTCCCATAGTAAATTCTCCTGTGCGCTATAATGGGACACATTATGCTTAATATCTCACTTAATATTGAGATTAGAGACTAGGAACCAATTGAAGACACATAGGAAATAATTTATGCTGAATATTGTCATGACCTTGGATTTCACCTTTGACCTCGTTTCCAAGTTCAGAGAACAAAATGGCTACTATCTCGCTTATTATCGACTCAACAGCCTAGGAATTAATTGTGCATATATAGGAAAACATAAGTAGACCGGAATATTCTGAGGACCTCGAATTCGACTTTTGATCTCGTCTTCAAGGTCAGAGCACAAAATGGCCAATACTGTAAAAGTACTAATTTTCGCGCGGTACTTATTTCGCGTATTTCGCGGTAAGGGTAGATCCGCGAAATTAAATACCTCGCTAAAATAAGTCTCCCGCGAAAATTAATTTTGAGGTTTGTGGCCGTCCATAGCACAATACGCTGTTGCTAATCATAACGCGCAGAATTACGTTAGTTACAGTGCCCAGATACCGGTCGCTAGCGTCTGCATGGCACGTGCTTGAACTTGGTGCCAATGACATCTGCACCAAGTTCAAGCTTTTGCAGACTAAGCATGACTTGTTTGACGTTTGTGTTTAAAATTTCAAATAAAATCTGATTTGATTTCCTGTGACTTTCCATTTCTCACACCAATTGCATTGATATACTGTGATGTCCATCAACTGCAAATTCTTTACGCGATTACTGGCAATCACTGAACCGCGAAATTAAATCCCCGCGAAATTGCCTGGGGGTAAAAACCGCGAAATTTAATACCCGCGAAAAAAAATGTTTTTACAGTATCTCGTTTATTATCGACTTTACAGCTTGGGAATTAAATCGTGCACATATGTGAAATGATTATATGCTGAATATTTTCATGAGCGTGAACTTGACCTTTGACCGTATTTTAAAGGTCAGGGCACAAAATGGCTAATACATGTACCTCGCTTATTATCGACTTCACAGCATATTAATCAATTGTGAGCAATTGTGAAATGATATATGCTGATTATTGACATGGCTTTCAATTTGACCTTCGACCTTATTTCAATGTCACAGGACAAAATAGCTAATACCTTGCTTCTTATCGACTTTACAGCTTGGTAATAAATTGCGGACATATATGAAATATTATGAAGACCTTGAATTTGACCTTTGGTCTCACTCTCGAGGTCAGAGCACCAAATGCCTAATATCTTGATTATTATCAACTTGACAGCTTGGGAATCAATTGTGCACATATAGGAAATGATGCATGCCGAATATTCTAATGACCTTGATTTGGACCTTCGACGTCATTCTCGAGGGAGCACAAAATGGCTAATATTATGCTTATTATTGAGTTTACAGCTTGGCAATCAATTGTGCACTTTATGTAGGGAATGATATATGTCGAATATTCCGATGACCTTGAATTTGGGCATTTCGGGACGAAAAGCCCTTTGGTTTTGCCAGAATTCTTTCTCTTCCCTTTTTTCACTTTTTGGTTTCCGGAAGATAACTAAAGAACGCCTGGACGTATCTCCGAGAAATATTCACCAGTTATCAGTCATATTATGTAGATGAACCCTATTGTTTTGGAGCCGGCTCAGAGGTTCGGTTAGTCCGTGCATATGAATTTTCTGTCAAATGGTTTACGGTTGTCATAAACTGGTGTTTTCGCTAGCCAGTGGTGTGATGCCATGTAAACTAATGCAAGTCCGCTGTATAATGGAGTTAAATCTGATCTCCACAATTATAGAGGCATATCACTGATCAGTTGCCTCGGCAAAATTTCTACAAAGATATTAAATAATAGGCTTGTGGCTTGGTCAGAATGTAACAACAAGTTAAGCGAATGTCATGGAGCATATGGCAAGGGCAGATAATCTGTTGATCATATATTTTCACTGTACGCTGTTGCTACAAAATATTTAATACGGAAGCGTTCAGGCAGATTCTATGTAGCATTCGCACTTCGCTTTGCACGGCAAGGTGTGTATGGTAACATTCTGAAAGTGTTAAGATCAATGTACTCGCAATTTTACGTTCATGTGTGTTTTGATATAAAGTGTTTTGATTGTTCAATTGGTACGCGTCAAGGTTGTATGATCAGCCCGTTTCTATTTGCATCGTACTTTAACGAACTGGTCGATAAATGTCACAAATTGCATTGCCCAGGTATTCAGATAGATGACGATTTTCCTGAATTGCACATGTTATTGTACTCTGACGATATCTGCATTACGAATGATACAGTCGGTATATTGCAGGCGCAGTTAAATATTTTGTTCTCTCTTTGTTCAGAGAATGGATTGTCTATATATTTAGCAAAAATAAAAGTTATATGTAACGTTCGGACGCCCAGTACAGGGCGCCCGCGCGATACCCCTACAGGTATCACAACCAGGTACCAGTCCGTCCGGAACGAGCCCGGATCTCATACATCACCACATAGTACAACACATCATCATCATCACCAACATCATCACATGCATTATACATCATAATGGCAATGTAGCCGTGTGTAGAGCCCGAGAGGCCATGGGCGCGGCCTCACGGAACCCGTACACGTGGGCGTATTGCTCTCCGGTCTCGCCGACGGCACTGCCACAGAGATAGAACTCTGCATCAGCCCGACGGTCTGCCAGAGCCTCCGTCACCTAGTCCCGGGAAGGGGAAGAACTGGCGATCCACAGGGCTTGCGCCCCCGAGTCAGCAGCTCGTCTCCCCCAGCCCGGGCCCCCCAATTGGAATCTGTCCCCGGGTCCCCACTGGACCTCTACCCAACAGTCAGGGACGCAGAGCACATGGCGCACTCCGCGTGTTGACTCTCCGCTCTCTCTCGGACAGACTCCTCGATCGAGCGTTTCCCAGTGTATATATAATACACCAGAAAGCCGAGCCTGCACGCGCAGCTCATACAACCATTGTTATAGTTTACTGGAGTGTACACAAACACGAGCGTCGCTAAGCAACGCACACTCGAACCGAGTAGGCCAAGACAGAAAAGGACGTATAAATGAGTTATGTGTTTACACAGTCACCTGCCGTGAACTTAGGGCAAAATCGCCACATATAGTTTTTAGAAACGGAGACGAAATGAGAAATCTTATGTCAGATGTTAAGTTGTTCACTAGATGTTAGGTCGTTGTTTGTTGATGGTATGGGTCGTAACTGGTTATTAGAAATAATTAAGATGTTTCCTCCTTTAGTCTTTTATTCACAAAATACATCTTCACTGTATGGCGGCGGGATCTCAACTGACTACAAATTCAAAATTACACATGAAGCGGGAAACCGGCTTTCTGGAAAGGGGCATGGTCAATTAACATGGAATGCTCGTGCGTGACAGTCTGACCCCAAGGGGTCACGTACAATAAACATTAAGATGCCGGTCTCTGGATCTGCGAAACTCATTTATAAACTTTGTGGATATCTGACATCTCCCCCTGCTTTTAAATGCGAGTCCACGAGCAATAAAATTTTGAATACAATAAAAACATTGCCAAATAAATGATATAAGCCATACACTCATGTGGAACAATAAAGGAATAACTGGGGTTTTTTACCATGAAACAGAGCATGTATCTTGCAGGGTTGTACGGTTGTACTACTTAAACTTGTCATTAAGCTCACATTTGACGTACATACAAATTAGTGCACTGAATTTGTAATATAGATGCGAGGCCGACTGGTTAAGGTAAGCAATCACAAATAACACATTAAAATAAAGCCTAATAACAAATTCACCAACATTATACGGCATGATAATTCACTAAATTTCTACGCGTCGTAATTATAACATGCACATACTATATTATCATAGGTCTATTGATATAAAATCTAGCATGCATTGCACATTTATACACCAATGTTTCGTCGTTTCATATCATCTCGTCAATTTCATCACACATCGGATAATGCATTTTCATAGCAATAAGCTGCGGTAGTCACACCAGACTATAATGACATTTTATGGATATACTTGATTTTGGCTTTAACACACAAATAACAATTGAACATACATGAACATTTTTATGCTCGTTTGAGACTCTTTTTATCGGTCGGGATGTTGTTATGTGTGTCATTCACAAGGTTCTTCATTTTAGCGCTCAGGTCTGCATATGAGACCCACGAGTTATATGAGTGGTCATAATTTAACCACTTTACTCGATAATACCACGATTTCATGTGATATTTTTTTTCTTAGAATGCGTTCCACCTCGTGAAACTCTGGGCTTTCACACTCCTTTACATCCGTGGCATCTTCGGGTTCAGTATATTCGAGCTCTGCATGTTCGGGTTCCTCTTGTGCCTGGGGCTGATTTTCACGAAGATATCCATGTTTTAGCCTGTCGATATGTACACGGTTTGGGACCATCTTGTTGTCTGCCTTGCGTCTTAGGCGTACATGTACATGGACAGGTCGGGAGCTTTCCCAGAATGTCGGTACTAACTCGTTCCCAGGGTTCTGACGTGGGCATGGGCGTGATTGGGGCCTTCGTTCTTGTCCGCGGTCTCTTCCTCTGTGAGCACGTTTCACAAGATTTCACCCAGTTTGTTGTGTCAGAACACATAGTGGGCCAGTAGTATTGTTCACGTATCTTTTCAATTGTTCTTGCTATTCCCATGTGTCCGCCCGCAAGTGGGCTGTCGTGGTAGTTGCCAAGGATTATGTGATGCTGTGATTTGGGGACACAGATCTGTACTCTGCAGCGATCGTGGCGATGTCCTTTTCCATCCTTGACATCAACATGGTATAGTACATCATTATGTAGGAAGTAGCGGTCATGCACTGTCAATATAACTGATCTCTGTTTGGGGTCATCAGGCAGGGTCCCATCTCTCAAATATTCGAGGACTTGGCTGTAAGAAGCATTATTTTGCTGACTTTGTTTCAACTGATCAAGGGTGATTATTGGATTGTCCATCCTGGCTAATCCGTCTGCTTTTTCGACAAAAACAGGTTTTGTCTCTTTTGTTTGGGTTGTTTTCGCCTTTTGGTTGGGATTGCTTGGTCCTGCAATTGGCTCAGATCCCCCCTCTAGTGTAATAGCAGACAAGAATACTTGTGGTTCTGGCTCGTCATTTTCTGTAGTGAATGGATCTGTGTTGTTCGTGTACTCACGTCTGGATAACCCATCTGCGTTGCCATGGGGGCGACCAGGTTTGTATATGACCTTGAAGTCATACATTTGTATGATGCTGATCCACCTGGCGAATATTCCAGCGGGGTTCTTCATATTCAGTAGGTGACTGAGCGCTGAATGGTCGACGATGATATCGAATTTGTTGTGACGCAGATAACAGTCAAAGTGTTCGATAGCATACACCAGTGCCAGACACTCTTTCTTCGTGACACCGTAGTTTCCCTCAGATCTGTCCAACGATCGTCCTGCATAGGAAATCACACGTTCGACGCCGTCCTGTACCTGACTCAAAACACATCCGACAGCAAAGGAACTACTGTCGGAGTACACTCTGAATGGTTGTGAAAGGTCGGGATATCCTAGTATGGGATGTGCAACAAGTTTGTCTCTCAGTGACTCGAAGGCTCGCTGGTGCTCTGCAGTCCATATGAATGGCACATCGTCACCTGTCAGGGCATTCAGGGGCGCAGTAATGTGGGAATATCCTTTGATGAATTTTCTGTACCATCCTGTTAGTCCCAGAAATGCACGTAACTCTTTCAAATTTCTCGGTGGTTCATAATCCGCAACTGCTGTCAGTCTCTTTGAGTCTGGACGAATGCCGTCTTTGGATACGATATGTCCCAGATAACACAGTTCTTGTTTTGCAAAGTGGCATTTTTCAGGTCGAAGTTTGAGGTTATGTTTCACTAACCTCGATAACACGGCATCTAGGTCTTTCATATGTGTATCAAAGTCCTTTGAGTACAAACAGACATCGTCCATGTACACCATAGAACATTTCCAGTGGAGACCTCTCAACACTGCTTCCATCACTCGTGTGAAACACGCGGGAGAATTTTTGAGAGGGAGTCTCTTGAACTGTAGTAGTCCACGACTACTTCCAAAGGCAGTGTACTTTCGTGATTTCGGGTGAATAACTATTTGATGAAACCCACTTTGTAGATCCAGTGAGGTGAAGAAGGCTGGTTTTGACATGCCGACGTTTTCGATGGCTTCTGTCGTTGTTTTGGGAGGGGATGGGCATCCAGACCTATTGTTTGGTTCAGTCTCCTATAATCCACAACAATCCTGTATCCTCCCGACTTTTTCTCCACAAGCAAACACGGAGCAGCGTATGGTGATACACTCTCTTCTACAATGTCTTGTTCTATCATTTCATCAATTATGTTATCCATAGCTTCCTTTTGCTTGGGAAATATCCTGTAGGGTCGAACACGTATGGGCTTCTGACCTGCGGGCACCTGAATTTCGTATGGGATGAGATCACACTTTTCCAACTTGTTATTCACAACAAATGCATCACTATTTTTGTCACACACTTGACGTAGTCGATCTTGTTGTGACAGTGGTAGGTGATCCACAGCTATCCTGTGTGATGGTGGGTTGCTGGTGTTATCACTGACACTGTATACATTTCCACTCATGGTGTTTACGTCGACTGCACCATTACAACTACGACCACCATCACTGACATCATAATCACCATCTGACATTGGATGCATTTTATCAAGTGATGATATACACACGAATTTGCAAAGGCATTTGCCTTTTTTCACCAATATATCTTCATCAGAAAAATTTGCAATACGGTGTACAACATTTCTACCATTTAGGCAAGACATGCATTTGGTAGACAATAACCCTCTGTGGTCAATGACCGTGTCATGTGTAATACCAGATACACCATTTGGCAGGCTTCTACCAACAATTCTCGCCACAACAATTTTCTCAGACATAGCAGGAATATTTACAGTATTTACAAGTTTTGTCGCACGGCGTGGATCTACGGACACTCTTTTTGCTGCAAAATCAGCACGAACACCGTATCTGGTCATAAAATCAAGCCCTATGATATAACTCGTGTGCAAGTCTTCAACAACGTGAAATTTGTACAAAACACTTCTACCGGCAAACATGCCTTTGAGGTACACAATGCCAATGATTACCATTTTCTGCCCATTAGCCGCAGACGCCTGTGTTTTATGACTGGGCTTGATAATTACCGTGTTCAGTGGATAATTTGACAACACAGATTTGTTAATACAGCAAATGTCCGATCCAGAATCTAGAAGGGCTTGAACGCTGATCCTGGGACCGTTAGAAGGCAAAGTTCAATATTTACATAGTTCTTTAGCAGCTCCATTGAGGTGATAGCGGAGATGCGTGGGGGTGAAGTCTCCAGTCATTGCTGGTACCGGTGTCCATGCCCTGAGGGGCCTTGGTCTTGATAGTCTCTCCGAGGGGCCGCTGAGTACTTGTAATAACAGTCTCTGGCAAGGTGGTTTTTCCGTCCGCAGACGAAGCAGCCTGCCCCTGTCTTTGATCCTTGATCACCGCGGGCGTTGTTCCCTCTGCTCCTACTCCCGGTCGAGCTGTTCTGCATGAGACGGCAGGCAAAGGGCCGCGTGGCCAGGCATTCCACAAAGCTGGCACTCGATCGCGGATCCGGATTTCGCCCCAAGAAACTGCAGTGACGGCTGGATCGGCTTGTCTCTCCACAAGGCCTAGGGTCTCTACCTTCTGTTGCAGCGGGAGAAGGGACCAGCGGTTGGGTATCCTGGGGCTTGTGGAGCTGTGACGTAACTTCAGCTAGTTTTGCGGCTTGTAGCGTGTCCTGTGGGGTCTCCGGTCTTTGTCCAATGACGTAGCTCTGGATCTGACCGGGTAGTCGTCTAACGAAACAGGCCATGCGTTCCATGGCGGGTTTTGCAGTTTCCTGCACAGCGTGTCGATTTTCTCATAATATTAGTCCACAGTGGAATTCAAATTGTTGTTACTGTTCCGGGCTTTATGTGTGATCTTTACAAGCCTTCTTTAAGTGAGTTCATGGTGCTTGTTAAAATTGTAGAGTTAGAGTCAGAGTCACTTACATGAACAGTCACTGTTGTTTTACGACTTTTATCCGCTTGGCTGCGAGTGGTCACACCGTTGTTCTCATCCGCCATTATGTTAATCCAATGTCTAGTCCAAATTTATCCAATATATGCTGGTACCCGGATTCTCCACCAGATGTTAAGTTGTTCACTAGATGTTAGGTCGTTGTTTGTTGATGGTATGGGTCGTAACTGGTTATTAGAAATAATTAAGATGTTTCCTCTTTTAGTCCTTTATTCACAAAATACATCTTCACTGTATGGCGGCGGGATCTCAACTGACTACAAATTCAAAATTACACATGAAGCGGGAAACCGGCTTTCTGGAAAGGGGCATGGTTAATTAACATGGAATGCTCGTGCGTGACAGTCTGACCCCAAGGGGTCACATACAATAAACATTAAGATGCCGGTCTCTGGATCTGCGAAACTCATTTATAAACTTTGTGGATATCTGACACAATAATGAAAAGCTAGAAATTGTGTCTCATCGCGGCATTTTGTTTTCTCGTTGTTCTCGTTGGTCTGCTGCCTTGAGTCTCGTTGGTTTGCTGCCTCGAGTCTATTGTCCACACAGGAAGAGAAATCAATCATTTTATTAAAACGAATGTTCAGGAAAATAGGTGGCATACTAGTTAAACTCTCTATGACATTATTCGACAGGATGGTAGTCCCTGTCCCATTATCTGGTTCGAAGGTCTGGGGCACACAAAAACGGGAAACTATAGACATTGTGCATAGAAAATACTGTAAGTTTGTACTTGGTTTGTCATTAAATATTTCTAACTCTGCCGTTCTGGGTGAACTTTGGCGAGTGACATTGTCTGTTTTGTAGGAAGTGAAATGCATAAAATTTTGGGCAAATTTCGTCTGCGATCTCCACAATACCAGATTGAGAAACTCACTGTACAAAATGCTGGAAAGTTTCGATGAATCAGGAGATCACAACTGGACAAGCGATGTAAAACATATTCGCACGGTTTTGGAGAAGCATGGATTATTAATCAGGGTGTTGGAAATATTGATGTTTTTATGAATGTATTTTAAAAAACGTGTAATGGACATGGGAGAACAAAACTGGCATGATGAACTTAATAGTAATTCAAAGCTTGACCTGTATAGCACTTTCGAAGACACACTTGTCTGTGAATATTACTTTGCAAGTGACATGATTAGGAACTATCGGATATCACTATCTAAACTTCGATGTGGAAACCATAGGCTAGCAGTGGAAAGCGGCAGACATTCAAAGGTCAATAAGAAGCTCCGCTTATGTAAATATTACACTGATAATGGTGTGGATGGTTTTGAGGATTAATTTCATGTTATTATTGAATGTCCATTCTATAAGGAGCTTCAGGCCAAATATCTATCTGATTACCTAACATCAAGTTCTCCGTCCACTACATTCCAGAATATTATGTCCAACAAATCCTGTGCAAAAAAAAACTTGTGTAAAAGTTTGTGTGTATATATATGTATTGATTTTGTGAGCATTTCGTATGAAGTATGTATATAAATGTTATACTGTAATACATGTATGTCATTGTATGCATATGAGCCAGTGGCCTAGATGAAGAATGATTAAACGTAAACGTAGACCTCACCTCCTACACCTCTGGAACTTGACACATAGGTCGAAATTGATTTAGAGAGGAACCCTAACGATTATTGGGTCAATCAGTCATATGACCTCTAACCCAGAGATCAAAAGACATTTTGGTGAGTCATCCTTGAGGCCCACTGAATAATTCGGTAACGATGCTTCCTAGAATGACGTTATTTTCGGTTTCATGGCATTAGACAAACATGTCTTAGGGATATGTTGGATGAACTTGGCCCTGGTCCAATTTTTTTTTGCTGAGTAAACATTTTCATTTTCGGCCATATCTCGGAAACGATGCGTCCTAGAACGACGTTATTTTCGGATTCATGGCACTAGACTACGGAAGCGCAGTACTGCCACATGAGAAAAAAAATTAAGTCGTTTTAACGAGATAATAAGTCGATTTAACGAGATAATAAGTCGATTTAACGAGATGTTATCTCGTTAAATCGATTTAATATCTCGTTAAAACGACTTAATATTTTTTCTTTTTTTTCTTTCCTGGAGCGCATTGCTGCCATAGGGAAAAAATATTAAGTCGTTTTAACGAGATATTAAGTCGATTTAACGAGATAATATCTCGTTAAATCAACTTAATTATCTCGCTAAATCGACTTATTATGTCGTTAAAACGACTTATTATCTCGTTAAATCGACAGTACGGAAGCGCAGTGCTGCCACATGAGAAAAAAAATTAAGTTGTTTTAACGAGATAATAAGTCGATTTAACGACATAATAAGTCGATTTAACGAGACAATTAAGTCGGTTTAACGAGATGTTATCTCGTTAAATCTATTTATTATCTCGTTAAAACGACTTAATATTTTTTCTTCTTTCCCTTTCCTGGAGCCCAGTGCTGCCATAGGGAAAAAATATTAAGTCGTTTTAACGAGATATTAAGTCGATTTAACGAGATAATATCTCGTTAAATCAACTTAATCATCTCGTTAAATCGACTTATTAGACTTTTTTCGTGTCGGGGTTATTTCGAGGGTGTTTCGGGGTGAAGTACCGCAATAATCCCCTCTTCTCGTCACCCAGGGGTTTATTCAGTGATGCGTGCAGCTTAAAGCAAACTAATCCCACAAGAGCGATTTCCAGTCGACACTCCACAGAGATTGAGGCCAAACAAAATTATAAACCAGTTTATAGTGTCTAACTAATTTACCAGTATTACTGTTCATTGTATTACAATCTCCGTGTGTGACTTATGCAAGGATTTTTGTTTCATCGGGTCTCAGTAGCTCAATGGTCCAGTGTTCACCTCACACATGTTTTTGGCAAGAACGTGTAGTGTGTCACCGTCGAGATTTGAGTCGTTTGTTATAATTCGGATTCAAATTAGAAGAATTTGATATGCGAAAGCATGTTTATATTTATATATGAAACGAATCATGTTCTATACACGTCGGGAGGAGTAGTCTGTTTTATATTCACATAATGTTTCATTGGAAGTACAGACAGCTATATGCTATTCCTACGATAAATGTTGTATATCAGAGCAGTAAATGTCATTCGAATTAAAAAGCGCCGGTCAGCGTGTTTTTGATCCTGTTTTAGGGGCGGGGGGACTTTTGGGGATCACTGATTTCTTTGGTCTCAAGTTACATATGTATAGGCCTACTGACGAATGGATATCGATATAGACAAATCCATATTTTAGGAGTGATTCATGAATGATACTTACAAAATCAGTGTCATGAACGGTCAAATTCGATGAGTGATAAACCTATAGGCCTAATGATAGCCCTGTTAAAACCACAGACACATAACTTTAATGACAGCAGTGTCATTGATTTTGCTCCAGGTTACACTTTTCACACACAAATCATGAAACTGGCCGATTGCTTACTAGCCAAACACTGACGATATTACCTAAGGAGGATGCCTGTGGCATTTTGTTACAATTCACCCATTATAACAGAACCCAGCTATACAATGGATCCGAAAGTCTAAGACTGAGAAACACGAGAGTCGTACAATCATGAAAATAGAAATGTCGTAAGAAATGTGTTTATTACGGGCGGTCTATAATAGTGAATCCCCTGTCTTTACTTTATAGACAAGTATCTCAAAATCACACCAGAAGGTTTATTCTGGTAAAATCGACAAATTATACCAACAAACTTAAATACATATGTCACCAAATCGTGTTACATTGGTGAAACACATGAAAGTAACTGGTTGCAATGGAACTGATGTTGACCAATATACAATCACCAACCATATTTCACCATTGTCATGTTAATTTTCGCACTCCATTATTTTTCCCCTGCAAATTAATTTAGCGTGTTTCGCCCAATATTAATAAAGTATTCTGATGTTGCACGATTTCTGAACGTCTGATGTTATTTGTGCATACAAAGATGAGAGTGACTGAAAGAGCAAATAACAGATACCTTAGGTGAAATATATCATATTTTAGCAATAAAATTTACAAAAGGTGATATGTTCAGGGTTGTCTGAGCCTGTAGGGCCCAATCTGTTAATACTACTCACCCATTTGATGTATACCATATTTAATCAATCTGGCACATTTTTAATTTTCATTGAATTTAGAAGAAAAAGTAAGCTGCGCTACATGCGCCCAAGTATCAAATCCTGCGCATTCCTCTATATTCAATAAGGATTGAAAAGGTGCGAGACGGATTAAATGGTATGTTTTCATTGGACGAGTAGTATTAAGGAATAATGTACGGTATTTGGGCCGACTTTAGTATGCTTCCCATGAACACTGCGCGACAACGGGAAACATCTCATTTAATCCGTCTGACACCCTTTTAATCCTGATTAGAGATAAAAGAAAATTCAGTATAGCATACCTCTGCTACAGTTCGGTTCTATTTTGTGTGGCCTAACAGGCGCTGATTAATGAATCTGAGTTATATTCGCCACGCTTCAATGCGCAAAAACCCCTGCTCACTTGACCGCGGTACTTCACCCCGAAGTACCCCCGAAACACCCTCGAAATAACCCCGACACGAAAAAAGTCTATTATGTTGTTAAATCGACTTATTATCTCGTTAAATCGACTTATTATCTCGTTAAATCGACTTAATATCTCGTTAACGACTTAATATTTTTTCGATATAGCAGCACTGGGCTCCAGGAAAGCAAAAGAATAAAAAATATTAAGTCGTTTTAACGAGATATTAAGTCGATTTAACGAGATAATAAGTCGATTTAACGAGATAATAAGTCGTTTTTCATTAAATCGACTTAATTTTTTTTCTCATGTGGCAGCACTGCGCTTCCGTATAATAGATATTTACTTTTTACATAAAACTTAAAAAAATGTTTTCGTTCCCCCTCACACACCTCAGACCCTCAATTTCTTGTCGCCCGCACCCCATAAAAGCACTAGATGCCTGATTTCACCAGTACAGGGTGCTGGTGTCCGAGTTGGATATTACATCGGTTGGCGAAGCCCCCAACTCTCTACATGTCTATGTGCTGACTTTCTTATGGAGGTTTCATGCCAACCTATCGACGCCCGTTTTGGCACGTAAACGTTTAGATACCTATTTCAAATGAGGATTTTCTTCGTCCTTGACACGAAATCTTTCGAATTGATGGCAAACTTTGAATATTCCAAAGATGTATAATGCGTAAATCGATGTGTTAGGTTTGAGAAAATTACACAAAATGCTCAGCTGATCTTAAAAACGTCAAAATGGCGGAGCCGATGGAAATTGACATTCCCAGAATGCAAAGCAAATTTTACCGCAATGACACGTATTTTGGAACACACAATATTCTGTGCAACAATTCGTGCATGCATTGCATACATATAAGCTTGCGTGTGGCATTCTTTGTTGTTTGAAGTAAACACAACGATTCCTCTACAATGCCATGGTTACATTACCATAATTTAACGTGTCGCATGCTGGGTTTGCGAGCCTTCATATTTCAAACTGGTCTTTTAATTAGCCCAGTAGACATATATTAGGCTACATCGATCAGATGCAGACATTCCTCATAGTTTCCAATATTTTAAAGGGTATTTTATTGAGGTTCCGTATCATTTTAGCAGTATCATTTTCAAAATAAATGCTTACTTATTAGGAGTATGCATGAAGTAGGCCTATGTTTTAATCATAATATACGGGAATGAATTCAATTATACATTCAGCTGTCGTGGTGCTGATGATGTGCTTGAGCTCTAATGTCGACTTTCGCAGTTAGCTGCATTTTCTTGTTAATACCAATGGTCAATTTATAAAGTATAATATTTGTTTTATGTGGTAAACTAACTCGTAGTTTATATGTGTTTCTGCAAAGTAGACGAGCTACTTCGATTCCCAAGTCCACAAGACCAATATGGCTGAAACTCTGTTTATTACCGTAACTGCGCGTCATTGCGCATGTGCATAACATCAAGCTACAATACCGTTCTTTAGCATACATGACATCCCCTTTTTCTTTGAAAATTTTAAAAATTAGTAGTTCTATTACATTCTCACATTTGTATCTGCAAAAATCAAGTTTTTTTTCACATATTGGAGAAACCTAGTACATTTTACACAAATACAACAAACATAGTACATTTTACTCAACAATTATCATGACACTCTACTCTTCTTTTTTTCTGAATACCAAACAAAATAGCTCAGTGTGATCAAGCTCAGTATGTGAAGTTCTTCAACCATCCGGGTTGCTTGATTTGACGTCCGGATCTGCTCACTGCTTGTGGGTGTTGAACTTGAGCTGGTGGTCTTGGTGGTACTGGGTCGATTCTCTGCGCGACTGGTACTACCGTCTTCTGAAGTTGGTGTGTCAGATATCGTGTTGAACGGGGTCCCAATGTTGGGATTTCATGTGGCGTTTCCGCTGTTATCATCAGTCGATTCCGATTTCGTCTGTATTCGTGTCCCAAACTTCCTGATTTCACAATATGTGACCTTGGTGCTTCGTGTGGTCTGACATACTGTGCTGGCTTCCATCCTGTCGGTGTGTGTACTCTGACTGCATCTGTCGTCTTGATTTCTGGTAGAGGTTTTGTTCCACGGTCATAGTATTTCTTTTGGTTTCGTCTGTCTTGCTCCAGGCCACGTTGTACTGTTTCTGGTGGAATACTTTTCGGTTGAAGTAGTTTCGTTGTTGTTGGCGCTAGCGTTTTTGTTCGTCTGCCCATCAGTCGTTGTACTGGAGATCCCAACTGTGGATCACGTGGTGTATTTCTGAATTCTAGTAGTGCTAGGTAAATATCTTCTCCCTCGTGTGTCGCTTTCTTGATCATATTCTTCGCACTTTGAACTGCTCTCTCTGACAATCCATGACGTGAGGTGTTCAATTTTGTATTTCTCCACGAAGTCTCGGAACTCTTGACTGCGGAACTGTGGTCCGTTGTCTGACACTAGAACGTCCATGATTCCATATCGAGCAATATTGGCTTTGAGTATTCTGACAACTACTTGGGTTGACGTGTTGGACAAAGGTTCAACTTCGAGGAAGCCGGAATATGAGTCTACTATCACAATGTATGATTTCCCATACAGTTCAAATAGATCACATCCTACACGACTCCACGGTAGCTTTGGGATTGGATAAAGTATCATCGGCTCTTTTCTGTTTCGGTTCTTGTATTCGAGGCAAGCGGAGCATTTGTTGATCATGTCCTCTATTTCCCCCATTCATGCCCGGCCAGAATATAATGTCTCGAGCCCTCTGCTTGGTCTTCACGATACCCAAGTGAGATGAATGCAGGGTCTTCAGCATTTCTCTTCGCATTTTCTTCGGGATACACACCCTGTCTCCACGGAATACAACTCCTTCATACATGCTTAGTGTGTCTCTATGGTCCCAATATGGCACTGCTGGTGGCTGAACTCTTCCTCTCTGGTTAGGCCGTCCGTCTTCTATGTACTTCTTCACAGTTTGAAGGTCATCATCTTCTTGTGTTGCTTCAGCTATCTTGTCGTGGTTTGTGCTGGTCAATGTGTCGACTCGGCACACCATCAGATCTTCGTCCATGCCTGTGTCTTTGCTGTCGATTGGTTGTGGTAATCGGCTCAGACAGTCGGCAAGTCCTAGCTTGACTCCAGCTACATACTTCAACTTGTACGAGTATGGCTGCAACTTTAGCATCATTCTTTGGATCCGCATCGGGGCTACGTGTATAGGTTTCTTGTGTAGACTTTCTAGTGGTTGGTGATCACTTTCAATCGTCACGTCTTGCTTCCCATAAATCATGTTGTGGAATCTCTGGCATCCAAAGACTACGGCCAGCATCTCTAGTTCTATCTGGGCATAACGTGTTTCTGCAGACGACAACGCTCTTGAGGCATACGCAACGACTCCGTTGTTCTGGATCACTGTAGCTCCTAGTCCACTTCTTGATGCGTCTACACTCAGTATCACTGGACTATTGACATCATAGTATTTGAGCACAGGCGTCGATGTCAGCGCTTCTTTCACTCTTCTGTAAGCTGTTGTGTGCTCTGGTTTCCACTGCCATTCTTCTTTTGTCTTGAGCTTTCTCAGTGGTGCGTTCAGATGGCTGAGATGTGGTATGAATTTCGAAACATAGGAAATCATTCCTAGAACTGTCTCTAATTCTGCTCTGTTCTGTGGTTCTCTCATCTTCAGTATTGAGGCAATACGTTCTGGTGATGGCTTCACACCATCCCGTGTGAGTACATGACCCACGTAGTTGACACTCGTCTTCGCTACTTTGGTTTTCTGAAGGTTTAGTTTCAGGTTCACTTCTCGAGCTCTTCTGAGAACTGCTTCTAAGCGCTTGTTGTGACTTTCGATTGTCTCTCTGTGTATCAGGATATCATCCATCACGATCTCTATCCCATTTATGCCACTGAATATGTCGTTCATGGCCCTCTGATATATCTCTGGTGCGCTACTTATTCCCATCGGCATCCTCAAGTGTCGATAGCGTCCAAACGGTGTGTTGAATGTGGTACACTTGGAGCTTTCTTCGGTAAGTTTTATCTGGTAAAACCCCATGTTTGCGTCAAGAACACTGAAGTAGCGACTCCCGCTCAATCTTGTGAGTATGTCGTCTAGCGAACTCATTGGGTAGTGTTCTCGGAGGATTCATTGGTTCAAGTGGAATGGATCAATACAAATACGCACCCGTCCTGAAGGTTTCCGTACACAGACGATAGGATTCGCCCACTCTGTTGGATCTGTGACTTTGGCGATTATTCCCGACTTCTCCAGGTGGTCCAGTTCTGCCTTCACCTGCTGTCTGATAGGTGCTTGTACCGGTCTCGGAGAACTCACAACTGGCTCTACAGACTTATCTACTTTGATATGGTATTCCCCTGGTATACAACCTATCGTACTATCAAACACATCTCGGTACTGGTTTAGTAACGACTTACAATCGTGTTCAGCATCCTGTACATTATCGACACGAGCAATCAGTCCAAAGCGTAGGCTATCTTTGGTACATAACAGATTTGGAAGTCTTTGTTTAACACCTGGAACTCTAGTGTATGAACTTTTTGTTTGTACATGCAAGGCAAGTACACTTTACCATCAGATTTTTGTTTCGCATGGATACCTTTGAGTACCATTGGACTCTGTTCCACATTCTGGATATTTAGACTACGCAGAGTCTTCATGTTCACAACATTACATACAGAACCTGTGTCAATTTTCAGTGTCAATGGTTTGCCATAAACATTCATTTTTACATGCCATGAGTCAGTGTTATCAGTGTTAGATTTACAGGTGAACACATCAGATATATTACACTGCTGAAAGAGATCACATTCATCAACATTTTCACCATTATCATTGTATTGTTCAACAGCATGCACATTTCGGTTGTCATCAGGAGGTCTTGACCCGCGACTCTGACCTCTGTTGCCACGCCATTGGCCTTGGCCACGTCGTCCACGGCTACTCTGTCGTCTCGCACCTTGACCTCTGTGTCTAAACTCCCGACTAGAGTTTGCACATTTTGGAGAACGTGCGTAATGTCCCTGGATTCCACACTCTCCACAATACTTGTTGTAAGCTGGACACTGTCCATGTGGATGAGATCTACAACAATAGTCACATGTCACGCTTCTTCCATCTTGATATGTGTTGCTAGATCCTCGACCTCTAGAGCGTCCTCGTTGGCGTCCTCGGCTGCGACCACGTCCCACACTGTGTACTTGACCGTTGGATTCAGTCCCACTGGCTTATGCAGTTCCACTGGCTTGTGTTAAAAGCTGCAACTGTGTCAGCTCAGTTTTCCTGCAGATTTTTATGCAGTTTGTCAAGTTCAGATCATCACCATCTAAATCCAATAATTCTCGCTTTGTGTGTTCATCTCTAATTCCTTCTATGATACGATCACATAGAATGGAATGTTCTGCGTCTCCATATTCACACATCTGAACTTTGTGCTTGAGATCGGCCAGAAAATCCATCATCGTCTCATTGGGTTGCTGTTTACGAGCGAGAAATGCCTGTCTTCTCAAATTTCTCATTTTCCCTCTGCCATAATGTTGATCAAATTTCTTTAACACCGTTGGTAAGTCCTCCTTGTCCTCGGCAGGCACTGCTACTATTCCATTGCCTGGATCTGCTGCTACATCCGGCTTGAATTCGAAAGTGTTGTACAGTTTGATGCCATCTGCACCCAGGAAGTGCAGTAATAAACTAACTTTTCTTTTTCCCGCAGCACCGTCTAAGTCTCTTGCTGTGAGGTAAACTTCGAACATCTGCTTCCATGATTTCCATGTCAGACCTGTAGTGTCCGTGCTGTCCGGCTGGAATGCTGGTGGCGGCGGTATATCCATTTCGTAAAGTTAGTTTTGACATTGGCGGCGGTCCATACTTTAAATTCTCGGTGCGCTTTTTCCGCATTTGGCGCAACTTTCAACTCTCAAATAAACTGTCAATCTGCAATGTTTTTTCATTCACTCACAGTTAAATATAATCCTTATAAATCCCGCTTTCTGACATCATGTTTTATGTGGTAAATTAACTCGTAGTTTATATGTGTTTCTGCAAAGTAGACGAGCTACTTCGATTCCCAAGTCCACAAGTAGCATGACAACACATTTCTGGAATATTGGGTCTACATTGTCATACAATACACCAAAAGAAAGCTTGAAGCTTCAGAAAAACAAATATGTAACAAAATTGACTGTATGTATTGATTCAGAGGTGCTAGAGCATTTCAAAGAAGGGTACCGTCAGGTCCTTCTGAAGACAAAAATTAGGGAAAAGTCCAAAAAAGTGAAGCTCGCTGTTTACTCGCAAACAAAACGTGATAATACATATTTCAGGGCTTGAATATATTTGATATTAATTACTTTACACATTGCAACATCATACACACTAAAAATATATGACGTTGGTGGTGATCACTGTGCCCAAAGTTGTCAAATTTGCCCTCATCAGGCCTGTAGAAGTAGAACAAATGATCATTGAAGCCATTTCTGACAAAATTCTAGTCACAAAAATCGTTATATTTGTAGCACAATGCCCAAGGTACTCCTTTACTGCAATGTTATCAAAGTTCAATAAAAAAATCTTATGAGATATGCCCAAATTAGAATTTTTCTCTGATGTCTCCAAAAACGATAGCCAAGCTTGTTTACATGGGCGATAATAGGGGCTTCAAGTGCCAACCAATACTAAACAGATGGCGGAAGTGCAGATGAAACACGACAGGCCCCTCATTTCGAAGCAATTTCCCAAGCAGTACGGGGGTTTATGATTGAAATATCGTTATATTAAAAAACATTAATTCACAAATTAAACCATGTCTAATCGGCGACAAGAAGTTTTAACTTAATTTTTGGAGTGAAAAAAAACTTTGAGCTGAACTTTCACCTCCAAAATTGGGTCAGATCCCATAACGAGGGTTCTTGTCACCTAGGCCGATGTCTAACCTTTCCATACATACCAAATATGCTATGTAAAAGACTTTCTGATTGGTCGAAAATGACCGTAACATGACCCCACCCAAATCTGGTTCAACGAGCTTCACTTTTTTCGCTCCCGCGAAAAACTGCTTGCGCGCGCCGCCTAGCAGAGAGTTGTCATGCTACCACAAGACCAATATGGCTGAAACTCTGTTTATTACCGTAACTGCGCGTCATTGTGCGTGTGCATAACATCAAGCTACAATACCGTACTTTAGCATACATGACAATATTCATTGTAATATTGCTGTACTTATTTCATTGCTCGCTCTAGCGAGAGTATCTCAAATGTTATTGTATTTTGGAAGGGCTATTGTCTCAAATGATAAGTTGTCAGCAACAGGAGATTGTCTCTAGATTTGGTTGGAATATGGCTCTCAATCGATAAAAGTCTATTCTTATCCTGTTCATTACTGAGAGCTATACACCTACTTTAGGGACGCTTGTCTGGAACGCACCTCGTGAATGAGTTAAATAAGAGAGGATAACAGGTGGGCCTATTAAATGAATTCACAAGCAGTACGATTACAAAATAATGGGAATAGTGCTGGAATTTTTCTGAACATTCAGAAAATCTTATCGATTACAATTGTTTTAGATTACAATTTAAACACCAATATTTGATCCTGGCTATAATTGTGTAACTGTGTACGAGTTGACTTCACCAGTTCGTACTTCCTGTCGTTTCGAAAAGTTATGTTTGCAAACATCATGGTTCATTTTGTTATTCGATCATAAATAATAATGATAATGAAGTATCATATCATATATATACGGCGATCTTGGCGTGATTTTAATTTACCGGACCTTCCGATAACCTATTGCAATGGCATTGCGTCCGGCGTCCGTCCGTCGTCATCCGTCAACAATTTTGACGAAAAACAGCCAATTTTGGCCTTTAATGGTCGTTTTCTCAAAATCTGTCCTTTGAATCGCCAGGCTGCGTGTGGCGACCATTTTGATTTTCGACAGGTCGACAAAATTTGGCCCAAAATGTTCGCCCCAAATCAAATTACTATTTGTTTTGAGCTATTTCCGGCAAAAACATTTTATTTCATCATTGGACACATTTTAGGACTTTTTTCATTTTTGTCGATATCTCGGAACTGGTGCGTTGCAGAGGGAAGTGAACGTTATTTTCATACTCTGACCTTAGCCCGAATTTTCTCTTGTTCTCTTGGTGATTGTGGGCGTGATTGTTTGATAAAAATGAGCCTAATGGCTTTCATATGTTACCGAACAGTTTTGGTTCTAAGCATCACTGGTGAGATATGACATTGAGATTTATCAGTCAAGGTCCAATATAATGACCAAATGATGACCACTCAAAGTCATCTGAGACCAACTTCAAGGCACCTAAAGATCCACCATGAATGTATATGTCCTTCTATATGCTAACAATTCAAATCTAGCTCTAACTACACCCGTTACAATCTAATCTACACATTCAGGTCAGACGTGACTTTCGGATTCACAACTCAAGATCATCTGAGGTCAACTTCAAGAATACCATACTTTCTAAATGTTCAAATTACAAAACTAAGCTTAATTAACAGCAGTTTGGTATGCAGCGTTCAATTCACAAATTTCAGGTCAGATGTGACCTTCGGATTTAACGCTCAAGGTCATCTGAGATGAGCTTCAAGACCACAAGAATAGCCGCAATATACGACTTTCTATATATTTATAATATGAACCTGAGCTTCATTTGCATGTATGGTATGTAGACGTCAAATGACACATAATTTAAGATTGAACGTGACCTCGAGATTTACCATTCAAGGTCATGCAAGGTCATCAAAATTCGAGGTCATCAAATGATCCATCTTAGATGATTTCCTATATGTTCTAAATTTGGATCAGGGTGGCGCCAGTTTTGTGGAAGTAAATTGTAAAATTTTGATGTATGAGAAAAAAACCTGAAAAAAAAAATGGAAAAAGCTTAGACTTAGGCTTGTAAGCCTAAGCATTAGGCTTGTATTTACAAGCTTAGGCTTGTATTACTAACATGTAGGAAGTCACATATGGCGGATATTTTGGTGGTCTTGATGTTGATCTCATATGACATTGAGTGGAAATGTCGATAGTTACATTCCACCTGAATTGTGTAAACGAGACTTTGCATACAAAACAGATGTCAATAGAGCTAAATTTGTATAATGAGCATATAGGAAATCTCATGTGGTGGACCTTTTGGTGAATTTGAATTTGACCTCAGGTAATTTTTATAAACCAACAGTGGTGAACCAACAGTGGTGAACCAACAGTGGTGAACCAACAGTGGCAAACCAACAGTGGTAAACCAACAGTGGTGAACCAACAGTGGTAAACCAACAGTGGTAAACCAACAGTGGTAAACCAACAGTGGTGAACCAACATTGGCAAACCAACAGTGGTAAACCAACAGTGGTGAACCAACAGTGGCAAACCAACTTACAGTGGTAAACCAACAGTGGTGAACCAACAGTGGTAAACTAACAGTGGTTAACTAATCACACCTGACCTGACATTTGCAAATTGGACTCTGTAGACAATACGATTGTAGTTAGGGCTTGAAAATGTCTCATGAGCACGTAGAATGTCATATATGAAGCGATTTTTTTGCGATCTTGAAGTTGACCTTGGATGCCCTTGAGTGCTAAATCTCAAGGTCATGCCCAAACTGAAACTGGTGGATTGACCTCTCAATATGAAATGACTGCAGAAAGATATTGCAGTTGACCTCAGATGACTTCAAGTAATGAATTCGCAGATCATTTTTAATCTGAAATGTGTAGATTGGACTATGTATTCAAAATGGTTGTAGATAGTGCTTGGCTATGTAAGTTGAACAGACAGAAATTCAAATATTTTGGGTCGTTTGGCTACATTGAAGTTGACCTTAGATTACCTTGAATGGCATATCATAGGTAACATCTGATATGGAATGTGGTTTCTGCATACCAAGTGGCTGTAAACACAGCCTAGGTTTGTATCATAAGCACATAGAAATATATGTATGGCATATCATTTGATGAACTTGATCTAAGATGACCTTGAGTGGTAATTGTCGAGGTAATATTCGAGGTGAAAGATGTAAATTGGCTGCTATAGACAAAATATTTGTAGATAGAGCTTAGTTGTGTGTTATGAGCATATAGGCAGTCACGTAAGGTGGTTCTATTGGTGACCTTTAATTTGATCTTCAGTGAATTTGATCGGTAAATGCAGCAAATTATTGGATGGAATTTTTTTTCATTGGTGATTGGGCTGTTTCTACTATATATTCCCAATGAAAACTCCATTGAAGAATTATTTCCATGGTCTGAACAAAACGCTGATTATTTCAGATCCTGTGAAGGAATACCTTGGGGAATATTCACCCCAAGGTCCACCCGGACCTATTGGCGCTACCGGTCAGTAAGGTCAGCATGGCATCAAGGGGGACATTGGTGCCACCGGACCGACTGGATCACCAGGCATTGGTTATCCCGGAGAGAAGGGAGAGAAAGGCCAAACAGATACTGCTCGTGAGAACATTTTTTCTTCAGCTTTTGTCGTTCATATGTGGCTGTTGTGCGTTGTTAGTCATGCAAATGAGAGCTCGTACTTAGTATCATTTTTTATCTCCCGATCACAATAAAATTGAACAATTGAATTCGTACAACTGAAGCGAAAATATTTTCAAGATTACCTATTGAGAAGCTTAGGTTTGTACTACGGGATTATTGGAAGTCATACATCATGCATTTCTTGGTTGGCATCACCTTTAACTGAGATTCCTGGCTGAGTATCTCAGTGACTGAGTATGTCTGCATTTGAACATACTAATCTTCTGTATGTTTATATGTACAGGAATATTTATTTAATATGAACAGCTAATATCTCAATGTGTTGATTTTCTATGATGTTTCATCTTCGTATTGCAAAACACACGTGGATTGAGTGATAATATAAATATGACATGAAAAACAATGTCATCAAGGTAAACCAAGATCCCTCATAAAAATATGTATATATTATCTTGACTCTGGTCGTTAAGGGTTCTCGAGACCTACTTCCAAATTTTATGAGATACATTTCCAATGAAAAATTGGGAAGACATACTAATATAGGCACATTCACAAGAGTGGATGCATGAACGAAGTTCACAATATCAGTGCAGATGTTCAAAATACGACTGATGGTACATAAAAGTCAAAACCACGTGGGTCCGACATCACAGACAACCAGCTGGCTAGATGTGAGATCATGTCAAAGCCATATGGGTCCGACATCACAGACAACCAGCCGGCTAGATGTGAGATCTTCTCAAAGCAATGCGATTCCGACATCACAGACACCCGCTAGATGTGAGATCAAGTCAAAGCCATGTGGGTCTGACATCACAGGCATGCAGTTGGCTAGACATGAGATCAAATCAAACCGTGTGGTTTTGTCCTTATGCCAGTTCTCTCGTCTTTCATCATGACCGGTTAGCCCACTTCACATAGAATAATCTGTTTATTTAGATTTTAGAAAAAATATATAGAAAAAAACTTTGGATATCCAGGTCTGCCAGGTCAGCGAGGTGGTCAACGAGGTGGTCAGCAAGGTCGGCGTGGTATGAAAGGGGATACCGGTGCTGTAGGTCCAGCTAGTCCACCAGGCGTTGGCCATCCCGGGCAAAGAGGGCAGAAAGGACAAAAAGGGGCGACTGCTGGTATGTGTGCACGTGACAGCAAATATTGCATTTAAACTGATTTTCAGAACTAGAAAATATCAGCAATCCTCAAGATATTTGGAACATTTTGCATTGGATAAAAATCGGATGATAACCATAAGAGATGATGCCTGAAGAACAACACAATTAGTGCGTTGTATTACATGTCTCAGGTTGGACGAAGTACTTTGGAAAACAACCGGGCAACTGATTGATGGGGTTTAGAATCCATATAAATTTTGCATGCAACAAATTAATCCCAAGATACCACTTTTGTTGAGAAGGAATGGAATAAGACTTTACAATTACTAGGTAGTGGAATACTTGAAAATAAGACTACATAAGACTTTGAATTTCCAGGTCCGCCTGCACCGGTAGGCCCTACGGATTTAACTGGACCACCAGGCGCTAGCCGTCCCGGGCAAACAGGACACAAAGGACAAAAAGGGTCCAATTCTCGTGAGTCTTTCATTTGACAGAAAATATTGCAATTTAACCAATTTTCAAAGCCGGTGAGTATCGGCATACTCCAAGACTTTCTGCAGCATTTTGTGTTGAAACAATAATGTTACTTAATATCTTATCGAAATTAAAACAACTAAATAGTCCTACCATTCTAAGGCAGTTCTAAGGTTCTTATGCACCAGACATGGTGATGATTAATCGTTTAATAATAAAGATGAGATATAATTATCTTCAAAGTTATGCCGACATCCAGAGTTATATCCAGAGTTATACAGAACTCTGTCAGAAACAAACAAATAAATAAAATAAAAATATCCCCTGTGTATATTCAATGACAGTTTCAGTATGAAGTCAAGTGTGTCTGACTTACTGTGTACAGAGCTGTATGAACTTAATGCATTAATGTATTAAGTCCATACAGCGCTGTACACAGTAAGTGTCTGACTAGATTTATTATTGGAGGGAGGGCGCGGGGGTGGCAAGCTGGTTAGAGGAGTCCAGCGACCGAGCGAAGTGAGGTGGTAGTCTGCACGTCGTGGGGTCTGGGGACCGCTCAAGGGCCCCAGAAGCCAGAGCTTTTTTCATGACTGTTCTATGGTTGATTCTGAGCTCTCTCTGGCTCTGATTGAGTATTTTTCATTCCACACATGTATATAAATATTGCTGGTATTTAAATGTATTTATCACAAAACTATTCATTGCCACTTTACATATTACTAGTATATGTCATATAACTTAATTGCTGATTAAAGTTGGAATCAATTTTAAAATCAGCCAAATTTAGCATTCTTGTTTGTGTAGAATATTTATGACTGTTATGGCCCGAAACCCGTCCCTGACACATTCTCCCGCTCGACATACACTACACAGATTCAGTACATGTTATTATACTTACCTTACGTCACCGGGCGCGCACCGTCCAAGCACCACACCTACATGTAAACAACACCGCTCACGCCATCACTTCCAACATTCCCTCCAATCACAACACATCCAGACACTTAATTCCGCCCTCACAGACATGACATCACTTTTCCCGCCATTTTACATGAACACCTGCCACACGACGCGGGAAAATATACACCCATCCCATGATTTAGTCCCACGCTCCCCGACCACGTTGTCAGTTGTGAGAGGTCAGTCCTTCAGTTAGCAGTGGTGAGTTCGGAGAGAGACCTCGAAGAAGACAGTTGTGTTATTTAAGAGGTACATAGAAGATTACTGTGAATCGAGGGAAACTTTGTTGAATTCGGACTATTTCTAATACTTCGGACTATTTGTGGGATCACGTGTGACTGTGTGTGAGGCCGTGATCATCAGCGAACTAATCATCCCCAATAAACCGGATTATTGTGTGAAACGTTACGTCGGACTTCTTGTTTGTGTTCACGCACAACATATATCGTACTATTCGATCGGTGGGCGTAATAGCCACCCGAAGAACTCCGCTATTCCGTCACATTGGTGCCGTGACCAGGATAGCGAAGGCCAGTTCTCGGCTTATGAACTATCCCGACGTACGAACTTTTGAATGAATACCCGAACTACGACCCGGAATCCGATCGTACCAAGCCCGGGAGATGAGGTGACGTTGAATCCGGTCCCGTCGTACCAGCGAACTTCACGACCAAGGTCAGTGGTGATGAGCGACACTATTACGCTATCGCAAGTACAACCGCCAAACGAACTGTACGAACTATCATCGGCAGCATCCGCAGAATATGTGCCGGACTGGATGCGAGCCGATAGCAATCTCGAAGAACTGTTGGACGGTGATCCGTACCAGCCGTCGCGCACAGTGACAGAAATCCTCGACGCGCACGCGCGGTCGTACCATGCAACACCTGCCGGACCATCAAGGTCGCGACCAAGCGACAGAAGTGAAACGGACTATGCGCGCTTCCAGCGCCAGCCTGTTACGACCCGCTACCTAAGTCGGTGAGTGTACGCCCAACGAACTATGACAATTCCATGTTAACGCACCCGCCAAGTCGGTCGCGTGTTCAACAGTGGGCGCATGACTCGGATACGTGTGCTGAACTGTATCCGCCACACGACGTTGTGACGTCGCGTCCGTCGGTAACGATAAATATGCCGACGCAACCCGACCGGAGCCCGCCCATGTATTCAAGAGTACCGGTCGACCCAGTTGTGACGGGGGAGCCGCCGAACGTCAACCTGCCGAACCGGAGAGGAGCCACCACGGAGAGCACCCCCGCGGCCGACCCCAGGTTCAACGCCGTCCAGACGAGCGACCCGCCAACGCGATTCTACGCACCCGCGCCGAGATCGGAGGTTCGAAGTGTCCGTCACACCGCCACTCAGCGACCACACGACATCGGAGTACCGATCTCCGACACCAGCGACAACATGCATCCCGCGCATCTACCACCGCCGGTAGTCATCATCGGACCGTCGGTAACCGCGGAGTATCCCGCCCCGCGTGGCTATGTGTCAAACCATGGAAATGCGGTGCCCATGCACAATCATGGGGGAATAGCAGTAAACCATGGAAATGCGGTGCCCATGCACAATCATGGGGGAGTAGCTGTGCCAAGTCAAGGAGTACCTGCGTACGGTGTCGCCGCGTACAATCCCGGAATCGTGCCTAATCCGGGAATTGCATCACAAAACCCTGGAGTAGCAGTTCCAAGTGTGCTTGCTCCTGGTTCGGGATACCAGCTCCCGCAAACGTCGTACCCAACTCCGTCATACGGAGTGCCGGAAATGTCGCTGCCATACATGCCGGTCTCCCAAACCGCCCCGTTGCCAAGTCACGCTGGCTATCCGCCCGCACCCGGCGCCATGTCGCACGTCGTACCGGCCTCCACGACCATCGCCGCACCGACCACGGAGGTCACGCCGCCGAACCCCGCCGTTTCTACGACGGCCGCCAGTGCTACGACAGCAGGATCACAGGGAACCGCCATCCCGACGTCAGCGCTGAACCCTGCCAAGCCAGCACAGTGGCGAGCTACGTTCAAGGAGGGCAACTTGAATCAGTACCTCCGCAGCTTCGAACAATTTACGGCTGCATTTACGTACACGGACTTAAACAAAACTACGACATTCCGTAGTACGCTACGTGGACGAGCGGAGGCAATCGCTCTGAACATTCCGTTCGATACGCCTTGGGATGAGTTTAGGCGCCGCCTCCTGGAAGGATGGGAACCAACGGCCCGTCATCAAGCGAAACGTGACGACTTTCCGTTCCTGAAACGTGAGCAGAAAGAGGACGCCGAACATTTCTTAGAACGATTGCAGGCCATGGCGGAACAGGTGTTCGATGACGTCACGCCTGAGTTCCGTCAACGAACTGTTATTTCGCAATTCGTCAATGGTCAGCCCGACCATATTGCGGATAGACTTTGTGTAATGACATTCGCTTCGTACAGCGATGCACTTACGACTGTACTGAAGGCGGAGAGCCGACAGCAACGGACTAAGAGGGACTGACCACACGGTAGCCGCCGAGCGGACGCTACCTACCACGGGTACGTCGACGACACGGAAGTGAATGACGAACTCTCATGTGCAGTCGGACAATTGAATCACTTCGATACGCCAACCCCCGAGCAGGTCGCTGCATACTATGATCCTGCCGACAGCGACACGACTGGACTGCAAGGGTGTGAGGAACATTCCGTCCCTTGCTGTTCTCGCGAATGGGTTGCGGAAGCCTTCCAGTGCGCTATAAGTGACGAAAACGGACAATATGGTGAAAACGCACTGTACTCCGTCCTACGAGCTACCGCCCAAGCTCGTGGCGACTGCCCCACGCCCCGGGGCCAGACTGAAATCTGTTTCTTTTGTAAGAAACCCGGACACAAATGGATACGGTGTTTCCGTCTGAAGGACATATTGGTACGAAACGGAATGAAACCGTTCCTGCCACGCTCTGGCGCAAATGGGAATAACAGACAGATCGGTATACCGAACTCGAACTCTCAGCCAATGGCTACGACGCCACTGGCCCAGCCACCGCCACAGGCCAGGCCGTCAAACTAAGGGAGGAAGGAACTGTGGAGCAAGGACCTTCCGTTAAACCGAGCTACGCTCACAGCTCCAAACCAGTGCTCCGCGAAGGGGTGTGCGCCAAGTGTACTTCGTCCACTTCGGGTACGGAATCCCTCCACGAAGGGGTGTCCGAGCCATTGCCGCGCAGGCTACCACGGACCAGTCGTCACGAAGGGGTGTCGACGCGCACCACCGGCGACACAGGAACGGACTCCATGTCTGAGATTGAATGGGTGTCGGATGATGGAGGTTTCTACGCTTTCCCATCGGGACCCGAAACCAAGCCGGCGAAATTAAAGCTTCCGTTCCTACTGCCCGAGGAGGACCTCGAAGGACCGATCGTGATCAGCAGCAGTCTGGCCGCCCATGAGTGCTGGAAGTTGCCAGTACATGTTGGAGAACGAACTTTCAAAGGAGTAATGGACTCAGGAGCGCAGATTTCTCTGCTCCGGAAGGACATGTTACGCCACGTACCTGTCGAACAGCGCACGCTACGCCTGACCATGGCGACCATTCGGGATGTCAACGGAGACTCTAGCCCGATCGACGGACTTTTGGACCTTACGATCAAAGTCGGAACGAAAGAAATGACAGTGACATTTTGTGTAGCGGCAATTCATGACGAAATGATTTTGGGCATGAATTTCTTCCGACAAACGAAAGCCATCGTTAATTACGGTGAAGGAACTGTTGAAATTAACAAGGAAATCTTGTTTGCGTACAAGGACTTTGAAGCCAATGTCGTGCGCATGGCTGTACGCCGAGCAGTTACGGTACCGCCACGCAGTGAGGCCGTAGTCGAACTTGTGCCGACCTCAAAGGTCAGGGTACGTCAACACCCACGGCTCATTCAGCCCTTGACGAACTTTCCTGAAGAAACGGACTTGATTATGGGTCGCACATTGACCTCATTGAACCGGAAGTGTGTTAAAGTGACTGTGGTGAACCCCGCGGATACGGGCGTAACTCTGACACGCTCAGACCCAGTAGCGATAGCAAGCCCTGTTGACAGTATTGTGGGCGCTTTGCCGAAATCGGGAGAACCCGAGGTTCCCCATACGAACACTAACCATTACGAGGACCTCCCGCCACACCTACGGGAGATGGTAGATCGTGCCGGACTAGCGCCGGAACAACAGCGATGTTGTGCCAATCTGGTATATCGATATAGAGACACTTTTATGTGCATCGACGGACAGATCGGACGGACGCATGTAGTGCAACATCGGATCGATACGGGTACAAGTGCCCCAATTCGCCAGTGACAACGCCACGTACCCCAAGCGCAACAACACATCATAGACGAGGAAGTCGACAAAATGTTGCGACTTGGATGCATCGAACCCTCGGAATCACCATGGAGTTCACAAGTGGTGTTGGTACGAAAGAAAAACGGACAGGTACGATTCTGTGTGGACTATCGTCTGCTCAATGACGTAACACGGAAAGATTCGTACCCTCTTCCGAATATTCAAGACACGCTTAACGCGCTAGCCGGAGCGAACTACTTCTCGGCCTTAGACCTCGCCTCAGGATATTGGCAGGTCGAAGTGGATCCGACGGACTGACCCAAGACGGCCTTCGCCACTCGGAAAGGCCTATACCAATTCAAGGTCATGCCGTTCGGACTGAGTAACGCGCCAGCGACCTTCGAACGTCTCATGGAGACAATCTTACGCGGATATCTGTGTACCAGATGTATGTGCTATCTGGACGATGTGATAGCATACGGACGCACTTTTGATCAGGCGCTTGCCAATCTGGAAGCGGTCCTGGATCGGATACGAACTGCCGGGTTACGCTTACAACCCAAAAAGTGCGAACTCTTTCAACGGGAAATCCTGTACCTGGGATTTATCGTCAGTGGACAAGGCATCAGGGTGGACCCGAACAAGGTCAAGGCTATCAGGGAATGGCCAACTCCCTGTGAAACTAGACGTCAAGGCCTAAAGATGCCTTGGAGGCATTTCGGTGTGATGAATAATTTATAATACTAGATATCGACGAAAATGAAAAATGTCGACAAATTTCGGGTCAAGGTCAAAGTTCATCCATAATACCCGCTAGACATGTTTGTCTAAGGCGACGAGTCTGAAAATACCATCCGTTTCGCTCTACGACGCACCGTTTCCGAGATATCGATGAAAACAAAAACTGCCGACTCATGTTTGTCTAGTGCGACGAGTCCGAAAATAACGTCCGTTTCGCTCTACAACGCATCAACGAAAACGAAAAATGCCGACTCGGCAAAAAAATTTCGGGTCAAGGTCAAAGTTCATCCATAATACCCCTTAGACATGTTTGTTTAGTGCGACGAGTCCGAAAATAACGTCCGTTTCGCTCTACGACGCACCGTTTCCGAGATATCGACGAAAACGAAAAATGCTGACTCGGCAAAAAAATTTCGGGTCGAGGTCAAAGTTCATCCATAATACCCCTTAGACATGTTTGTCTAGTGCGACGAGTCCGAAAATAACGTCCGTTTCGCTCTACGACGCACCGTTTCCGAGATATCGACGAAAACGAAAAATGCCGACTCGGCAAAAAAATTTCGGGTCAAGGTCAAAGTTCATCCATAATACCCCTTAGACATGTTTGTCTAGTGCGACGAGTCCGAAAATAACGTCCGTTTCGCTCTACGACGCACCGTTTCCGAGATATCGACGAAAACGAAAAATGCCGACTCGGCAAAAAAAATTCGGGTCAAGGTCAAAGTTCATCCATAATACCCCTTAGACATGTTTGTCTAGTGTGACGAGTCCGAAAATAACGTCCGTTTCGCTCTATGACGCACCGTTTCCGAGATATCGACGAAAACGAAAAATGCCGACTCGGCAAAAAAATTTCGGGTCAAGGTCAAAGTTCATCCATAATACCCCTTAGACATATTTGTCTAGGGCGACGAGTCCGAAAATAACGTCCGTTTCGCTCTACGACGCACCGTTTCCGAGATATGCAGGATGCCTCAAGGATGACTCAGCAAAAAATTATTTCGACCTCTAGGTCAAAGGTCGTTTGAGGTATCGATCCCAAAATCAATAGGGTTCTTCCCTGGTGATATATAAACCTCCGTGCAAAATTCTGCAACTTTTGCCTGAATATTTTTTGAGTTATCGTCCGGAAACGAAGTTCCTCGATTTCATCCTCACGGACCTCACGGACCTCGGAGCCGGATCAAAAAAAAAAGTACACCCTAGAGATGTTTGTCTAGGGCAACGAGTCCGAAAATAACGTCCGTTTCGCTCTACGATGCACGGTTTCTGAGATATGCAGGAAGCCTCAAGGATGAATCAGCAAAAAATTATTTTGACCTCTAGGTCAAAGGTCGTTTGACGGATCGATCCCACAATCAATAGGGTTCTTCCCTGGTGGCATATGAACCTCCATGCAGAGTTCTGCAACTATTGCATAAATATTTTTCCAGTTATCGTCCGGAAACCAAGTCTCAAAATTAGCCTTGATTTCATCCTCACGGACCTCACGGACCTCGGATCCGGCTCAAAAAGAATAGGGTTCTTCCACATATCATTTCTGACTTGTGGTGAAAATTTGACAAGGATCCGTCAAGGCAATCTAAAGTTATCGTCCGGAAACCAAAAGTGGCGGAAGAAGAAAAAAAAAAAAAAAAAAAAAAAAAAATTCTGCTAAAACCATAAAGGCATTTCTGCCGAAATGCCTTAATTACGGACGTATGAGCTTTCCTGGGGTTTGCAAATTACCACAGGAGGTTCATAAAGGACTATGCCGAAATCGCCGAACCTCTGGTGGCTCTCACCCGGGGTGAATGTCGCTTCGCATGGGGATCGCCCCAACGGAACGCCTTTCGGAGGCTTCAGAACGCACTTATCAAGGCACCCAAGCTCGCCCATCCTTCACAGGATGAGGACGATTACTTCATCCTTGATACGGACGCTAGCGGTTATGCCATCGGAATGGAATTTCTGCCGAAATGCCTTAATTACGGACGTATGAGCTTTCCTGGGGTTTGCAAATTACCACAGGAGGTTCATAAAGGACTATGCCGAAATCGCCGAACCTCTGGTGGCTCTCACTCGGGGTGAATGTCGCTTCGCATGGGGATCGCCCCAACGGAACGCCTTTCGGAGGCTTCAGAACGCACTTATCAAGGCACCCAAGCTCGCCCATCCTTCACAGGATGAGGACGATTACTTCATCCTTGATACGGACGCTAGCGGTTATGCCATCGGAGGCGCGCTCTCGCAGCGTGTGAACGGAAAGGAAATCCCGATCGGCTTCGCAAGCAAGACATTGTCCCGCACGCAACGGAATTATTGCACGACCTATAGAGAACTGTTGGCAGTTGTTGAGATGATCCAACAATACCGACATTATTTGTGGGGACGCAGATTCCTGCTACGAACTGACCATAGCTCCCTGCGATGGTTAAAGAACTATAACGGTGCGGACGGTATGTTGGCTCGCTGGTTAGCCAAACTGCAACAATATGACTTTCGTATTGAACATCGTCCGGGAAAGCTTCACGGAAATGCCGACGGACTTTCCCGCTGCCACAGTTGCAAGCATTCGGACTGCCCAGGGCACCTGGTCGTGCCGACCACGGACCCGGAAACGAGTTCTGGAGAACTCCCCGTCAGACGGATTACAGTGGTTCCTGTCGGACCCGAGAAAGACCACCTGGACAGTGATACTATGACATCACCGGTCTTGTCTCGAATGATCTCGATACGCCAAGCCGCACGTGTGCGCGCGCTGGATGTAAAGTTAAACGGACAAGAATGGTTGTCGAACTATTCCACAGCGGACATTGTTGCCGCTCAACTAGTCGACCCCAGTGTCGGAGTCGTACGACAGTGGGTAATGAACGGAACTAAACCCACGTCAAAGGAAGTCGCCCGCTACGGCGAAGAAGTGAAAACTCTGGTTTCACGATGGACTTTGTTAGCTCTGCAAGATGGAGTCCTCATACGAAATACTAAGCCGGACCCAGCCGGTCGAACTGTCGTACAAACTGTGCTACCAGCGGCATTACGAACGGTGGTTTTACATCAACTCCACGACCTCAAGGTCGTAGGCCACCTCGGAATACAACGGACTGTTGAAAGAGTCAAGCGCCGGTTCTACTGGCCAGGTCTCGCCTTGGATGTCGCCCGCTGGTGCGCCCGCTGCCCGCAGTGTGTGTCACGGAAAGGAAAGTCCGCGCCCAAGAGATCGCCTCTAACACAACTACCGACTGGGGCGCCATTCGACCGCATTGCTCTGGATATCTTAGATACCTATAAAGTCACCGGACGAGGAAACAGGTACATTCTTGTCATATCGGACTATTTCACAAAGTACACGGACGCATTCCCGCTCCGCCGTCATACGGCCAAAAATGTCGCCGACGTCTTGGTGAATCGCTGGATCGTGTACCACGGGGTACCGAAGGCCATACACAGCGACCAAGGAACAGAATTTGAGTCGTCGCTATTTCGGAGTGTTGTACGCCATCTGGGGGAAAATTCGGACCTCGCCCTACCGCCCACAGAGTGACGGTCAAGTCGAACGATTCAATCGGACTTTGTTGAATATGTTGAGTGCATTCGTCAGTGATCGTGGGAATGACTGGGATTTGCACTTACCATATGTACTCATGGCGTACCGCACCTCAGTGCATTCTTCAACCGGGTGTATGCCACACCTGATGGTATACGGACATGAATGCAATTTGCCTGTCGACTTGGTGTTTCCAACGTACGACCCAGAACCGCTACCTCCATGCGGACCTGAATACGTCGAATATCTACGAACTGCTATTAGAGCTGCCCACGGGTTTGCGCAAGACCATCTGCAAAAAGCTGCAACCCGCCAGAAAATGGGGTATGACGCCCATGCGAAATCTCGCCCTCAGTTCCAGCCAGGAGAGTTGGTAAGATATTACTATCTACCTCTCACACAGAACAATAAATTTGCCCGACCCTGGACCGGACCCTGGAGAGTCCTGGAACGTGTCGCTGAGGTAGACTATCGGATTGCACTAGTCTCGAATCCGCGCAATACTCGAGTCGTCCATCTGGACGAGTCGTCAAGCAGCACGGACTCACAGACCGAACCGTCTAACGACCCCCTCGAGCTTCTCAAGGAATTCCTCTACCCTTGGGATGTCACCGTACACGACAAGTCGTCGGAAACAGATCGGACTACCGATACTGATACCACGTCATCATCCGCCAGTCGGAGAAGTACCGCGACGTCGTCGTCGAAAGCGGACATCATGCAAGTCGAACTCAAGCGCTTCACAGCGGACACGCAAGACCCGCGGACTCAAACCCGCGATTGCTACGGACTCGTCTACAAGCGAGGCTACGCCCCAGCCCGCTCCGTACAACCGACCCAGACGCACGATTCGCCGCCCAGCCCGGTTCAGATGACCACGGCTGTGCTAAGGGATTGATTACATGTTGATGAATATATGCTTGTTTATTGGACTATGATGTCATATCACCCCAAAATAATTTTATAATATAATAATACTATGTACATATTCATTAAAATAACCTTTTTAATGTACTGATGTCAGTGAGGCAATTTTCATATATGATATTGATATGACGTTATAATATGATGCTGATTATGATTGGTATATGACGTGATGAAATACATATAACTCATACTTTTATACCATCTCGCGCCTGTTGCGCACTGCCTAATATTGCATGTTTAATCAATTACACTCATGTGTCAGCCGACCAGTCCTGCCGTGAGTAAGATCACTTTGTCGCGGACGAGGTGAGAGGATAGCCATCTCCCGAGCAAGCGTCTGATAAGAACCTCTGCTCCCCCTACGCACCATTCAGGGGAATGCCCGACGGAGCAGGACTTGGCTATGAATAAAGACCTCTGCATTCCAACGCGCGATCTGTCATCACATTCATTGAAAATATTACGCAACGCGCCACGGTCATCCCAGATCATCCCATCGCCCCCCCCCCACGATAATATCAGCGGTTCCATTATCTACGGCACTGGATGAAAATGAACGGACTGAACAAACTCCTGTGAGCTTGGTATTTATACCGCAGAATATATACGGACAGTGATCATCTGTTGCAAACAAGTTGGTCAAAAAGTTTGTTGTGTGCTAATTGTGCGGATAAGGAACGGACCAAGTGAAGGAGTTCACACGGAAAAGCAAGAAGCACAAACGAACATTGAAGCCGCCCGCGGCACCCCCACAAAAACTCTCCCAATAATAGCAATAGTGAGTGGAAGCACGTAAAAGGTGCAGTAATTTGGACTGTATGCCAGAAGGACAGTGATATGTTTGGATTGCGTTATCCAGAAGTTTGTGTCGGACTATGGAAAATAGAGCAGCTGTGTGCTATCCTACTCACAGTGCTTACACAGATTAAGGTACCGCGCGGTACCCTAATCAAAGATGGCGGAAGGTAAGTTATGCTTCGACCTTTCATCGGCGATTTCTAGCATATACATGAGAACTGCGTGTTTATTTTTGTGGTGTCTGAGAGTGAATTACAACATATACACTGTGGATAAGTTACAAGAGATGTTATAGTGGCATTCGCGAGTAATTTGAGGCAGAAGAAATCGGCTTGATTACGGTACCACGCAGAGCTGAGCGGCCAGTGATTACGGTACCACGCGTAAAAGATTATGGTACCACATCAGAAAAATGTGTGTACTTTCGAACATGAATGCATCTTGGTGGAATATTAATAGAGTAAGGAGAGCATATATTTTCCGTTTTCATCACATTGGAAAAATACTACCTGAATTATATATACACTGTTATCATATTGAAGCCGGGATTCAATCAATTTGCTTGGAATCTTCTGATATTGGCTAGGGGATTCTTGTGAGGTGACGTTTCTTGCATGAACGCCTATATCCAACCATGCGGACCCCCCCCCCTTCCCTTAAACACACTCAACATTTATCATATCGTAACTGACTGTGTGATTGTTTATGTTTGCGATTTACATTATATTCAAAGTAATACTTGTTTTCTAATTCCTGTCATACATGTGTATGAATTACCCAATTTTATACCAAATTCTGCCTTGTACCAAATCTCTAGCCCAGAATGCCGACGGTGATGTGTTAGTTAATGTGTTCATCACATTTCGTTCCATCACAGATATGTCGTGAATAAATAAGATTTTGTTATTTACAGCCCAGTTATGAATAGATAAGTTTTTGTTATCTGTTTTTATTTTCCCCTAAACATCCGGTAAACCAAGGACCAGAAATCAAATATCACATCACTGTATCTGATGCTATGCAAAGTCTCAGCCGACAAGAAATTTCCTATATCCAATAAGATATGTAGAGAAATGTTTTGGGGATCTCCTGCTGTAGTGAAAGGAAGTCATTCCCCCGTCCCGTTTTTTGTACAACAAGATAGGCACGCTTGAACACCAAAGTGAAACTCTCGTCATATACCTAGTCACAATAATCAGATATTCTGATGATATTTCATCATATGATTTTCCAAACACTCGGGTCAACTCTGGGATGCCAAACGTTTGTTACACCTGTCATTGACATCTATCAAGCATTTGTGGCCCTGTATAAGTCGATCAATTATATATTTGATCAATTATATACTGTAATATCAAACTACACAGACTTCCATAGTAGTTCTCCTTTTTGGTCACACAGAATACGCCACCGAACGCTGAATTTCTGGTCTTGATGCTGAAACAGTCTGTATGACTGTGTGTCACAAAAATAACACCTCTGTAACGAAAAAAAAATCATTAAATGGATAAATTATGTAGTTGTGGTACCGTAATCTCGATGCATGTTTATTTTCGTGGTTTCTGAGAGGGAGTTACAACATATACACTGTGGATAAGTTACAAGAGATGTTATAGTGGCAGTCGCGAGTAATTTGAGGGAGAAGGAATCGGCTTGATTACGGTACCGCGTGAGGTGGATTACGGTACCACGAACAGACTGTGCATCGAGATTACGGTACCACAACTACATAATTTATCCATTTAATGATTTTTTTTTCGTTACAGAGGTGTTATTTTTGTGACACACAGTCATACAGACTGTTTCAGCATCAAGACCAGAAATTCAGCGTTCGGTGGCGTATTCTGTGTGACCAAAAAGGAGAACTACTATGGAAGTCTGTGTAGTTTGATATTACAGTATATAATTGATCAAATATATAATTGATCAAATATATAATTGATCGACTTATACAGGGCCACAAATGCTTGATAGATGTCAATGACAGGTGTAACAAACGTTTGGCATCCCAGAGTTGACCCGAGTGTTTGGAAAATCATATGATGAAATATCATCAGAATATCTGATTATTGTGACGAGGTATATGACGAGAGTTTCACTTTGGTGTTCAAGCGTGCCTATCTTGTTGTACAAAAAACGGGACGGGGGAATGACTTCCTTTCACTACAGCAGGAGATCCCCAAAACATTTCTCTACATATCTTATTGGATATAGGAAATTTCTTGTCGGCTGAGACTTTGCATAGCATCAGATACAGTGATGTGATATTTGATTTCTGGTCC
The DNA here is from genome assembly GCA_949152475.1 of Terebella lapidaria. NCBI lineage: Eukaryota > Metazoa > Annelida > Polychaeta > Terebellida > Terebellidae > Terebella > Terebella lapidaria. The sequence continues at coordinate 29,974,040 of OX424567.1, forward strand.
TTGGTTTACCGGATGTTTAGGGGAAAATAAAAACAGATAACAAAAACTTATCTATTCATAACTGGGCTGTAAATAACAAAATCTTATTTATTCACGACATATCTGTGATGGAACGAAATGTGATGAACACATTAACTAACACATCACCGTCGGCATTCTGGGCTAGAGATTTGGTACAAGGCAGAATTTGGTATAAAATTGGGTAATTCATACACATGTATGACAGGAATTAGAAAACAAGTATTACTTTGAATATAATGTAAATCGCAAACATAAACAATCACACAGTCAGTTACGATATGATAAATGTTGAGTGTGTTTAAGGGAAGGGGGGGGGGGGGGGGGAGGTCCGCATGGTTGGATATAGGCGTTCATGCAAGAAACGTCACCTCACAAGAATCCCCTAGCCAATATCAGAAGATTCCAAGCAAATTGATTGAATCCCGGCTTCAATATGATAACAGTGTATATATAATTCAGGTAGTATTTTTCCAATGTGATGAAAACGGAAAATATATGCTCTCCTTACTCTATTAATATTCCACCAAGATGCATTCATGTTCGAAAGTACACACATTTTTCTGATGTGGTACCATAATCTTTTACGCGTGGTACCGTAATCACTGGCCGCTCAGCTCTGCGTGGTACCGTAATCAAGCCGATTTCTTCTGCCTCAAATTACTCGCGAATGCCACTATAACATCTCTTGTAACTTATTCACAGTGTATATGTTGTAATTCACTCTCAGACACCACAAAAATAAACACGCAGTTCTCATGTATATGCTAGAAATCGCCGATGAAAGGTCGAAGCATAACTTACCTTCCGCCATCTTTGATTAGGGTACCTCGCGGTACCTTAATCTGTGTAAGCACTGTGACGATAGTGCGATGACAAAGTGTGGGGCACGTGGTCTTTGCTGCGGCGCCTGTGACACTTCAATGCTCTTGAACTGGAGGCCTCATCTCTCGCTTTCAAACACAGCGTCCCCTTGGAGCCAAAAGGTCGCATCTGTTAATTTTTACCAAATTTGGGTTTTGAAGGAAATTGAATCATCGCTACTGTATCTTTCTACAAAATAAAAATCTAACAATTATAATCGGTAATAATGAGAATAATCAATAATTATCAAAGGACGTGTCACCAAACTCATTATTTGTGATCTGGAGATACCACCTTTGGATTCTCGTGATATGATCCATATGTTGCTGTGGCAGTACAGTGCAGTACTCGTTGTGTTTGATACACGACCTAATTTTTAGGTTACCGGACCTATGGTCCGATAACCTATTGGCATGGCGTTGCGTCCGGCGTCCGGTGTTGGCGTCGGCGTTCACAATTTTATCTTTTTTGTTTACGGACCAATCTTTCCGAAATTTTGCACAAAAATGCACAAAAATAATTCAAGAAGGAGGTATTTTTTAGTTTTTTGATTTTCACAATATTTTCAAAATGGCGGCCGTTTTCGTCGAAAATCGGCCAATGTTGGACTTTGGCGGCCATTTTCTCAAAATCTGTTCAGTAACTTTTTCTCTTTTTTTGCACAAGGATGCCTTATTATGTCCTCCATAATGTGTATAAGTTTCGTTGCCCTTGATTCGCTGGTCTGCGTGTGGCGGCCATTTTGAATTTGTCGTTTTCGTCGAAAATCGGTCAATTTTGGGCTTTGGCGGCCATTTTCTCAAAATCTGTTCAGTAACTTTTTTTTATTTTTAGGTTACCGGACCATGGTCCGATAACCTATTGGCATGGCGTTGCGTCCGTCGTCCGTGGTCGTCCGTCGTCGTCCGTCGTCGTCGTCGTCGTCGTCCACATTTTTATCTTTTTAGGTTACCGGACCTATGGTCCGATAACCTATTGGCATGGCGTTGCGTCCGTCGTCCGTCCGTCGTCCGTCGTCGTCCGTCGTCGTCGTCGTCGTCCACATTTTTATCTTTTTTGTTTACAGGCGAATTTTTCTGAAATTTTGCACAAAAATACTTAAAAATAATTCAAGAAGGAGGTATTTTTTAGTTTTTTGATTTTCGCATTTTTTTCAAAATGGCGGCCGTTTTCGACGAAAAATGCCTGATTTTGGACTTTGGCGGCCATTTTCTCAAAATCTGTTCAGTAACTTTTTTTCTTTTTGATAAATAACACTCCTCATATGTACCCCTATGATGTCTATAAATTTCGTTGCGCTTGAATCGCTCGATGTGGGCCATTTTGGCCCAAACTCGGCTCAAATGGGACTTTCCCATGTTAAATTCTCCTATGCTTTATAATGGGACACATTATGCCTAATATGTCACTTGATATTGAGATTAGAGACTAGGAGTCAATTGTGGACCTATAGGAAATGATATATGCTGAATATTCTCGTGACCTTGAATTTGACCTCTGACCTCACTTTCAAGGTCAGAGCACAAAATGGCTTGTATCTCGCTTATTATCGACTCTACAGCTTAGGAATCAATTGTGGACATATAGGAAATGATATATTCTGAATATTCTCGTGACCTTGAATTTGACCTCTGACCTCAGTTTCAAGGTCAGAGCACAAAATGGCTTATATCTCGCTTATTATCGACTCTACAGCTTAGGAATCAATTGTGGACATATAGGAAATGATATATGCTGAATATTCTGATGACCTTGAATTTGACCTTCGACCTCATTTTCAAGGTCACAGGAAATAATGGCTAATATCTCGCTTGTTATCGACTTTACAGCTTAGCAATCAATTATGAACATATAGGAAATGATATATGCAGATCATTGTCATGACCTAGAATTTGACCTTTGACCTCATTTTCAAGGTCACAGGACAAAATGGCTAATATTTCACTTATTATCGATTTTACAGCATAGGAATCAATTGTGGACATATAGGAAATGATATATGCTGAATATTCTCGTGACCTTGAATTTCACCTCTGACTTCATTTCCAAGGTCCAAGGACAAACTGGCTCATATCTTGCTCCAGTATTGACTGTATGGCTTGGGAATCAATTGTGGACATGATATACATGATATAGAAAATGATATACACTGAATATTTTGATGACCTTGAATTTGACCTTAGCCCCTTCATTTTCAAGGCTACAGCATAAAATTGCTAATATCTCTCTGATTATTGAACTTACAGCTTAGCAATCAACTGTGGACATGATATATGCTTAATGTTATATATGATGAATATTCTCTTGACCTTGAATTCAACCAGTGACCTGGCTAATACCTAAAATATTAAACATTGTGCGGTAACCTATCTTTGGCCCTTGGCCTAATTTTTTGTTTATTGGCAAATTTTTCTGAAATTTTGCACAAAAATGCCTAAAAATAATTCAAGAAGGAGGTATTTTTTAGTTTTTTGATTTTCGCTTTTTCTTCAAAATGGCGGCCGTTTTCGATGAAAAAGGCCTGATTTTGGACTTTGGCGGCCATTTTCTCAAAATCTGTTCAGTAACTTTTTTTCTCTTTGATACATAAGACTCCTCATATGTACTCCTATGATGTCTATAAATTTCGTTGCGCTTGAATCGCTCGAAGTGGGCCATTTTGGCCCAAACTCGGCCCAAATGGGACTTTCCCATGTTAAATTCTCCTATGCTTTATAATGGGACACATTAAAGCCTAATATCTCACTTAATATTGAGATTAGAGACTAGGAATCAATTGTGGACATATAGGAAATGATATTTGCTGAATATTGTCGTGACCTTGAATTTGACCTCTGACCTTGGTTTCAAGGTCAGAGCGGCCGTTTTCGTCGAAAAATGGCCAATTTTGGACTTCGACGGTCGTTTTCTCAAAATCTGTTCAGTAACTTTTTTTCTTATTGATGCATGACACTCCTCCTATGTACCCCTGTGACATGTATAAATTTCGTTGCCCTTGAATCGCTCGAAGTGGGCCATTTTGGGCCCAAACTCAGCCCAAATGGGACTTTCCCATGTTAAATTCTCCTATGCTTTATAGTGGGACACATTAAGCCTAATATCTCACTTAATATTGAAATTAGAGACTAGGAATGAATTGTGGACATATAGGAAATGATATATGCTGAATATTCTCGTGACCTTGAATTTGACTTTTGACCTCATTTTCAAGGTCACAGGACAAAATGGCTAATATCTCGCTTATTATCGACTTTACAGCTTAGGAATCAGTTGTGAACATATAGGAAATGATATATGCTGAATATTCTTGTGACCTTGAATTTGACCTTTGACCTCATTTTCAAGGTCACATGACAAAATGGCTAATATCTCGCTTATTATCGACTTTACAGTTTAGGAATCAATTGTGAACATATAGGAAATGATATATGCTGAATATTCTTGTGACCTTGAATTTGACCTTTGACCTCATTTTCAAGGTCACATGACAAAATGGCTAATATCTCGCTTATTATCGACTTTACAGTTTAGGAATCAATTGTGAACATATAGGAAATGATATATGCTGAATATTTTCATGACCTTGAATTTGACCCTGACCTCATTTCCAAGGTCACAGGACAAAATTGCTAATATCTCGCTTATTATCGACTTTACAGCTTAGGAATCAATTGTGAACATAAAGGAAATGATATATGCTGAATATTCTCATGACCTTGAATTTGACCTTTGACCTCATTTTCAAGGTCACATGACAAATTGGCCAATATCTTGCTTATTAGCGACTTTACAGCTTAGGAATCAATTGTGAACATATATGCTGAAAATTCTCATGACCCTGAATTTGACCGATTTCATTTTCAAGGTCACATGACAAAATGGCTAATATCTTGCTTATTATCGACTTTACAGCTTAGGAATCAATTGTGAACATATAGGAAATGATATATGCTGAATATTCTCATGACCTTGAATTTGACCTTTGACTTCATTTCCAAGGTCACAGGACAAAATTGCTAATATCTCGCTTATTATCGACTTTACAGCTTAGGAATCAATTGTGAACATATAGGAAATGATATATGCTGAATATTCTCGTGACCTTGAATTTGAGCTTTGACCTCATTTTCAAGGTCACAGGACAAAATGGCGAATATCTTGCTTGTTAGCGACTTTACAGCTTAGGAATCAATTGTGAACATATAGGAAATGATATATGCTGAATATTCTAGTGACCTTGAATTTGACTTTTGACCTCATTTTCAAGGTCACAGTACAAATTGGCCAATATCTTGCTTATCAGCGACTTAACAGCTTAGAAATCAATTGTGAACATATAGGAAATGATATATGCTGAAAATGCTCGTGACCTTGAATTTGACGTTTGACCTATTTTCAAGGTCACAGGACAAAATGGCCAATATCTTGCTTATTAGCGACTTTACAGCTTAGGAATTAATTGTGAACATATAGGAAATGATATATGCTGAAAATTCTCATGACCTTGAATTTGACCTTTGACCTCATTTTCAAGGTCAACAGGACAAAATGGCTAATATCTTGCTTATTATCGACTTTACAGCTTAGGAATCAATTGTGAACATATAGGAAATGATATATTCTGAATATTTTAATGATATTGAATTTGACCTTTGACCTAAATTTCAAGGTCAGTCATTTTATTTTCAAAGTCAGAGTACAAAATGGCTTATATCTCGCTTATTATCAAATTTACAGCTTAGGGGTCCATAGTGAACATATAGGAAATGATGTATGCTGAATAGTTTAGTGATCTAGAATTTAACCTTTGATCCCATTTTCACGGTTAGAGATATGGCGATTTCAGTGGTCACCTTGAATTTGACTTTCAACTTTCTCGGCTTAACTCTGTATATTTCTCCGGTAACCTTACTAGCCCATTGGGCTAATTTTTTAGGTTACCGGACCTTTGGTCCGATAACCTATTGGCATGGCGTTGCGTCCGTCGTCCGTCCGTCCGTCCGTCCGTCCGTCCGTCCGTCCGTCCGTCCGTCCGGCGTTAACATTTTTATCTTTAAAGTTTACAATCGAATCTTTCTGAAATTTTGCACAAAAATGCCTAAAAATATTTTGAGAAGGAGGTATTTTTTTGTTTTTTGATTTTCGCATTTTTTTCAAAATGGCGGCCATTTTAGTCGAAAAACGCTCAATTTTGGACTTTGACGGCCATTTTCTCAAAAACTGTCTGATCAGTTTTGAGTTTTTGGTTTCAAAAGATTCTCCTTATGTACCTCTGTGATGTGTATAAGTTTGGTTGCCCTTGAATCGCCGGTCTCCGTGTGGCGGCCATTTTGAATTTTTGACGAGTCGGCGAAAAAATATTTTTTCGCCCAAATCGCATTAATATCCATTTTGGGTCATTTCTAGGCAAAAAAAATTTTTCACCCTTTGAAAAAAATTTTGGACTTGGAAAATTTTCGCCACTTTTTTCCTTCATAATGGGAGCTGTCCTGACTGTACTCATAGAACGCTTGAAGATAGAGCTTAGAAATTGGCACTTTCAAATGGGAAGTCATATATGGCGACTTGTGTGGTGACCTTGAATTTGACCTTGGATGACCTTGAAAGGTCAAAACAGCCATTTTTGGATCGAAAAATGGCCAATTTTGAACTTTGGCAGCCATTTTCTCAAAAACTGTCTGATCAGTTTTGAGATTTTTGCTTCAAAAGATTCCCCTAATGTACCTTCATGGTGTGTATAAGTTTTGTTGCCCTAGATTCATCGATCTTCGTGTGGCGGCCATTTCGAATTTTTGACGAGGCGGCGAAAATTTTTTTTTTCGCCCCAAATCGCATTACCATCCATTTTGGGCCATTTCTAGGCAAAAACAATTCACCCTTTGAGAAAAATTTTGGACTTAGAAAATATTGGGCACTTTTTTCCTTCATAATGGGAGCTTTCAGGACTGTACTCATAGAACGCTTGAAGATAGAGCTTAGAAATTGGCACTTTCAAATGGGAAGTCATATATGGCGACTTGTGTGGTGACCTTGAATTTGACCTTGGATGACCTTGAAAGGTCAAAACAGCCATTTCTGTGTCAAAAAATGCCCAGATTTGTCTCCATAGATGAAATGCTTGCAGATAGAGCTCATTATTGCATTATGAAAATATTGGACGACATATATGGCACAACTAATGATGACCTTGAACTTGACGTCAGATGACCATGAGTGCCAAATGTCTGACTCGGAATGTGTAAATTGACCTGAGCGCCCTAAGTGATTCCACCCAGATATATCTTTGTATTATGAACATATAGAATATCAAATGCCGCCCACATACATGTAATGGTGACATCGAAGTTCACACAGATGTCCTTGATTGGTAAATCTCAAGGTCATATGTTCGCACTGCGAACCTTGATTGGTAAATCTCTAGGTCTGTTACCTGCCAATGCTGCCATGGCCAAACCGAATTGTCCGGTAACCTATCTTAGCCTTTGGGCTAATTTTTCCAGTAGGAGCAAAACAAGTCACGAGTATTGGTACATTAGTTATAGTGAATACATGTATTGCCAAACTGGAATACTGTTAGTAGTCCTGGAATATGAGTATATAAACTACAACTATTTTTTTCATTCAGTCTTGCATGCTAAGAAATATACTGAACGAATATATATAATGTTGATATATATTAATTTCCCAGTATGCTCAGCCACAGTATCAAAATCATTGAGACAATAACAATGCTACGCAAGCTTGGTTTCTAATGTACTTCCAAAATAAGAAAGCATTCTTAATAAATATGTATTCCAAGCAATTTGAAGCATAACAGGACACAATTTATGATGCTGTTATAACTATAGGCCTATAACTTATCAAGACAAGACCTATTGGCATAACTGTCTTATCATTGATTACAGAATCAGATATGGAAGAAGCGAACATTGACGAGTGGTCAGATAATGATGACCTGTTAATGTCAATCAACATACCCGAGTCTGAACATCAAAGTAGTCAGAAATCAGAGAACAGATGTGATAAAACTGATAGTACTGAAAAGAACTCTGTAGACATAGCAGCAGACCGAGCTGTGCAAGACGAGAAGTCATCAAAAAATGAAGTCATCAAAAAATCACCGGACACCACAACAGAAAATAGAATCAACCAAAGCGGGAAATCACCAGAAGATGGGGCAAGAGAAGATATAGATCGAGAGTGTCATTCGCCAGGATCACTGGAACATGCAACAGAATATGGATTCAACCAAGGTGAGAAATCCCCCAAAAATGCCTCAAGGCATGGGATCGATCGAGACGGAAAATCATCGGAAACTGCAGTGAAAGATGAAGTCAACAAAGGCAGGATGTCAGCAGAAACTGCGGCAGAAGATGGAATTGACCAAGCCAGAAGATCACTGGAACATGCGACAGAATATGGAATCAATCAAGGTGAAAAATCCCCAGAAAATGCCCCAAGGCATGGGATCGATCGCGACAGAAAATCACCAGAAACTGCAATGGAAGATGGAATCAACCAAGGCGGTAAAACCGCAAAACAAATCATGGACATCGAAATGAACAAAGAACAGAATTCTCCAGAAAGCATACCAGAGTACAGAATTGATCAAAGGGAAAGAAATGATGGACAATGTGCAGAGGGGACCGAATCTGACAAAGACGACAGTGCACCTTTGTCAATTCTGAGGATTAAGCTAAATGAGCAGCATGCATCAAACAGCGAGGCAGAGTCCACATCGTGTTCAAATGACACTGATGACTATAAATCCAGCAAAGATGACATTCCATCAGATGATTCTGTATGTTCAGAGGATGAACCTATTAGCCATCTCATTCAACTCCGCAGTAGGAAATTGTCACCAAACCCAAAGATACCGGTACGTGACAAAAATTGGAAAAAAGTTCCAACAAGGAAAAAATTGAGGAAAGCTGTAGCTGCCACAACAAAAACTCCACTGGAACAAGCAACATCGAAGAGTAGAGTGAATCACAATCTGCATATGACTTTGACTAAAACTTCACTGCCAGCGCCTGGACAACCTCCTCTTCAGCAATGGGCTCACCAGGAGGCATGTTAAACCTGACGGCAATTGCTTCTTTGAGGCTACAATAAAGCAAATCAATGAAGATGGAATGGATATCACCAAACTGAGAAAAATGGTACACCAACATCTTCTTGATAAAGAAGCCCAATATTCTGCATATATTTCAGGATCATACAAAGAAAACGTGGATATGTTCCTGAACGATGGCCATTGGAATACTCAAGCAGGTGATCTACTCCCAATGGTAATGGCAGATATGTTCAAAAGACCAGTCAAAATTTATAGCAGTAGGATAATACACTTCCACTCATCTGATCAGAGTCAAACAGCTACAACTTTGGTGTATGCATATACTGCAAAAAAGGGATCAGAACATTATGATTCAACATGCCCTTTGTCGAGTACCCAGAGCCAGAAGGACCAATCATCTTCTGTGACCAGTGAGCCTGAAACTCCACGTAAACGAAAACAGAGCTCACCGAATATCACGCCCCGCAAGTCTGCAAAGTATGTCAGTCCTCCTAAGAAGAAGTTAACACGCAAGCGCATAGCAAATCCTGCCTCTTGGACGAAAAACATCAGAAAACAACTTCGTCTCTCAGGCCAAGAATATACAAGTGTAAAAGGGAGCAAAATGCCAGCGAGAGTAGTGCGGTTTCAAGACTGCCATTGTAAATATAAGTGTTCAACGAAGTTCAACGAAGCTGACCAACAGAACATCTTTTCCACCTACTGGAAACTTGACACGTATGAACGGAAGAAGGATTTTTTGTGCAGCCAGATACTGACAACATCTGTGGATGGGAAAGGAAAACAAACTCAAAGAAGTTATTACTTCACTGCCGAGAAAACAAGGAAACGTGTCTGCAAAAAGTTTTTCCTCAGAACATTAGATATCGGAGAGAAAACTGTCACCGTTGCTCTACGAAGTAGTGTGCATGGCTGTTACCAACCTACTCACAAAAAACGGCACACACCAGCAAACAAAACATCACCGGATGCCCACCGTTATGTTTCTCAGCATATCTCTTTTTTCCCTGCTGTGGAGTCACACTACATTAGAAACAAGAAAATGCAGCTAACTGCGGGAGACGACATTAGAGCTCCAGCATATCACCGGAACCACGAAAGCTGAATGTATCTTACACAACGTGACCCCCCCCCCCCCGCAATAAAAGGAAATTGAACCATATCCTCCCCCACATGGTTTCATTCAGCCTATATTATGATGAAACGCATAGGCCTACTTCAATCATATTCCTATAAACATTTATTTTGAACTCAATGAAACAGATACGCCTGATAAAATGATATCCAACCTCAATAAAATATCCTTAAAATATTGGAAACTATGAGGAATATCTGCATCTGAGATCATGATATCTAGCTAACACATGCATGCATACTGGGAAAATTGAAAGACCAGTTTAAAATAAAAATAAAATTCCAACATGGAACACCTTGTCATGTGATAAAATACGTCAAATTACGGTAAACATAGTTGTGGTATCGCAAACGAATTGTTGTGTTTACTTCATTACGCCAAAGAAGGCCACACGCAAGATTCCATGTACATGCATGCACGAAATGCTGCACAGAAAACTGTGCTTTCCAAAATACGCGTCATTGCGGTAAAATTTGCTTTGCATTCTGGGAACGTGAATTTCCATCGGCTCCGCCATTTTGACGTTCTTTCAGACGAGCCGAGCTTTTTGCGTAAATTTCTCAAACATAACACATCGATTTATGCATTATATATTTGTGGAATATTGAAAGCTTGCCATCAAATCGAGAGATTTTATGTCAAGGACGAAGAAAATCCTCATTTGAAGTAGGTATACAAACGTTTACGCCCCCAAAACGGGCGTCGATAGGTTGGCAAGAAACCTCCACAAAAAAGTCAACACATAGACATGTAGAGAGTTGGGGGCTTCGCCCCCAACGCTCTAATGTCAAAAACATCACGTCGTAAATACCTGGAAACCGGACTATCAATAGCAAAAATGTATGACTTGTATGTTGACCAATGCAAGAAAGACTCCATCAAGCCTGTCTCCAAGTCAATGTATCGAAAAATCTTTTGCGAGGAGTTTAATCTATCTTTCTTTGTTCCCAAGAAAGACCAATGTCAGGTCTGTGAGACGTACAAAGCCGCAGGACCAGAGGTGAGTCCTGAGCAGAAACAAGTGTTTCAGCTTCATCAGATCCGAAAGAACAAAGCTCGAATGGAAAAGGATATGGACAAAACACAAGGACAGTCTGATCCATCATACCATGTGTGTTGTTTCGACCTTGAAGCTGTATTACCTACGCCTTGCTGTCTCATTAGCCAGATTTATTACAAACGCAAGCTAAGTTGCTACAACTTCACTTTGTACGGAATGAATACCAAAGAGGCAACCTGTTTCTTGTGGGATGAGACGGAAGGCGGGAGAGGTGCGTGTGAAATAGGGAGTTGCGTACTGTCCTATGTGCAGTCACTTCCAGAAGAAGTCACAGATGTGTGCTTTTATTCAGATACGTGTGGAGGACAAAACCGCAACAGGTTCATGGCTACAGCACTGCTCTATGCCGTGACACACAGCCGCACACTGACCTCGATCACACATAAATTTCTTGAACCTGGACATACTCAGATGGAATGCGATTCCGTGCATTCCACCATTGAATCGGCCAAAAGAAAAACTTCAGTCTTTGTTCCGTCTCAGTGGGACACAGTGGTTCGCTTGGCACGTCGGAATAAGCCATACACTGTGGTTCCAATGAAGTACTACAATTTTTGGAACTTGAAGGATTTACACAGCACGATTGGCTCAGCAACAAACTTGAGGGATGTCCACGGCAAACCTGTCAGATGGAGACACCTGAAGTGTACACAGGTGAGACGACAAGAACCAAACAAAATGTTCATCAAATATGACTTTGATGATGCGGACTATACCGACGTTCAGTTGTTCAAGTCTTCAAGAAGAAAAGACATCTCAACACTGACACTGAAAACGCTCTACAATGCTAAGTTGCCAATTTCCGCAGCCAAAAAGAAAGATTTGCTTTCTCTGTGTGGCAGCGGCATTATACCTGACGACTTTCATGCCTACTACCAGGCATTGCCCAGTAGCGAAACAACAAGGGATTGTTTGCCAGCACCAGACGCCCACGAACAGGGTGATACAGACAGCGACCTGGATTGAACCTTTCGTTGGTCAAGTAGTATACTTAACCAAGATATTTTGCATGTTCTGTGAATGGATCAGTACTTTGTCCTCAATAATCTTATAACATAAATGTATCAGTCAATAATTGTTTGATGTTTGCCACATAAAGGTAAATAACGATGTATGTTGTATCAATACACCATGTACCAGTAGTTACAAACAACCAATTTTCCAAATTAATTGTAGCTGTCAAATTATGTTGTACATTCTGGAATAAAACAATAAGTAGCATTTTTATTACATTTATTTGTGCCATGATTACAAACAATACTTGCAAATCTCTTAGGGTGTGCCAAAATGGTGTGTGTTTTGTTATATTGTGTTATGCCAAAAAGTTGTACCTGCAGATACGACCTTCAACCATTGGTAACATGAGGAAATTTTGATATGCCAAAAGGTCGTATGTATAAACTTGCCATATTTGGGCATTTTTGATCATTGGAGTGTTCTTAGTTTTGGTACAATGAATATCATTTATATTTGCTCTTATATACTTTTGTAACACAGTCAGTATAATGAATAGATCATAATTAATATAACACCAAATATAAAACCTCTCTTTTCTCAAATGTTTGAAATATCGAGATACGACCTTTTGGCTCCAAGGGGACGCACAGGGAATCGGGTTTTTGGGGGCCATACTGTCATGCCAGCTTCTGCTTATTGCTCTGTGGTATTTTGAACAAGCAGCACAGAACTAAATCATTGATGGTATGCCCGGCAATTATCGATGTATGTCTGGGGTGCCATCGCCATTTCACCAAGATTTCAGCTCCTCACATTCCTGGTTACATGACTGTGTTGGCAGGTCATTGTTCCACAGTGGGGCAGATCCAGACAATGGAGTGAGTCTCCAGCCCATAGTTTTCGACTCGTTCTGCAGTCTTCGATGGTGGATGTCTTTGCCATGCTTTGGAATCACAAGTTACCATCGTTTTTGTCTCCAATCTGAGTTCTGACAGCTTTGGCAGTGGAAGCGATGTCCTTCAATTGGGATAGGATGCATTCGTTTGTATATCCTCCTACGGTCCTGATCGGGAAGGTGCTGGTGAAGTGTTGGTTCGATCAGTGTCTATTTCTATTGAGAGCTCCTTATCTTGTGGGGTTGTTAGTCATTCATCCTCGAGAACTTCCAGATCATTAGGATTTCCTAAAACAGCCTGGATCGTTCCAGTGAGCTTCATTGGGTTCTGGCAAGCCTGAAACTTCATGTTTTGGTTTTGTCAAGCACTGCTACAAAAATAAGGAATATATTTTCAAGGGACGTGTCTGTTCCCATGTTCAAATCGAAATTCTTTTCTGTCTGTGTCAGTCAAAATGGATACTTTTCTGTGCTTGGTGTCATCACCAGAACATTAGCACATTCAAAGACACTGCTCCCTTGATCTCTGATTTTCTTCCACGAGAAGATCAATGATGGTCGAGCTCCTTCGACGTTGGCAGGTTTTTACATGGCATTCGGTGAAGTTAAATAGGTGTCATTTTCAAACATGATTGTGAACAATTGATTGATTCTCGCCAACCTTTTCACATACGAACAGGAATTCTGTGCCTGAGTGGAATTTTTTCGCTTGTCTTCAATCTCTAATAAGTGTGCTTCACAGAAGTTTGTCACATTTGGAATGGTCTTTTTTTGGCCTTGGCTTCATTAGGTGTTCAGTTTAGGCGTCATTCCCTCATTCTTAGTTAGTGCTCAATTGGTGTGTATCTCACAACTGAGTTTCTCCATCCCATTCTTGTTTCTTTCTTTGGGCCACACCTGGAAGAGACTTTATATGACAGCTTTCCGTATCTGCGTCAAGCATATGAGGAAGCTTCATCTGGGCTGATGATTGTTTTTCGTTTCATTCATTAGCGTGATTAAGGTTTTTCCAAATGATTTTTGTCGCCCAACAATTTCGTTTTGGATAAAAAAGTGCATGCCTTTGCTACGAGAAATCGCAAGCAAGGGTCCACGGGGTTCAAACTTGAAAAGCATGTTGGGAGGGTTCCAGCACTGTCACTTACATCTGCACTTTGTGTCTTTGAACAATGTTATGTCGGCTTGTAATTGTGTTTCACAGAATACTTTCACTACGTCATGTTTTTGTGACTTAGTCTGGGAGAGCGACTCCAGCTTCCAGCTCATACGTATGGTGGCTAATGAACTCTACACCCAGCTGTAGATACTCGTCCACAACAAGCAAAACATCAAATACAGACGCACTGGTTTGCCCATCTTCTTTGGCAATGAAAATTTGAGTTGGTTGGAGGTTGGTTGGAAGATTGGTAACTGGATGGTTGTTCATACACATCATGTTCTGCTGTAAATAGGATCTCATGTATTTTTTAATTTAGTTAGTGCCTTTTTGGGTGGTGCCAGACGTCTTAAGGTGGCGAGCTGGGATAACACGAAATGTTCGTCCTCATCTGGTTCGGTTGCAACTGGTTTTTCTGCTCGTGTCTCGTACCGTTTTGTTTTCTGTTCAAAGTAATTTGCCAGGACCTGTCCTACAGGATCAAGTTTGGCATCCTTGTGGTTCGCTTGGCATTTTGTTTTTTTCATAGGAAGCGGGGTGTTACTTCTGGAAGTTCCAGGGGTGAACCTAACTTTGGGAACAGTGCTTGATGTTCTCGCAACACTAGCCACATCACTGTTGTCATCGTCCTCATTTCCCCCTTCTTCCTTATCATCATCATCATCATCATCAACATCCGCATCATCCTCATCATCATCATCATTGGATATCTGAGATATGTTGTCATAATGATCATGGTCTGCATCATCAGATCCGTCAGTGGGGGAAGTTGCTGGTGGTACTGAAAGTAAAACATAATGCTGTGTCATGTTTGATGTCATAACTCCATGACATATTTGCCAATGTGTTTGTCAGACTGGAAAATGATAATTTTCGCATGTGAACTCACTTTCTATCTTTGAGGAAATTCTCCAGGAAATTCATGGACTCTAGATACTTGCATTTGAGGACTCTCACACAGTTTTCAACGTTTTCTTCTTCTTGTCGTATGTATCACGCAGTGTCTTCCACTTCAGCTTGCACTCAGCACCTGAATAGTGTGATCACACTACAGTAGATATATTTGCCTATCGCCTTGGATTTATTTTACATGTACCTGGCCACGGGTAACTCCTTCCGCAGTCTTGCTTTTAGCTATAGGATGGGAATATCTACAGTTGCCAAAATCATACCAGAAGTGTGTGCCATTTTATGGGAAACTCTCCAGCCTATCTACATGCCGACACCCACGACACCTACATTTTGGGAACATATTGCTGATGATTTTCAAACAGTGGAACTTTCCAAACTGCTTACGAGCTATTGATGGGAAACATGTCCAGATACAAGCCCCTCGGAAATCTGGATCCAAATACTTCAACTATAAGAAGACATTTTCAGTTGTTCTCATGGCATTAGTGATGCCAAATGTAGATTCACTTGCATGAATATAGGTTCTTATGGCAGGAATAGCGATGGCGGGATATTAGTCAATTCCAATCTTGGCAAATCACTGCAGAAGGGAAAGATGACCTTGCCGAAGGACAAAGCACTACCAGGTGACCCTGACCGAGAACCGATGCCCTATGTGATTGTGGGAGAAGAGCCATTTCCCTTGAATATCTGGCTCATGCGCCCTTATCCTGATAGAGATTTCACAGAAGAAAAGCACATTTTCAATTACCGCCTCTCCAGATCAAGAAGAATTGTGGAAAATGCGTTTGGTTTGCTAGCTGTACGTTGGAGGGTATATCACACGAAAATCCAGGTACATCCTGAGAAGGTCGACAGAGTAATACAGGCCACCTGTGTGTTACATAACTTTTTACAGAATACAGCACCAGTTGGTCGCCCTGGAGAAGCTGTAGCTGAACAAATCAAGGATGTAGAGAAATGTACAAGCCTCGTGGACATACCTCATATCGGACACCATGCAAGTGACAGCGCATATCATGTCAGAGAAAAGTTCGAGGTGTACTTCAACTCAGATGCTGGTGCTGTGCCATGGCAGTACACGGTTGTGTGCCGAGGCATCCCACATACGCAGGAGTAACACACATTTCACAGTGATATGGGATTGGACAAATATGATTACACGCATAATTATACAGACTTCTTTGTAATGGAAAGCATATTTCTAGTATTTCACTGCCCGAAATCAATACGTGATCAAACATAGAAACTCGCGGTATTGTTCTTAAATGTGGTACATCGATGTGCTATGTCGATTGCCTTTAACAACAAAAATAAATCAAATGTACTTTCTAAATAAAAAGTTTTAAAGTCATAGTAGCAAGGTACCATTATATGGTTTTATTCCTGTTCAGATAAAGGCATTGTGGACATTTGGTGGTAAAAAAAGATGTTCGCGTTAATTGGTAATTAATAACAGCGACATATAATCGAGTATATTGAGCTAGTATTGCAATCGCCTTCTCATGCCGATGAAAAAAATAGCTTCGGCAGTTTCCGTAATCGTGACGTCAGTTGAGGCAAAATGTGCTTAGATGCCTCGCCAAAAACGTAGGAAACACGTAATTTGGGCAGTCAGCTCAAAGATAGAAAACCTCCCCAGAATGCATGAGATTCAAAAGAAAACACACGAAATTCAACAAATACTGGACCTCTTGCAGTTCACCAAACCTCCCTTCTGGGAGAATAAATAGTACTGATTCTAATAGCAAGACAAGAAATGCCGTATTCCCACCATCTCACCCGTTCACTTGAATTGTCAAACATACACAACGAGAATGAATATGCGACATGCAGTTTACCTTGCTGGCTACATGTACTTTCAGTACTGCCTCAAATGACGTCACAAACCACGTGACCCATACTAAGATCGTGATCAAAATCTTCGGCAATTTACGGAAGGAGTGCCTATTTGGTTCAATATCTCGAAACCCATTGATTGTATTTGTAAAATTCGTTCGAATTTACAGATAACTATTCATAATGGACTAAATGAAAAGCACTTTCATCGGCATGCTACTAGGTCTTTAATATGAGCTGGTTAATTTTTCAAGGGGTCTCATATTTATTGTGGGTAACATTCAGATGTTGTCATTTAAAAAAAACCAAACTTTTTGTACACCAATGCGTTCCATAATAAATTGCATAGCAAAACACCTCTTCATATACATCTTTTCCGTGTCCCGGTACGAGAGAGCGTTCCGTGTGGTAGCAGCTCGTCTCTGGAACGACATTAGTGAGGATCTCCGCCAGAGCTCGTCAATTGAGGCATTCAAGAAAAACTTGAAAACCTACCTGTTCACGGTGTAAAACTTCCCAGATTTTGAGGATATAAACACACGGCGCATAGAAATGCATCATAATGTTGCGCGTTACAAATAAATGACATTATTATATTTATTTCCGTGGTTGGAATCTTTGTGTGAATGCAATTGGAGAACTCGCATGTGACCTACATGTACACAAATATTTTCTCACCCGATACATCCAGCAATGTGCCGATCACACCCCAGATGTTAGTACTCCTTTCCGTGTCCCGGTACAGGCTGTGCTGAGGATCGTACAGGGACGGATATTTCTCTACTTCTATACTCAGTTGGTCATTATTATCGATAACACTCTTGCTGGATTTTGCTGATTTCTTAGGCATGTTGATAGCTGCACTTGGGCGACATGTGATCCAGCTATTTTGGGGGAACACCCACAATACGTCATATTACTGATAAATCCCGGATGCGGCAAGGAAACGGGAGCGTCAAAAATCGCTCCAGAAGCGATTGCAGGCGCCCGCATTGGATCCGCTCACTAACCGCCCGCGTCAGTGTGTTCATTCACTCTAAACTCACCTGTTTTTGATTTGACGTTCTGTGTGTTTCCACCCCACCGGCCACCGCCCGCCTCTCCACCTTAACCAGCGAAATGATGGCAGTTTAGGGACATTTGACTGATGCAATCACCACCATAAATAGCTGAGGGGATTTGGGGTAAATTTTTCAAAAGAGTATAATTGTCGTGGAAATTTCTTTGAAATTTTTTATGACATCTAATCCTCTCCTCTTACCCAAAAGGTTTAGATGAGGGTAAGTTAAAGAGGAGGGTAAGTAATAAATACTGTTTTTAAATAAAAAAAATGAAACTAATCAGTTCAGGCTCAATCACGTACATGTACATAATATTCTCTGAAAAAGTTTCCAAATTAATTTAAGGGTATATTTAAGAAATGGAGTGAAATGGGGGTGTGAATTTGGTTTACAGAAGACGTATTGTGTAGCCAAATTGATTAATTGACAGGATTGTCAAAGTCCAACTTGATAAACCATCAACTTTTTATATTTATATTCCAGCTACGGATCCGCCTCCAACAGTAACTGTCAGACTGGCAGCAGGCACATCATCGAGTGGTCGTCTTGAAGTCTGGGTCAATGGACGGTGGGGTACAGTGTGTGACGACCAATTCAGTGCCAGAGATGCTTGGTGAGTACTAGTGTATTTATATATTCAAGTCTACATAAATATCAATAAAACATTAATTGATAGCGGTATACAATAAAATAGTGTGAGGGCCAGAGTGGTTGCTTCAGAACTGCACAGTTTTCAGTCAGAAGACGGAACCAATGCAAAAGCAAAACTTTCTCGGGGTTGTAAATGGCCTGACCACACAACTCTTGAACTTTGAGCAAAATTCGTTTTGGCCAACTACAAGCAGGCTGGCGATTCAAACGCAATGGAACTTATATCAAAGACAGAGGAATCATTTGCATCAAATGCAAAACATAATTGCTGATCAGACAAAACTTGGCTATTTTTCATCAAAATAGCCACTATTCCAAAAAATGGCAAAAATAAAGTTACCTCTTTACAAACATATTTTTGTTCATTGCTACAGAAAGATTTGACCGTAAAGTTTTTATAAAAAAATCGCATGTGTGTTGGCATTGAATTATGGTGATGATGGTTGACGACGACCAACTAAAACGGAGCCATCACAATGATTATAGATTACAGAACCAAATATCATGTAAGCTTAAAAAACGGATGTCAATATGGAAAACATACTATGTGATATGAAAAACTGTTGCATCATGATCAACCTTCTGATGCTGGGATCGTGATTCAACTATATTGGGGTCCTTTAGTCTTTAAAATATCGCCTTTTCTAAAACTCATTGCTAAAATAAAATTCATATCACCCAAGCTATTTTTTTTTTTTTTTTTTTTTGCAGTCACTTTCATGTATGTAGGCACAAGCAACACCTGGGAGTTAAAACGCCGAATAGTGCAACATCAGAATATTCAATTATTTGGGGGCAAAAAGCATCAAATTTGAATGTTTTAAATTTGCATGGCAAGATTAATGGGGTGTGAGGAATAACATGATTAGCGTGCAATGTGGTTGGTGATTGGGTGTTGATCGATATCAGTTTCATTGAAGTTAGTTATTTTAATGTATTTCACCAATGTAACACAAATTGGTGATAAAATGCTGCATTTCCATATTGGTTCAGGTTTTTTAGCAAAATTTGTCTATTTTACCAGAATAAACCTTCTGGTGAAATTTTCAGATATATGTCTAAAGAGTGTGGGCAGAAAATTCAGCATTATGGCCCGTCATACGTAATACTTAATATGTCATACGCACATGTCATCTTTTGAAGGCCTATTATGATGACACTCTCAGGGTAGTCTTAAACTTTTGGGCCCCATTGTACAGTTTTTCAAAAAGCCAGAAAACATATCCAAACGAACTGATCGTCCAGTTCGTTGTGGACCACAATGTAATTGAAGAGTATTGCAATATCCAAGATGACAAGATGTCATCCCCTAAGAAGGCTTAGCTCATTGGAATTCCAGGGTGGCTTGTAGACAACTTGGATTTCTTGGAGGAAGTGTGCTGCCTGCACGCTCTGTCGCTGACGGAATGCACATTCTGATGCCTATTTTGATGGATGATTTGGGTTGTAATGGTTCTGAGTCTGCTCTCCAACAATGCTACTTCAATAGTGGCGAGGACTGTTACCATGATCAAGATGTCGGGGTAACATGTTCCTCTGGTCAGTATTAATGGTACTCAGAAATGTTAATATCGAACAAACTGTGGACATGATCTGTGGGCAAAGACCTCATTTGATAGTCAAGGATTCAGTTAAGGATTAAGATCCCGCTGGATAATCAGTCAAATATCTGTGTTTACAGATCCGGCACCAAATATAACTGTAAGACTGGCAGCAGGCACACCATCACGTGGTCGTCTAGAGGTCTGGGTCTATGGACAGTGGGGCACAGTGTGTGAGGACTCCTTCGGTCACAGTGATGCTCAGTAAGTACTTTGGTATAGCTGGTTCTACCTGATGTTTTTCAGGTGAACCTGGTATAATTCGGATATATTTCCAGGGTGGCTTGTAGACAACTTGGATTTGCTGGCGGAAGTGTTTTGCCTCCAAACTATATCATAGATGGGACTCTGCCCATTCTGATGACTAGCTTAGGCTGTTCTGGGTCTGAGGAAACCCTCCAAGAATGTTCATTCGTTGATTTCAACAGTTGTGTTCATCCTGAAGATGTTGGTGTGACATGTTCATCAAGTGAGTATTTTACTCATATTAGTATCAGCATTTAATAGTAATACCTGTACCTGTCATTTGTCACATGAAAAAATATTGTCTTGACATATTGCAACTCATCTTACAGATAAAATATCTGTAACACCTCTTGAAGATCTTCTGACCATGTATGTTCACTTGCAACTACAGTTCCGCCTCCAGTGATAACTGCTAGACTGGCAGCAGGGACATCATCAAGTGGTCGTCTTGAAGTCTGGATCAATGGCGAGTGGGGCACAGTGTGTGACGACTGGTTCCGATTCACTGAGGCACAGTAAGTCAATTGACGTGAATGGGGCTAGACTACTCATTGAAAACATGCACACATGAAATATGTAGAAGTCTTTGGGGGGTTATAATTTGCAATACCTGGGATCGTGTCTGAGTTGTAGTCCACGACCCGAATAACTAGAGGCCTAATCTAATGCATATCACACACTGACTATCAAATCATTTGTCAGACAAATGATAAAAGATTTTGACATTTTATAGCAATTCAAATCCTAAAAATCCACAGAACCTTCGAATGCGCTACAAGATCAATGAGGAATCTACTGTGTTACAACCAGATTTTATGACAAACGTGATGATTTCCGTTGTCAATAGTCAGTTTCCCTTTGCTGTGTCGCCAGCACGTTGGCCAGCGAGCTGCATATGGCTCCATAAAGGAAATCAATTTAGTATATACTGGTTGAAGAACCTAATGAATGAAATATATACTCTTCACAATGGGCGGAATGATATTAGTCATAAAGTCATGAATTTACATTTATTATTTCCAGGGTGGCTTGTAAACAACTTGGGTTTCTTGGAGGAAGAGTGCTTGCTGCACACCGTGTCACAGACGGAACTCTGCCCATTCTGATGGATGATGTAGGCTGCTATGGCTCCGAGTCAACTCTTCAAGAGTGCTACTTCAATAGTGGGGATGACTGTAACCACGGTAGAGATGTCGGGGTGACATGTTCCGTAGGTCAGTATTAATTTGTTCTTAAACAATTGTTCTTTGCTAAGTTGGCAGATATATGCTGATATTTTAATTCTTTGATTTCCATTCGTTCCTGTTTGTTTTTTTCCTCAGGACATAATAAATAACGCAAGACTAATTTTACTTAATGTTAAATACACATACTCAATGCTGAATATCTATAATAATAGTAATCTGTTTCGAATAATTAATAAGTGATTTTTAAGATCAAATCACTCTACAATCATTGGTATGCATATCTGTCTTCAAATTTGCATATATTATATTAAACATGCATACCTAATGGTATTTATGGTAAATACACAATACTAAATAATTAATATGCATGCATAATAATAAATATGCTAAACTAATATTATGTATGCATAAATAGTAACACAATGTTGACTATGTGTATTTAACAATTTATGAAGTTAAGTTTCTATTTACATTAAGGAAATACCCTGAGGTGTCATTGAGTTCTTGTATGCATATTCAATAGATGGAAAAATCTATCATAATATGTATGCATATTCAACATTGAGTATGCATATTCATGGCAACTGACTGGATACAATGTTTGAGACCCGGGTCCAAGTCTGGGCCGTAGCACATACGAGCTTGCGACTTTGCAATTTCCGAGGGCCTCCGTCATTGTACCAAGTCAATTAACTTATCATAGCATGCCACCATAAGACCAAGGGTCATGTAGGTCATCGGGACTGAGGCTACCAGAATATTTCATTCCATGTTCATCAGTGCACGTGCTCATCAATCATAGTATTGAACAACTATCAGCACAAAATTCACATCATTCACGAACCTAAGTAGATGTATGTCCATAATGCAAACCTAGGGATAGCACAATCGCCCCTGACTCTCGGCCCTGTCAGTTCAAGATGTCGAAAAGGGGTCTTAAGAATATTGTTTTGATGTACTAAACCAGTCTCATGAAATGGGATGTGAACTTGGTTCTCATCAGTAGCCTTTTGTAGCCCCTCGGCTTGTGATTAGGTACTTATGTACTTGTCATATATCTATTCCATGGGGTTTGTTTCGGATTTCTAAATTATTTTCGTAGATTGTTGGGCACTAAATATTGTGTTTTACATTTGTTTTTGGAGTCATCGAAATTTTGCTGTATTCGCTGTATTGATTCTTACATTGGTTCACACACAACAGATTAGTTTTGTGTAACGTGAATCGGGATTTGGGATCCAACTTGATAATCCATTAAAACTGCTTACTCCTACCACAGATCCAGCACCAAATATAACTGTTAGACTGGCAGAGGGCAATGCATCAAGTGGCCGCCTTGAAGTCTGGATCTATGGACAGTGGAGCACAGTGTGTACTGACCATTTTGGTGCAAATGCTGCACGGTGGGTACTATTATTTTCCATAGCCAATTGCTCATGAATGTCAATGATATATTAATTGGCCTGGATGTTGATACTAACAACATACTCTGTCATTATATATGACCACATCGAGATCAATATTATAATGATGAAGATCGACGTTGGGTTGATATGCCGATATCTTGATTGTAATTGTGTCTTTCAAAAAGTCTTTGGCCACCAGATAGTAAAACTGGCTGTTTTTCATCAAAATAGTCACCACTTGAGATGAAATCCGAAAATAAAAAAAAATAAAAACTCACTTGAATCTTGAACTCTGATTAGGTATTTTTTGTTTGAAATGCAGCAGATTCGTCCGTAATTTTCAAGAGTTCATGGAGTTGAAATGTAGACAAACAATGACAGACTCAATTCTATGCCAGTAGGTTATTGGAGCATAGGTCTGGTAACCGAAAAACAGATGCTAATTTTGAGAACATGCTAGGTACTAGTAATGAGAAAATAGTTGCTTCTTGATCAACGTGACAGAACGTAACAGAACTAGATTCATAACAGAACTTGATAATGTTTCATAGATGTACTCAGTTAGAAGGGACTTCAATTTCTTGGAACGCCACGTACATATGGTAAAAGAGGCGGTGGCATTGGAATTCGGTGCATATAAAACATCAAAGTTTGAGTACGCACGTTTGAGGGAGCTCATAGGAATGTCAATCTTAGGAAGGACACAGTGAATTTCATTGTGCTACACCGTCCTCCATAAAGTTTAATGTAGATATCTGTCACTTCCAAGGACATAATTTTCTCGACAGGACACTTCAATATCCATGTTTATGAAAAAAGATACACCCAAAAACACCAAGTATGAGAACCTACTTCGAACCAACCTCTTGGCATAACGTTTGCATGCACAGACTCATGTATCAGGGAAAACTCGTGACCTCTTCGTGACGAGCGAGTCTGATCCCATTCATTGCATGTCTAGAGATCTGCAAAACGTCTATGGACCACTATTTAGTAGTACATTGTGAATTTGGATTAACGAAACAACCCTTTTTTTGTCAAGACCACCAGAAATCAAAAGCTGTCATCGATGGATATCAACATCTTAAAGGCGTCAATAACTCACATATTACGGGACGTAAAGGGAATTATTGACGTCAATGGAGTCGTGGAAGCCTATGGTAGGATATTGACCACTACACGGTGCCTGTAAGGAGGACATGTTGCTATCAAAACCAGACTGCCCTGGTTCAAAGATGAGAATCTAAGTAGAACGCGTGAAAGGCGGTGCACAAACACCAAACGCTCGGAACAAGGTTCCAAGCGCTACGAGGACCTTCACAATAGTTGTGTGAATGCCCAATGATTGTACTTCAGTGACAAGATCGCTACAGCTGGTAGAGGTCGGAAAAAAACTATATTCGACTGTGAATCCACCTCTTAATGGGGCGAAGTCTAGTCCCATGCCGGATGAAAGTGACACCGTGGCAGACTACTTCACAAGCATAAACGGACAGCTATCACTGGCCCATTCATTCACTGCTGAACACCCACTTGCACTAAGGCGAAGGAGTGTTATCGGGTATGCCAAGCCGTCTCATATAGAGCATACAAAGTCCAAAACTTTGCAGTGGTGTAGCTATAGGGTGCGCGCAAATTTGACCGCATCACCCCTATTGTATTCTGATCAAAACACGCTCATCGCCTTACAACCTTTGTGACAATGGAACTTGCCTCATTGCACCACCTGTCAAGTGTTCTAACCCGAGAGGTCACGCATTCAGCCAACTGAATGTCCCAAGTACTGGAACCAACTCCCTCTCAAAAAGAACGAAGGATATTCCTTTTCATAAAATATCTCGGGTAGTGTAATTTGTCTCAACACATTGCACATCAAATATGCTGCTCGTTCACTTACATGTATATATACATACATATAACGTTTCACAAGCACTGGTCCATGTGAACTGGTTCATGTTTTGGACCAAAAAGTTGAACAAAAAATCTCAAACTTGCACCAATCTCAAAAAGATGAATCAAATACAAACGGGTTCATATGAACTTTTCCTACAGTGTATGAAACACGCTGGTTCCCACGAAACACTTCTCAAATGCTGGAACTTTCAACGGCTTTGTTAACTTTACTAAAATATTAAATATCCCCATGGCAACCATTTTTGTGAACAAATGTGTTTTCACTTCTACTATCTCTGAGCAGTTATCGGTCCAAGTGTCAACTGGTTTAACTTTCTATGATTTGGTCCATCTTTGACTTGAACCAGCTCATATGATACTTCTCTGAAACGCACAGGTTCATATGAACCAATGCTTGTGAAATGCACTCTGTGTATGTATATGTATATATAGACAATTTTAATCCCAGGATCGTGGGTTCGAGCCCCACGTTGGGCGCCAATGTTCTAGGGATTCAGAGAAATACACTTGCCTGAAATAGGATTCGAACCCAGGACCCCACAAACGGTAGTCCAACACTACCAAGTGAGCTTAAGTTATATCCTACTAGCCGATCTACTAGGAATGTTGACTGCCAAATTGGGTGACCCCCGAATGGGCTTTGGCACATGTTTTTCTCAAGGTTAATTAATGTCCTTCGTTAGACTCAATGCGTACCATAACAAAGAATAACTAATTGGAATTCCAGGGTGGCTTGTAGACAACTTGGATTTCTCGGAGGAAGTGTGATGGCTCGAATCAACGTCACAGACGGAACTTCGCCCAGTCTGATGGACAATGTACGCTGTAATGGTTCTGAGTCTACTCTCCAAGAGTGTTCTTTCAACAGCCACATGCACTGTAACTTCCTTGGACATGTTGGGGTGACTTGTTTCTTCGGTCAGTGTCACTTGTTCACAGAAATCATTACATTTCTGAATACAAGTTTCTGAGTACAACAATATTTCAGATTTCAATTTCAATTTCAATTTTCAATTTATTTCAGCATAATGACAGAAGTTTACAGTGAAACTTGTATGTCGCTGCAACATATTTACAAGACATCACTTAAATTGTTACTACAAAGACATATTTAAACGGCACAAATGTACAATGTAATCCCTGTGAGAACACGTAATCATATTACATGTATATCTATTGGAATTCTAAATAGGTAGACATGTTTTCCAATATTGTTGCATTATATTATTACGAGATTTTGCGTGAAGTCTGAATCAGCGCTCACTGAGATATTTTTTCAATAACCTTTTGAATGTAAATAATGATTTGGCCATCTTGCATTGTTGTGGGAGTGAATTCCATATTCTGGGGCCAACAGTTTTTATGGAAAATTGAGCAAACTTTTTTCTGAAAAAAAGACATCTGAAAAATATTGGCACTGGTTGATAAAGACTCTTGTGAATAAATATTCCAACGAATAAAGCGTGTAAATCAAATATTGACAGTATCTTATATCGATTAAACAAAGGTTCAGTATGTGCATTATACTCGGAGAAGCTGATGATACGAATCACACGTTTCTGTAGGATAGTTAACCTGTGGAGACTTTTTTTATGAGTGTTACCCCATAAGGTTATACCATATATAAAGTGTGGTTTAACAAGTGCATTATACAACATGGATAAAGTATGTCCATATAGCATATGACGTGCTCTTAATAATATGCCAATGGTTTTAGAAACCCGTTTACACACATAATTGATATGATGATGCCAAGACATGCATTCGTCTATCCTCAGACCAAGAAATTTGATATTTTGTATACGAGTAATAGAACAGTGATTCATTATTATGTTATATGCGTCACGGTCTAACTTTTTTCTAGGATGCGATAATACAATATAGTTGGTTTTTTCTATGTTCAGACAAAGTCTATTGCACTGAAGCCATTCATTAACAATTACTAGTTCATTATTTAGTGATTCAGCCATGTCAGCCAAATCATTACCGGTGATATGTATGCTTGTATCATCAGCAAATAATATAAAAGATAAAATTTTCGATGTGTTACACAAATCATTAATATATATTAAGAACAAAAGCGGTCCCAATATAGAACCCTGTGGCACACCAAATTTGATGTCACCAAGTTCTGATGATGAGCCGTTATATGAAACATACTGCTTGCGATTATTCAAGTAATCGCGGAACCAATTATTGGGTATTCCACGAATGCCATACACATGTAATTTACGAATAAGTATTTGATGAGAAATAGTATCGAAAGCTTTGCTAAGGTCAAGAAATAAACCTATCATAATTTTATTATTTTCAATGCAATCATAGTACTTTTCTACAAATTTATGAACAGCCATATCTGTCGATCGTTCTTTCCTGAAGCCAAATTGATTATCAGATAAAACATCATTTTTCTGAAGGAATTCTATTAAGCGATTGTAAACTAAACGCTCCACAATTTTTGAGAAGACATGCAAAATAGATATAGGACGATAGTTAGAGAATTTAGACTTTTCGCCATTTTTATGAATGGGAATAATTTTAGCAATCTTTAAATTATCAGGTACCATTCCTTGATTGAATGATAGGTTAATTATATATGCTAATGGAGAAATGATACCCTGCTTAATCTGTTTAATAAACTTTGTACTTGTACCGTCATAACCAGCAGCGGAGTTTTTTAAACTGGATATAATATTTGATATCTCCTCTTCATTGGTAGGTTGCATATAAAAAGAAGTAGGCACATATTTTACATTTGCAATAGGATCAAATGAACTACTGGACAAACTGGCTTGCACATTTTTAGCAACATTCAAAAAATATTTGTTGAAATGATTGGCTATTTCTTTGTCATTTATAACTTCATTATTGTTATGCATAAACACAATTTTCCTCTTGCATTGTTTTTTTCGAGAAATGACATGGTTCAGTGTTTTCCAAAGTTGCGAGAGATTATTTTTGTTCTGATCAAGTGTTTTTTTATAATAATTTTTCTCGGCCAATCTTAACATATTAGTTAAATTATTTTTCTTTCTTTTATACTCCTTTTCAAGTTCTTTATTACCTGACATTTTGAGCTTTTTATACAAGTTATTTTTCTCGTTAATCAAAAATAATAATTCATCATTTACCCAGGGTTTAGATGGAACTTCCTTTCTCTTCTTAACGCATTTCAATGGAATATTTTCATCCACGATTTTGGTATAGTGTTTAATAAATTTATTATAAGCGTCATTCACACTATTATACTGTAAATATCGTCCCATCCTGTTGTTTGAAGATGATATAAACATTGTTCAATTGTACTGTCGTTGACAACTCTGTATGTTATAGTGTCGCGTTTCATTTCGGAATAGAAGGAATTTTTCAGCATTATAAAAAATGGAAAATGATCAGTGACATCCATTGGTAGAATACCGGAAACAAGATCTGCATGAAGATCATTCGAATAACAGTTATCAATTATAGTTGCAGTCATATCCGTAACCCTGGTTGGTCGATTGATGAGTGGTATAAACGATGATGAAAACATACAATCAATAAATTCTGAAGTCAGGCTGTGAGACTGATATTTTAGGAGATCAATATTAAAGTCACCTAATAAATAAATTGGCCGGTTACATTTTGCAAAATATGATGCAAGCTTTTCAAAGTCATTTATAAACTCTCTTATGTCAGAGCCAGGCGGTCTATATATGCAACCAACGATGACAGGGTTTGGTATACTGAGTTCAATAAAAACACATTCTATAGAATCAAGCAACGGTATGTCCGTCAACTGTTGATAGTCAAGTCTGGTTTTAATTAGGGCATTTCGGCCCGAAATGCCCTTATGGTTTTGTCTGGTTTTTTTTTTTTTTTTTTCTTTTTTTTTTTTTTTGTTTCTTCTTTTTTTTTTACTTTCCGCCGTTTGGTTTCCGATCAATAACTCGGGAACGCCTGAACGGATCTTGTCCAAATTTGCACCACTGGTCAGAAATATTACATGGAATACCCCTATTGTTTTGGAGGCGCCTCCGGGGTCCGTGAGGTCCGTGAGGATGAAATCAAGGTTGATTTTGAGACTTGGGTTTCCGAGCGATAACTCAAAAAGTATTCATGCAATGGCAAGTATTCTATGCATGGGAGTTCATATACCACCCGGGAAGAACCCTATTGATTTTGGGATCAATCCGTCGAACGACCTTTGACCTAGAGCTCGGAAGAATTTTTACTGATTCATCCTTGAGGCTTTCATGCATATCTCGGAAACGGTGCGTTGTAGAGCGAAACGGAGCTCAATTTCGGCCTCCTGGCACTAGACAAAATAGTCTAGGGGGTATCTTGGGTCGAATCGACCCCTGGTGTCGAATTTTTTTTCGCCGACTCGGCACTTCCTGTTTGGCCCTATCTCGGAAACGGTGCGTCGTAGAGCGAAGCTCAATTCCGGCCCCCTGGCACTAGACAAACTAGTCTAGGGGGTATTTTGGGTCGAAACGACCCCTGGTGTCGAATTTATTTTCGCCGACTCGGCACTTCTTGTTTGGCCGTATCTCGGAAAAGGTGCGTCGTAGAGGGAAATGGAGCTCAATTCCAGCCTTCTGGCACTAGACAAACTAGTCTAGGGGGTATTTTGGGTCGAGACGACCCCTGGTGTCGAATTTATCTTCGCGGACTCGGCACTTCCTGTTTGGCCGTATCTCGGAAACGGTGCGTCGTAGAGCGAAACGGAGCTCAATTCCGGCCTTCTGGCACTAGACAAACTAGTCTAGGGGGTATTTTGGGTCGAGACGACCCCTGGGGTCGAATTTATTTTCGCCGACTCGGCACTTCCCGTTTGGCCGTATCTCGGAAACGGTGCGTCGTAGAGCGAAACAGAGCTCAATTCCGGCCTTCTGGCACTAGACAAACTAGTCTAGGGGGTATTTTGGGTCGAGACGACCCCTGGTGTCGAATTTATCTTCGCGGACTCGGCACTTCCTGTTTGGCCGTATCTCGGAAACGGTGCGTCGTAGAGCGAAACGGAGCTCAATTCCGGCCTGGCACTAGACAAACTAGTCTAGGGGGTATTTTGGGTC
Organism: Terebella lapidaria; assembly: GCA_949152475.1. Lineage (NCBI taxonomy): Eukaryota > Metazoa > Annelida > Polychaeta > Terebellida > Terebellidae > Terebella > Terebella lapidaria. The sequence goes on from OX424567.1 coordinate 30,004,076, forward strand.
GAGACGACCCCTGGTGTCGAATTTATTTTCGCCGACTTGGCACTTCCTGTGTGGCCGTATCTCGGAAACGGTGCGTCGTACAGCGAAACGGAGCTCAATTCCGGCCTTCTGGCACTAGACAAACTAGTCTAGGGGGTATTTTGCGTCGAGACGACCCCTGGTGTCGAATTTATTTTCGCCGACTCGGCTCTTCCTGTTTGGCCGTATCTCTGAAACGGTGCGTCGTAGAGCGAAACGGAGCTCAATTCCGGCCTCCTGGCACTGGACAAATTAGTCTAGGGGGTATTTTGGGTCGAGATGACCCCTGGTGTCAAATTTATTTTCGCCGACTCGGCACTTCCTGTTTGGCCGTATCTCGGAAACGGTGCGTCGTAGAGCGAAACGGAGCTCAATTCCGGATTATGGCACTAGACTAACTAGTCTAGGGGGTATTTTGGGTCGAGACGACCCCTGGTGTCGAATTTATTTTCGCCGACTCGGCACTTCCTGTTTGGCCGTATCTCGGAAACGGTGCGTCGTAGAGCGAATCGGAGCTCAATTCTGGCCTCCTGGCACTAGACAAATTAGTCTAGGGGGTATTTTGGGTCGAGACGACCCCTGGTGTCGAATTTATTTTCGCCGACTCGGCACTTCCTGTTTGGCCGTATCTCGGAAATGGTGCGTCGTAGAGCGAAACGGAGCTCAATTCCGGCCTTCTGGCACTAGACAAACTAGTCTAGGGGGTATTTTGGGTCGAGACGACCCCTGGTGTCGATTTTATTTTCGCCGACTCGGCACTTCCTGTTTGGCCGTATCTCGGAAACGGTGCGTCGTAGAGCGAAACGGAGCTCAATTCCGGCCTTCTGGCACTAGACAAACTTGTCTGGTGGGTATTTTGGGTCGAGACGACCCCTGGTGTCGAACTTTTTTTCGTGGACTCGGCATTTTCTGTTTGGCCGTATCTCGGAAACGGTGCGTCATAGAGCGAAACGGAGCTCAATTTCGGCCTCCTGGCACTAGAAAAAATAGTGTAGGGGGTATTTTGGGTCGAGACGACCCCTGGTGTCGAATTTATTTTCGCCGACTCGGCACTTCCTGTTTGGCCGTATCTCGGAAACGGTGCGTCGTAGAGCGAAACGGAGCTCAATTCCGGCCTTCTAGCACTAGACAAACTAGTTTAGTGGGTATTTTGGGTCGAGACGACCCCTGGTGTCGAATTTATTTTCGCCGACTCGGCACTTCCTGTTTGGCCGTATCTCGGAAACGGTGCGTCGTACAGCGAAACGGAGCTCAATTCCGGCCTCCTGGCACTAGACAAACTAGGCTAGGGGGTATCTTGGGTTGAAACGATCCCTGGTGTCAAATTTTTCTTCGCAGACTCGGCACTTTCGTTTGGCCGTATCTCAAAAACGGGCCATCGCAGAGCGAAACGGAGCTCACTTACGGCCTCCTGGCACTAGACAAGCTAGGCTAGTGAGTAACTTGTGTCGAAACAATCCCTGGTGTTGAATTTTTTTTCGCCGACTCGGCACTTCCTGTTTGGCTGTATCTCAGAAACGGTGCGTCGTAGAGCGAAAAGGAGCTCAATTTCGACCTTTTGGCACTAGACAAACTAGTCTAGGGGGTATCTTTGGTCGAGACAACCCCTGTTGCCGATTTTTTTTTTGCCGACTCGGCACTTCCTGTTTGGCTGATCTCGGAAACAGTGCGTCGTAGAGCGAAACGGAGCTCAATTTCGGCCTTCTGGCACTAGACAAACTAGTCTTGGGGGTATCTTGGGTCTAAGCGACCCCTGGTGTCGATTTTTTTTCGCCGACTCGGCACTTCCTGTTTGGCCGTATCTCGGAAACGGTGCGTCGTAGAGCGAAACGGAGCTCAATTTGGGCCTCCTGGCACTAGACAAACTAGTCTTGAGGGTATCTTGGGTCGAGACGACCCCTGGTGTCGATTTTTTTCTCGCCGACTCGGCACTTTCTGTTTGGCCGTATCTCGGAAACGGTGCTTCGTAGAGCGAAACGGAGCTCAATTTCGGCCTTCTGGCACTAGACAAACTAGTCTAGGGGGTATCTTGGGTCTATGCGATCCCTGGTGTCGATTTTGTTTTCGCCGACTCGGCACTTCCTGTTTGGCCGTATCTTGGAAACGGTGCGTCGTAGAGCGAAACGGAGCTCAATTTCGGCCTCCTGGCACTAGACAAACTAGTCTAGAGGGTATTTTGGGTCTAAGCGACCCCTGGTGTCGATTTTTTTCTCACTGACTCGGCACTTCCTGTTTGGCCGTATCTCGGAAACGGTGCATCGTAGAGCGAAACGGAGCTCAATTTCTGCCTCCTGGCACTAGACAAACTAGTCTAGGGGGTATTTTGGGTCGAGACGACCCCTGTTGTCGATTTTTTTTCGCCGACTCGGCACTTCCTGTTTGGCCATATCTCGGAAACTGTGCATCTTAGAGCGAAACGGAGCTCAATTTCGGCCTCCTGGCACTAGACAAACTAGTCTAGGGGGTATTTTGGGTTGAGACAACCCCTGGTGTCGAATTTATTTTCGCCGACTCGGCACTTCCTGCTTGGCCGTAAATCGGAAACGGTGCGTTGTAGAGCGAAACGGAGCTCAATTCCGGCCTCCTGACACTAGACAAACTAGGTTTAGGGTTATTTTGGGTCGAGATAACCCCGGGTGTCGAATTTTTTTTTCGCCGACTCGGCACTTCCTGTTTATCCGTATCTCGGAAACGGTGCATCATACAGCAAAACGGAGCTCAATTTCGACCTTTTGACACTAGACAAACTAGTCTAGTGGGTATACTGGGTCGAGACGACCCCTGGGGCCGAATTCTCTTTCGCCGACTCGGCACTTCCTGTTTGGCCGTATCTCGGAAATGGTGCATCGTACAGGGAAACGGAGCTTAATTTCGGCCTTCTGACACTAGACAAACTAGTCTAGTGGGTATCCTGGGCCGAGACAACCCCTGGTGCCGAATTCTTTTTCGCCGACTCAGCACTTCCTGTTTGGCCGTATCTCGGAAACGGTGCACCGTAGAGCGAAACGGAGCTCAATTTCGGCCCTCTGGCACTAGACAAACTAGTCTAGTGGGTATCCTTTGTCGAGACGACCCCTGGTGTCGATTATTTTGTTCACCGACTTGACACTTCCTGTTGGGCCGTATCTCGGAAACAGTGCATCGTAGAGCGAAACGGAGCTCAATTCCGGCCTCCTGGCACTAGACAAACTAGGCTAGGGGGTATCTTGGGTTGAAACAATCCCTGGTGTCAAATTTTTCTTCGCAGACTCGGCACTTTCGTTTGGCCGTATCTCAAAAACGGGCCATCGCAGAGCGAAACGGAGCTCACTTACGGCCTCCTGGCACTAGACAAGCTAGGCTAGTGAGTAACTTGTGTCGAAACAATCCCTGGTGTTGAATTTTTTTTCGCCGACTCGGCACTTCCTGTTTGGCTGTATCTCAGAAACGGTGCGTCGTAGAGCGAAAAGGAGCTCAATTTCGACCTTTTGGCACTAGACAAACTAGTCTAGGGGGTATCTTTGGTCGAGACAACCCCTGTTGCCGATTTTTTTTTCGCCGACTCGGCACTTCCTGTTTGGCTGATCTCGGAAACGGTGCGTCGTAGAGCGAAACGGAGCTCAATTTCGGCCTTCTGGCACTAGACAAACTAGTCTTGGGGGTATCTTGGGTCTAAGCGACCCCTGGTGTCGATTTTTTTTCGCCGACTCGGCACTTCCTGTTTGGCCGTATCTCGGAAACGGTGCATCGTAGAGCGAAACGGAGCTCAATTTGGGCCTCCTGGCACTAGACAAACTAGTCTTGAGGGTATCTTTGGTCGAGACGACCCCTGGTGTCGATTTTTTTCTCGCCGACTCGGCACTTTCTGTTTGGCCGTATCTCGGAAACGGTGCTTCGTAGAGCGAAACGGAGCTCAATTTCGGCCTTCTGGCACTAGACAAACTAGTCTAGGGGGTATCTTGGGTCTATGCGATCCCTGGTGTCGATTTTTTTTTCGCCGACTCGGCACTTCCTGTTTGGCCGTATCTTGGAAACGGTGCGTCGTAGAGCGAAACGGAGCTCAATTTCGGCCTCCTGGCACTAGACAAACTAGTCTAGAGGGTATTTTGGGTCTAAGCGACCCCTGGTGTCGATTTTTTTCTCACCGACTCGGCACTTCCTGTTTGGCCGTATCTCGGAAACGGTGCATCGTAGAGCGAAACGGAGCTCAATTTCTGCCTCCTGGCACTAGACAAACTAGTCTAGGGGGTATTTTGGGTCGAGACGACCCCTGTTGTCGATTTTTTTTCGCCGACTCGGCACTTCCTGTTTGGCCATATCTCGGAAACGGTGCATCTTAGAGCGAAACGGAGCTCAATTTCGGCCTCCTGGCACTAGACAAACTAGTCTAGGGGGTATTTTGGGTCGAGACAACCCCTGGTGTCGAATTTATTTTCGCCGACTCGGCACTTCCTGCTTGGCCGTAAATCGGAAACGGTGCGTTCTAGAGCGAAACGGAGCTCAATTCCGGCCTCCTGACACTAGACAAACTAGGTTTAGGGTTATTTTGGGTCGAGATGACCCCGGGTGTCGAATTTTTTTTTCGCCGACTTGGCACTTCCTGTTTATCCGTATCTCGGAAACGGTGCATCATACAGCAAAACGGAGCTCAATTTCGACCTTTTGACACTAGACAAACTAGTCTAGTGGGTATACTGGGTCGAGACGACCCCTGGGGCCGAATTCTCTTTCGCCGACTCGGCACTTCCTGTTTGGCCGTATCTCGGAAATGGTGCATCGTACAGGGAAACGGAGCTTAATTTCGGCCTTCTGACACTAGACAAACTAGTCTAGTGGGTATCCTGGGCCGAGACAACCCCTGGTGCCGAATTCTTTTTCGCCGACTCAGCACTTCCTGTTTGGCCGTATCTCGGAAACGGTGCACCGTAGAGCGAAACGGAGCTCAATTTCGGCCCTCTGGCACTAGACAAACTAGTCTAGTGGGTATCCTTTGTCGAGACGACCCCTGGTGTCGATTATTTTGTTCACCGACTTGACACTTCCTGTTGGGCCGTATCTCGGAAACAGTGCATCGTAGAGCGAAACGTAGCTCAATTTCGGCCTTCTGGCACTAGACAAACTAGGCTAAGGGGTATTTTGGATCGAGACAGCCCCTGGTGTTGAATTTTTTTCGCTGACTTGGCACTTTTTTTTTGGCCGTATCTCGGAAACGGTGCGTCGTAGAGTGAAACGGAGCTCAATTTCAGCTTTCTGGCACTAGACAAACTAGGCTAAGGGTATTTTGGGTTGAGACGAGCCCTGGTGTCGAAATTTTTTTTCACCAACTCAGCACTTCCTGTTTAGCTGTATCTCGGAAACGGTGCGTCGTACAGCGAAACGGAGCTTAATTTCGGCCTCCTGGCACTAGACTAACTAGTTTAGAGGGTATCCTGGGTAGAGACGACTTCTGGTGTAGATTTTTTTTTCGCCGACTCGCACTTCCTGTTTGCCGTATCTCGGAAACGGTGCATCGTACAGCGAAACGGAGGTTAAATTCGGCCTTCTGGCACTAGACAAACTAGTCTAGAGGGTATCTTGGGTTGAGACGCCCCTGGCGTTGGATTTTTTCGCCCACTCTGCACTTTCTGTTTGGATGTATTTCGGAAACGGTGCGTCGTAGAGCGAAAAGGAGATTAATTTCAGCGTTTTTTCTTCGATTCAATACTGGTATATGTTAGGTAGGAATAGAACTCACACGAAATGCCCCAAGGCATCTTCAGGCCTTGACGTCTAGTTAGAATAGAAACCCCGCGCCAGTTTTATGTTCTCGATATTTATATACGTGATCGTAGTTTGGAAAACCGACAATGCCGGTGTTGTTTTCATTCAACCAAGTTTCTGATAATGCAATAATATCAAAATTACTATTTAATGCAGCTAAGTTATGACTTAGATTATTACTATTTTTGTTAGCACTCCGTATGTTGCAGTGCAGCAGGGAGAGTCTGTTATTATGAACCGGCAGTGAGTTAAATTCTTCAAATGTGTAATATTTGGAATAATTGCCTGGATCTCGAAAATAATTGAGATCGGGATTGTACTCATCAGTGGGTAAACATTTATCCATATCGGCGTCAAACGGATTGAACAGATACTGATCACTATAAAAAATGTGTGTGTTGGTGTCACACCCGGGCAAAGCTTCGAGATATAATGTGTCGTCTACAATGTGATTGAAAGGGAATGAATTAGCACAACCGGTACATAGCCAATTAAGCTTGTCTTGATATCGCATGCATTTGAATAGATTGTTAGACATGCCAGCACATGATGGATGATACATGCTCTCACAGAGACTACAACAAATTTTATAAACCGATTCCAATTTGATATAACAAGAACAAATTTCACATGGGAAGGTCATAATTGTAGCACAGGGATATAGTTTTCGTGAATTATTTGAAGTAAATCAGCAGGTTTCTCCACCCAAGAGGAATCTGTACAAAATGCACTGGTGAGCAAACACCCTGATACATCATGATATAAATATACTGGTGATTTTTATATTCATACTTATTTTCATACTGTTGAAGTTACTAATTATATAATACATTGGGGATATCTTATATAGTATATACTGGTGATTCTCATAACAGTTCCAACAAAATTACCAATTATGGAATGCGTTGGTGGTTGTCACAACATTATCACATTTGGAAACGAGACAATCAGAGATTGCAGACCCTCGCCCTTCAGATTTAGTCACTAAAGTTAAAGCTGATAACCTTTGCATTTTCAACGTCGGCGATAATCGGGGATCTTGGTCATACGACAAGTGGCCATATATCAAATGGTCAGGAATTGGCCATAGAAAAATACGAAAATCATGGGAGGATTAATCATTATTAAAAGTAGAGTTCATGCGATTTCTCTTTTTGGACCATATTTGTGACCACGGCCTGATTCCTTGACACTGACCTTCCAAAATTTGAAGGCTCACTCAGATTTATAATGCGTGATACTTTATTGAATATCTCCAGTGGTTTCTGAATTATTACTACTTGAAATATTACGAAATCGGTAATTTCAGCTGATGATCCTTACATTCTCGATCTTGGGGGATAATGGGGAATTTTGATTGTACGGCATTGGTCATATAGCAAAAGGTGGAGAATAGACCACAGAAAAATACAAAATTATTAGGGAAAATTTATCATGAATATAAACAGAGTTATTGCAACTTTTCGATTTTGACCTCTTCTGTGACCTTGACCTTGTCGTTCAATATTGAGCTGTAAAATTTCACCGTTATGTTTCTGTTATCAAGGCACATCTCATGAACGAAAACGCATTAAAGAGATTGATAACTGGCTTCACAATATGGCCTCGAATCTCAGAACACTCACAAATAATAAAATCGTGACCTCCAAATTTTCGACCTTGGGCGATAATGGAGAGTTTTCGTTGTACGACCATCGGTCGTACACCATACGATCGAGAATTGGCCAAAGAAAAATACAAAAATAGTTGGAAAACTAATATCAAGTAGAACCGGAGTTAGAGCCAATTAAGTGATTTTCACTTTTTCCGTTGCCATGGCGACTGTTTTCATCCGATTTTAACAAAATTCGAACGGAACCGAGCCACTACCATAGCACTCCCGCAATATAAATTTCAGATCGATCAGACCGTTTGCCTTTGAGTTATGAGCGCAGACATTTGCATTGAAACGTCGCTGGCAAAAAATAACCGAAATCGTGACCCCCAATTTTTCGACATCGGGCGATAATGGAGAGTTTTCGTTGTACGACCATCGGTCGTACACCATACGATCGATAATTGGCCAAAGAAAAATACAAAAATAGTTGGAAAAATTAATATCAAGTAGAACCGGAGTTACAGCCAATTAAGTGATTTTCACTTTTTCCGTTGCCATGGCAACTGTTTTCATCCGATTTTGACAAAATTCGAACGGGACCGAGCGACTATCATATCACTCCAGCACTACAAATTTCAGATTGATCGGACCGTTTGCCTTTGAGTTATGAGCGCAGACATTTGCACTGAAACGTTGCTGGCAAAAAATCACCGAAATCGTGACCCTCAATTTTTCGACATCGGGCGATAATAGAGAGTTTTTGTCGTACGACCATCGGCCGTACACCATAGGGTCGGGAATTGGCCAAAGAAAAATACAAAATTAGTTTAAGAAATTAATATTCATTAGAACTAGAGTTATAGCCAATTATGTGATTTTCTCTTTTTTCGTTGCCATGGCAACAATTTTTTTTTGATTTTGACAAAAATTGAGGAGGACCGAGCCACGGTGATACCGCTTCTTCCCTATAAATTTCAGGACGATCGGACTATTCGGTTTTGAGTTATGCGCGCGGACAGACAAACAAACAAACAAACAAACAGACAAACAGACATACAAACTGACAGACCCAATTACAATACCCTCTGCCCCTATCGGGGCGAGGGTAAATATTGATGACTTTGATTATACATCATAATTTTGAAGAGCATGGAATTCTTTAGATGTGGCATGCATTATACAGCGAAATATACATGACACTATAACTTCAACAATTGCATGTAATCATATACATGTACATCATAATTGTAAGGCATGGAATTCAGATGTGGCATGCATTATCAGTGAAATATTTACATGGCATTACAGATTCAACAATTGCGTGTACGTAGCACTAAATACCCGGTACATATGGAACATATTAGTGTTTTTTTTTGTTTGTTTTTTTTTATTTATTTTTTTTTATTTTGTACATCACAATATTACAAAGAATGAAATTCAGTAGCTGTGGCATGCATTATTCATTCTAATATTTACAATACTTTATACGTTCAAACAATTGCGTGTACATACAAAGTACATGTACCAATGGATCACTAACAATAATTCGTTTAGTCAGCGGTAACGATTTTCAATTCTGGTTCAGTGTATTATGTATTTACTGAGAAGGTTTTGTGATATACGTCAGCAATATGATGAAATAATGTGTATACTTAGTTAACATGCCAATGGTTAAGTTTTTATTCACCTGGAACAAGGACCAATATCCTGATTGTTAGTCCAATAAACTTTTGTGTTCACTTCAACCACAGATCCACCTCCATCCATAACTGTAAGACTGGCAGCAGGTGGTCGTCTTGAAGTCTGGATATACGGACAGTGGGGTACAGTGTGTGACGACCATTTTGGTGCAAATGATGCATGGTGGGTAGTATTATATTTCGTAACCGATTTCACATGAGCAGCATTAATATATTTGATTGGAGAGAGTATATAAAATTGGATGTTGATAATCGCAGTATACTTTGTCAACTTATATGGCCACATAAAGATCAACATCATAATGACCAACGTTGGGCTAATATACTGATATACTGATATGTTGGTTTTTTTTGGATTTTTGAAATTTTCCCTTTGTTTACATTCTTGAAAGTGCCACTTGGAACCACAACAGGCCATTCAACTGTGGCTAATTGGGAGGGCCCGGGGCCCGTTGGGAGGAAAATGACGCCCGTGTACCTAATCACGGTTAATGTAATAAGTTATTAGCGATAATAATCCCAGGAGACGTGTGTTCCGACCGTTTGTTTTTTTTGTATGTCACCGTTTCATACCCATCACCAATCCCGTTTTGATCTTCACTGAAACAGTGCTTTCTTGCAATCATATGCGCTCAAAGTTTTGGATATACATTCCGCACAATATATAGATACAGTATGCTGTTGCAAAAACGAAAAACAAGTTGATACGGCAACATAAAAATTGAAAATTTGTGGCGAGTGCTGGTATATCAAGTAGGCCAAATGCAATGACGTGTGGCCCCTTTCGTGTTCGCTCTACTTCCAGGAAGTAGTCCCGCGAGCCAGGCTTCGCCTACCGATAGCTCCCCCCCATGCACCCCTTACCAGTGAAGACGTCGGCTGGCCAGTGGCCGTCGGGGGGAATCAGGTCTGCCGAACGGTCCGATGTGTTTTGCCACTGTTTACCGCATTGAATATCTAAATTATGTAGAAATAGGATCCATCTCGACCGCATTGAATATCTAAATTGTGTAGAAATAGGATCCATCTCGAAGTTATGCCGATGTCCAGAAGTTTTTGCGCAGGGCCGACTGGCCGTTGGCTTAGCGTGCCTCGTATAGCCTAATGAATAATTAATTGGATGGCAAGCGGGATTGAAATCTCGACAGGAAAACTTTGCAAGCCACTACAAAACCGTAACTTTTCATATATATAACTGCAGTAATTAATAATTAAAGGTCAAAGACATGTGCGTTGGACAGGGCATGACAATAGTTTGATATTTCACGATGTGTTTGTGATATTAACCTAACTAAGGGCAGCCTAACAATGCTAGCAGCCTACCAGCAGCCGTCCAAACCCACTACTGAAGCTATGCTGGCGTCTCGGTCGAATATTACTCCGCTGTGTTACCGGTAGATAACCATGTGCTCCTGGGTGTTTGCAAGTAAAAATGTGTCTATTATCAATCTGGATTAATAGGTAGCACAAAACTGCATTTTATTTTCCGATGATTCAGCAAACATGAAACATTGCACTGGTAATAAATGTCATCTATGTATCATTTCAATCGTTTTCCATCGGAACTATTCACAACACACACCGCCGCGGGTTGCGCACCGCCGGGATTTGTAAACAAGGCAAAAGTGACTGGTCACAACGTAGTTGGTGTGATCATCACACTGATCAATCATGAAATTTAATTATAATTGATGGTTGGTTGGTTGAGTCATATTTCAAACACTTATTTTGTGCAGGATATAAATTGTCAGTCGAGTTCGTAATACAGCACATCATTAGACTGGACAATTGACATCATAATGCACCGCAAAATTTTCCTGTGCATCAACCTGATCGAGGGCGCCATCTATTGAATGTCATGTATGGTATAACGGTTTTATTGTTACACCACTATTATTGGTGGTGAACTCAGGCATGGGATTCGTGATGGAACATTATCAGCTGTGTTGTTTGGACAATTTTGAGTCATGTGTTCAAGGTTGATGGAAATAGCGATATATATATTAGTTTGTTTAATATGTGCTGCAGAGACTGTATCTCCTAGGATATTTGACAATTTATTTATTATTTGTATGTGTTAATTCTGAGGTGAATCTGTATCATACTAGTCAAGCAAGCGGAGACTATCTAGTTTGGAAGATGAGAGTAGATGGGATCAGAACCTGTCCTTAAGAGTAGTTTATAAAAATAAGGTGGAAATCTCCAATCATCTGAACATGGTCAATCATGTTGGGAAGCGTCAAGAGTTTCCCGACCGGAAGAAGAAAGTGTAAACAGACAGGGAAACGCTAAATAAATAATAATGGTATCATTGCGTGTTAATCAATTTAATATTAGGCCAAATTAACAATAAGCAAATCAGTTGGTACAATGGGTCAGTTGGTACAATGCCAAAGCTACCGTTACAATATGACCACAACATATATGTACCAAATAACATGCAGTATTCCAGGGGTTTTTATGTGCAAACATTTTCAAAGCTCTTCCTTTGAGGCCAGTGGCCCTTGTTATTGATATTTTATTCAAATTATATTTTTAAAAAGCTTTTAAAAGTAAACCAGAGGTTTATATAATTAATAACATGTCTGACTATGTACATATTCACAGGGTAAGGGGAGATCAAGTCTTCAGTACACTCAAGAGTCAATCATCCTCAAGTGCCAAAATTCGTTAGAATAACAGGCCGTCTGCCGGCAGTTTTGCTGGATGAAGGTTTTATTTGAAAAGCCGTTTTTTTAGTGCCTCTTCGAAACTTGAATATGCTGTGAAATTGGACACTTTTTATCTTTTACAACAGTTTCCTTATATCTGCATCGTGTATGGATACTAAAATACCCTGAACACATCGTTTACATACTTAAGATCACCTTATTGTTAAAAGATGGCATCAGGTGTTTATCCCCAGTCCGGATAAATTAATTGGAGTTTGTCATCGATCAGTTCTTCTGTTTTCCAGCTTATAGTGAAAAACCATAAACAAGAAAACTTGTCATGATACTTAAAAGCTCATTGAAATTCCAGGGTGGCTTGTAGACAACTTGGGTTTGCTGGAGGAAGTGTGCTGCCTGCAGGCAATGTCACAGACGGAACTCTGCCCATTCTGATGGATGATCTACGCTGCTCTGGTTTTGAGTCTACTCTCCAAGACTGTCCATCCAATAATGGCCTGGACTGTACCCATTGTGAAGATGTTGGGGTGACATGTTCCGCGAGTAAGTACTTATTTTACTCTATTCAGATATGTTGAAATTCGAATAAACATGTACAAGGCTACATAGATGTTGTTAGATTTGTGGCGATTTTGCCCAAAGATCACGGCAGAAGATTCTTTGTAAACACTACTCTCGTTTTGGCCACTTTGTGTTCGAAGCACGTGCCCTGCATAGGAACGTCCTCTAATCCTCTCGCCCGTTTATACTGTAACAATGGTCTAACGTCATCCCTCGTGTCTCGTGCTTCGGGGCTTATAAATACCTTGAAGCCGTCTTGTTCACTGGAGTTGTCTCAGTGCTGGCAAAGCGAGATGATGACGGAGGGCTCGGCCATGAGCTCTATGTCCCTACTCACCGTCTAAGGTCCGCAAGGGCCATTGGGGACAATTCTCATAGGGGACCCAGGAGGGAGACCGTGCTGATTGAGGGCTCGTCCCCATGATCACCGGTCTCTCGCCCTGGGATGGTGCAACACAGGCTCTGGCAGACCGTCAAGCTGTCCAGGGTTCTAACCTTGCCGTAGTGCCGTCGGCGAGGCCGGCCAGCAACATGCTTATGTGCGCGAGTTTTGTGGTGTGGCTTCCATGGCATCTCAGGCTCCGCATACGACTACCTTACCATAACTAATATATATGGACTCGTCCGAACAGACTGTTACCTGGCTGTAGTTCTAGTAATTATGACGCCCGCCGTGACCGTGCCTCAGCGCGGGGCCCCTGCACTCTAGGTAGTGGGCGTCAAACATTACATATTATCCCGATATTTAAAATAGTTCAGCCAGAACTTGGTTTGTTCTTGGTGCTACTGATGTATATTATATGACATTCACTGAAAAGGCTTTGAAATAATTTGATGATATACTGATGCAGTAAAATGAAATGTTAGCTAAATATAAGCTTCATTCGTAGCCAAAACACCCATATTGTAGTCAAATGATTTCCATTCAATTGAACAAGTTAATGAGATCCAAATTGATAATTCCTGAGATGTTTGTATTCACTACAGCTACTGATCCGGCTCCGAATATGACTGTAAGGCTAGCAACAGGCTCATCATCAAGTGGCCGTCTAGAAGCATGGGTCAATGGACGGTGGGGCACAGTGTGTAACGACCATTTTGGTGCAAGTGATGCAAAGTAGGTAATAGTGTATTGATGTATTCAAATGTACCTAAATATCATCAAAATGTTTTATTGAAGAAATAGAAAAACAAAGTATAAAGGATAGAATCAGTACTCAGGGAAAACAACCGACCAAGCATATAGGCTAGAATCCCTACAAAATTCGAGAATTATATATGTACATGTAGATTGTCGAGTGGCATCGTTGTTTAAACACTTCAAAATCATGGAAGATCAAATTCGAGGTTTCCACTCAAATCCCTATATGAAATGGCATCTTTGATCAATTTGTCAATATCTAAACTCAGTTCACTGGAATTCCAGGGTGGCTTGTAGACAACTTGGGTTTGCTGGAGGAAGTGTGTTGTCTGCACGGTCTGTCACAGACGGACGTCTGCCCATTCTGATGGATGATTTACGCTGTAATGGTTCTGAGTCTACTCTTCAAGAGTGCTACTTCAACGGTGGAGAGGACTGTTACCACTTTGAAGATGTCGGGGTGACATGTACTTCCGGTCAGTATTAATTGTAAGATGTAATCGTTGTTTGCTAATTTGGCTTATATGTTAATAGTTCTATCTTTATTTTTCCTTTTGAGGACATTTTAAGTATTGGAAGAATAGTGGAGTGCATGTAATTAGTGTTAAATACACATGATATTTAACATGGATGCTTTTCACAGCCAAAAAAATATGGAAAAAATTAGTGAACTAAAAACATAATTTATTGGTCACTTCTTCCTTTATTTATAGGAGCTGCATAGAGTGAACTCCTGAAAACTTCAAGATAAAGCCTGAATACTGGCACATTCAAATGGAAAATCATATATTGCAGTTCAAGTAGTGACCTCAAATTTGACATTCACTGACCTTGAAAGGTCAACAACCTTTTATGTTTTAAAACGATGATTTTTAGACTTTGGCAGTCATTGTCCAGAAATATATTTGATGAATGAGGCGTCCCATATCCCCCTGTAATGTGTAAAAGTTTCGTTCTTCTTGCTCCGCCACTCTCAATATGGTGGCAATTTTCGTTTGCTCTTAGTCGAGATCAGATGAAAACGTTTGCCATGGTAACGGAAAATGTGAAACTCATATATATGGCTCTGATTTTGGTTCTGATCCCGGATAATTTGTCCAACTTTGTATTTTCAGGATGATTCCTGATCGTAGGGTATTTGGCCGATGGTCGTACAACCACACACCTCATTATTGCCCGGAGTCAAAAATTGGGGGTCACGATGTATAACTTTTGAGTATTCCAAGATTTAAAACTTGCCGAAATTGTCGAAAATAAGAAAGTCAAAACTGAAATCATCATTTTTTTTTATATTTCAAGTAGTTGTAGTTCCAAATCACTGACGAAACTCAATGGATGTATATTATGCAGCATAAGTCCGAGGAACATTGCAAAGTTTGGGAGGTCAGCGTGAAGAATTACGGTCATATGGACGTGAATAAAATCAAAATTGGAGATTAGTAATAACTCTATCCACGAAAGTTTTTCCTATGATTTTTGTACTCTTCTATGGCCAATCACCCACCACTTGATATATTACTGATGATCGTACGACTATCCTTCTATCCGATAATATCCTATTATCACCCAAGCTGGAAAATGTAAGAGCTATCAGCTGTAGCTATATTGATTAAATCTAAGGGAGGTGTTGTAGTAGTAGTGGTAGTTTATTTACAACTTCAATATACAAAAAAACACAATAATCACGTTCATTCATCTCAACATCAAAACTATTGGTATATCTATTAGTAATAAAAAAATTATTTTCAACCCCAAAATAGATGTAATATTTTGATACATAATATAGGATAAGTTATAAATAATAAAGGAATTTGCGATGCTGCATAACGACAGATGCCACAAAAGACCCCAAGCCACACCACGAGACGCCACGGGAGATGGAAGGCTAAGTGTATGCGGAATGAACACTGGACCAAGTCAACTGTCAAATAAATGGTGGAATATTTGAAGAAGAAAAAAACAGACTCAATTCATACTGTTGTGATAGTTATTTTTTATGTTACTTCGTGGTAGTCAGTGCGGAATATGTTTGTACAATTTACGGTTCTGTTATATGAAGCGAACAGTAGAGATTTTATTTTCCTTTTGGTTTGTTGTTTGGAAATAATGTTTTTGGAGATTCAAAGCAGTTTGATTCCATACAATTGGGAAATTGAACAACGGAAGTCTCCCTGTGAACCGAGAATCGCAGCGCTTGATGTGTAGTAAATTTGACTGTCTTGTATGATATTTGTCACTCACCTGGTGGTTGTATTTAAATAATTCGTTGAAAGAAGCTGGTAGTTTATTCCTGACATAATCATGCATGAAAAGTAATATTTCATATCTGTGTTGATCGAGGATATTTAAAATATTAGATTTGATAAACAATGGATCGGTGTGGCTATTGTATAATGCATTATGTATGGTTCTTATTGCCCGTTTTTGCAGAATGGTAGATCTTTTCATTTTAGAGGGGTAGCATTGTCCCAAGCCAGAATTCCATACAGTATATATGGGTGTATTAGAGCAAAATAGAGTGTTTTCAGGCTGTCAGGAGGCAGGAACTTCTTGACTTGTTTGATTTGGAAAAGCCCTCTGAAAATTTTGTTATTAATGTGAGATCAATTATACTTCCAGGACAAATGTTCATCGACGTGTAATCCTAAGAATTTAGTACTGTGTTCTTGATCATTTTCACCAATTTTTTGCAACGATGTGCCATTTATTTGTAGTCACAGGTTATCAGAATTATATTTCGTGTGTTGACTTCTAAAAATAACAAATTTGGCTTTTGTTGCGTTCAGAGACAGTTTGTTGGCACAAAACCATATGTACAGTTTATTAATTTCTGCATTGGCGCGTTCAAAGAGATTAGTTATGCTAATATCAGAAATAAATAGGAATGTGTCATCGGCGAATGATAATAAGATGGCACTAGTCGAGTTGGTTATGTCGTTTACGTAAATTAAATATAAGAGTGGTCCTAGTATTGATCCCTGAAGGAACACCACAATTGATGTCTTGCATATCAGAATTTTCATTGTCAAATTGGACATACTGCTTACGATTTGATAAATAGTTGATGAGCCATACTTTTGCGATCCCTCGAATGCCATAATAATCTAGTTTTTAAAATAAAATATCATGATTGATAACATCAAATGCTTTAGAAAGATCGCAGAAGATTGACATCGTCAAATATTTAGAGGATACGTTAATGTTGCTGGCTATGTCATTTAGTAAATGTATTATTGGGTGAATTGTTGAATAGTTAGGGCGAAACCCATATTGGTGATTGTAGGATAAATTTTGACTATTCATAAATGATAGTATCTTATTGAACATGACTTTTTCTAGTATTTTAGAGATTACCGGGAGTAAACCAACTGGTCTGTAATTGTTGAGTAATCCAGAGTTAGAAGCTTTATAGTTTGGAATAACCTTTACAATTTTCAGTTCATCAGGTACTACACCATTTGCAAGGGAAGTGTTAATTATGTGCAATATCGGTTTAACTATTAAGCTTATTGTCTCCTTCAAAATAATTGTGGAGATTTCGTCATGCCCCGAAGTTGACTTTGATTTATGTTTCCCTACTAGCTCAATGATAAGGAATGCTTGAATAGGTTCTAGGAATATATGCTGTTCGGATTGGGATCTTTGAGATATTGTGTGAAATGTTTGTCCACTGTGGGAACATTCTCACTACTGTTTTTACCAATAGTAGAGAAGTAGTTATTGAATGCTTTGGCTATTTCAAATTTATCAGAGACTTGCGCATTATTAATAATGAAATAGTTGGGGAACTGTGGTTGTTTGGAATGTTTACCAATTACCGACTGCAAAATCTTCAAGGTCTATTTCATGTTTTGTTTGTTTACCTTTAGTGCCTCTGTGTAATAATTTATCTTCAAAATGTGTTTAAGTTTGTTGTACATATTTACGTATTATCAATTCTAGAAGGATCCTTAACTTTTTTAAAACAGTTTTTTAACAGTCCTT
Source organism: Terebella lapidaria (assembly GCA_949152475.1). Classification (NCBI taxonomy): domain Eukaryota; kingdom Metazoa; phylum Annelida; class Polychaeta; order Terebellida; family Terebellidae; genus Terebella; species Terebella lapidaria. The sequence continues at coordinate 30,021,485 of OX424567.1, forward strand.
AACAGTTTTGGTTTTTTTCGTCTCGATATTAACAGTCCAACCCAGGGTTCATTCTTAAAATGTTTTTTGTTAGGCTTTATTTGAACCATCGGAAATGCTTCCTCGTATGCCTTTTTATATAATTTGATAAACTCTGAGTAAGCTGCGGTCGTACAGCCTATCGAGACTATGTGACTGAAATCTATTTCACTTCGTTGCTGTCTGAAATGTTCGGTCTTAATTTGACTGATAATGCGCCTTTGAATTAGTGGATTATGTTTCACTGTTGACTTGTTTTCTTCAATAGTAAAAATGCCAAAATGGTCTGCTACATCTGTTATAAAAATTCCAGTTTTTATGTTTGGATTGATGTTGTTGGAAAACATGTGGTCTGTTAAGGTAGCTGATGTATTTGTTATTCTGGTTGGTTTTGTAATTAAAGGCAGAAAACCTCTGGAAAAAATGTTGTCAACATAGTCATTTGTTTTGGCATGTACATTATATTTCAATAAATTAATATTCATATCTCCCATGATAAAGCATTTTATATTTTCAGAGTTTATAATATCGGTTGTATATCATATCTCCCATGATAAAGCATTTTATATTTTCAGAGTTTATAATATCGGTTGTATATCATATCTCCCATGATAAAGCATTTTATATTTTCAGAGTTTATAATATCGGTTGTATATCATATCTCCCATGATAAAGCATTTTATATTTTCAGAGTTTATAATATCGGTTGTGTTGTTGAGAAATGAATGTTTCTATAATAGCATGCGGAGGGCTGTTTGGTCTGTAAATAACACCAACTATTTTTCTTTGTTCACTGTTAGATCCAGAACTCACCTCAATAAATAGTGATTCATAAACATGTTCGATGAAAGTGCCCAAATCGTCACGTACTTTAAAATTGATGTGACCTTTGATAAACAGCCCCTACCCCTCCCCTGTTACTATTATACCTGTTGCGAGAGATGAAATCATGGAAGCCCTGTAATTTAATTATGTTATCCCTGTCGCATTTGTAGACCTCACTCACCCCTATAAAGTCGAATCCAAAATGTTCATCACAGGAGTCATGAATTAAGTCTTTGAAGGATTCCCAGTTCGCAAAGAGACCACGGCAATTCAGATGAAAATATGAAGTTGACCGTCCTTGAGTATGTATTAGAGTTTGAAAAGCTGTTGAATCATAGTATTCGCATGTGTTTTGTATTTGTTCGTAAGGGGAGTTGTAATCGGAAATGATGTCATCATTTGATTCATACGTATTCTTGAAATTGTATCTGTCGTTGTTAGTGACCTGATCCAGTGATGTATTATCAATCATTGCTCATATAGCCCCCCATCCCGTGTGCCCCCCCCCCCCCCCGTGGTCAGCAACTAGCCCCTCAAAGCATCGGTCCCCAGCAGCATCACAAAACAATGAATCCATTTAAAATACAAAACAACATGGTACAAAATCACAGCGAGTACTGTTGGGCCTAGGCCCGATATAGAGTATAATATTGGGTGATAAATAATGGAGACTGTGATTTGATTCAGCGGAATACATTCGTAGTTTTAACAGATTACAACAAAGAGGGTTCTCCGCGTGCCACATTGTGCCACGCTGAAATTTCCCCTCACCCCCCCCCCCCCCCCCACTACAACAAACAAGTCCAAAGTTGATAAATAATTGGTAATTAAACCAGGTAATGAGAAGTGTCATCTTTTACGTATTTAAGTTTAGGTTATGAAGAAATATCTACTTAAACTGGTCAATTTGTTAAAGAAAAATTAGCCCAAAGGCTTAAAGAGGTTACCGGACAAAATATGTTCTATATTTTAGATGATAGCTATTTTGTCCCCTGGCTTCGAAAATACGGTCACTGGTCAAATGCAAGCTCATGAGGATATCCAGCCAACATGTTTATCATTCCCCATATGTCTACTATCGATAGCAAGCTGTAATTGAGATAATAGCAATTTTGTTCAATGACCTTGAAAATAAGGTCGTAGGTCAAATAAAAGGTCATCAAATATTTTGGCATACATCGCTCCCTATATGTGCACAATTGATTCCAAAGTTCTAAAGTCGACAATAATGAAAGATACCAACCATTTTGTGCTCAGACCTTGAGAAACCGTTATGACCATCCAGGATCAATGGATTATCAAATGTCATATTTAAAGTCATGTCATGGCTTTTCATTTGCTATAGAATTCAGAGCCATTTAGGAGTACATAATAATGTAAGGAATCTATCATTAGAAGGATTCGACCACAAAGTACTGAGGATAAAAAAAAATGCTCACCAGACGACACCGGATTTGTGTTCCGATATCAGTTGGAACTCAGACTTGTATTGCCAGTCAAAATAATTAACTAATCAGTGGCAATTGCCAAGTAGATATAATACATTAGCCAATTTGTTTCAATCAGATATGCATAATATATGTATGCAAGCTGGGTCCATCAGTCAGGAAGAAAATCACGATTTACTTAACATCGATTCATTAGTTGGTTTTTCATTCACCGGTTCACAACATCGTACGAGGGATATGTTTAACCTTTTAATTCTTGTATTCTAGCCTAATATTTTGGTGCATTGTTGTCTCGTGAACAGCAAGAATTAAGATCTGTCCATTTTTTTGTGTAGCAAGAACGAATATAATTGCTGTTCATCTGTTCGTTGCAGAACTAGCCCAAGTGTAATCATATTGTAAACAAAACAAGTAAGGGTCAGGAAATGTAGTAAAAGACATGTGTCGCCTCTCAGCAGTGCACAGCTCGATTCCAATGTGGGGAATGGGAAGTTTATTTGAGTCTGCATTGCTGTAGTTATGACATACTGCAATTATAGTCACATAGTTTTCAATTCTGTGAATAACAAGATCAGGGACTTTCCAGACTCAAAATGGAACAATTTCCAGACCTTTTCCAGACCCATATCAATTCGAAACACCTATGCACGATAGCTCGTTAATATAAATTTAACATGCAACAAAAACTTAACTTGTACGCTTAGGCTCCATTATTCACATCTATACTGTATATCGACCTGTAAAACAACATTTTTTGGGTGAAATATTTCGTCAAATTGCATCGAACGAGAAAAAATGCTATAAAACATATTTCACAAAGCATTGTGCACCCTGTCACCAGAACCGAGTAGAAAATCGATACAGACACAGCGCCGTGTCAGCGGTGTTTGGTCATCGGTCCCCTTTTGTCTGTTTTTAACTGACTGTCATATCAATATAATTCCTTAAGGCCACACCAATATATAGAGTTGGTCGATGGAATCGCCGCCCCTGAAAATTCATTCTCAAAATTTCGGTAAAAAAAATCGCCGCACCAATTTTGGGCTAATGAAATCCATCGACAACTTAGTTTTTGCCCCAAATCAAAATCACAGTTTCAATTCATCCAAATGGTTGTCAAAATCGCATTTAAAGAGTCAGTATCGACGTTTCCAGAGGAACTGTTTGAATCATTGTGTGCCAACACTACACAGGATCACCTGTAAGCAAAAAATATCTGCATTTTGGTCCTTTGGCACCGCTCCGGGCTCGTTTGCCTGGCGTGAAATGTTGATATACATGATTTTAACAGAATATAGTTTAAAGTTTAGTTTAAACGTATTTATTCTAATTGGATTGCAAAAATCTTCCGGAGTTTAACTAATAGTATCTTGGGATAGATAATTCTTCTTAAACGTATACATCTATATATCTACCTATAGTTATTTGAACACAGCAGGACAGTTTGGATTTTTACTCAGTAATACTGCAATACTGCGTTATTTTAGACAAAATTTAATTGCATCATCAAAAACATGACATGTAATTCAACATGACACATTGAAAACCGTTCACAAATTTCTAAACTATTTACTGTGCAAAAAGGCAAAAAATACATAATGAATTGTTCATTTACTAAAATTTACCCATACAACCTCTATATAGAAGGGTTAACAGAGAAGAGAACAGGTTATAATTTGTTTAAATGATCCTAGTTTCCCGCCAAACTGGCCAATTTATATTTTTTAAGGTCATGGCGGTCAAACACATTATCAAAATAAGCGGCAAATACATAACTTATCATTTAAAATAAAACCCCTAGCACAAATTTTGGCAATCTAAATTCCAAAGACAGAAATTGTTTGTAAAAAAAAATATATCGCTCGCACCATTTTTCAAGTGAAATATTCCAAAGACAAAAAATTTAGTATTAAATGTAAAAAAATGTCGCTCCCACGTACGATTTTTCTCGGACAAAAATCCATAGACCAACTTTATAAATTGGTGTGGCCTAAAGATTGTGTAGATTTGAAGAGTGTCCTATAAATACAAATGCCTTATATTTCTAGGTCTCGTTAAATTCTGCAAAATAAATGTCCATTCAATTTTGTTCAAAATTTATGATCGCAGGTATACTGGGTACATCGGTTGATAAGAAGGGAACCGGTACGTGCATGAATATTTTTTGACAAACATTTCCCCCGATAATTTGAATGGTGGGCAATACGTTCTCGTTCAAGAATGACATCTTTCGGAACAGTGCTCAAGCCATGATGATATCAAAAAGCCATCCCCATGGATTCGGCGTGGCCGCTGTCTGATCGGTCAAATCTATCGAAGTACTCGCAATATTTTGCGGTTGTCAGGCATGAAGAAAATTTGAGAACGTTTCACTATCTAACTGGAAAATTTTTTTCGTGATTGTCTCCATCTGCTTGTTTGACACTAAAATTTTTAAAACAAATGCTCGGTACTATTGCAGGACCGGACCAGCGCATCTATCCATGGGCCGTTTTAATCGAATTTGAGTATGTCGCCTCCTGATGGAGTCGACAATTATTGGGCAACCAATACGACATGCGAAATTCTACTGGAGACTATGGCTCGATTGTGCTAATGAACGTTCAGTACAAATTAAGGACTTTTCAACCCTTGTAATAAATCATCTTTTTACCTAACACCAAAATACAAGACATTGTTTTGACATTGTACAAGACATATTCACACAAGTGAATATTGAAATGGTATAGATGAAGTAAAAATGTTATCAACCTAATTGTAATATGTTAATGCAGTTTGCATAATTCACATAATCATGACAACAAAGCAATTATATTCCTTATTGAGCAGAATGTCTGTATTAAAGTCAAATTTCTTCGCGGATTTCCTCCAGTAATTTTCCCATAGTGTTCTTGCATTTCCAGTCTGCGAAAACCAGAATTTTGCTGTTGCTTAGCGCCTTGCCACATCCCCAGTACTTGTCTAGACTTGCCTCCGCGATTCGTTTGTCAGCAGTCTTCTTCAGCACGTCGAATAGTTCTAAATTTTGGCTGAACTTTGCGAGTAAGACTGATTTTCAATCGCCGCTTGTTACCTTTCAGCGTGATTGATTCGCCGATACTTTTAATTTTCACCGGATCACTTGTGACCATGATTTTCAAGGCCAAGTCTTGTTTTTCTGCGGCAACAGCTTTGCGGTGTTGATAACCCTGTTCCACACTGGAGTACGTCATGCCGTCCAACACAATGGAACACCTGTGGAAATTGCTCAATGCAGATAATCGTCCCAGGAAGGATACAACTTGATCATTCTCTTTTTCATTGAGGCCTTCATGAATTTTTCTTCTTCCTTCTTTATTGACTTCATGAACGAAGCCAATATTTTAATTTTGGTGCGAAATGAAATTAACTATACAGACCTATACCTATGTAACGTTACACGTTTCAGCTGGAGGAGAGACATGGTATGGAGGTCGACGGGTGGATGGCGGTGGTGTCCACGATTTCGAGTGGTCCTACTCCGGGGTGCCGATTGAGGGCTACACGAACTGGGAGCCAGAGCAGCCTGACAAACAAAGCTGGGACCCGAAAGCCGACCCAGATTGTCTCCTTGGATGACTGGAAAGGCTACACATGGCACGATCGCGGCTGTGGTCATAACGCACCATTCCTCTCTGCGAAATATGTGACCATCTGAAAAACAGTTGAAAAATAAACGCACCTTTGTGGTAATAAGCATTCCCGTTATTTTATTCAGCTGGGAGAAAAATGTATTGAAACACCAAGGTTGGACATGTATTTATGATTTTATATTGTTAAAAATCATGCTACTCCTAGATGCCCAACGTCCAATCTTTGGTAGCTTGAACATTGACATTTTGTACCAAACTACTATAAATAAATGATGTTCTCAGCTCAAACTTCATCAGAACTCTCTCCAGGTCTATAATTCCAATGAATTGAAAGCATTTTTCATTTTTTAACCAAGATGGCTGCCAAAGTCAGTCGAATACCCTTGAACTGCACAATGTCTTATACCTTCTTTGGGATAAATGTAACCAATTATTTTTGGTGCAACACTTTCTATTACTATGCATATACACGGGTGTTAAAACAAATACCCCTATTCATAATCTCTATGGATAAGACTAAAAGGTCACTCTGGAATATTTGGTCATAAGCCCATAGATCAACATTGCAATTTGGTGGCGTCTCGTCATGTGATTGCGATCGGTCCTAGCTCCTGCTATGTGATTAGAAAGACATCACTATTGCATCTCTATCATTATTGCGGTTAAGGTACTGAGCTGAAATCATGATTCAAAATAACCCAAAACATGTCCAAGCTACAATATGAATTCTCAAAGATAGACATACTTTGTCAAATCGCATAACTACGCTAACAAGAAAATTAAAGCGGATTGGAATTCCAGGGTGGCTTGTGGACAACTTGGATTTGCTGGAGGAAGTGTGTTGTCGGCAATCAATGTCACAGTGGGAACTCTGCCCATTCTGATGGAGATTGACACTGTTCTGGTTCTGAATCTACTCTCAAAGAGTGTTCTTTTAATGCTGGCGAGGACATGCATTTCCAGTAATATATGCCTGGCTGGGAGATCCAGTACTGTAGAATGGGACATGCATGTTGAACCGTTAACTGTGAAATCAAAGTTAAATGTGAAAATGATTGTTGAATATTAAAACACAATAACGCTAAAAGTGAAACCTAACGTTAAATGTGAAAATCAAGGCATATGCCTTGACGCGAAATGTAATAATTATATGCTTAACGCTAAATGTGAAAATTAATCCAAGGGCTAAGATGGGTTACCGCCTAATTTTGGTTTTAAGCATTGCATGTGACCATGGGATTTACCAACCAAGGTCATTTTTGTGAACCTCAATGTCACCATTAGGTGTGCTGCAGATGACTTTTTATTTGTTCATAATACTAACATATAGGCTCTATATAATGATTTATTATAAGCAACTAATACAATCCAAACCTCAAGGTGCAAACGCTTAAACCTTAGCGGTCACACACATTTTACTCAAACATCTAGCATTCAAGGTCATCCGAGATCAAGCTTACAGTCATCATTAGCTGTTCCATATACAACCTTCTACATGTATATGCTGATATTGCAAACATAAGCACTATCTACAAACATTTCGTCTGAAGAAGCGAATTTGGGCGTTTTTAAAACCCCATAATAGGTGTTTCGACCTTTCAAGGTCATCAAAGGTCAATTTCAAGGTCCCCATTGAAATCGGCATATATGACTTTCCATTTGAAAGTCCCATTATCTAAGCAGGCGTTCTATCAGTACAGTGGTGGCAGTTCCCATTATAAAAAAAATTGACAAAAGTCCAAACTTTTTTTAGAAGGCGATTTTTTTTGGGCCTAGAAATGAACCAAAATGGATAGTAATGTCATTTGTGGCGAAAAAAAAAATCACCGACCCGTCAAAAAATAAAAATTGCCGCCACGCTTAGACCGACGATTCAAGGGCACCCAAATTTACACACATCACAGAAAATAAGTCACTGATCAAATTGAGGTCATAAGAATATTCAGCATAATTTCCTATATATGTTCACAATTGATTGCTAAGCTGTAAAGTAGATAATAAGCGAGATATTAGCCATTTTGTGCTCTGACTTCAAAAATGAGATCAAAGGTCAAATTCAAAGTCATCAGAATATTCGGATTATATCCTTTTCTACATGTCCACAATTGATCCCCAAGCTTTAAAGTCAATAATAAATGAGATATTACTCATTTTGTGCTCTGACCTTGAAAATGAGGTCAAAAATTAAGTTCAAGATCATGTCAATACTCAGCATATCATTTACTATGTGTTCACAATAGAGTCTCTAATATCAATATTAAGTGAGATATCAAGCATAATGTGTCCGATTATAAAGCATAAGAAAACTTATCATGGGAAAGTCCTATTTGGTCCCGTCAAAAAAACTCATACACATCCCACATGTATATGACTGGACTCTTTCGAAACAGAAACGTCAAAATTGTGTGAATAGTTTTTGAGAAATTGGCTGAGAAAGTCAGAAATTGGTCGTTTCTCATCGACAATGGCCGTCACTTGCCATTGTGACGGCCGTGACAAATGTCATACAGGTTGGCCTTTTTCCAATATCTGTTCTGGGTTTGTTTTCTATGAGGTCCCTTATTTTTGATTTTGTGCTTGCTGCCTGGTAGAAGATATCTTTTTGGTGTTTTTGTGCTTGCTTTCTGGTGAGCTTTTTGGCTTGGAACTTGTTTTTGGAGAGCAGGTCTTCTTTGCTTACCTTGAGCTTGTGGAGACTTTTTTCAAGTTTTTTTCATCCATGGGTGTTTAGGTTGGAGCATTGGGTTTTTTTTAGTGTGGACGTTTCATCGTTTTGTGTTAGTTTGTGGTAATAGGGTATTTGTTTTTCTGCTCTTTGTGTTTCGATGCTTGTAATGCCGGATTCAAGTAGTAGTTCCTCTGTGGGTGTTGCCTCAGGGGCTTTGAGGATTCTCCTGATCATGTTGTCTAGTAGAGCTTGGAGTCTTTGGTCCTCTTGCTTTGTTCAGCTCCGTATGTTATTATGGGCATTATGCATGATTCAACCAGTCTCCATATGGTTTCCATTTCTATTTGCAGGAATTCTTGGTTTGTTGCCAGTACCATTATCATTTGGTATGCTGCTTCTGTTTTCCCCTTGGTCTTTTTGATATGGTCGTCCATGGTTCCGTGGTTGTTCAGGGTCATTCCCAGGTACTTGTAGCTGTCGGTTTTGTCGAAGGTCATGTCTCCCCGTTGGAATGTGGGGTTTTCGTGGGGTTTTCCAATGGTTAGTATTTGACTTTTTTCCTTGCCGAATTTAATGTGGTATCGTCTGGCGATGTCTCCTGTTATGTCCAGCATTTTTTGGAGTTCATTCTTGTCATGGTGGATTAGGGCTACATCGTCCATCCATAGTAGGCATCCTGTTGTGGTTTGTTGCCATACTTTTTGTGTGCCAGCATTTTGTTGGTTGATTTCTTTGGAGATTTCATTCATTAGGTTTGCATATTCAATCACAGACAGGACCCCTCCCTGTCTGATGCTGTCTCTGATCTGTATTTTTCTGGTCATCCCATGAGTTGTTCGTATCCTTGCTGTCAGGTTGTTGTTAATGTTCTTTATAATTCTCCAGTTTTTTTTCCGTTTATTCCGTTATTATACAGGACATACAGGATAACATTGAGCCAGGCTTTATAATATGCCTTTGAGACATCTAGGAATGCTATGTAGAGGGGTTGTTTATTTTTTGTTTCTTTTTGTTGTGGGTTATTATGGTGTTGATAATATTTATGTGGTCGCTGGTGGATTTGTTCTTTTGTTCACCTGCTTGTGCCTCCGTCATTATCACCTTGTCCTGTATTCTGTTGTTTATTAGTCTTTCAAAGACCTTGCCTACATTGCTTGCGAGTGTTATTCCTCTTTCATTGCTGCATTTTCCTTTCTGGCCTTTCCCTTTGTAGATCCTGACTATTTCTCCTTCTTACCACTCTGCCTGTATTCTTTCTTGTTCATATGTCTGGTTCATCATTTCGAGGATGATCATTCTTGTTGTTTCATTGGCTTCGATCAGTGCTTCCTTTGGGATGTTGTCAGGGCCGTTGCTCTTCTTTCTTATTAGCTGTTTTATTGCGTTATTGAGCTCGTCCATAGTGAAAGGTGTTGTTTGCTCTTTGTTGTGGTGGGAGGTGGAGATACTGAGAATTGTGTCATTGATGTGTTCGGTCCATTTGGTGTGGCTGGGTTCCCCTTCCCGTGCTTGGTATAGCTCTTCAAAGTAGTTGGCTATGTGCTCCTTAGCCCCTTCTTCCTTAGTGTTCCCTTCTTCATCTCGGACTTCGTATGTGTCATTTTTGTTGTGTTTCATTATTTTGTTCCTTCTTTCCCAGAAGAGATTTGATTTTGTCCCCCCTTCATTTATTAGTTCCTCGATTCTGTTTTTAGCTTCCTTTTTGTTTGCTGCATTTCAATCAGTGTTCTTAGCTTTTTTGTTGGTATATGTAGTCTTGCTTCGCTTGTGTGGTCTGTTTTCCGCTTTTGCAGGCTGATTCAAATATTTGTTTTGCTATTTTTCTTTTTATTTTTGTTTCTTTGATGTCTGTGTTTGTTATTTTCCTTTTTTGGTCACATTTATGCTCCTTGTTCCTATGTGCTTGGTTATTGATTGAAGGATTATTTTTTGTAGCTCTGACAGGCTTTTCTTGTTTGGGTTGGTTTTGTCCCATCCTGCTGTCTTGTTGTAGTATGTTGATATCTGTCTCTGTTGCGGTCCCTGTTCCTGTCGTGTGAGCGGTCTGGTCCGGTGGGTTGGCGGGGTGGTGTGTTCTGTCTAGCTCTTTCTCTATTTCTGTCTCGGCTTCCTTCGTTTGGGTGGTGTGGTGTTCTGTAGTAGCTAGGTGGGCTTTGGTGTCTTGTGTATTTTGTTGGTTGGTGTTTCTGTTCAGTGTATTTTCTTTTCGGGGTTTTGCTTGGTTCGTTCTGGTCACGTAGCTGTGATGCGGTCTCTCTCTTCGGTCTGGCGTCAGGTGTCTCCTACTCACTTCATATTGGTCTCGGTGTCTGCGCTGCTGTCTTTCTCTCCTTTCAGATGATGGGTGTCTCTTTGGTCGTGGTCTGGGTGGGCTTTCATCACTCTCTGTTTCGCGTGTGTTTAGGCATTCTTCCTCATTTTTTCTTTTCAGGATGGTCACTTGTGGTTGTTTTGTGGGTTGTTTTGTGGGTTTTTGCTTTTCATCTCTTGGGTGGATGCGCCAGCAGCTGTCACCAAATTTGCATAGGCCTTTACTGTAGAATCTGCAGAGTTCAGAGGCTGCCTGGTGACGTTCCTCCTCTATCTCCAGCGCATGGGCTGTTCGCTCACTGACTATTTCCTGCACTTCTCTTGCAGCTGCGTATGTAGCCGTGCTCGTGCCGGTCAGTATGAGTGAGGTCGTGCCGTCCTTGTTGTCCTTTGTGGTGGCCTTGATTTTTTGTCACTGCTGTAGGTTTTTTTCCTATAATGTGGCCACATAAGGCTTGTTGGATGATGACTGTTAGTATGAAGTCTTGTTGGTCGGCATCACTTTCTGGGGGCAGTAGGTTGATTTCTGGTCATTTGATGACTGGACTCTTTCGAAACAGAAACGTCAAAATTGTGTGAATAGTTTTTGAGAAATTGGCTGAGAAAGTCAGAAATTGGTCGTTTCTCATCGACAATGGCCGTCACTTGCCATTGTGACGGCCGTGACAAATGTCATACAGGTTGGCCTTTTTCCAATATCTGTTCTGGGTTTGTTTTCTATGAGGTCCCTTATTTTTGATTTTGTGCTTGCTGCCTGGTAGAAGATATCTTTTTGGTGTTTTTGTGCTTGCTTTCTGGTGAGCTTTTTGGCTTGGAACTTGTTTTTGGAGAGCAGGTCTTCTTTGCTTACCTTGAGCTTGTGGAGACTTTTTTCAAGTTTTTTTCATCCATGGGTGTTTAGGTTGGAGCATTGGGTTTTTTTTAGTGTGGACGTTTCATCGTTTTGTGTTAGTTTGTGGTAATAGGGTATTTGTTTTTCTGCTCTTTGTGTTTCGATGCTTGTAATGCCGGATTCAAGTAGTAGTTCCTCTGTGGGTGTTGCCTCAGGGGCTTTGAGGATTCTCCTGATCATGTTGTCTAGTAGAGCTTGGAGTCTTTGGTCCTCTTGCTTTGTTCAGCTCCGTATGTTATTATGGGCATTATGCATGATTCAACCAGTCTCCATATGGTTTCCATTTCTATTTGCAGGAATTCTTGGTTTGTTGCCAGTACCATTATCATTTGGTATGCTGCTTCTGTTTTCCCCTTGGTCTTTTTGATATGGTCGTCCATGGTTCCGTGGTTGTTCAGGGTCATTCCCAGGTACTTGTAGCTGTCGGTTTTGTCGAAGGTCATGTCTCCCCGTTGGAATGTGGGGTTTTCGTGGGGTTTTCCAATGGTTAGTATTTGACTTTTTTCCTTGCCGAATTTAATGTGGTATCGTCTGGCGATGTCTCCTGTTATGTCCAGCATTTTTTGGAGTTCATTCTTGTCATGGTGGATTAGGGCTACATCGTCCATCCATAGTAGGCATCCTGTTGTGGTTTGTTGCCATACTTTTTGTGTGCCAGCATTTTGTTGGTTGATTTCTTTGGAGATTTCATTCATTAGGTTTGCATATTCAATCACAGACAGGACCCCTCCCTGTCTGATGCTGTCTCTGATCTGTATTTTTCTGGTCATCCCATGAGTTGTTCGTATCCTTGCTGTCAGGTTGTTGTTAATGTTCTTTATAATTCTCCAGTTTTTTTTCCGTTTATTCCGTTATTATACAGGACATACAGGATAACATTGAGCCAGGCTTTATAATATGCCTTTGAGACATCTAGGAATGCTATGTAGAGGGGTTGTTTATTTTTTGTTTCTTTTTGTTGTGGGTTATTATGGTGTTGATAATATTTATGTGGTCGCTGGTGGATTTGTTCTTTTGTTCACCTGCTTGTGCCTCCGTCATTATCACCTTGTCCTGTATTCTGTTGTTTATTAGTCTTTCAAAGACCTTGCCTACATTGCTTGCGAGTGTTATTCCTCTTTCATTGCTGCATTTTCCTTTCTGGCCTTTCCCTTTGTAGATCCTGACTATTTCTCCTTCTTACCACTCTGCCTGTATTCTTTCTTGTTCATATGTCTGGTTCATCATTTCGAGGATGATCATTCTTGTTGTTTCATTGGCTTCGATCAGTGCTTCCTTTGGGATGTTGTCAGGGCCGTTGCTCTTCTTTCTTATTAGCTGTTTTATTGCGTTATTGAGCTCGTCCATAGTGAAAGGTGTTGTTTGCTCTTTGTTGTGGTGGGAGGTGGAGATACTGAGAATTGTGTCATTGATGTGTTCGGTCCATTTGGTGTGGCTGGGTTCCCCTTCCCGTGCTTGGTATAGCTCTTCAAAGTAGTTGGCTATGTGCTCCTTAGCCCCTTCTTCCTTAGTGTTCCCTTCTTCATCTCGGACTTCGTATGTGTCATTTTTGTTGTGTTTCATTATTTTGTTCCTTCTTTCCCAGAAGAGATTTGATTTTGTCCCCCCTTCATTTATTAGTTCCTCGATTCTGTTTTTAGCTTCCTTTTTGTTTGCTGCATTTCAATCAGTGTTCTTAGCTTTTTTGTTGGTATATGTAGTCTTGCTTCGCTTGTGTGGTCTGTTTTCCGCTTTTGCAGGCTGATTCAAATATTTGTTTTGCTATTTTTCTTTTTATTTTTGTTTCTTTGATGTCTGTGTTTGTTATTTTCCTTTTTTGGTCACATTTATGCTCCTTGTTCCTATGTGCTTGGTTATTGATTGAAGGATTATTTTTTGTAGCTCTGACAGGCTTTTCTTGTTTGGGTTGGTTTTGTCCCATCCTGCTGTCTTGTTGTAGTATGTTGATATCTGTCTCTGTTGCGGTCCCTGTTCCTGTCGTGTGAGCGGTCTGGTCCGGTGGGTTGGCGGGGTGGTGTGTTCTGTCTAGCTCTTTCTCTATTTCTGTCTCGGCTTCCTTCGTTTGGGTGGTGTGGTGTTCTGTAGTAGCTAGGTGGGCTTTGGTGTCTTGTGTATTTTGTTGGTTGGTGTTTCTGTTCAGTGTATTTTCTTTTCGGGGTTTTGCTTGGTTCGTTCTGGTCACGTAGCTGTGATGCGGTCTCTCTCTTCGGTCTGGCGTCAGGTGTCTCCTACTCACTTCATATTGGTCTCGGTGTCTGCGCTGCTGTCTTTCTCTCCTTTCAGATGATGGGTGTCTCTTTGGTCGTGGTCTGGGTGGGCTTTCATCACTCTCTGTTTCGCGTGTGTTTAGGCATTCTTCCTCATTTTTTCTTTTCAGGATGGTCACTTGTGGTTGTTTTGTGGGTTGTTTTGTGGGTTTTTGCTTTTCATCTCTTGGGTGGATGCGCCAGCAGCTGTCACCAAATTTGCATAGGCCTTTACTGTAGAATCTGCAGAGTTCAGAGGCTGCCTGGTGACGTTCCTCCTCTATCTCCAGCGCATGGGCTGTTCGCTCACTGACTATTTCCTGCACTTCTCTTGCAGCTGCGTATGTAGCCGTGCTCGTGCCGGTCAGTATGAGTGAGGTCGTGCCGTCCTTGTTGTCCTTTGTGGTGGCCTTGATTTTTTGTCACTGCTGTAGGTTTTTTTCCTATAATGTGGCCACATAAGGCTTGTTGGATGATGACTGTTAGTATGAAGTCTTGTTGGTCGGCATCACTTTCTGGGGGCAGTAGGTTGATTTCTGGTCATTTGATGGTCATCGTTCTCAGCTTCTGTAGGTTGTTGTGTTGGGTGGTTGGTCGTCTCTGTGAGTTTCTCAGCTATTATCTGGGCTATTGTGTTGCACCCTTCTGGGGTTAGGTGGTATCCATCATGGGCCAGGATATTTTTCTCATGCTTTTGCTTTTTTTGTGACAGTGTTCATTCTGACTGTGTGTTTGATAGTATCGTTGATCCTTTTATTAAGGAAGGTCCTGTTTGCCGCAGTTTCCTCATACAGATCATCACCTTCCTCCCCCAGCTCTATGGGCGGGACGTTGAGGAACAGGGTCGGGGGTCCTTCTGTCCTTGCCAGCTTTTCAATGGCCTGGATGGCTTGTTCAGTCATGTTAAGGCGGATGTCATTTGTACCGAGCATGATGACATTGATGTCTGCCTGTGTTTCGAGGGCTTCAGTTGTTTTTTGGAGGTCTGTCAGGGTGTAGATGTCTTCTCTGTGCGTTATTGTTACTTCTGGGAGTAGTTTCTTCATGTCGGGGATGAGCTGTTTTCTGTTGGAGTCGGTTATTATATGGTAGGTTTTTTCCTCTGTTTGGGTTCCTTCTGGTTCCTTCTGGTATTTAGTGTCTGGTTAAGTGTCCTGAGTTCTTCCAGTTCTGTTTGTAGTTCCTGTATATTTTTTTGTAGAAGGTCGTTTCTCATGGCCATTTCTTTCTGGTCGGCATTTGATTCTGCTAGGTGTATTTGCAGCATTTCATTTTCCTCTGTCAGCTGTCTGTTACTGTTCTGTAGCTCGTCAATTTCTTTGGTTTGGAGCGCGATTTTTTCTTTGTGCTTTTCCAGGTCCTTTGATGTTTTTGTTGCTTTTTTGTGGGTCTGTGTTCGTGTTGGTTTGCCTTTTCCCACTGAGGGCAGCATAGTTTTTCTCATCCGTTGTTCTGATGTTTCTTTGAGGTTTTTCAGTTTGTCTACTCTCTTGGATGTATTTTCTTATCTCGTCTGGGGGAATGTTTGCGGCCATCATGAAAGATTCCGCTTCCTGGTAGGATGCGCACCTTTTGTGGACAGCTTCACTCACCCCAGTACTCTCTTTCACGTTTCCGCCCAGGTTTTATATGCCTGCGTTGTCTGGGTTTCTTGTCCAAATTAATATGTATTCATTGGGGTTAAATTTCGATTGTCATAATGTTACTTTCATAACGTACTCTCATTGTTACCCCAAAGATTGTGTTAAACTCTTTGGTTTCCCTTAGTTTCCCTGCAGGTTGATTTTCTCATGTTGTTTACCTATATACTCCAGTCATACTCAGTGTACAATGTGAGCATGAGTTCTCCTCATGGGTCAGGCTTTTACCACCCATTGTGTGGCGACAGCCGCCACTCAAAGCACACACACAGCGCGCTGCTGTTCTCGTCGGAAAAAGCTAAGTGCTATTTATGCTTTTAAATCTGTCGTTTTTTGTTTCTAATGCAAGGTGCTTTTAAAGCAAGTTATTCATTGCCGCTTTGTGTTTTGTCCTGGAGAGACACACACCTGAAGAGCCAGACAACATGGCAGGCAGCGATACAAGCCAGGCGAGTGTGAAGTCATTTCAAGAGTTTCTGCAAAGACATGGCCTGAACGAGGACACTCACACGGTACTGGTGAATCAGGGCTTCGTCGACGAGGACTCGCTGAGTGTTCTGCAGTTGAGTGACATTCCTACGCTAAAAATAAAACTTTTAGCCCAGAGACGCCTGCTGGAACGCTTGCTTTCCAAGGTGACCCCGCCCAGGACGCAGCACGTGGACGACACCGCACCAACAGCCTCTACGTCATCAATGGTGGACACGCGTCAGGGGTTCATGCGGCTCGATCAAGTCCTCAGCACAACACCTGGGGCGCCGGCTGCTACCAGAGATTGGAATCCAAACTCCAATGTTGACGCCATAGGTACAGATACTGTGTCTACGCCACATACTTCATTGTCCAGTAATTTGTTAGATGGTTTAGGTGTTCAAAATATCCTTAAAACCACTGCTGATATTCGTGTACGGGGTGATCTAAACCCCCTGATATACTTAGTTGACAACAAAAACTGTGATTATCTAGATGTGGTAGATTTTGTTCCGCAATCGGTAGTCAGCGAGAATCGGTCAGAACAGGTGATTGCGTCTGACAATGGCGCGGAGGTGGTTGTCAAATCGGGTCCAAAAAAGTCAAAGCTTGAACATGTAACTCCAATGCAATGGACAGCTGCCAATTCTCGTATCATGGCCAAATTGTTACTGGAAGGTAAACTGCATATGGGTCAGGTCGCTCATTATCTGTCATACACTGTAAAGGTCGCAAATTTAGCACAGAGATACCTGTAGTCGTCAGTGCTCCTCTATGATAGAGAATACAGACAGTTACAAGCCATACACAACTTCCCGTGGGGTAGTGATGTGCCACATCTTATTTCCGTTCATCTGGCCCCAAAGCTGTTCCCAAAACACGGAAGTCAAAGACGTGACGCTCGAGGCAAAGTTACAGAGAGGCAACAAAATATCTGTAAATTGTTCAACCACTCTCAGTGTGTTTATGGCGAGAAGTGTAAGTACAGTCACAAATGCTTGATCTGTGGAGTTGCTCATCCACAATCAAAACACGAATAGGTACTTTCCCCTTCCCCGCCTAAATCTACTGTGGAAAATTCTGTTGACGTCGTTGTTGATAAGGTCAAGGTAGCCACGAGCGGAAAGTTGTCAGATTTGGTCTCAGAGGTTTGGAAAAGAGAACTGGTGAATGATCCTGATCAATTATTTCTGATTGAAGGAATAAAAAATGGCTTCATGATCGTGGATGAAGTGGATGATATCCGTAGGGTTAATGGTGCTAACCACCCGTCAGCTACACACAAAAATCAGGTGTCTAAGGTCGAGTCCCAAATATTGTCGGAAATTTCAGAGGGCCTTACGTCCGAGTGGATTCCACACCAACAATTGTCAGTCCGCTGGCTGCAATAAGTAAAACTGACGGGTCAGTGAGGCTCATTCATGATGCTAGCAGGCCTACTGGTTCTAGTTTGAACAGCTATGCAACGGAGCATGAACACTTTAAGTACCAAAGTGTTCAGGATGCTGTAAATTTAGTTGCTCCCAACTTTTATTGCTGCAAAGTGGACCTAAAGTCTGCGTACAGGTCAGTCGGCATTCATCCTTCTCAATACCATATGTGTGGGTTGTCGTGGAGATTCCATGGAGAAAAGGAAACGTCGTATATGGTTGACACCAGACTAATGATGGGTGCCAGAAAGGCGCCAGCAATCTTTCATCGGTTGTCCCTGGCGGTTTCGTGTTTCATGAAAAACCGAGGTTATGATGTGATTGCTTATTTAGACGATTTTTTCCTGGTGGCTTCAAGTTTTGAGGAATGCAAAAATGGTATGAGAATTTTGATTAGATTATTGCGAGAACTTGGCTTCAGTATTGCTTGGCACAAACTTCACGGTCCGTCACAGCTAATTACTTTCTTAGGCATTCAAATTGATACACGCGACATGTCGTTAGCATTGCCAGTGGACAAGCGAACAGAATTGAGATCCCTACTGCAGGAGTTTTCCTCGCGCAAACGCGCATCACTGAAACAGCTACAGACTTTGGCGGGAAAACTTAGCTGGGCGTCACAAGTAGTGAAACAAGGTAGATGTTACCTTCGTGAAATATTCAACACTATGACTCCTCTGCGCATGTCTGAGCATAAAGCGCGCCTTTCGGTTGCTTTTCATATGGATATTAAATGGTGGTTGGTGGCCATAGAGTTAAATCCAGGAAGGCGTATTCTCTGTCATTCTAATGTACATTTTGTGTACTTAGATGCATCCAATTCTGGTTTGGGATTTGTGTATGGTGATGATTGGGGTTATGTCAATTGGCAGGCTGATTTTCCTAGTATGACTAGGTGGCATATAAATGAGAAAGAGACGATTTCGTCGGTATTTGCAGCACGTAAATGGGCTCATCTTTGGGCAAACTCCCAAGTTGTATTTATCACAGACAACATCACAGCTCGTGCAAATATAGCTAAAGGCTCATCCAGAAACAGATGGGTTATGCCATGGTTACGAGAGCTCCACCTCTGTTCAGTCATGTTCAATTTTGACATTCATGCCCTATGGTTACCAGGCAGAGACAATGTTACTGCCGATTTTATTTCCCGGTTGTCTTCTATTCCAAATATGTGTGCGTTTGTGTTGTCTTGGGGGTACTTCAGTGGTCTTGCGGCAATTGATATTTTTCCCGCACTGTTCCGCAGCATGTCTGGTAATTCCCTGTTTTATCTTTTATCATCTAGGTGCTTGTAGTCCCAGCGTCCTGGGTGCCGTCTTGGACGAGAGGGTGTCCTATTACCGAAAATTAGCGTTCGCTGAATCCACCAAAAAGTCGTATTCCTCTTATCTCACTTCATATCTCACGTTCTGCGCACTCATGTCAGTTCCCCCTATTCCTGTTGTTCAAGAAAACTTGCTGCGTTACACAGCATACTTGTCGGACAAATTGTCACCACAATCAATCCCGGCATATCTCAATATTGTCAAGCTGCTTCATCTCGAATCAGGTCTTCCAAACCCCTTGGATCAAAACTTTGGGTTATCATCTCTGTTAAAAGGTATAAAAAAAGACAAAGGTGTAGTGGTAAAACAAGCGCTTCCCATCACTCCACGTATTTTATTGGACATTTATCGCCGGATTGACTTAGCTACTCCCTACTGGTCAGCCTTTTGGGCAGCGTGTTTGGTGGCTTTTTATTTATTCCTTCGTAAAAGTAATCTGTTTAAGTCCTCATCAGACTCTCATCATATCACTAGGCAAAATGTGGTCATTGATTCATCAAATCAGGTTTATCTTAATATAAATTCGACAAAAACCATTCAATTGAAACAACGTCAGCTCGTTCTTCCTGTCCCATCCTTACCCAGTCATCCATTGTGTCCCGTTACAGCGCTCAAAACAATGCTACTGGCATCTCCCAACATGCCACCCCCATACTCCGGTATTTGGTTATTCGTCTCCGGTAGGTTTTCAGTCTTTGAATTATACGAGATTTATAAAAGAGCTGAGATCTATTTTGCACAGCTTGGGCTATAAATCGGCAGATTATTCAGGTCACAGTTTTCGGCGGGGAGGGGCGTCTTTTGCACTCCAAGTCGGTATCCCCACGGAGATTATCAAACATTTGGGGGACTGGAGATCCGAGTCGTATCAACGATATCCTAGACACCACAGTAACAACTCGTATGAGTGCGATGCAAACATTTGCATCTGTTTTATCTACTACCTACAAACTATAACTACACATGGATTTGGGATAATTTCGTACTTTGTACATGTTTCAAAATTGCATATTGTATTTGTGTTCACAAATGTAATAAAAAAAGGTGTATCCCAATAATATTGTATTTCGTTTTTACAACAGGGTTCTAAACTTACAATATTAGAAATTTATGTCCAAATTAATAGGCCTATG
The DNA here is from genome assembly GCA_949152475.1 of Terebella lapidaria. Classification (NCBI taxonomy): domain Eukaryota; kingdom Metazoa; phylum Annelida; class Polychaeta; order Terebellida; family Terebellidae; genus Terebella; species Terebella lapidaria. Next base: position 30,041,505 of record OX424567.1, read on the forward strand.
TATTCATTAGGGTTAAATTTCGATTGTCATAATGTTACTTTCATAACGTAATCTCATTGTTACCCCAAAGATTGTGTTAAACTCTTTGGTTACCCTTAGTTTCCCTGCAGGTTGATTTTCTCATGTTGTTTACTTATATACTCCAGTCATACTCAGTGTACAATGTGAGCATGAGTTCTCCTCATGGGTCAGGCTTTTACCGCCCCTTGTGTGGGTCAGTCGCGCGACAGCCGCCGTTCAAAGCACACACACAGCGCGCTGCTGTTCTCACTCCCACCCACCCTTGTATATATTAGTCTAGTTTTTAGCTTACCGGCCCTTTGGGTCAAAACGACCTTTTTTGTCGAAAAAACGATGAAATTTGCCATTTGGTGGTCATATTCTCGAAATCTATTCGGACAGTTTTCCTCAAAGTCATGTATAAGATTATCCTTATGTACCTTTGTGATGTGTATAAGTTTTGTTGCCTTTGAATCGACTGTCTGTGAAAATTTGTCATTAACGAAAAAAATCTTTCAAGATGTAACTTGATTTCGTATTATAGTCCATACAGAAAAGGTGTTTCTATCAACATTTACGAACATGTTTTAACATATAGATTTTAACATCAGTGTAACAATTTATATGTATTCAGTATTCTACGCAATTCACATGATTGCCGGTAAGCTACAGCACCCTTGGTGCTATGTTTAGTTTATAGTATTATAACGCAGTTCGGCGCGCAATACCATTAGACGCGAACTGCGTTCGGCGCGCAATACCATTAGACGCGAACTGCGTCTAATGGTATTGCATGTCCGAGAAATTAACACCAGAGCAGCAGAAACTAAAGATAGTCTCAGCTATGATCATAATTTTCATCTCTGCGAGTTTCGACCGGAAGTTTTTTTTTAGACAGGAAACCCCTAGCGATCTGGGAGCAAATTTCCCCGCTCAGTGATTTTTTATTTTTTTTGCGAAGCACCGTTTCGCAATATGGTTTCACGAGCGTTCTTCAATCGGTTATTGCAACGCCATATAATATGTAGTTATGTAATTTCCTGTGTTCGCATGTATCAGCATTGGCGTGTTTCAGTTTAGCCTTTAAACTGTGAGTCGGTATTTAGTCTGTTCTGAATAAACAACTTTTATCTGAAGTGAATCGGCTTTATTCTAATTTACTGTTTCCTGGCGTGGTGGCAGCGCTGAAGAAACACGCCCTACACAGTCAGACTTCAACAAAACGAAGCAAACAGAATAAAGAGTCACACCCCAGTTAGCATGGAATCAGTGCCCCCCTGGCTCCCCACCATGGGCCAAAACAGTGGCCCACCAAGGGCTCTAGCTGGGGGGCCACAGTACTTTTGTCCAGCTGATAGCATGCTATCCACCATGGGCCAGCCCACAATCAGTGGGCCACCGGGGGGCCACTGGTTATATAAACAACGTCTCCAGTGGCCCTCTGAGGGTTCATGAAGGGATACACCAGTTGTCCAACCATGCTCATTGCTGGCCACTGGTGGGTCAATGGGGGGCCACAATCTACAGAAACACAAGAAAATAGTTCTGTCCCCAGAAACTTTATTCAGTGGGAAAATACAGTATTTATAAAAAAAAAACATTGTATGTGATATTGTAAAAATGAACTAATTGATTGATTGACAGTTGCTCTGTTGGGTTGCATCATCGGCTTCGTCTGAGCTGTCTTGAACCAAAACATCTCTTCGTTCTGTAAAAAAACATAACATGTAAGTTTTCACTGAACATGGAAAGTGAACACACTTCATTAATCATGGTATAGATGCATGTATGTAACTGACAAATGTGTGTAATGTAGATTATCAACTAGACGCTTCCGGTCGCCTACGACCGCTTGGGTGTATCTCCCATAGCCCTATCATCCCTGTTACCACCAAAAACTAGAGCAAGGGCTAAAAAAAGATAGAGAAATGTAAAATCTTAAGACACAACAGTTTTTTTTTCACCAAAATTGCTGCATTGACCTTTCAAGGTCATTGAAGGTTGGATTCAAGATCACCACTGAAATCACTGCATATGAATTTCCATTTCTACATGCTCGATAAAATAACGAAATTACAGCCAGATCAAACTTTTCACCTAAATTGAATCTTGAATAAGAATATTTGACAAACTTGGTTTCAAGTTGAAATTCAAAGTAAAAGCTGACCAAAACTGCATTTCAAGATGACAAAATTGGAGCTAGATCGAACTCTTCACCATAAGTTATATTTTGACTCTAATATGTGCCAAACTTAGTTTCAAGTTGAAATTAAAAATAAAAATTGACCAAAACTGCATTTCAAGATGACGAAATTGGAGCCAGATCGAACTTTTCACCATACATGTAAGTTATATTTTCACTCATATATGTACCAAACATGGTTTCAAGTTGAAATTCAAAGTAAAAGTTGACCAAACCCGCATTTCAAGATGACGAAATTGGAGCCAGATCGAACTTTTCACCATAACTTATATTTTACTTCATAATATGTGCCAAACTTGTCTCAAGTTGAAATTCATTGTAATAAGTTAGTCCGTTAACTAATTAGCAATTAATATTTATTTGATCATTCTGAAAAACAATAGGTTTCATACGACGGTCTTTCTCATTGAGCGTGTGCGATTTCATCAACAATACATTCATCAAAACTCATCAACATTCATCAAAAAAATCCCCCACTCGTAGACCGTTCACACGCCATGTGTGTTAAACGGGCTAATTTGAGCACAAAATGTGTCGTCAATCGGCCCATTTGGTTGCTATGACAGGTTGACAATAAAAACTGATAGGTGTCGTACCCTTACCACATTATATGTTCGTATGAAAAATTATCAAAATCGGACTAGAAATGTGACCTGTAGAGCGATCACAAGAAAGTGTGGCGGCGGCGCGACGATCGCAAATCCATAGTATCCGCCAACCTTCGTTCGGGGGATACAATAAAGTAACTTACAGTTTATTTTCTCGACGTAATTTATATCCACCAGCGCAGTCCCGGGCATTCTTAATTCATCACCTGTCCCTCAGTCTCCGCTTCCTTCAGATTACTAGCTTTTCATGCCACTGTAAAATTCGATGATCAGACACGAATTATGTGAAGGATAAGCATAAAATTCTCTGTCGCAAACTCTACAAGTTATTTAAATTCATATATTTTATGTGCCTTTTATTAAATTCATCAAAGTCAAGACTCTTAAGGCCTCCTCACGACTGTTCCCACCCTAGTTAAATTTGCAGGCAAGCCCAGTAGTCAATACTGCATACATTATATCCCACCACATCCTTCAAGGGGAGGCATCCAAGGCAGGAGATGTAACTAACCTAAAGAAGAAATGGTTTCATTTAATATCAACATTCAACAAGTACAATTTCAACATAGATCTAAAGGATTTAGGTTAATTTTATCCTATATTTGATAACATTGTAATTTAATTTAGACCAGAACCAAATAGAGTATAGTTCTGCTTTTACCATTCATGTCATGATAAAAATGAGTAAATGCTTAGGCAAGCTCCATACATATTTGGTGAATTTTAGACATTCCCAGAAAAAAGGAAAAATACACAAATGAGAAAGACTACCAACACCAGTCTAATCAAGCATGTGTCAGTCGAAGAGCGACCACTAAAATGTACCACCGGACCACCAGAATCGGTGTTGGCTTATGTCTCACCGGCTGGTCTGATCTGAGCATGCGGTTGGTTCAGTTGTTCTGTCCCGTCTGTATTATCATTGAGTAGATCTAGAAACTAAATCACGAATTCGAGTATCAATATTAATATTAATGTCAAATTCAACACAAAACCTGATATGATTATTCGACACAACTTTGTTTAAGATTGTTTGATCAATTTGAAATTTTGAAAGTTTTCCATTTGGCATAAAACCGTATTTTTTCACCAAATTTCAGACTTTTTGTGTCAAATGGAAACAAACAAAATTTCAAATGATCCGACCAGACCTTATGGCCAGTTACGGTGAAAAATCACATCAAGTTTTGTGTTGAACTTGATTATAGATCTCCTACTAGGGCCTAGTCGAAATCGGAAACACAATCTAGATCGACTGTCTTCGTGCTGCCCACAGCTGGCCACCAGCGGCTAGCCGCGGGTGACCGTGGGCAAACACGTGCGCCAAGAAGGCCAAAAGTAAAATTCCGTTACACACTATATTTTCTGCTTTGAATGGACTGTAAATTAGTTCTCAAGATAGGAAATGCACTAAACGCGCTTCTTACCCGAAGATTTCCTATCCATGATAATGTTCAACAAGCCTCTACGATAAAATTTCGATGATTCTGTCGTCTGCGTCTTCCGTCTTGCGAAGAAAGCAGAAGCGCGAGAATGATGGCGCAACAAGCAAATCTTCGGTTCATTCACAAGATGGCGCAACGGTCGCGTAATTATGCCGGCAGTGGTCCACCGGTGGCACACCGAGGGCAAACACATGTTTGTGGCCCCCATTGAACCACTGATGATGCGACAGGTAGCAAATGGTGAGCCACCCGTCTGCCACCGGTGGCACACCGGGGGTAAAATGGCCGCTACTGGCCCTTGGTGGGCCACCAAAGCAATGTTATCTGGGACGGAGCGAGAAAAGTGACTGTCTGAACAGGTGATTGGTACCGGCTTCCATTATCGCCCACTTGCTATTGACAATATGCCCAGCTTTGATCAGTCGCACTTCTAGATCTACTCTGCAATGTTCGTGCACAACAGTGTTTACCAGTTGTTACAGTCATGGCATCGAGCAAAGCCTCGAAACAATGGCAGTTGACCAAACAAGAAACAATAACCAGCTTTGAAGCGTGGAAGCAGAATTTGGTCTACATTCTTTCACTGGATGAAAATTTTGCACCATTTTTGCCCGATGACATGACATGGGAGAAAAATTCCCCAACCCATCCTAACCGTGGTTTACAAAATGATGCAGATACTGTACCTGAGAATAAACGCAAAACAGCTGTCCAGAAATGTCTACAGCTTGAACTGATGTTGGGTTTAGTAGCGAACTACTGTCCTGTCATTGCACGCAACTCTATTGTCAAGACTTCAACATCTGTCAGAGACATTTGGCAGAAAATCCGCCAACACTATGGATTCCAAATGTCAGGGGGACATTTCTTGGATTTGACAGACATCAAATTACAGTCTGGCGAACGACATGAAGACCTCTTCCAGCGACTGATGGCCTTTTTTGACGACAACCTACTCACTACAAATTCCGACATTACTCACCATGGTGTCAGAGTAGCCGCTGATGAAGAGCTCACTCTCACACTAGAAAACACTGTTGTCTGTCTTTGGCTCCAGCTGATCAACCCAGGATTACCACGCCTAGTAAAGCAGAAGTATGGCGCTGAGCTCAGAAACAAAACTCTTGCTTCACTTAAACCTGAGATTTCTCAAGCCCTGCCCTCACTCCTCGATGAGGTTCATGCTATCGAAGACACAAGAGTGTTGAGAGCCGCCTCTAGCCTGCCTCGGTCTGCGGCAAAACGGAAGTCATTCAAGTCATGCATACTGTGCAAGAGTGCCGGGCGCCCAGCCTTTTCCACCCATTTTCTGTCTGAATGCAAGTTTCTGCCAGAAGCAGACAAGCGTGCACTTGCAAGGTCGAGGATGGTACTCCAAGGTTTGGGTGAGGAGTCCGAGCTCTACAACAATGACCATGAACAGGTTGATGATGATGAGCTTACAGCCCATAGCCAAGACCATGAAGAAAGCGCCCTGCTGGACTTCCCCTCTGCTCGGCGGGTTGAGGTTATCCAGTCACCTTACCTGAAAGCCTACTACAATGCACACTGCATTTCACTAACTCTGGACACTGGCGCCACAACAAACATGGTTTTGTCCTCATTCGCAAAACACATAGGTCTACCTATCCAACCCGCTTCACAGATGGCTTGTCAGGCCGACGGTATCACCCCCTTGAATGTCCAGGGAGAGGTCCACTGCGAGTTCACCCGGGGCTCTCACACATTTAAGCTCGATGCCCTTGTTGTTGACCGTCTCGATGTTGACATCCTGGCCGGGACCCCATTCCTCACAGCCAATGACATAGCTACCAGACCTGCCAAACGTCAGATTGTGATCAATGGGACCGAAGTCATTCACTATGGCAATTCATCACAGAAATTTGCAACAGCCAGACGTGCCCAAAGCTACCTACTACGTGGTCCTGCCCACCAGTCTGTTGTGATGCCTGGTGAATATCTGGAGATATCAAGTCCGACTCTGTCTGAGGATACCCAGTGGGCTCTAGAACCTCGTTTCGACAACCCTCTCAAATCTTGTAGCAACACACAAATCTGGCCGTCTCCCCAAGAGATCTGCTCTGTCGATGGAAGTCTGCGTATAGTGAACACTACTCCGGAGCCCATCCACATCAGACGCAACCAACATATCTGTCAAGTCAGGGAGATAATGCTCGTCTCAAATGAACCTGTCTCATCTCAGCCTCCATCCCCAGAGTGTGCCGTACCCACACCTACACCCTACAGCTCAGCTGTCAATCTTGACCCCCAGAACTGTCTGTCAGAGGGTCTCCGTGAACAGTTCCGTGAAATGCACAGGAAGTATGATGATGTGTTTGATCCCAAAATCTCCCAGTATAATGGTGCCAGTGGCAAAATCGAGGCTAATGTCAACATGGGACCAGTTCTGCCTCCACAACGTAAAGGACGTATGCCTCAATACAACAGAGTAATGACCCAAGAGCTACAAGCCAAGTTCGATGAACTGGAACAAGCTGGGGTTTTTGCCAAACCTGAAGACGTGCATGTTCCTGTTCAGTATCTCAACCTGTCTTTTCTGGTGCGTAAGGCCAATGGTGGGACCCGCTTGGTCACATCATTTGGTGAAGTAGGACAATACAGCAAGCCTCAGCCCTCTCTGATGCCAAACGTCGACTCTGTCCTGCGAGAAATTGCTAGATGGAAGTACATCATCGTCAGCGACTTACATCATGCCTTCTATCAGATCCCTCTCTCCAAATCCTCCATGAAGTATTGTGGTGTGGCCACGCCATTCAAAGGTGTACGTGTTTACACTCGTTCTGCCATGGGTATGCCCGGATCTGAAACATGTCTCGAGGAACTCATGTGCCGAGTTCTTGGAAGCTTGGTTCAGGAAGGTTGTGTTGCTAAGCTCGCTGACGACCTCTACTGTGGAGGCAACACACCTGAAGAAGCCTTGGACAACTGGAGCAAAGTCCTGGCCGCACTCAGTAAGAACAATCTTCGGTTGGCTGCTCACAAGACTACAATATGTCCCAGAATGACGACTATCCTCGGGTGGATCTGGTGTCAGGGTACTCTGCAGGCCAGCCCTCACAAAATCACAGCTCTGTCAACAGTAGCGTCACCACAAACCATTCAGTCACTGCGCTCATTCATTGGTGCATACAAGGTGCTGAGCCGTGTACTCAAGGGATACGCAGACCTCCTTCATCCACTTGAAATCATAACAGCTGGTGCAAACTCAAGGGACAAAATTTCGTGGACCGACCCATCACTGCAAGCCTTCAAAGCTGCCCAGGAGGCTCTGCAAGGCTGCAAGACCATCACACTGCCCAGGCCAGATGACCAGTTATGGCTCGTCACAGACGCATCTGTCAAACAACGAGGTATGGGAGCCACCTTGTACATATCTCGAAAGGGCAAACTCCATCTTGGCGGTTACTTCAATGCAAAATTCAAGCAACACCAGGTCACATGGCTTCCCTGTGAAGTTGAAGCTCTATGTATTGGAGCGGCCATAAAGCACTTCTCACCATACATCATCCAATCACTGCACACTCCCACTCAGGTGCTGACTGACAGTCGTCCCTGTGTTCAAGCGTATGACAGGCTGATTCGAGGCGAATTCTCTCCACTCTGAGTAGCTCCAGAGTGACCACTTTCCTGTCCATGGTTGCACGTTACCAGGTCCAGATTCGTCACATCTCGGGTATCGCTAACTTGCCTCCTGATTTCACGAGTAGAAATCCCACCGAGTGTGATGCTGGAAGTTGCCAAGTCTGCAAATTCATATCTGAAACCCAAGACCTCACCATACGGAATGTCTCCGTTCAAGATGTCCTGGATGGAGCAGTGAGAATGCCCTTCACCAATCGACTTGCCTGGGTTGCGACTCAGCGTGAATGCCCAGACCTGCGACGGACATACTCTCATCTTACACAGGGCACTCGACCACAAAAGAAAGCAAACAAAGTCCAAGATGTGAAGCGCTACCTCAGATCAGTCACCGTTGCTTCTGATGGCTTGCTTGTCAAGAAATGTGATGAACCATTCTCTGGCACTCGTGAAAAAATTGTTGTTCCGAGGTCTGTGTTGAATGGTCTCGTCACGGCCATGCACTTACGGTTTGACCATCCCTCGAGTCACCAACTGAAACAGCTGTTCCAACGATATTTCTATGCTCTTGGCTGTGAGAAAGCAATTGCTTGCACCACTGCTGCTTGTCATCTCTGTGAATCTCTGAAGACCTTGCCTACCTATCTTTCGTGTCAGTCCACTGTGCCTCCTCCTGAAACTATTGGCGTAAGGTTTGCAGCAGATGTGATGCGTAGGCACAAACAGTATATTCTCTTACTTCGTGAGTGCATCTCCTCATATACTGTTTCAACCCTGATCGAAAATGAAAGACATGACACGCTGAGAGATGCTATCATCATCCTATGTTCACAGGTGTGCTCACTTGTAAACACTCAAATCCAAATTCGTGTTGATGCTGCTCCTGGCTGGGTTCGTCTTTCCAAGGACTCCCTTTTGCGCTCAAAAGGTATCTTGTTGGAGATTGGCAATGTCAAAAATGTGAACAAGAACCCTGTTGCCGAGAGAGCCATTGAGGAGCTTGGTCGTGAATTCTTAAATATCAACCCAGAAGGTGGCCCTCTCTCCAGCGTGTCTCTCGCCATCGCTACATCCAACCTCAACTTTCGCATTCGCAAGGGAGGTCTATCCGCAAAAGAGCTCTGGACACAGCGAGACCAGGTCACAGGTACACAGCTCCCAATCAATGACCTCAAAGTGATCCAAGACCAATACCATGCACGTCAAACGAACCATCCATACAGCTCCAAGTCAAAAGCATCAGTTAAGTCTCCTCCCCCAGCGAATCTGATTAGTGCTGGAGACTTAGTCTACCTCAAGGGAGAAAGGAGTAAAACACACCCGAGGGATCGATACTTAGTTACTTCAGTTGAAGGTACACGCTGCCGACTTCGCAAGTTCATCAAGTCACAGTATCGATCCAAGACCTACGATGTTCCAATTCTAGACTGTTTTGCCGTTCCTTGCAACCTTCATGAGCCTATGTCTGACAGGGATCCCCTATACGGCTCATCTCCCTCGAGGAAATACAGCGATTCTGACACGGACTCTGATATGTCTGTCCCCTGTGATGATACAGGCCACCTCGATGATTCGCCTGAGGAGGTCAACCATGCTGCCGACATCATTCCACTTCCCGTTCCTGATGACATCATGCAACCTCCAGATCCCGATCCCACTCCGAACCCTCTCATTCGTACTTCATCCAGAAAAACCAAACCTCCAGGTTGGCAGGTTACCGGAGAGTGGGATATGCAGTAGTGTTTAGTCATGATCGAGGGCCATAATAATGCCCCAGCTCGGGTGTGAGCCAAGCGCCGCCCATGTACTCAGCAGTGTTCAGTGTTGTTTGCGGGCCATAATAAAGCCCCCACTCGGGTGTGAGCCAAGCGCCGCCCAACCTGTCTGATGAGTTCCTCCGGAGAAGCAAACAGCGAGGAAAGTGATTGCGCCATATAATATGTAGTTATGTAATTTCCTGTGTTCGCATGTATCAGCATTGGCGTGTTTCAGTTTAGCCTTTAAACTGTGAGTCGGTATTTAGTCTGTTCTGAATAAACAACTTTTATCTGAAGTGAATCGGCTTTATTCTAATTTCCTGGCGCAATGTTTATTCGAGTATGTAACATGAATACGGCAACTAAATGACATTATCAGTCGTTTTGTGTCGTGGATGAGATTCAAACAACGAGACTGGATCTGTGAGACATCACAACGCGACTCCATGACAACGGCCGCCCGGTACCGTAATTTTACGTAAACAGGATACTCAAATTTCTGTGTAGCGTCACGCGAACATGCATATATGTACATGACATGTACATGAGAAAAGAAAAAAAAATGTAAATGTACATGTATGTACATGCACATGTATACATTGTATACATGTGCATGTACATACATGTACATTTACATTTTTTTTCTTTTTTTTCCTCTTCAGTTTTTTTTTTCCTTTTCACTTTTCCTTCTTTTTTCTTTTTTTATTTATTTATTTTTATTTTTTTCTCAATAAGTTTAAACAATTATCATCTACATATATAGTCTCATTTCTTTGGCGCCAACATCGAATCGTACATTACTTCAATAATATAATCGAATGTAAAGTAGTATTTTTGTACTTTTTAAAAATAAACTACCTACCTACCTATACTGATGTATGTATGTATACTATGCCTACTACTGTATACGAATATATGACAACAATAGTGAGTTATGCCGTATTCGTGCGTATATTCTAGAACTTTGGCCCCTTCTGTTCCAAAACGCAAAGGGTTTTTGAATGCCTGATGCTGGATAGTGAATAGTTCAAATTATGCAATTTTCGCTGAAATTACTGCTTGCAAGCACAGAAAAAATACTTGATAAATATTGCCCAACGTTATTTTCTTACAAATATTGAACTGGTACACTGACATATCTTTGCTGATTAATGAATTCAATTCTTGAACATTCATACTAGAACATATATATTTTCCGTTACCACGGCCAAAGGTATTTTCCACATGTTAGCAGATTTATTTGAATGCATCAGAAACTTTTTGATATCCACAAAAGACTGGAGCCTGACATACACTTGGCGAAACACACACTTATTCTAGTATAAGGAAGAAAATTAAACACCCATTACTTTATAGGTAATTCCATTCATGCCGAATTGTACAGTGAACATGTTGAACAAAATAAACCCTCCCCATGTCAAATAGGCTTATTTTTCGTTACCTGAAACCGTGTTCTTTGCTGATCAAATAAAACAGACTTCAGTCAGTGTTTCACTCAATTTTATTGTCACAATAGGAAACCAGACCGATGACAACAAAAAGATTTTGTGCTGTCAAAATTATACTGACATAATTGTGTATCTCTTACTCTTACGTGTATCTCTTACAATCAACTACCTGATATATTGACGAGTGATGAACAAAGTCATTTCGGACTGCTATTCCTGAACAAAAAAATGAAAAATGAAATTATAATGTTTGATACATGCAATATGTAATAGTCACAAATAATCATGACGATAAAATTTGTCCATTGTATACATGATATTATGAAAAATAATATGCTATAACCACGATTTTACAGATTCAATGTTGAGCAGAGGTATGTTCAGTATGACCGACACTTTCACACCTTCAAATTGAATAGTCACCCAGTAGGCGTTGTTTCCACAATATTGTGCAGTAAAATCCCTGTTTGATGTGATCCGCATCACTGCTATTGTTTATAATTTCATTCGTTCTTGATTTTCCTGTTTGTGTGTGTGGTGCATGACACTGCATGAGCATATTGTTGGCTCGAATAAATCTAATGTCTTGATCTGTTGTCTTGCATTGGCAGGTCATCAGATGAATCTCCCGGGCAACATTGACATCAGTTATTACTCTATACTAGTAGTTAGTGTATGGATATAAATATGACAATTGGTTATGAAAGGAAGTTTTTTGTTGGAAAGTTTATTCACAACACAACTAGTATGTGGTTGTCTTTATCTGTCTTTTATCACTTTGTGCTACTGATATATTCTTATCGCTGATTATCAAAGTTCACAAAAATTGCTCATGGGTTACACATGACGTATTGAATTTCATGTCAGTGGGCAATTGGTACTCTCTGGTAGTTAGTTTCCTATCAAAACGATTATGAAAAATGTTTTTTTAATCAACTAAAAACTTCATTATAATTACTGTTTTAAGGGTATTTTTCTCACGAAATTCTAGTCACATGATATCCATTGAATCTCATGCGGTTAGTCTTGGGCAATATGTATTCCCAGGTAGTTTCTTATATATATTAAGTTATTAGGTTAATAAATAACAATGGTCATGATGAAAACTCTGCATTTATGATGTTGTGTATTGTTACTCATAAACTCAATATTTATATTGAGGATATAAGGGGACAAATATCGCCCATACTGGGTCACCTTTCCTACCTATCAATACTCAAGTCAGAAGTCTTGAGTAAATTGACTCCCATTTAGTCTTCTATAGTACTAATATACTAGTAATTGTTGCATCTTGAGGTTCCAGCTATCTTCCCGTTCTTTTTGACATTAGAGCGTTGGGGGCGAAGCCCCCAACCCTCTACATGTTTATGTGCTGACTTTTTTATGGAGGTTTCATGCCAACCTATCGACGCACGTTTTGGCATGTGAACGTTTAGATACCTACTTCAAATGAGGATTTTCTTCGTCCTTGACATAAAATCTTTCGAATTGATGGGAAACTGTGACTATTCCACAGATATATCAGGCATGAATCGATGTGCTAGGTTTGAGAAAATTACGTAAAATGTTCATTTATCTAAAAACGTCCCAATATGGCGGAGCCGATGGAAATTGACGTTCCCAGAATGCAAAGCAAATTTTACCACAATCACGCGTATTTTGGAACACAATTTCTGTTCAGCAATTCGTGCATGCATACATGCATGTGGGCATCTGCGTGTGGACATTTTTGGCGTTATGAAGTAAACACAACGATTCGTCTGCGATGCCATGGCTACATTTACCGTAATTTGACGTATATACAATCAAGCTGGTGTTCTGTGCTGGATTGCGAAGTCTTTTTTATTCTTAACTGGTCTTTCAATTTGCCCAGTAAAGGCATATTCCTCATAATTTCGAATGTTTTGAGGATACTTTAATGAGGTTCCATATCATTTTAGCAGGCGTATCTGTTCCATTGATCGATTTTAAAATAAATGTTTACTTATTAGTAATATGAATGAAGTAGGCCATGTTTTTCATCCTAGTATACGGAAATGAATTGGAATAATGTAGGGGATAAAATTATGGCTTCTTTTTTTTTGAGGGGGGGGGGGGAGGGTAACGTTGTGTAAGATACATTCAGCTGTCGTGGTGCTGATGATGTGCTCAAGCTCTAATGTCGTCTTCCGCAGTTTGCTGCATTTTCTTGTTCATCTCGTCTTGAGGTTACAATAATGCTGAATCAGTATGCATTCTCTACATGCGAGCCATTTGTCCTAAATTTGTCAATGTTTTGAGGGTGTTCAAAGCATTTAACACAACGTCATGTCAATAATTATGCAGACCATAGAGACGCAGCGAGGGAAAAAGGAGCCTTCTGAATATTTAGATACAATAACAACAATTGGTTATGATGAAAGTGTTTTTTTAGTTTCATTGTTACACACATAGATCTAGGCCTACTGACTGTCCATGACTCCATGAGCCTGATTCAGACAGATTTTTTTTCAACTGCTTGCCAGTGTTACTCGCTATTTTTCATACTATTCTAGGTATGAAACATGGCCTACTTCATTCATATTACTAATAAGTAAACATTTATTTTAAAATCGATCAATGGAACAGATACGCCTGCTAAAATGATATGGAACCTCATTAAAGTATCTAGCCACGACGCTAAACATCTCTACCACATCGCGGGTGCGCTGGACGCCGGCCGTGCGCTCTCCCCACATCCTGGCAAGGATCGGGAAGATGGCCAACTCCAAAGCGTCATCCGCCCGCCGGACAGCAGACTGGCCCAAGGCGGATGACTCAAGGTCATCAACGCCCTAGATCAGGCGAGTCCGTGCGGCCTCGGCTTCGTCGAGACGACGCCGTAGCTGCTCATTCTCAGCCTCCAGCTGCTGAATCCTAGCGGTCATCTCGGCCGAGACGGAGGACTGAGCGGACTCAGCGGCACGGGCGGCGGCCCTCCCTTGTTCAAAGGCCAGTCGCTCACGTTCCGGGGACAGAGTCCGGAAGCTCTCAAAGCTCCGCCGGGTACCTTCCATGAGGCCCTGATCGTGCGCCAAATTGCAGGCTGCACGAGAGGCCTCCGCGCCGTACCGGCTGAGCCGTTCCAGAGAGCGGTCCATCTCCGCTACGAGATACTCCGCCGCTTGGGTGAGCCTGCCTCTCTGGGGGTGATCCCAGGGGTGCTCTTCCCGAGCGCGGGCCAACGCGGCTACACCTGCGGACCCCAAGTCACCGATGGCTCGGGGCACTGGCAAGTTAGCCAACGCGGCGTCCGGCGGTATACGCTCCATTCCATCACGACGATGTCGACCGCCCGACCCACAGACTCGTGGAAAGTCTGATAGGCCACGGCGGACGTATGTCCGTACTGCCGGCACACATCCTCCATCGGATCAAGGGAATCCATATCCAGGGAGGCCAGGCTACGCCATCCCGCGGATGTTCCCTCAATCGGAAGGGAGGACGCGGACGTCGACCTCGAGAGAGGTGCCGCACGTCCGGAACCACTTGCAGCGGAGGGAGTCTCACGACGTGGGGTCTTAGGCCTGACCACCGACGTGGAACTCGAGGAGGCGGTGGTGCCCGCCACCACACGTCCCTCTGACGGTCCCGCAGGAACCGTCACCTCCAGCAAGGCCAGACACTCCTCTGGCGTCAGGGCGCCCGGAGACTGCAGGGGTGCCGTCCGGGCCGGAGCGGTTCCAGCGGACGAGCTCTCCACCTGAGTCCTTGGCGGGGCGCGACGCTTCGGAGATGCGACGCGTGTCTGTGCCGCTATCTTCGGCATCTCAGACACGACTACGGTGATCCGGTTCCGCTCTTCCACAGCTGAAGTTCCCGGCGGCTGACGGACAGCCTCTGCTGCTGTCCGGACGGCCTCCGCGGCCGTCTTGTACTCCGCCGGGGTCTGGCCCATGGTTGCCGTCAGGCGAGCTGCGTAGCTCGAGCCTGCCGACACAATGCCAGACTCCTTCCAGTTATCGTCCATGACGCGTTGGACGAAGCGCCACGGACCGAGGTGGAAGATGCGTTGTTTCGGCGGGCCGGTAGGAACCATGCCCGTCGCCACCCGAGGTGGAATGTATCCAAAATTGAATACAGGCCCCACCTGATCTCCAGTGAGATGAACACCCTCTCCGCGGTGAGCACCCGCGCGGTGAGAGTTCAGGGCCTCTAAACTGGGGAAGTACTTCTCTTCCGGGGTACGTGCGTAGCACCTCCGGCAGACGAACATCTTCACCCAGAGGTAATGGTACCCCGCAATGTGTCGGCTCAGGTGGTCGTAGGACGGATACCTACGATCCAGGTTGAGCACACGATGCGGATCCCTATACCCTTCCAGGGACATCGGACAGAGGGGGCAGATCACTCCATCCTCTGTCTCGGGAGGCAGACCGGCACGCTCCTCGTCCGTGAGTGGACGAGGCCGCGTAAACGGCGTGTCGGCTGTCAAACCCGCCTCCGACGTACGTCGGTTGTATGAGTCAATACCATAACGTGGCAAAAACATGTGCCCCTGCCGCACACCCGAGAGTTCGGGGCCCATGGTGGCCCACAGCCTTTGAATAGAAGGCTGCTCCGAGGACGTCCGCCGTTTCTTGGACGTCCCCGAACGATCCTCCGACCGAGGTTGCCGGGGTACACTGCTTGCACGTTGGGCGGCGGCTTTTTGTTGCTCGGCAACAAAAGCCTTCCGCCCCGCGTCCAGTGCGGCGTCGGACAGGTCCGCAGCCCCGTCCTCTGCTGGCTTCTGGAGGAGCTCCAGACGGAGATCTCCTTCCTTCTGCAAGGGGCGCCCACGATCCACTGGACTCTAGCCCACTTCCGCAGCTCCGGACGGTCGCTTAGGACTGGCGGAGGTACTTGCGGAGGTTCCTTTTGGTGCCCCGGAGGGCCCCGGTTTGCTGGAACTTCCCGTCCCTTGCCCAGACTTAGCGGAGGTACCATCCGCGCCGCTTCCCGAAGGATTTGGCGACTTAGTACCCCCGGACTTGGCGGAGGACCCTGACTTGCCGTCTGGCTTAGGCGCCAGCGGCTTAGGTCCTCCGGACTTAGGTCCGGACTTGGGCGAGGGACCACCGGTTTTGCGTTTCCGGTGGTTCCGCTTCTTCATCTTCTTCTGCGGTGGGGCGGAAACCGAATCCTGGTCGGATCCGGATTCAGATTGCCCACGGTCGGCGGCCTCCAATTTCTGTTGGGCCTCCCACTGCTTCTTGGCAATCTCTTTAGCCCGACGGCGGGTGTGCTTGGAGACGGGCGATATGAACCCGTCAACCTGGCTCCCGGTCTCCATCGGGCTGGGCTCCTGTTCTTGAGCCGGATCCGAGGACGCAGCTTTCTCAGCCGCATCAACTCGTTCCGCCCAAGTCCCAGGTGCCCCCTGGTCGTGCGGACCAGACTCCACAGGTGCGGACACCGAGGAGTTCTCGCCGGAACCGGTGTCCGGACGGCCGGGGCCATCCGGACGGGTCTCCGGACGAGTACTCTCATCCGGTCCAAGAGACGCAAGCATCTCCGCGGACGGATGCAACTTGATATCTACATCTGCGGGTCCCGACTCACCGTAGTCCATCAACACCTCCACGCCTGGAAGTGAAGACGGATTCAAGAGCTTCTCTGCGTCTATAGCAGCCAAGTTGCTCTCCACAGTGCAGTCCGTCACAGCCTCGCTCTCAGCACCGGTCCTAGTGTCGGACTCGGTGCCGGAGCTGGATTCCTCGGAACCCACATAGGCCCCCTCAGGGATGTGCTCGCGGACATCAACCTCCGGCCTAGTCTGTGGTCTCGAGTATCTCCTCCCTGCCTTTCCCCTACATCATCACCCCAACCGTCACTTTCTTCTGACATTTTCTATGGCTATTCAAGAGCTCTACGCTCGAAAACACTGGGAGTCATGATCCGCAGATCTGTCTCCACCAGTGCCGAGCGCTCGAATGACCAGTTGTACAAAGTTACAACACTTATAGGCATCAAGTGGGTGGCAGCTATTCTACACACACAGTGTGCGAGCGCGTCTCCGTGGAAACGTCTTATCTCTAGCATCAATCAATACAGGCCGACAAACGGATTACGTTTTCTGACAATGGCTCATACATATTCATGCATCTCCCCCCGGTGACTCCTATCACTCCATGTATACGGGTGACTAAAATAAACAGTAGCCATCCCGGGGGATCCCGCAATTAATACATTGTAATTAACATCAATCATTAGCTTATCGCTTCCGCACCGCCGGTCAGTGATGTGAAGCTAATCACACAGCAGGATAAAGATTGTATACAATGTGTCAGAAGTCGATCTACTTGTGGGTCTAACGATTATGTCCACCTTACAACGATGTAAATAAAAATCTACACCGCTCGAACCAACAGTGGAAATAAATCCAACCGCTGTTCGCCTGCTTTTTCATAGATCACGGCAGTCAAGCTTCTGACACACAAAACAATCCTTTACACCCCTCTAACGAAAGCAGAAATCTCCCGATTTCTTACTCTCTTTTGCACCGGGAAAAAGATATATCACTAAACTTATCTCAATGTATGATTAAATGAGTAAGGATAGCGTTTCCACGGAATGCACGCACACTTGTGGCTTATATAATCCACTCAATAAATAATAACATGAGATGGAAAATAAACAAAACCACTCCCCATAGCCGCTGGTACGCTTACAAGGCGATCGGACATGCCCATGGCAGCCGGACAGACAATTGGGCGCCCTATGGGCGTTTGCAACGCGCCCACTAGCAACTCCAACGTACAGCCCGGCCGCGGAGCGTTGTCCGGTCCAACCTAGAGCCCATCCAAACGACTACCGGAGCGCGGAACCAATAGATTAGACGCAGAGCCGGCATGGTCCTTAGCCTCTATGGCTAGGGGGCATACCCGTCATGCCGGCGCCCAATCTAGAGGATCCCTAACATGATGAAATCAATAGCCGGCGGACGTCCACAGCTGCCCGCGGACGGAGTCCAGGACGAACGCCCACCATATGTTTGGCATATTGACCTTATCCAATGATAATGATAGGGATTAAAAGCCACAAAGTATGCTGTGCATGTACAATACGACCCCCTTCTTAGAAAGGGGCCGGGGATCCGGTCATCCCGGCCGGACCGCGTGTTATAAGGTGCGATCCGGACGAAAATGAGCATTCCCCACTGCCGCGGCTGGTCCGCACGCGCGGACTTAACAGCCGGTCCATTAAAAATAATGGTAAACGGTTTCCTGCCGTAGAAACCTTATCCTACATCTAAGTACCCTTAGAGTAGTGGCGCACGGGGGATAACTACACCGAAGTGCGTCATCTTAAAGCGTCCGGACGCCGGACGAGTCACGCGGACGAACCGCGGACATCAGTCCTCACGTGCGGACACTATCCTCGCGTCCATTAGCCAGTTCCCAAAATCCGTGGGAAGGCGCTTCTCCCGTGGCGGACGTAAATCCCAACCTCAGTCTGGCCACATATAAGAGGCTGTTCCGGGACCAGGGGCGTCCGGCCGGATCAGTAAATTCGTCCGGCCAGCGTAACCATTGAGCGGGGGTACCTGCGGATCACCGAGATCTGGTTCAAAGTCGTCCGGACCGTCATCCGACGGATCAGAGAGGTCCGAAAGACCCACCATACGGCGTACACGCTCGTCCGGAGTCCATGGATGCTGACCGGACGGATCCAATAAAGGAGCATCATCCGGTTCCGCATCTTGTATTAGCGGATCCATGACAAGTGGGCCTTCGTACTTCTTGAGGTTATCTATGTGAACCACCAGAACCCTGTCCGGGTCGGAGTCCCTCCGGATCTGGTAGTCCACGTCCGTAACCCTCTTAAGCACTGTAAACGGCCCTATCCACGGCTTAGCAAACTTGTTACCTTGCTTAAGCGGCGGATAGTAGTAGCGCACCTTGTCGCCTTCCGCGAAAGCGGGCCTAGCCTTAGCATGGGCATCATAGGCTCGTTTCTGCTGGATAGCGGACTTGTCAAGGCGCGCCCGCGCGAAATCATGGGCGTTCGCCAGGGCACGGCGAACCCACTCCACGTACTCCGGACCGCACTGGGGTACTGCGCCGGTCTCTGCCGCAGTTGGATACATGATATCCACGGGAAGATTGAGCTCCGGCCGTACAACATCGCGTGCGGAGTAACTCCGGTCGAAGAGTGGACCGACGACCGGTACGCCATCAAGACGTACGGGAGGTGGTCATCCCAATCATTCACACGGTCGTTAACAAAGGCCGCCAGCATATTGAGGATCGATCGAGTCCCTACCATAACGTGGCAAAAACATGTGCCCCTGCCGCACACCCGAGAGTTCGGGGCCCATGGTGGCCCGCAGGCTTTGAATAGAAGGCTGCTCCGAGGACGTCCGCCGTTTCTTGGACGTCCCCGAACGATCCTCCGACCGAGGTTGCCGGGGTACACTGCTTGCACGTTGGGCGGCGGCTTTTTGTTGCTCGGCAACAAAAGCCTTCCACCCCGCGTCCAGTGCGGCGTCGGACAGGTCCGCAGCCCCGTCCTCCGCTCGCTTCCGGAGGAGCTCCAGACGGAGATCTCCTTCCTTCTGCAAGGGGCGCCCACGATCCACTGGACTCGAGCCCACTTCCGCAGCTCCGGACGGTCGCTTAGGACTGGCGGAGGTACTTGCGGAGGTTCCTTTTGGTGCCCCGGAGGGCCCCGGTTTGCTGGAACTTCCCGTCCCTTGCCCGGACTTAGCGGAGGTACCATCCGCGCCGCTTCCCGAAGGATTTGGCGACTTAGTACCCCCGGACTTGGCGGAGGACCCTGACTTGCCGTCTGGCTTAGGCGCCAGCGGCTTAGGTCCTCCGGACTTAGGTCCGGACTTGGGCGAGGGACCACCGATTTTGCGTTTCCGGTGGTTCCGCTTCTTCATCTTCTTCTGCGGTGGGGCGGAAACCGAATCCTGGTCGGATCCGGATTCAGATTGCCCGCAGTCGGCGGCCTCCAATTTCTGTTGGGCCTCCCACTGCTTCTTGGCAATCTCTTTAGCCCGACGGCGGGTGTGCTTGGAGACGGGCGATATGAACCCGTCATCCTGGCTCCCGGTCTCCATCGGGCTGGGCTCCTGTTCTTGAGCCGGATCCGAGGACGCAGCTTTCTCAGCCGCATCAACTCGTTCCGCCCAAGTCCCAGGTGCCCCCTGGTCGTGCGGACCAGACTCCACAGGTGCGGACACCGAGGAGTTCTCGCCGGAACCGGTGTCCGGACGGCCGGGGCCATCCGCACAGGTCTCCGGACGAGTACTCTCATCCGGTCCAAGAGACGCAAGCATCTCCGCGGACGGATGCAACTTGATATCTACATCTGCGGGTCCCGACTCACCGTAGTCCATCAACACCTCCACGCCTGGAAGTGAAGACGGATTCAAGAGCTTCTCTGCGTCTATAGCAGCCAAGTTGCTCTCCACGGTGCAGTCCGTCACAGCCTCGCTCTCAGCACCGGTCCTAGTGTCAGACTCGGTGCCGGAGCTGGATTCCTCGGAACCCACATAGGCCCCCTCAGGGATGTGCTCGCGGACATCAACCTCCGGCCTAGTCTGTGGTCTCGAGTATCTCCTCCCTGCCTTTCCCCTACATCATCACCCCAACCGTCACTTTCTTCTGACATTTTCTATGGCTATTCAAGAGCTCTACGCTCGAAAACACTGGGAGTCATGATCCGCAGATCTGTCTCCACCAGTGCCGAGCGCTCGAATGACCAGTTGTACAAAGTTACAACACTTATAGGCATCAAGTGGGTGGCAGCTATTCTACACACACAGTGTGCGAGCGCGTCTCCGTGGAAACGTCTTATCTCTAGCATCAATCAATACAGGCCGACAAACGGATTACGTTTTCTGACAATGGCTCATACATATTCATGCATCTCCCCCCGGTGACTCCTATCACTCCATGTATACGGGTGACTAAAATAAACAGTAGCCATCCCGGGGGATCCCGCAATTAATACATTGTAATTAACATCAATCATTAGCTTATCGCTTCCGCACCGCCGGTCAGTGATGTGAAGCTAATCACACAGCAGGATAAAGATTGTATACAATGTGTCAGAAGTCGATCTACTTGTGGGTCTAACGATTATGTCCACCTTACAACGATGTAAATAAAAATCTACACCGCTCGAACCAACAGTGGAAATAAATCCAACCGCTGTTCGCCTGCTTTTTCATAGATCACGGCAGTCAAGCTTCTGACACACAAAACAATCCTTTACACCCCTCTAACGAAAGCAGAAATCTCCTGATTTCTTACTCTCTTTTGCACCGGGAAAAAGATATATCACTAAACTTATCTCAATGTATGATTAAATGAGTAAGGATAGCGTTTCCACGGAATGCACGCACACTTGTGGCTTATATAATCCACTCAATAAATAATAACATGAGATGGAAAATAAACAAAACCACTCCCCATAGCCGCTGGTACGCTTACAAGGCGATCGGACATGCCCATGGCAGCCGGACAGACAATTGGGCGCCCTATGGGCGTTTGCAACGCGCCCACTAGCAACCCCAACGTACAGCCCGGCCGCGGAGCGTTGTCCGGTCCAACCTAGAGCCCATCCAAACGACTACCGGAGCGCGGAACCAATAGACTAGACGCGGAGCCGGCATGGTCCTTAGCCTCTATGGCTAGGGGGCGTACCCGTCATGCCGGCGCCCAATCTAGAGGATCCCTAACATGATGAAATCAATAGCCGGCGGACGTCCACAGCTGCCCGCGGACGGAGTCCAGGACGAACGCCCACCATATGTTTGGCATATTGACCTTATCCAATGATAATGATAGGGATTAAAAGCCACAAAGTATGCTGTGCATGTACAATACGACCCCCTTCTTAGAAAGGGGCCGGGGATCCGGTCATCCCGGCCGGACCGCGTGTTATAAGGTGCGATCCGGACGAAAATGAGCATTACCCACTGCCGCGGCTGGTCCGCACGCGTGGACTTAACAGCTGGTCCATTAAAAATAATGGTAAACGGTTTCCTGCCGTAGAAACCTTATCCTACATCTAAGTACCCTTAGAGTAGTGGCACACGGGGGATAACTACACCGAAGTGCGTCATCTTAAAGCGTCTGGACGCCGGACGAGTCACGCGGACGAACCGCGGACATAAGTCCTCACGTGCGGACACTATCCTCGCGTCCATTAGCCAGTTCCCAAAATCCGTGGGAAGGCGCTTCTCCCGTAGCGGACGTAAATCCCAACCTCAGTCTGGCCACATATAAGAGGCTGTTCCGGGACCAGGGGCGTCCGGCCGGATCAGTAAATTTGTCCGGCCAGCGTAACCATTGAGCGGGGGTACCTGCGGATCACCGAGATCTGGTTCAAAGTCGTCCGGACCGTCATCCGACGGATCAGAGAGGTCCGAAAGACCCACCATACGGCGTACACGCTCGTCCGGAGTCCACGGATGCTGACCGGACGGATCCAATAAAGGAGCATCATCCGGTTCCGCATCTTGTATTAGCGGATCCATGACAAGCGGGCCTTCGTACTTCTTGAGGTTATCTATGTGAACCACCAGAACCCTGTCCGGGTTGGAGTCCCTCCGGATCCGGTAGTCCACGTCCGTAACCCTCTTAAGCACTGTAAACGGCCCTATCCACGGCTTAGCAAACTTGTTACCTTGCTTAAGCGGCGGATAGTAGTAGCGCACCTTGTCGCCTTCCGCGAAAGCGGGCCTAGCCTTAGCATGGGCATCATAGGCTCGTTTCTGCTGGATAGCGGACTTGTCAAGGCGCGCCCGCGCGAAATCATGGGCGTTCGCCAGGGCACGGCGAACCCACTCCACGTACTCCGGACCGCACTGGGGTACTGCGCCGGTCTCTGCCGCAGTTGGATACATGATATCCACGGGCAGATTGAGCTCCGGCCGTACAACATCGCGTGCGGAGTAACTCCGGTCGAAGAGTGGACCGACGACCGGTACGCCATCAAGACGTACGGGAGGTGGTCATCCCAATCATTCACACGGTCGTTAACAAAGGCCGCCAGCATATTGAGGATCGATCGATTGAAGCGTTTGACCTGACCATCAGACTGGGGCCTGTAAGGGGTGGTCCGCACCTTGGTACTGCCCAGCATCTGTGCTAGGCCCCGGAACAGGTTGCTTTCAAATTGCGTGCCCTGATCCGAGTGTACCTGCTTGGGTACGCCATGGTACACCACCCACCTATTCACCAGCAACCGAGCTACCTCGTCCGCAGTCTGGCGGCGCAGTGGGTACGCGTCGGTATATTTGGTGAAATAGTCGGAAATCACCAGGATGTACCGGAAACCGCGCGGGGTGACCCGATGGGTATCCAGTATATCCAAAGCTATCCGATCAAACGGCGCGCCGGCCTTAACCGTGGTTAAGGGGTGGCGGCCAGGAGCCGGAACTTCTCTCCGAGCTTGACACCGAGGGCAGGCTGCGCACCACTGTTGCACGTCCAAACTGCTACCAGGCCAATGAAAGCGCTGTTGTAGCCTATGGACGGTCCTCCGGATTCCCAAGTGACCGGTCACCCGGAGGTCATGCAACTGGTGGAGTACTTCTTTCCGCAGCTCCGCCGGAAGCACCAACTGCCATATAGGAGGCAGTGGAGTCGGTGGCTCATAGCGCCGGTATAAGAGGCCATCCCTCAAAGAAAGTCTTTCCTACTGGGAGATAAGAGACTGGGTCTCCTCCCTGTAGGTCTTCCGCTCATCCTTAGAGGGTTTCTGGCTGGCCTCAAGGGCTAGGATTACCGGTGCAAGAGCACTGTCAGCTCTTTGCTTCGCAGCCAACTGCGCCGGAGAGTAGCCTCCCAGATAGTTGGGCTCCTCATCCGACTCGTTTGACTGCGCCGCAGCGGCCATCACCACAGGGGGCAAGGACCGCTCGTACTCAGACTCGCCCGAGGACGCGGAGGGTACCCACGAGGAGTACACTGCCGGACTCGAGGAAGACTCGCTGGAGCTGAGCCGCACTTCCGCTTCAAAGGCTGGACGCCAACGCCTGTGGCGGCGGGTCCTTGTGCGGGAGTGAACTCTTGCTGCTCCGGCCGCCGTGTTGTTAGAGGGGGCGGCGCCCTGCGGCCTTCCCGGAAGGTCCACTTCCGAGTCTGAGGAAGAATCCGCGGCGTGCTGGAATGGGGCCATCCCTGCACAGCCAGGATTCTTGCATTTATGACAACGGGACAGGCCGTCCGCGTTGCCGTGCAACTTACCGGCGCGGTGCTCAATTTGCATGTCATACTCTTGGAGTTTGACGAGCCACCGCGCCACCAAGCCGTCGGCCTCACTATAGTTGAGGAGCCATCTCAGCGAACCGTGATCGGTCCGCAACCGGAAATGGCGTCCCAACAAATAGTGCCGGAAGCGCTTGGTCATCGTAACAACCGTGAGCAACTTGCGGTGCGTGGTACAGTAGTTCATTTGAGAGCGGCTGAGAGCCACACTCGCATAAGCTACTACCCGCTCCTGCCCGTCCACGATCTGCGAGAGGACACCGCCGAGTGCAAAGTTACTCGCGTCAGTGTCCAGAATGAACTCGCAATCCGGACGAGGGTGCCGCAGCACCGGCGCCTCTGCCAAAGCCTTCCGGAGTTCCGAGAAGGCGGTTGCCTGCTCTTCAGACCAGACGAAATCGGCGCCCTTTTCCGTAAGGATAGTAAGGGGGCGCGCGACCTCCGCAAAGCCTCGCACAAACCGGCGGTGGTAGCTCGCGAAGCCCAGAAAGGACCTCACGTCCGCCACGTTGCAAGGCCGAGGCCAGTTCTTGACGGCCTCTATCTTTTTAGGGTCTGGCCTAACTCCGGTGCCCGTTACCATGAAGCCCAAGTACAGGATTTCCTGCGCGAAAAGTTCGCACTTACTTGGCTTCAACTTGAGCCCTGCTCCGCAAATGCGATGGAGCACCATCTGGAGGTTGGTGAGGGTTTCCTCGAACGACCGTCCATACACGACGACATCGTCGATGTAGACCATACATCGCTTCCAGAGGAACCCTTTAAGTACCATCTCCATGAGGCGCTCAAACGTCGCAGGCGCGTTACAGAGCCCGAACGGCATTACCTTAAATTGGTAGAGCCCGTTCTTGGTAACAAAGGCAGTCTTCGCCCTATCACTCTCCATCTTGACCTGCCAATACCCAGAGGCCAGATCTAGAGCACAGAAGTAGTGCGATCCGGCCAGGGAATCGAAAGTGTCTTCGATGTGCGGGAACGATATGAGTCCTTCCACGTGACATCGTTTAGCTTACGATAATCAACGCAGAACCTCCACGAGCCATCCTTCTTCTTCACCATGACCACAGGACTTGCCCAGGGGCTGTCACTGGGTTCGATGATGTCTAGCTCGAGGATCTTCTGCACCTCCCGGTCAATGACCTCTTGGTGCACTATCGCTGCTCACCGTAGACGTTGTTTAATCGGACGCTCGTCCAGGAGGTCGATGCGGTGTTTGGCAACGTCTGTCTTGCCAACCGCACCGTCCGGACCCATAAACACATCCGCATACTGCCGCAACAGTCTGCGGAGCGCCTGGCGCTGCTCTTCACCTAGCCGGTCCTTCGGAACCAAGGATTCCAGATGGTCCGGCAGAGTGAACGGATCATCTCCGGCGGCCGCCGCCGTGCACGCAGCACGACAGACAGGATCGTTGGGGATGACATGACTAGACGACGCGGGCATAGCTGTAGCTGCTAAGTACCCGCGCCGCAGCACAACGGGTGAGTCTGTAGGATTCACCACGAGGAGGGGCATCATGCGGGCGTCGGACTTGACCAGAGTCCCGCCCAACACGAGCCCAGTTCCCTTGGCGAAACTGCTCACCGGCTGCACTATACACGGACGAACTTCGAGGGGCATGCGGGGACGACGCGGCCGCGCCTCGATGATCATCTCGCTCATTGGCGGCACAACAGTAGTGCGCGCAACCCGCATCTGGAATGAATGAGCCGGACCCATGCGAAACAGGTAGTGGGTGTCCTCTCCCATCCGGAACTCACCTGCACTGAAGTTGGCGGTGACCCGGTGGGCCCGGAGAAAATTCATCCCAATAATCCCGGCCGCTCCAATGTCTGCAACGATTGCCTCTGTCGGATACACTTTGTCCCCAAGTGTAACAGGCAAATTGACGATACCGTAGACATGGATGCGGTTGTTACCGGCTCCGTAGAGCTGGTAAGGCCCGGGATCGCGCAACTCGAGGTCGCGCAGCGCGGGTTCCCTCCGGAACGTTCCTATGGCTACGAGGGTGACCTCCGAGCCTGAGTCTACAAGGAACCGGACCGGCTCCCGCCCGAATGGCAGGGGCAGGTACCAGCAAGTGTCCTTGACCAGTGCGCATTTTGAACGGTATCTTTCGCACACACTGGGCCCATTCTCGGAGTCCTCGTTATCCGCCTCAGCCGCGGACGAGCTAGACTGATCCTCAAGGACCACTTCCGGAGAAGTTATATCTACTTGAGGTTCGTCCGGTTCATCCGTAGGTGGGGCGGCATCCGTTGCCACGGAACAACTGTCCTCGGACGTAGTGTTGGTCGCCACCACGTCCGAGTTCAGTTTCCCTGCCGCGAGGGACGGCCTTGTGGTCCCGCGGGACCAGGACGGGAGTAATTACCCCGGCCCGGACCAGGTATAACCCCTTGGTATCCGCGTGCCCGCAAGCGCTCCAACAACTCCGGACACTTCAGCCAAAAGTGCCCCTGCTTTCCGCAGAAATAACAGGGACGGTTCTGAGCTGGTCCGGAGGTGAATGCACAGCATTCCGCGGGCCCCGGAGTTTCGATCCCGGCGCAGTACGCAATCATCTGCGCGGCGCCGAAATCATACTCCTCGTAGTCGTACTCATCCGAGGATGAGGACGGCGCGGCAACCGGTGATGCCTGTGCGGGCGTCCCTGTGGAGGGCGCCGCCGCACCAAACCGCTGGGGTTTAGGCTCTCCAGCGGGCTCCCGGTAAGCCGGGGCCTGCCACGGAGTGACCTGCGATGTCTGGACCGGAGGAGGCGCCGCCGCCTGTGCGGGAACAGCCGAGGCCGGAGCCGGGGCCGGAGGCATCTGTCTTGGGCGGACAGCCACCTCTATCGAGAGGGCGGCGTTAATAGCTTCCTCCATCGATCATTTTTCATGGGTGGCCAGCCCGTAAGCGATATGGTAAGGCTGGCCATCGATGAACTGATCGACTAACATCGGTTCAAACCGACTGGCTTCCATGTCCGGATAGGCTCTCCAGCCGAGTATGCGCAAGTTAAACGCAAACTCTGTCATGGATTCAGTCGGTAGGCGGACCCGCGCTTTGAACTCCCGTTCAAACTGCCGCCTGTTGGTTGTCGGCGTGAACAGTAGGCGTAGTTGCCGTGCAACCTCGCCGAAAGTTACTGTCCCCACCGGCAGACACTGCATCACCCGGAGAGCCTTCCCCTCTAGGCTCCCGGATAGGATGTGTCTGGCTTCCGCCTGGGTCCATCCTTCGTACACGGCGGTACGCCATACTTGGAGTAAATAGTCCTCCAAGTCGGCGTTATCCCCGTTGAAGCGCTTCCGCTAAGATGATTGGTCGGGTCCCTGGTAGTTAGGGGACCAGAACCGACGGGCGGATTCCGCTCTGGGGTCTTCCGTGTACGCTGGCAACGTGCGGCTGCTACCCACTCCAACGGCGGAGTCCGCGGACGCAGACCCGACCGCCGCGGACGTAGGAGCGGGGTAGGGCACGCTCGCTGCCGGGACCATACTTCCCACTGGCCCACCCTGGCTAGGTGCGGACGGGACGCCCATCGAACTTACTGGGTAAGCTCCAGATGGGGTGGCATAGCTGACATAGCTAGGGGCCGGAGCCACTTGCTGCCACTGCCCGCCCGGCACGTACTGCATGCCAGGGTAAGCCGACCACGCGGCTTGCGCTCCGGCCGTCGGGACGGTCGAGGCGGTCGCCAGCGTGGTACCCCCGAGTCGGTGAGCTGATCTACCACATCACCCGGTGCGGACCGTCTGGAATCCATGCCGGAGGCTCGCGAGGGAGTCCACCCGGCCGGATTTGGCATCCGGTACCGTTGGTCCGCTTGTCCAGAAATACCCGCAGTAGCTGGCGCTCGATCCCGGACGTCTGGAGACGTTCCACGGAAGAGTGCCGCTTGCCACGGGCTCATTCTGGGCACGGGCGGGCGCGGCGTAGAGCCGTTGCCAGCTCCGTCTACCGCGCCTAACACGTCAAGGTCCGGCCTTGATGACAACTCCTGTTGCGGCCCCGCGGGGCTCGACTCTACGTCCGGAGACGGAGTCAGGGACGCCGGAGTCGACTCCACAGACTGGGTCCTGTCTGCGAAGGGCTCCGCACGTTCCTTCCGGCCACCGGAGTCACCCGAAGATGTCTCACGGCGGCTGTCGCGCGACCGGGTGTGGTCCGCGACATTACCACCCTCTTCCCTCCCGTTGGCTTTACTTTTCTTAGGTTTCTCTTTATCCGCCATATTGTGAGCCGTCCCAGAGGAGCTAGGAGTCCCCAGGGACGAAGGGGCTACAACTCGGTGACCTTAGGCTGCGATGGAACGCCGTCGGACTGATCCTGGTCACGGCACCAATGTAACGTCCGGACGCCCAGTACGGGGCGTCCACGCGATACCCTACAGGTATCACAACCAGGTACCAGTCCGTCCGGAACGAGCCCGGATCTCATACATCACCACATAGTATAACACATCATCATCATCATCATCCGCATCATCCCCCTCATCATCATCATCATCATCACATGCATTATACATAATAATGGCAATGTAGCCGTGTGTAGAGCCCGAGAGGCCATGGGCGCGGCCTTACAGAACCCGTACACGTGGGCATATTGCTCTCCGGACTCGCCGACGGCACTGTCGCAGAGGTAGAACTCTGCACCAGCCCGACGGTCTGCCAGAGCCTCCGTCACCTCGTCCCGGGAAGGGGGAGAACTGGCGATCCACAGGGCTTGCGCCCCCGAGTCAGCAGCTCGTCTCCCCCAGCCCGGGCCCCCCAATGGAAATTGTCCTCGGGGCCCCCACGGGGCCTTTACCCACGAAACAGGGACGCAAAGCCCATGGCGAGCTTGCGTGTTGTCTCGTCACTCTCTCTCGGACAATCTCCTCGATCGAGCGGCTTCCAGTGTATATATAATACACCAGAAACTAGAGCCAGCACGCGCAGCATGGTCAAACCATTGTTATAGTTTACTGGAGCGTAAATAATCACGAGCGTCGCCGTGGCAACGCACACTCGAACCGAGTAGGCCAAGACAGAAAAGGCCGTATAAATGAGTTATGTGTTTACAATCACCTGCCGTGAACTTAGGGCAAAATCGCCACAATTGTATTTCGTTTTTACAACAGGGTTCTAAACTTACAATATTAGAAATTTATCCTTTTGTGATCACATAGAGAGAGTTCCCCTCAGCAGATGGGTTTTGGTTTTCATGCTCTGTCTCAGTGTTATCGTCAGATGCTGTTTGTTTGGCCAGTGTTTGTTCATTCATTGTGTTTTTGTTTGGGTTTTGTTTTGGTTTTTTTCCCGCGTTTTAGTTATTGTTTATGTGTTGCCCGGTGGGCGATATTCGGGTCGTTAGGGGTAGCGGTCGTCAGGTTCTTTTCTGTCACTCGATTAAACGTTATCTCGTATGTCCGTGGGCGTTCAGTTGTCGTTCTATGGTATTCGATGCAGGTCTTTGTATTCTCAAGCTAGGTTTTCTTCCAGAAACTCTTCCCTTCGAATTTTTTCCATTCGCGGTTTTGAGACCGGAATTGATAATAAGGCCCGAATGTCGAGTGGGCCCAATGACCTATACAGGCCGAAATGTCGCAGTATTTTTTTACAATGGTCATTTTCTTAATTTTCACATTAGCGTTAGTGTATTTTTACATTTAACGGGCCTTTTCACATTTAGCGCTGATTTCACATTTAGCGGTTCAACATAATAGTGCCCGGAGGACAATAACTAAGAGGATGTATGTCTTATTATTACACCACCCATAAAAGTTCCCACAAATAATTTTCGTTACAGCAATAGTAATAGTAGTTGTTCATTGACATATTTTTCAAAACAGGTTATACATTATACGTATTTAAGTGCACCAGTTAATATCAAAAGAAAGAAGAAAAAAAACAACCGAAAACCCCAGATGTTTTATATGTAGTAATTCTAGCGACTGTGGCGGCCCAGACTTTCCCCCACACCTCAGTACATTTGCACTCTACAAATCTATACCCACACAGTCACGTGCACCATATATACAAGTACAGAATAACCACACCACAGACATGACTCAGCAGATCACGTGCGACCCACATGACACCCAGCCTATCACAGTACAAGCTGCACACGTCACACCACTGCACGACCTTCACCCTGCACTCAGAAAATGACTTGTTCAAACACGCACCCCGTTTAGGCGGGAAAATAATTCACACACATTTCCCCCTGGTTTGTTGAGCTATAGATGTCCACAACAGTGGACGTAAGAACTACTGTTAATAAAAGGGTATTTTATTCAACAATGACTACTGGACTGATTCACCGGAGACGACCAAGAATCGTAAAGGACTTAGTAACGGGATTATGGACTGATCAGCGGTGTTTTTGGATAACCGTGATCGTGCCATTTCATCATACACACATTGCTGATATCGGACGTGCTAATAAAGACTTTGTGCCAATCACACAACGCTCAAATTTGACTTCGTGTAAAAGGCCTAAATAGGAGCCTGAAGAATTTCTATTCCGTCACATATTAAACATCAGAAGTTGCATTGCCTATTGGGGATTGTCACATTTTAGCGCGGCTGCTCAGTTTTGTTCATACAGCATTATAATTTTGTCACATTTAGTGTGACTTAGCATTGGATTACATTTAACATTAGGTGGTTTGTCGCATTTTGCGAGCCTTGTCACAATTAGTATTGGACGTTGTCACATAATTTGATGTACAAACTAATGTATACATGTACATTGCCATTTTGCATGCGTAGTCTGGTACACCACAAATGTGACGAGATTTGGATTTCTTCAGGCTCTACTAAACTTATCTCCGACCTATAAGACGAAAGCGTTGTGTTTGAGGCACAATTTCTTTATTTGGCAAAACAAAACTCTGAGGCAAGAAAGAAGATGATGAATTCACAACAACACAGCCAAACCGTTATCAAGTCCGTTATACATAACCTAAGTTCTTCACCGTTTATCCAAGTCGGCAATATTAATTCCACAATCTTATAGTTATTCTGTTTAGACAATATATAAACGTATGTATTCATCATCCTCTAAATTACACTAAGCAAAGGGGCAAGTCGGTGTGCGTGCAGGTGTCTGTATTTTTTCCGCCAAAATGCAGGTGGCGTGTCTTCATTGGCTGTGTGAATCACGTGATATATGTATCATGTCTGGAATGTGGGTTGCTGGTGTGATAAATATCGTTCTTTGGCCGATATCAGGCCGAAAAGTCTCTGCGATCGCTGTGCAAATCACAAGGCCGGCAGTAGCAGTTCAATGATTTATTCGGCGACAAAGTTAAATGGTCCGAACACTCACAATTCCAGGCCGCAAACACACCTACGTCTGGTGATTCCCCGGTCGACAAAATATCCGAAAACTGTAGTCTTTCTCAGTACAATCCACGTTAAATGTAATTCACAATCATCAAATATATCCTATACGAGCACGGCCAAACTTCTAACAATATTTCGATACGTCTGTGCTCATTGCGGCCATTTACTCAACTCTCTGATAAAAACTGCGGGGCCGGCAACATGTGATGTAGATTTTCCCGCCAAATGTATGCGGTGTTGTGATTGGGTAAATGTCTGCTGATGTGTGCTGATCTCACCGGGAAAGTGGAATTCCCCGGTGCGTGTCTTGACTTGTTATGCCTGTATCTGTGCACAGGATGCGTGGTGTATGTGTGTCATGTTCTATGTTTAGAAGTAGGTGCTTGTAAAGGTCAAGGCCGAAACTAACCGGGTCGCATGTACTGTATAACTGGGCCGAAAGTGCGCGTGAACTGACCTGTGTTTGTAAATACGATTCTGGGGTTATTTATGCTTGTGATCGTATAGTCTGTACCTGTCCTGTATGTAAGTCTTGTAAAATGTTTATGTTGTGTTAGGAATGTGTAGTGCGCGGGAGGGACGGGCGTTACTGTCACTAAAATTACTACATTACACCCCTTCATTAATTCTACGCCCTCGGAATTACCCTCCCCGGACCCTACCGTCGCCAAAACTAACAATAGAAAACTAAGAAGTCCTACAAGGTCAAACCCCAGCACTCACACACACACGCGCGAAAATGGAAAAACAATGCATACAATAAAAATTCCTAACCGTCAAAATAAACGTCATCAGTCAGTCCGTCAATAGTCGCTACGATGATACATTTACACATACATGCATGACAACGAATGATGATAAATGGAATGTATGAACAAAACTCCTCGACGTTTCATAATGAAACGGAAACTATTTAAAGTCTATAAACTGAAAAAGAATTGTCTGGATTAAACTTAACTAAATTTCATGAATAAAATGCCGTGACTAGGATAATCTATTACAAATATATACAATTTATGGCCGACATGACAATGAGCCGACAAGTTCCAGGCCCAACCGGACAACCGTGACCAGGATTTTTGGAGTCACTTCCTCTCAACGGGCCGACACAACCAGGGCCGACAATTGTCCCCTCTTACCACTACACGGCCGAAACATTTACTCCTTCTGGCCACGCTTGCTGGCAGGAGGTGGTGGTGGTGCCGGCGACGCCTGCCGCATCAGTTGCTGCTGTTCCTCCGGCGGCAAGCGGGGCAGGATCGACACAATAGTGGCGAGCAGATCGCCCGGGATGGTGGGACCCGAGTCGCTCTGCGTCGCGGCCGAAACGGTTGGGGTCGAAGCTGGGGCCGACTGCTCCAACTGTGCTACCCGAGCACATAGTCGCTCAGATTCCTGCCGCAACTCTCCATTCTCGGTTTCCAGCCGCTGTAAGCGCCGACGCAGGTGGTCGGTTTCTTCCTCAAGCCGATCAGGGAAGGTCGGTAGATGCCGCTCGTGGAGGGCACCCATCCCAAATCCTACGGAAAGGCCGTTAAACTCGGCTTGCCGGATGTGCTGATCCATGGCCTCCAAGTAGTACCGGCGAATCTCCCGGAAATGCTGGTTTGCCATGTCGTTGGCGCGGGCCAAGTACAAGGTGGGAAGATGCTCACTCTTCCGGGCCGGTAAAATCAACGGATCGGCGTTGTGAGCCACCTGGGCAAGATGGGACGCCCAATGTTCCTCGTGAACGCGGGGAATGTTCGGGAACTGGTTTGCTTCCCGACTCCTGAGGGGGTTGGCCAAATCCGGATTCTGCCCTGGCAGGGCCTGTAGGCCGGGAATCATCCGAGTCGCCAACCGCGTCCCGTGCTGCCGAACAAACTGTAAATCGGCCGAAAACTCTCCTGAGCCGTGGAACGGGAGACGTTCATCCAAGTCCCTGTGGAGAGGCTCCAAGGTCTCGGGCTGGTCGTACTGAAGTCGAGGCTGGTCAGCGGTCGAGTCTTTGGTGACGACTGTCTGTACCACCTCCATACTGCCGTCAAGATAAGGAGGTTCGTCCGTCTGTAGGACCATCTGTCCTGACGGTGGAGGCGAATCCTCGCGGTCACTGACCGAAGCCGAAACTAAGTCCTGTGGGACTTCCTCTTCAGCCAACTGTAAGGGTGGAGGAGAGTCCCGTGACTGGGCCGTCACTTCTTTCCTATCAGTTTTCTGATCCGTGGAATGTTGGGCCGACAAAGGAGGAAACTCCTCCGGTCGGGGAACCAATCCCTCCCTCACCCGGTAATCGGTAACATTGGTTGCCGTAGGTCGCTCTACCACGATTTTCCGTGGGAAAATGTCCGAAGGCCGCGTCTGTGCCTGTGTCGTCACAGGAGTAGACGGAGTCGATGATTTCGAAACTACTGAGCCGGTAGGCTTGATCGCGTCCGTCTGGTAGGCGATGGGCCGAGTGAAAAAGATTGTGCTGGGCCGACGTACATTCACCCAGCGGTTCATCGCCTGGATGTCGTTGGTCATCCTGGCTAGTCGATCCTCCTCCGCTCGGGTCGTAGGCCGGATATATTCAATACGCCGGAGCACTTGCCGAACCTCCGGAGCCGAATTTGGCGGGCATTGTTCAATTAGCTCGGGGGCCATATGCCAAATTCCAAAAGTCAGTACCCGGTCGTCATCTCTCTGGAATATGGGGATGTTAGCCGGAACGCGAGGTGGCCGATAATTGGGACTGGGCTGAATGTCCACTCGACAACGCAGTGCAAACCATTGCAGCATGGAGCCGGAAGCATTTAATCGCCCAATTTCGAACAATGGGAGAATGCCGACATGGATTTGAGTTGCTTCGCTCAGATGACGAACCATATCCTCCGATGTGAGGGTGAAGTAATGGTCCTTGGCCGGACAGACGGAGTATCGCAACAGCGGGAAATGGTAGGCCAGGACGTGGCCATCCAGGTCCGAGGCCGAACGAAAAGGACCACGGCGTGGTACCATGGGCCATGCCCTACTCTCCTCGTCATCCTCCTCGCCGATACAAAAAGGGCATAAGTACCAGCCGTCCTACTTCCGTAGTGGCGCCAGGGTCGCCAAGTTCCCCTCCGTCAACCGAGAAGGTGCGCCGAAGTTGTGCTCGTGCGCATAGCCGTCATGGCGATTTCTGTGCCGAAACGGGACATCACTCCAGCAGATCGGCTGAGTGCCGTACGGTGTGATGGGGGCCGGAACAAGAGACATGAGCTCCTCTATCTGTCGCCGATACGCCGAAGCGCGTGTCACGGGGCCGGAACTAGCGCGTCGCGAACTCCTTGCTGACGAGTGTGGACTTTTGCCGGACGACGAACTTACTGACGATGCCAAAGAAGGTGCCGGTGATGTCACAGCACGGGGCCGAACTACTGGTGTTGACGGGGCCGAAGATGTCGGAGCAGGCTCGATTGGTGCTATCACCTGGTGAGCAAGGGTCGAAATAGCCGAAACAGCGGCTCCAGCCGCGCGCTGTGCCTCCAAGGCACGCCAAACAATCTCCCCGCCTTCCTCCAATTGCCGAAAACGTTCCGGGTCGTCCTCTGAGGTCGGACTCGGGGTGTGCCGGGCACCGCGTTGCGCCAATCTCGCCATGATTTGATATCGTGGCTGCTTGCTTGGGCCGGATGCCGATACTGTCTGTTCCGAACTAGGTTCGGGGCCGATCACGGACATTTCGTCGTCCGTCAATATGATGGGATTGTCTTTTTCATCCCCACGCTCGACAATTTCCACTGTCATTTTGCCTTCATCAAGCGTGACGAAGCGAGGCCGACTGTCATTTGAGCCGACACTGTCTTTTTCACCACTCGGCTTATCCGCCATGGCGGAAGCCGCAAACACAAATGTCACTCCGGAACACTAGGCCGACTGCAATTCTTATCCACAATATCCGACAACTATTCACAAACTTCACCAGTTCAATGTCATCAAATGCCACTCAAATATCCGACAAGTGTTTCGAATTAATACAAAGTTTTTCTCCGTCACGATTTTCCGCTCCTTTCACCTCAAAATCTCAGGCACAATTGACCTACTTGCCGTTAATTTCCATTGCCGTACACCGAGATGCTTATCTGCATCCCAATTCCACGAATCAGGCCGGGGGGCGCTCTCTATCTGTATAGAAAAACGTCTTTACGCTATATATCATTGTTCCAAGCGTATCTGCAGCAAGGCGGGCCGTTGTCAGGGAAACGCAGGACGATCTCTCTCTGACCTATTTGGGTCAGTCCATTACGACAGCAGGGGGGTCCTCACACTGTCCATTTTTCCGTATGTCCATCTGCCGTCCCCTGGATTACACGTTCCGATACATTGTCTATCTGTGCTAAACGACTGTTCGAATTACTGGGCTCTTTTTGCCCGACGACTCACTATTGTTTTTATTAGGAGGGATTTATGTGGGTGCTGTAAACAGCTTAAATGTTTATCTGCGCTCGTGTATTTCCTTGTGACCTGTTACCTTGATCGTTCCTTTTCTCCATAAGTTAGCAAACAATAAACTAACGGCCGAATTGCTGTCTAGCAGACGACACACAGTTATTAAAGGCTGAGATATTAATATCAATCACTCACAGGGGCGGACATCGTTCCATTCATTTTCAGCCAGTTCACAAGACAACGGGGCCGCTATATTGTAGGGGTCGAAATTGCAATGATCTGGGTCGGTCACACCGTGGCGCTTTGAATATTTATGTGATGAGTTTGATGACAGGCCGCATCTTGGCATGATAGCTTTTCTGTGACTGGTTCCCGTACCACTGGGCCGTTCCTCCGAATATTACATGGAGTGGGTAGAGGCTCTGTCGACGCATACTCCAGAACGAATCACACTACCACCTCTTCGACGACTAAGTGGCCTTACTCACGGCATGACTGGGTTATTATCCTCTTCGGCTGACACATGGATAGAATTTGGCATGATAATTTTAGTCAGTGCGTAACACACGCGGAACAATGGCATATGTTATACGGGGTCGAAACACATATCATAATGCAACCAATTTTTCACCAGTATCGTAATTATAATATCATATCAAGTATGTATATATATCGAATTCGCCTCACTGGCATCTGTACATATTAAATACATATATTGTTATTGCAATATATTATATTATTAAGGGGAAAGACATGATATCATAGTCCATTAGACATGCATTATTTCATCATCAATGGCATCAATCAGATAACAAAGCCGGGGTTATCTGTAGCGGGCCGGTCTGCGCGCGTTGCGTCTGGGTCGACTTGGTCGTGCAGGCGGGGGCGTAGCCTCGCTTGTCTCAGGGTCGGATGATACCACAGGCTTTTGCCTGCGCGTCTTGCGTGCCGGTTTTGGTGAGTCGGAACTTGATCTGCGTGATCTTTTCCGTTGCCGATGACGACTTGAGCCGGATGAAGTTGGAGATCGCGATTGACGATCCTGGGCCCCTGGTGAGTCAGACTCAGCTGTTTGGTCTGAATCAGTATGCCGATCTTGTACTGTGACCTCCCAGGGGTAGTAAAACTCCTTGAGAAGTCCCATGGGGTCGGCCGACTGTTCTGAGCCGGACTTGCTTGACGACGTCGAAGGTCGTACAGGGTCGGAATAGATGTGGGCCGCTTGGTTGTCACCTTCGTATGGCTTGAGCACATCCAGATGTACAACACGAGTGTTCCGAGGGTTGGATACCAAGGCGATTCGGTAGTCCACCTCGGTTACACGGTCGATGATCCTCCAGGGACCAGTCCAAGGCCGAGCGAACTTATTATTCTGCGTGAGGGGCAGATAATAATACCGGACCAGTTCTCCTGGTTGAAACTGGGGTCGTGGCTTTGCATGGGCATCGTAACCCATCTTCTGTCGAACTGCCGCTTTCTCAAGATGATCTTGGGCAAAACCGTGGGCCGTCCTGATGGCTTGCCGCAAATACTCCACATACTCCGGGCCGCACGGGGGTAGAGGCTCAGGGTCGTCACGAATCGTGGTCGAAGTGTGCCGTAACTGTCGCTGGTCGGCGGGGACGTGTCGGAGCTGATCGCATCGGAGCAAAGAGATTTGCGCTCCGGAGTCGACCACAGCCTGCATTGTCTTATCCCCAACGCGTACCGACAACTTCCAGCATTCGGGTGCCGCTCGTGAGTTGTCTATGACGGCCGGAACTGCGGGGTCCTCTGGTGGCGGCTTGAAGAGCGTGTGCAATGGCGGCAATTTGGATTCCGGTCCGTATGGGAACGCATAGAACCCTCCGTCGTCAGAGATCCACTCTACCTCGGGCATGCTGTCTGTCCCGGTGCCATTGGCGGTTGGGGGCGACACCCCTTCAGGACGACGGTTTTCCCGTGGAGGCCGACGTGGAAGTGGCGCGGACACCCCTTCATGAGGGAGAGCCGGCTTTGAGGTCGGAGCTTGACACTTAGTACACACCCCTTCAAGGAGCTGAGGTGTGGGCCGGGCCGGCTGTGGAGTCGCAACTGTTGGCACTGTCGGTTTAGTAGTTACGACAACCACAGGTGTGGAGCATGTAATATTGTTCTGTTGCCCGGAAGGTTCTTGCTCCGCAGCACCTTCCACTACTGGTTTAATGACTGGGCCGTAGGCACTGTTGGGGCCGGGTTAGCGGGTGCAGTCGGTGCTGTTGTCGCAGAGATGGCGGACGAAGCGACGGGTGGTGCCGGATTGCCGTTGGGGTCGTACACTGTTGGTGCGACAGGGGCCGTTTGACTGTATTGTGGCGTCACCCATGGTATCCCGACTGAGGGTGGGAAGACAGTCGGAGGCGGATATCCGTATACCGATCCGTCTGGGGCCACACTTTGGTACACTATTCCATTTTGCGCACCGTTATAGCCGATGTCTGTTACTCCGTTCGGAACACCGCCGTATCCGGTCGGCGGGTTCGTGTAGCCGACGTGTGGGTGCTGATATCCGACTGCTACTCCATTTCGAGCACCGCTGATTTCGCCAGAGTACCCTGCTGGCGGTACACCGTATCCAGTGGTGTAGCCGACTGGTTGAGAGATCGGAGGTCCGATCATGGGCACAACACTTTCTGCCGGAGCAGACACAACTTGGTCTTGCAGCGGAGCAAAGCGCGGCTGTTCTCCGTTGGTCGGCGATGGTCGGGAAGCGGTCGGCGCGAGGGGGCGCGTGTCGGAAGCCGACATGTCGGAGTCGTGGAGTCGGCGACTTGATGTCGATGGTGGTTGCCGCGGTCGCGCTGGGTGTGTGTGGTCGCGGGATTCCGTTACCGCGTCGCTGGGTCGTCGCAATCGTGGAGATGTCGCGGTCTGGGCAGCAGTTGACGCCGGAACGCTCCTCGGGGTCGATCTTGTCTGGCTGGGTCGAACGTACTCCACTCCAGTGTTGATTCATACACAACATGTAGTTATCTCAAGGAGACGGAGAATGGTTTCAAGCTCAAGCCCATCCATCAGTACTACCACCAAGTCATGGGACAGATGGGGCTGACTGGCTTGCCCTGGTGTGACTTCCTCGTGTTCGCGCGGGATGACTACCACCTGGAGCGGATTCACTTCCAGCCAGAGAAGTGGGCAGACATGAAGGAGAAGCTGGACTGTTACTTCTTTGATTTTTTCCTCTCTCATCTTGTAAAAAATGCATCATGTTAATTTTTGGTGCTAACTTCTGAGTTGTCATTCAAATGGATATTCAAGAAAGTAGAATGAAATTCATGTTTAATGCTAATATGAAGACAGTTCATCAAATGTGTGTCTTTGTTTTAACATACTAGTATCATGTATGTGTTCATGATAAGGAAAATAACACTATGTCAGTCTGTAAGCTTGGATGTACCTGGTAATGTTTGCATTGTCAGCCTGTTTCGTTGTTTTAGAAAGTATTTTAGCTGGTCATCAGACTTTTGTGTCAGTTAGGTGGCCTATGTTCCTTGTATTCCATTCAGAGAATTTGTGATGGCTTGAAAATGTATTCATCTACTCGGTTAATAATTATATGCACGATCCTCATGTCTGACGTGAAAATGCATGATTTTCAACATGCAAATTAATTTCCTGATGTGAAATAAAAAGGTATTGACATTGAAATTCATGGTATTGTAGAATTTGTGTTACCGTCTGTAACACTGATGGGAAAGACATGTATTTAGATTTTGTTAAAAAGTCAATATTTTTCAGAACAAAAAATTATGAGAATCAAATTTGACATAATATTTGACAATGTTTAAAAAAACTCCCATCAATGTTGCAGAAATGACAGTAAATGTCAATGAAGTCATGATGATAAAACAGCCTTCAATGATATTCAGCTCCAGATTTATTCACATTCATTCATCACACAGTTTCACAAGTAAATGCATTTATAAATATAATAAATAAATAAATACCAGGTAAAAATGTAAAAACATGTAAAAATTTTGCAGGAAATAAATAGCATAGCACAGGGCATGGCATGTTTCAAAATGCTCGAGACAACTGTTAAATAACATACTATTAAATACATTCAACAATAAACAATCTCATCATAATGCAATATATTTATGACATATTACTTTGTCAAAATTCAAAATTACACTTGAAATCAAATGACAAAATTAACGAATGGATAATATCAATAAATGCAATCAAAATTTGCATAGCCTTATATCCATCTATACTTCACTATGTTATTTCACCGATATGTATAACATATGCAATATGTGTACCATTCATATTCCATTGCATTTATGACTTATGATTTTGTTTATCTATAAACAACTTCAAATGTTGAAGACCTAGTAGCATGCCGATGAAAGTGTGTTGCTGTGTTTCATTTAGTCTGTTATGAATAGTTTTCAATGAATACGAACGAATTTTACAAATACAATCAATGGGTTTCGAGATATCGAACCAAATAGGCACTCCCTCCGTAAATTGCCGAAGAAATTGATCCTTATTTTAGTGTGGGTCACGTGGTTTGTGACGTCATTTGAGGCAGACCTGAAAGTACATGTAGCCAGCAAGATAAACTGCATGTCGCATAACCATTCCCCTGATGTATGTTTGACAATTCAAGTGAAAGGGTGGCATGGCAGAAATGCGGCATTTCTTGTTTTGATATTCAGAATCAATACTATTTATTCACCCGGAACGGAGGTTTGTTGAACTGCAAAATGTCCAGTATTTGCTGGTTTTTGCGTGTTTTCTGTTGAATCGCATGCATTTTGAAGTGACTTTCCGTCTTTGAACTGGCCACCAAATTACGTATTTTACGTTTTCGGCGAGCCATCAAAGCACATTCTGCCTCATCTGACGTTACAATTACGGAAATTGCCGAAGATATTTCTTTCATCGGCTGGAGAAGGCGATTGTAATACTGGCTCAATATACTCCATTACATGTCGCTGTTATTAGTTACCAATTAACGCTAACACTTTTTTTTATCACCAAATGTCCATAATGTCTTTATACGAACATGAATAAAACCATATAATGGTACCTTGCTACTATGACTTTAAAACTTCATGAAACAAATTAAATATTCATAATAGATCATCTCAACAACATTGCCAATTTGTCATCAACTAAAACAATGGCCCTTTGAAGTTAGTCAACAGTGCACATACTGTCCACAACTGGTTCACACTTCCTGCCAAACTCAAAGGAATAACTCCATCAAAAATGTGGTATTCCTTAACTCTGCGTATTGCTCGCTCCACATGGATTCTCAGACGAGCAATTGTCTGCGTATCAGCTACTTCTGAGGCAGTGAATTTGCCTTTACAACCAAGGAATGGTGGAATTACGAGCTTGGCTTTCTTTTTCGACAGCACATCTTGAATTACAAATCCTTTGTCAACCATCACTTCATCACCTTCTTCAAGTAAATCCAGTATACCTGAGGAGCAT
Organism: Terebella lapidaria; assembly: GCA_949152475.1. NCBI lineage: Eukaryota > Metazoa > Annelida > Polychaeta > Terebellida > Terebellidae > Terebella > Terebella lapidaria. Next base: position 30,082,975 of record OX424567.1, read on the forward strand.
GTTATGGCTTTATCAGAGATGCTGCCTGTGTACAAGCTACTCACAAATATGACAGATCCAAATGAACTTATGCCAACTAACCCCTTGAATGTCGTGTGTGACTTATAGTTAGAATACACTTTGGAGTTTATGACCTTTGAACTGGGTGTCTGAACCTTTATCTCTGTACAGTCGAGAATTACTCTGGTGTTGGGAAAGGTTAGTTTGAAACAATCTGGAATGAGTTGTTGCGTTTTCTCCTTGCTTGGCCACACTGGCAAACTTCCTAACATAAAATACAAATAGTTGGCCCATGTTATCAACATTCTGCTTACAGTAGACTGAGATATGTTAAATCTCACAGACAGGTCATCCTCGAAAAACCCCTGACGCACTCTTGTGAGAAACATAAAGAACTGATCAAACAAAGGAAGTGATTCATCTCTGAAGACATCACCCTTCAGTTGCTGCTCGGTCTTGGTGCCTGCGTGTCTCTGTAGCTGAGTCCAGCGAACCATGTTGGAGGCTGTGGGCTGGAGTGCCTCGAACACTGCTTTCAGGGTGGCATAGTCCTTGAATCCCGTGTAGAAACTGATCAGGTGAGGGTCAGAAGAGAAGCGCTCAAGGCCAAACGCTGCTGCACGGAGCCTCGCAGTTTCTGTCTCCAACTCAGCAATCTTGTTCTGTGCTGCAATGAGTTGGGCCTCTCGTGGTTGTGGTGGAACTACGTAGTCGTGGTCTTCGGAGCTCGGAGACACCAAGACAGGCTCTTCACTGACAACAGCTTCTGAGGTACCAGCCTCATCACCTCCAGGTTCATCCCTGCCACATGAAATGAATGCAGTTGAATTGTATTACAATGTATACAGAAGATCTCTCATTGACTAGCATTAAAGTTGTGTCTAGAGAATAGCAATGTATATGAAGACATACAAAGATATATCAAGATAAACTCTTGTAACTAAGGGAATATTTAGCCCAACGGTTAATATAGGTTACCGAACAATTTTGTTTTTAAGCATTGCAGGTGACATATGAATTGAGATTTACCTATCAATGTCTTCTTTGTGAACTGCAATGCCACCATTAGGTATGCTCTATATGATTTTATATATGTTCATAATACAAACATATAACCTGTACTAGTATGTGCAAGTGTTTGAGACTTCACGTCACACATTTAGCACTCAAGGTCATCCGAAGTCACTCTCAAGGTCATCATCAGTTGTTCCATATATGACTTCCTATATGCTCATAATGCAAACTTGCGCTCTATCTACAAGCATTCCATCTGTAGAGGCAAATCTTGGCAAGGTCATCAACGGTCAAATTCAAGGTCACTACACTAATCACCATATATGACTTCCCAAGTGCCAATTTCTAAGCTCTGTCTTCAAGCGTTCAATGAGTACAGTTCTGGCAGCTCCCATTATCAATTATGAAGGAATAAATTGCCGAAAAATTTTTTAAAAAAATTAAAAGGGTGAAAAATTTTGTTCCCCTGGAAATGGCCCAGATTGGATAGTAATGGATTTGGGGCGAAAACAAATTTTTTCGCCGACTCATCAAAAATTCAAAATGGCCGCCACATGGAGACCGGTGAATCAATGGCAACAAAACTTATACACGTCACAAAGGTATAAAAGAGTAATCTTTTTAAACAAAAATCTCAAAACTGATCAGACAGTTAATGAGAAAATGGCCGCCAAATTTCAAAATTGAGCGTTTCTAGACGAAAACGGCTGCCATTTTGAGAAAAATTTAAAGCTAAAAAACTAAAAAATACCTCCTTCTTGAAATATTTTAAGGTATATTTTTCCCAACTTTCAGAAAGATTGGACCTTTAGATAAAATAGTGGACGGACGACGGACGCAATGCGACGGCAATAGGTTATCGGACCATAGGTACGGTAACCTAAAAATATATACCTCAAACATCGCTTCCTTGGTGCAGATCTCTTGAACTTTTGTTCAGTCCACTTGAAAATAGAAGGCACTGCCTCTTTCCTTCTCTGCTTCTTGCCACCTAAGGTCTTGTAGAAATCTTCTTCTTTGAAGTGTTCTGAGCACACCCGTGTACTGTCAGATATCTGGAAAAAATTATTTGGATATATTCCACATGATGTAAGTATTGTAAACATTTGCAGCTTGTGATGCTGTTTAATTTCTAATATAAAGGTTATTCTTATATGATTTACAGTAAGTTAACACCAAAAAATGACATCAATTAATTGCCTCATAGTCATATCAAGATCTACCAGTATTTGTTTAGTGGCTACACATTTCTATTGACATGTGCAATGCTGGTCCGGGGTCAACTGTAAAAGCTAGATCACATTGCAACTTGCTAGATTGAATGCAATCTCTGTGATCTTGGACTTGGCGATAAACTCAGGCGGCTGTATTTTATGGCTAGCAACTTACAAGGTAGACTCAGTATGGTCTACATTTTTTCTGACAATATTTAGAATCTAGGTAATTTTATTTATTTATTTTTTATGTTTTCAACCAATACCAGTGGCATAGGTAGATGTATGATCAAGTGTATTTTATAACTGAACATGGATAATCTCCAATTATCAGTCAGACCTGTGATAAATGCAGGTTATTTTAGCCAGTTGCAAGATATCACTGAATTTACCAGACTTTTAATGCATTATTTAGGCTACACGGAGGTGAGAATGAAATAATAGCTACTCCAATATCTTTCCGTAGTACAGAGTATGCACTCAGGTCTCGGCCAACCTTGACCTTGTTGTTTACACCGGCACCACAACCGGGAAAGTATCGTCTGTGGTATTTTATTTTTGCTTTTACCTGGAAGTTTTCCCCGATGTCGCGCCTAATTTTCTGTATCCAGGTCTTCCTCTCTGCCTCATCTTGCGGGAAGCGATGGAATGACAGTTTTCCGTCGGCGTCGTAGCGCGCATCGCTCGAACAAAGCGGCACACAGCAGTGCAGCGATGTCGTCCGACGCGCCATTTTTTTCCCGCAAAAAAAAATCGATCGGGGAAATCCCTCTTGCACACCAAGCCTCGTTTTCGTTTTGAGAGTCTATTCATGGCGGCGCCATGTTGTACTCAAAACGAGGCTTGGTGTGCAACCGCGGGAATTTCCAAGCCGGCAGACACCATGGCTGAGCCAGTGGTTTGGACACAAAATCTTACATTCATTCCTGAAATCAGGCAAAGCGATGTTGATAAATGGGCTGACGAGATTGCTGTGATCCCCAAACGAAAACAACAAAAAGGTTATAGCAACTGGATCGAGGGATATATCCACGATGTTGAAGGTACGTGTATGTAAGGTGCTCTATTATCGCCCATGGTTTCGACAACAAACTCCCTCGATACGCCTCAAGTTTTAGTTCATTGGTCATTCCATAGGTGGCAACACATAGTAAACACTTACTCTCGCCAGGTGGAACCACTTTTTAATGTTAGTGATTAGCTTTGAAATCGTGACGCTAGGGGGCAGCACTGTTTTTCATTTTCCCCGTTTGCGTGACAGATGTACGGAAACCCAATGTGTCAAAACAATAAAGTCAACAATAATGAGCACTCATTGCGCGATATTTAAATAAATTACATATTTATAAAAGTAGATAAACACCTACTTCCTCTGTATAAGAAAACTTAGTGTATCAAAAGCTCCCGAAATCAGTTTGAACAGGTTATCTCAGAATTATAATAGATATGTCTAATTTTATTGCAGTGAAGTCTGTCCAAGATGGTGGTGCTGTTCGTGGATTGTCATTCCCATCCATGAAAAAAAATGACAAGCCTTATAGGTTGCAGGTACTGTATTCCCTTGAAAATTAATTTGAAATAAGGGATAAAAATAATATGGCCTACTTACCCTGGCTACCCATATGACATCCTTATATAAATATTACATAAATATAACTTATTTTTCTTGAGCAATGAAACTTAATCTGTACATGTTAGGTACTTAATTAAAACTATTCGATTACATTTATGATAAGTATATGGAAAATTACTCTTTGATTTTGCATTGCATGGCATTTGATCATCAAATATGGACTATAAATGGCATAAAAAATCACACCAAATCATTAAATGTTATAGATAAATCTCTTGTATAAAGAACTTGGTCTGTGTATCAAAGTTATCAGTCAGTTTATTTCAAAATGTGTAATTTGCTGCTCAAATACTGACAATATACAATACAATGAACATGATTTTGCAAAATTACATTGCAGGTTACTGTGACGGGCCCGCCTTTGAGGTTTACTGACCTGGGATGTGAATGTAAAGCTGGGAACGGCCACTGCAGCCACATGGTAGGACTGCTGTACTTGCTCTGCCACTACAAGAAGATGGGCTTCCGCGCTGTACCACCCGTAGTCAGTAAAACTTCGCTTCCTCAGTCCTGGAACGTACCACGCCGTACTTTAGGTTTACAACCCGAGAACGTGGAGAACCTTGTCATCACCAAGGTAAAGCCGTCATCAGTTACCCAGCCGAGGAAAAAGCAGCGTGTGGCAGAGAGTGTGGTGTCTACCTTGTACTGTCCTGTCAAGACCCCCTTGCCAACAGACACCTTCTCTCGAGACCTGCAGGAAAACTTGTGCAGGATAGACAGTGATGCCCAGGTACTGAAGCTTCTCCATGACAGTGACCCACAAATGATCAACACCAAGTTTGGATCTATGCCGAGAGGTTCTGTTCTGTCCTATCAACAGAAACGCCTAGCTGATGACGACACCGTCCCACAGAACATCGTGGTCACAACGGATGTGAGCGAGTGCCCTCCACTGCCCCTGCCATCACAGCCTGTCACGTACTGTACAGTACTGCCGAAAACCCACTCGCAGTACTATGAGGGTATGTCGGTCAGCAGAGACACTGCCATGGAAGTCCAGAGCGAAACATGCTCACAGAATGACAGTAAGACTTGGCACAAGATGCGTTCTGTCAGACTGACCTCCAGCAACTTCAAGCGTGTTGTGTCCAGGCAGAAAAACTTTGAATCTCTGGCAGGCCAGCTGACAAGGACTGTCAAACAGACAGCTGCAATGATGCATGGAACAGTAGAGGAACATAAGGCAGCAAAGAAATATTCTGAGATCACAGGGTCTAACGTGTTTTTGTGTGGTCTTGTAGTAAATCCGTCGGCACCACACTTGGGTACAAGCCCGGACCGGATCATATTTGACCCTTCGAGTGAGGACAGCCCTCATGGACTGTTGGAGATAAAGTGTCCCAGTGTTGATTCATGACCGTTGGCTCGGTTGGTACACGTGAGTACATCTCTGGCGCGGGGTCATACTGTCTTGCCGATATCGATGGTGCCAGGGGTCGGGATGCCTAATACGCGCTTGGCGGAATCAGTTCTGGCGCATTGTCAGTCTGACAAACCCACTGCCGTATCCTGGAATTACTCGGTGGGTGAGTAACCATCGACGTGTCTATGGTTACCGGCCGAACGTTCATCGATAACTGTTCCGGGTCGGTATCACGATATACGCTCGCTCTCTGACGTGAGCGCGTATAGTCTCTGTCGGCAAAGTCACTTTTCGGGGCCGCTCTAGCCGGCGTGGCCGAATACGCCCTTGCATGCGCACTTAAAATGTCACTAACCGTGTGCAGGGGCGCTAGCGGGTCTTCATCGAAGTACTCCTCAATCAGGTCGACAGGCGGCGAAGCCGAACTCAGGGTCGAATGGTCGCCAATGGAGTCAAAAAGGCTGGTCGGTTGTTGTTCCTGTGACAACGGTACTGTGTCGCTCATGACAACTGAGCGAGGGCCGGAAGGTCGGAAGGTCGGGTTCGGGTTGAACGTGACCTCTTCATCTGTCTGGTCGGGCGGCTCACCTCGGGGTACTCCCGGGGCCAATGCCATCACTGCCGGTACTTCTGGGTCGGTAATCCGAGACTAGCTCAGATCCTGGTCGAACGGCGCCAATGTGATAAATATCGTTCTTTGGCCGATATCAGGCCGAAAAGTCTCTGCGATCGCTGTGCAAATCACAAGGCCGGCAGTAGCAGTTCAATGATTTATTCGGCGACAAAGTTAAATGGTCCGAACACTCACAATTCCAGGCCGCAAACACACCTACGTCTGGTGATTCCCCGGTCGACAAAATATCCGAAAACTATAGTCCTTCTCAGTACAATCCACGTTAAATGTAATTCACAATCATCAAATATATCCTATACGAGCACGGCCAAACTTCTAACGTCGTCTATTTCGATACGTCTGTGCTCATTGCGGCCATTTACTCAACTCTCTGATAAAAACTGCGGGGCCGGCAACATGTGATGTAGATTTTCCCGCCAAATGTATGCGGTGTTGTGATTGGGTAAATGTCTGCTGATGTGTGCTGATCTCACCGGGAAAGTGGAATTCCCCGGTGCGTGTCTTGACTTGTTATGCCTGTATCTGTGCACGTGATGCGTGGTGTATGTGTGTCATGTTCTATGTCATGTTCTATGTTTAGAAGTAGGTGCTTGTAAAGGTCAAGGCCGAAACTAACCGGGTCGCATGTACTGTATAGCTGGGCCGAAAGTGCGCGTGAACTGACCTGTGTTTGTAAATACGATTCTGGGGTTATTTATGCTTGTGATCGTATAGTCTGTACCTGTCCTGTATGTAAGTCTTGTAAAATGTTTATGTTGTGTTAGGAATGTGTAGTCGCGGGAGGGACGGGCGTTACTGTCACTAAAATTACTACACTGGATTGTGTACATGTATTTATGAGAGCGCGTGGTCTGTGGTTTATATATTTGCAAGTATGTGAGTGTGTTTGAACATGTGTCGTGTTGTGGAGTTATGCTGCCTTCAAACCAAGTTGTGAAGACAGTGCACACCGTCGGTGACATTGTCTGCCACGAGCGGTGAATATTGGCTTGAATGCAGCATCATTAATCACCGCCAGCTATTTCACTGGCGGTGAAAATGGAGGCGCTAAAAAATTCCCATTTCAACGCTGGTGAACACCGTTGGTAACGTGGCTTGAATGCAAATCAATGGTGGTGAACTGGGAAACACCGTCTGGACAAGTTGGTTTGAACGCAGCATAAGAATGCATGCGTGGGAGGGTGACGGGCGGTTGCTGTCCCAAATATACTACACAAATTATAAGACTATGAAAAATATCAGGAAAAAATCAGGGGCCAGTGGGAAAACATTAGTATTAAAAGGACAATGCAAAATCTGTCATTATATTGTACATGCAACTATCTTTTTAATGTGCGAATTGTAGATATGATTATGAAATGTATACCTACTCATGAGCATATCTCTCCTTCGATATTACACATGTAAATCCTACTAATAATACAACAATATATTATCATGTTACTGACATCTCATCAATTTAATTGAAGAAAAAAAGGCCCACAGTACATTCAACAAAATATATACAAGTATCGAAAAATAAAGTACACATCTACCCGAGCCGATTTCTTTAATTTTGTTTCGTTCAAATGCGCACCACGCGTTATCGCAATAAGAATAGCATCACCACCGCTGCGGGGGACGCTCATTGCCATAACAATCATTTGGTGTGGATTCGCTGCGGATCCGCTTCAGGGCTGGAGGAGCGTCCCAGCTCTTGAACCCCTTATATTATATACTCTGTCTTTTTCAAGATAATGCCGACGACCAGAGAGGCCGAGTTATGGGCCTGAGGGCTGCTACTTACAGGATTGTTTCTCTAAGCTAGAACCTGAATTGCTTTTAACCTAAGTAGAGTAGTTTTCAAATAGTAGCACCAGCTTGTCTCAAGTGTGTCATTCACTGATGTAATCATGGACTGGGGAGGATATCTTGATACGACTTTAGGCATGACAAAGTCAATGCTACAAGTCAGAGCCGGGTACATCTGAGGCGTAATCAGACGTCAGACATCACAAGACGAGATGGAGACTTTGAAGGAACAGGAATTTGTGGCATTGCAGCCCTCTGTCCATGCCCGTGATAGTGGAGTCCAGCCGCTCCTAACCATGGATGAAACACCCATGCAGCTGCAACCTCCGGCTTATACAGTATCGCTCGCACCAGGAGCAGCGCAGCCAAGACAAGCGTCACCAATCAATGATGCTAATAGGAGACCTGGAACCATGCCCCCTCTACAGGACTCACAGAATGTAGCTACTGCGAGCGCTCCAGACGGGACTGGAGGCGCGGTGTCCGGTCCTAGCCCACAACAACCTGCAGTTGTGACAGTAGTAGAACAACAACCGGTCGCATTGAAGTCCCTCAAGAAAGAGATCCGCAGGTACAAGTCCTGTGCGATTGCCGCGTGCTGCTGTTCTACATGTGCGTTCGCGGTGATCGCAGCTCTGCTGATCCTCGTGCTCCTCAGAGCAGGTGAGTTAGATACCAATTGCACACAGATATTTGATGGGTTGTGAGCACTATTAGTGATTTCATGTTTGTTCACGGAATACGGTCTAGCTATCCGTATCCCATGGGGCCGTAGATACCGCAGGTCGAATGGTATACGGACAGCAAGACGTGGATATAATTCCAGATCCCGTGATCAATTATGAGGTTACGAATTTTTCACAGACTGAAATCAAAACAGTCATGCTTGAAATTACTAAATCAACTACATTGGATATTTAAGAGATGCCTTACGCCGGGAATGGGCGGTAAAACCCCTAATTACCGTTCAGCAAAATCTTTGTTTAAGGGCTATGTTTGAGAACTTAGGGGTTAATTTCGGAAAGTTAGAGGCTAAATAGATTGGAGATTCAACACGGGAAAGCCCGTAAACCTGATTCGTGCGAACGTCCGTCAGTCTGTCCCTACATCCTTCGTCCACATTTTTTGACGTGGCGTTGCGTCCGTCGTCTGTCCCATCTGTCCACATCTTCATCTTTAAAGTTATAGTCGAGTTTTTGTCTGAAAATTATTCCAGAGGGTTATTTTTTGTTGATTTTTTTTTTATTTTTCTTGGAATGGCGGCCTTTTTTTATGATTTTTGACGGGTCGGCGAACTTTTGGGGGGGGACTAAAATCAGGTCACTATCTGTTTTGAGCCATTTCCAAGTGAAAAAAAAACAGAAACATTTTGCCAATGACATTTTTTTGCCATTGAGAACCGGATATTTCATCCACTTTTTCTTTCATAGCGGGTGATGTGTGGAGTTATCTTCTAAAACACTTCAAGATACAGCTAAAATATTGGCACATTTAAATGGGAAAACATAGTCGGTTTCAGAGTTGACCTCGAAATTGACCTTTGACCTTCAATGACTTTGAAAGCTCAAAACATCTTTTTTTTCGTAAAAGATCACCCATAATTGGGCGATTATTTTCTCAAAAAAATGTTTAGACAGGGTTTTTCCCCTTATGTATCTTCGGGATGTGTATAAGTGTCATTGTCATCGAATTGCCCGTTTGTACGTGGTGCTTTTTTTGGAAAAGATTTTTTGACGAGTTAGCGAAAAAACTCTTTGTCCGAAATCGAGTCTGACACTATCTGTTTTTGAGCCATTTCCAGGCCATTGAATATTTTTGAACCAACACATGAAAGATATTTAATTTTTATAAAAAACCAAAGGAAAATATGTTTTCTTTTCCCCTCATCCTTCTCAGACCCCCAATTTCTTGTCGCCCGCACCTTACAAAGGCGCTTGATGCCTGATTTAACCAGAATGCTGGATATTACATAAGACCTGCCATGGGTTTGCCTACGGAGGCGTATTAGGGCCATTAGGGTCAAAAACAAACGGTCCGAACTACTTGAAAGTTATAGGGATGAAGCGGTATGGCATTGGCTCGGTCTTACTCAATTTTTGTCAAGATCGAATGAAAGTGGTTTGCCATGGCCACCGAAAAAGTGAAAGTAACACTATAGGCTATAACTCTGGTTCTAATCAATGAAAAATTTTCAGAATATTTTGTGTGTTTTTTTTTGCTAATTCCCGGTCGTATGGTGTACGACCGATGGTCTTAAGACCATCGCCCAAGGTCGAAAATTTGGGGGTTATGATTTTACGACATTTGAGTGTTCTGGGATTCAAGACCATATTGTGAGACCAGTTGTCAATCTTATTAGACCGTTTTCGTTCAGGGGATGTGTCTTGATGATAGAAACATTACGGTGACATTTTACAGCTCAAAATTGAACGACAAGGTCAAGGTCACAGAAGAGGTCAAAACGGAAAAGTTACAAGAACTCTGTCTATGTTCATGATTTTTTCCCTATTAATTTTGTATTTTTTATTGTCAATTGTCCATTATTTGCTATATGACCAGTGGTCGTATGTTCAAAATTCCCTATTACCGCCCGAGGTTGAGAACGTAAGGATCATCATCTGAAATCAACGATTAGTAATATTTCAACACGTATTAAAATATTGTTGTGACGTCACACCATTGTCTGAACAGTGGATTCGTCCGCACGAATCCACCGTTTGCCCCATACGAATTCATTGGTTCGCTGATGCATGTAATGTCATGTATGTATGTCAATTTCCGTGTACATCAGAAAAACAATTTTCGTCAGATTTACGACTTTGTTCATAATCAGTAATCGCAAGATCATCTAATGTTGAATTTCCAACATCGTTCAGTATGTTTGCAGCATTAAATGACACCATAGTATCCACGGTTTCATTTAAAAATGTGTCCAAATTATCTGCGATGTTGACATTTAATGTCAATCAGTCGATGTCCAGTAACAGAAATGCGAGAATGTATGTGTTATAGGTCACTGTTTCGCTGTGTTTTGAGTACAATATATTAAAACTCACCATCATCCAATGGAGATGTCCATTGAAACACGTTCCACGTATCACCCTGCTCCTTAATACAACTCATCCACTAAATGAATGCATTTAACCCGTGTGCTACCTTTTTAATCCTTATTGAATATATAGAGGAAAGCGCGAGATATAGTACTTGGGCCAAAAATCATGTTGAGTTGAGCAATCTAAATTCACTCGGTTGCCGGTTATTTACGAACACATCTTTGTCATGCTTGACTTGCAATAGATTCGTAGGCACGAATTCACTGTTTCTCGTGCTTTATCCATGACATAATTGACAAACCACTGAGGATATTCAGTAGAACATTGAACATAGAGTACGCAGTATAGATCTGAGAGAGCTTGCGAAATTTGGAAGGTCAGTGTCGAGAAAAAAGAAAAATCGCAAGAACTTTTCTTTTATTATTGATTATTTCTCCCATGGTTTTTGTATTTTCCTATGGCCAATTCCCGACCATTTGATTCATGACCAATTATCGTACCAAGAAAATTCCCAATTATCGCCCAGATTGAAAATGTGAAGGTCGTCAACTTTATTTTAGTGACTAAATCTGAAGGGGCAAGGGTCTGCAATCTCTGATTGTCTCGTTTAAATTCAATCTGTCGACTTATTATCTCGATAAATCGAGTTAGTTACCTCGATGAATCGACTCATTATCTCGATAAATTTTTATATTAAATCGATAAATCGAGTTACTCTCTCGATAAATCGATTTAGTTATCTCGATAACTCGAATTAGTTATCTTGATAAATCCAGTTGGTTATCTCGATAAATCGAGTTAGTTATCTCGACAAATCGCCTTATGTCTTGGGCATTTAAAGTACGAGTAAATGGAAATATGTTAGGAGCCACATTTTTCATATTGAAAACTATATTGAGTCGGCTTATATGATCGACCATCATAACAATAAATATTCAATAATAAAGACCAAAATGCCGAATTAAATACTATAATGAAGTTACTGTATCACTACCTCAAAGATGCAACACGCATCAATGAAATTGGTATAATCTGTTTTTTTGTCAACATTATTTACCTATTGAACACGGAATGAGGTACATTCGTGACATCATCTGGATAGTTTGGTCTGTATTAGTTTAGTTATTAAGGTAATCATATTCACTAATAGGTTTCAATATGGGTAATCAGTACATTTTTTGTCTTATTGTTGCCAAGGTAACCAATGAAATGATATGGCTCGCCTATATTGTGGTCGAATCATATTCATTTTACTTGTACTTAAATGAGTCATAAGTCGATTTATCAGATAATCATCTCGATTTATCGGGATTGAATTAAAAAAAAAACTCACAAGGCCCTAATACGCTTCCGTAGTTTGCCACCCCGCAATGGGTGGAGACCCATGACAAAATTCACAAACGAATAAATAACGCTGGAAGGTGATGAAACAAAACCAAGTGTGCTGATTTCTTTGTTGATTGTGATAGCAATGTATGATAGTGAATTTTTTACTATCACAGTAGTAATAGTCTGACGAAAAACAGCCAATTTTGGACTGTAACTGTCGTTTTCTCAAAATTTGTTCAGTTACTTTTTTCGTTTTGATGCATAAGACTATTTTAATTTTTTGATGGGTAGACAAAAAAAATCGCCCCAAATCCAATCACTATTCGTTTTGAGTTGTTTCAAACAAAAAATATTTTATTTCACCATTGAATTTTTTTTTTGACTTTTGGTTGAAAAAAAAAAATTCAACCAATTTTTCCTTCATAATGGGAGTGGAGTGAACCTTTACAACACTTCAAGATAGAACTGAAATATTGGCACATTCAAATGGGAAGTCATGTATGACGAACTTACAGGTGACCTTGAATTTGACTTTCAATGACTTTGAAAGGTCAAAACGGCAATTTTGGGGGAAAGTTGTGGTTTAACAGTAAACATTCCTCCGGCAGCCTGTCTTAGCCAGTGGGCTATTTTTTTCCCCAATCGTTTTTTCCCCTCATTTTTTCGATATTTCGGAACTGGTGCATCACAGAACGAAGCAGATGTTATTTGCGGACTCACCCCGAGACAAGCATGTCTTCGGGGAATTAGGGATGGAATCTGACCTCAAGTTGAATTTTTCGCTAAATCGGCACTTTTTTTTCAATATCTCTAAAACATTACGTCATAAATCAAAACTGATGCTATTTCCGGGCTAATGTCCCCAGATAAAGATGTCTTATGGGTTATAGGGATGAGCATTGACTTTGACTTGATTATTTTTTGCTGACTTTTTTTTAATTTAAAAAAACAACGGACATTATTCGTCACCCTGGACATACATCTATAAGTGGTATAAAACTATACTTACATTCGACTAATTCTAATTCTAATTGTCTGCTGAGTGAACATTTTTTAGGGGTAAATTTGAAATAGATCTCAATATATTTCGTAGATTCAGATTTGTTGTGAGTTATGCTTTAGAACTCCAGATGTATATGCTATTTGTGTAAAAAATTATTGTCACAGTTGTGAAAATAAAGTCATTCATTCATTCATGCATCAAAATGCCCCAAACGCATCTTTAGGCCTTGTCGCCTGATAATTAAAAAAGGAATGAATGAATCAAATAATTTATCTATTATCTATTATAATTTATTATTTATCTATTAAAATAATCCGACCGTTTATTCAGTATTAAGAAAATTATAAAAATCCTGGATTTTAATTGAGGAGCAGGTATGCATGCAGGGCCTGTATTACGGGAGAGGGTCTTAGCAAAATTGGCGTGGGGTCTGTGGCCCGCCCAGGGTCCCAAAAACTGAAGAAGTGTAGATGTTATCTTGTTGATTATGAACGTGTCAAGGGCACATAAAATAGTTTCCAAATCCAACGATTTTTGTGATAAGGCTATGAGAGGTTACCGGACAATTTCCGTTTCAAGCATCACTGGTGTATGACCTTCAGATACATCAGTCAATGCCCACTGTGATGACCAGATTATGACCACCACTCGAGAGCGACTTCAGGCTCACCAAAAGATCCACCATACACTACACGTATATGGCTTCCCATGTGCTCACAATTCAAACCTAGTTCTAACTACATACGCTTGGAAGCAAGCTCTGCATAACAAACCGCTGATCGTACAGGAAGTTTGATAATCTTGAAGTCCACCTCAGACGACTTCGAGTGGTAAATCTGAAGGTCATGTCTATCTCGAATTGTGCAGATTGACCTCTCTATATGAAACGACTGCAGATAAATCTTGAAGTTGACCTCATATGACTCCGAGTGGTGAATACTCTGACAATTTCTAATCTGAAATGTGTAGATTGGACTATGCATACAAAATGGTCGTAGATGAAGGTTGACTATGGTATGTTGAGCATATAGAAAAAAATGTGTGTTTTGGCGACATTGAAGTTAATCTCAGATTACCTTGAATGGTAAATCATAGGTAACATCTGACCTGAAATGTGAACTCTGCCTAGAAGCAGCTGTAAGTAGAGCTTAGGTTTGTATCATAAGCATATAGAAAGACATATATATGACATATCTATTGGTGAACTTGACCTACATGTATATGAAATATGTTTTGGTGAACTTGTTTAGAGTGGTAATTGTTGGGGTAGATCCAACGTTGGAAGTGAAAGATGAAAACTGGCCGCTGCAGACAAATTGCTTGTGGACCGAGCTTAGTTTTGTGTTATGAGCATAAAAGCAGTCACGTAAGGTGGTTCTATTGGTGACCTCGAACCTTGAAGTGAATTTGATTGGTAAGGGTAGAACATTTATTGGATGGAGTTTTTTTTGTCTAATATTGTTCATTTCTCTGGTGAACTTTCTTAGCCATTGAGTTTTTTATCGATATCTCTAAAAGAAATACCGAAAAAAAATACTAGCTTAGATTATCAGTCTTTCAAGGGTCTGAACAAAACGCTGATTATTTTCAGATCCTGTAGAGGAATTCCTTGGGGAATATTCACCCCAAGGTCCACCCGGACCTATCGGCGCTACCGGTCAGCAAGGCATCAAGGGGGATAATGGTGCCACGGGACCAGCTGGATCGCCAGGCATTGGACGTCCTGGACAGAAGGGAGAGAAAGGCCAAGGAGGATCGACTGGACGTGAGAACATTTTTTCTTCAGTTTTTGTCATTTCTTTTTTGCTGTTGTGCCTTGGCCTTCCTGCAACGGTATTATTGATCTCCAGATCACAATGAACTTGAGCAACTGAACACAAGATTACACACATCTAAAGTGAAACATGCTCAGGGATACCAATGCTTGATTAGAGCTTAGGTTTGGATCTGCGGAACTGAGATGTCTGGATGAGTGTATCAAGGACTGAGTTATATACTAGTGTGTCCGCAAATCAGCATAATATCTTCTATATACTGATATGTTCATGCATATTTATTCAAAACCACGAAGGTCGGACATCACAGACACCCGGCTGGCTAGACGTGAGATCATGTCAAAACCCTGTGGGTCCGACATCACAGATACGATACTGCCCTAGATATCCATGCAGTATTGTTTCGATGAGATACTCAAAGGTCGTAGATGCATTATTCCTTCCTTTGAACTGGCACAGCGGGTTGCAAAATTGGTCTTTGGCCGGTCTTCTGACTCCACTTCAAAGTACTGCAGTCCAGAGTATCCTGGATTTTAGGCAATGGCTATGGATCTTTTTGCATTACATCATTGAGAAGCCGTTTTTTGAGGCAGAACTAATGTATGAATGTCATGTGGCCCAGGTGTCCGTCCGGAGACATGAAGCAGTCTTGGTATCAGTGGATGTGTTCAAAGCACACTCTTTTCTTTTATCAGCTAGACCTGATCTCGGAGGTGCAGGGAATGCATGTTAGTAATATATTGCGTCGGCTGGCTCAACATTGGCTGCTTGATCTGGTATCGCTCTGAATCTACTGTCGATTGGGGTCGCATTTGTGACTGCATCACTTTAAGTCAGGGTCGATGCTGTCAGTGCAGGGTCCACGACTGCTACCCGGGTGCATTTCCGCCAGAGGTCAGTGTAATCTGGCCCATTACCAAGTCGGTCATGATGGAGAAGTCCCCAAGTGTTTCCCAAGTGTCATTTGTACCTTCCTACGTTTCACACGGGAGATTGGGAACAGTTCTATCATCGTCCTCTTCATTATAAGGTGGTATCATAATGGCACACCGTCTTCGAATTGGACAGGCGATGACCTTCATTCCTAGAGTGATAATGTCTGGAATGTGTGCTATGAAGAAGGTGACTCATATCCTCTCGAGCCATCTCGAATTGGTACGTCGATCTCTCCTGTGACTAATGAAGTTTTGCCGTTGACGTTGTTGATGTAGATGCAAAAGGACGTGTCACAACAAATACCAACACATCAGTGACAGTTGGGCACGGATTATCATGATGGCCGGTACTCGTTTCCTATCAATCATGATCGGTGGTTGCCAACAGGAATGGTTTATAAGGCTGATTCCACAATATGCCCTGGTAACACATTGCCATTGAGCCCGTCATTGGGTATGTAATTGCTGCTGTTGGGTGTTGTATCGCCAAATACAAGATCACTTCTCAAAAAGAGGGAAATCGAAGTGGCCCAGAATTCGGTTGTCTCGTTGTTCTCAGTGACGTTTTCGCGGGTTTCATGCGCCTGTTCTTGTGGTGCTGAAGTCGTGCATGGGGCAGCTGTTCGTGCATGGTGCCGATGTTGAGACGGCTGTTTCTAATGTCGGAACGGGGTTCGTGTCTGTATTGCGCTTAGGCATGGAGCTTATTCCATTTTCATTAATGGTGTCTTTCATGGGAGACCCCTGCTCCCTGGTACCTTCATCTTCCGGTTTGATGGCGGGAGATACAATCTAATCGTTTAATTTATAGACAGTTAAAAATGTGAAATTATTTTTTGAGTGAGATTTACATCAAATGGTATGACTACAATCAGTTTTCTGAGAAATTTTGCTTAATTGAACAAGCAGTTCACGCGTAAATACAAGAATTGTGTCCATCACACGGAGCTGTAAACAAAGCATGATTTGTCAAGATGGACTGCCAATTCCATGCACACCACAGTATATCACTGATTATTTGTTTATATACTAAATAGCATAAAATGTGTGTTAAATCGGATGTTATGCTTACACTGACATGCACATATTTTAATCACAGACAGTGTAGTGTCCAAGGGGACAATGATTTTCCCACTGGGCTTCAACCAATAGACTAGCTGTGTTGTATTGATTCATAGCACACAACTTATCAATCAGGGAAAACGGTGAACCATATTTATTTACTTTCGAACTCGTCGATCTAAACAAAACATGGCTTAATAGTATATCAGAGATGAACTTGCTCTGAATTCTGTTGTTGTTGCAGCATTTTTTTTTACTCTAGTTGATATTTCGGGAACCTGCGTCCTCGAGCAAAAATGAATGTTATTTATGGATTCGTCACTCTAAAGAAAATTGGCTTAGGAATATTTTGGGTGAACTTCGACCACATGTGACATATGTTTTATTGATGATTCGTCATTTCCGTTAATATCTTGGATATAGTGCAATTTAGAGTGAATGGACATTATTGTCAGACTTGTCATCTTGAGCAAACATGTCTTAAGGTAATACGAATGCACTCAAGCCGTGGCCCAAAAATTTTCTGCTGAGTCTTCAGTTTTGACATACCTTCTTGTCGGTCTAATTGTTTTGCTGAGTCAGCTTGTGATGAATTATGCTTCGTTCAACAAAATGCACCCGAAGCATCTTTATGCCTTGACGTCTAATCTATTAAAATAAGCAAGACTGGATATTGAACAGAAAAAATAAATGAAATTTTTTTTTTTACCAATTAGGTTGATATAAAATTTACTAAAATTGCCTTCACTTTATTTCTGGATCTTTTGTCGATATCCAGTTTGTCCTGAAGTGATCTTGAGCCAATCTTCTCATCTTCATGACCATCCGTCATGACCAGCTAACTTGTTAACCCGTTTCACATCCATTAATCCATTTATTTAGGTCTTAGAAATGGGTAAAAATACGACTTTGGATCTCCAGGTCTGTCAGGTCAGCGAGGTGGTCAACAAGATGGTCAACGAGGTGGTCAGCAAGGTCAGCGAGGCATGAAAGGGGATACCGGTGCTGTAGGGCCAGTTAGTCCACCAGGAGTTGGCCATCCCGGGCAGAGAGGGCAGAAAGGACAAAAAGGGGCGACTATTCGTAAGTCTTACACTTGACCATGTTGACAGAAAACATTGCATTTGAACTGATTCTCAGAGACAGCATATCCCAAGATATTTGAAATATTTAGTGTTGAAAAACAAAACAAAATTTCACCATAATCATAAGAGATGATGCTTGAAGAGCAACATAATTAGTTCTTCATATTACATGTCTCAGGTTAGACCAAGAACTTCGGAAAACAACTGGGCAACTGATTGTATGAATCAAAAGTAATCATAATATATCACCACTGCTGTGAGGGAAGGGAATAAGTCCGTCAACTCAGTAACTACATGTATCATGTATCAACCCAGTAAGAAAAATACTTAGTACCATGAACTCGGTAGCCTTTTGGTTTGTGATTGGGTACTTATGTACTTGTCATAAATATATTTCACGTCGTGTGTTTAAGATTTCTAAATTGCTTCAATAACTCCATCTGGTGTACACTGTAAATCAACTATAATGATATACTGTCTGCCTCTGATTACGCCAGTGTGGCCTCAGATATAAAGGTTTGGTCCGACTTTGTTTATTCCGAAAATTTTTGATGATATTTTTTTGTTGTTGGCATCATCAAAATCTGGTTATCAGCAGGTAACAGGTTGATACATACAACTTTACCATTACTGGGTAGAGAAAAACTGAGATTTATTTCAAGTCTTGGATCTCCAGGTCCGCCAGCACCTATAGGCCCTACGGATTTAACTGGATCACCAGGCGCTAGTCCCGGGCAAACAGGACAGAAAGGGTCGACTTCCGGTGAGTATTGCATGTGACAAAAATATTGCCTTTTCTGACAAATTTTCAGAGCCAGCGAGTACCAGCATACCTGTAATATTTTGTTTTGAAACAGAATATTAATATATTATCAAAACATAGATGAGGCCTGAGAAAATGAGGCCTACAGAAAATGTCTCAGGTCACACCAATAACTTGGGAAGACAGCTGGAAAACCGGTCAAGGGGCTTAGACTCCATACACAAAATTCATACGACAATTGTACTTCGACTATTGCTGGGAAATGGAGGAACAATACTTTTCCATACCGGGTAGGGGCAACGTAGACTTTACAATCACTGGGTAAGGGTAAGTAAGATTTTTCTCGAGTCTTGAAATTAAGACTAAATTTTTCTTTGGACATCCAGGTACGCCCGCACATATAGGCGCCACTGCTCCAACTGGATCAACAGGCATTGGTCGTCCCGGACAAAGAGGACAAAAAGGGGCGCGTGCTCGTAAGTCTTGCATTTGACAGAAAATATTAGATTTCAAATCAATTGTTAGAGCGAGCGAGTATCAGCATAACCCGAAGTATTTGGAATATTTTCCATTGAAATAAAAAGAAAAACATACTTCACTTCATTGTATTACGTGTCCCAGGTTACACCATGGACTTTAGAAGACAACATGAAAACTGTTGTAGACTCCATATAAAATTCGTGTGAAACGAAATTAATGTAATTCTAAGATCTCATCACTGTAAAGGAAAAAGAACTTTACCATTAGTGGGTAGGAGGAGATTAAATTACTGGGTAGGGGAAAATAAAATGTCACTTAAGTCTCAGGGAGTAAGACTAAGTTAGACTTTGAATCTCCAGTTCCGCCTGCACCTATAGGGCCTACGACTTCAACTTCAGGCATTGGCCGTCTTGGGCATAAAGGACAAAACGGGGTGACTGCTGGTAAGTTTCCAATGAACAGAAAATATTGACAGGAAATATTGCATTTTAAAGCAATTCTAGAGCCAACGAGAATCAGCATACACCGAGATGTTTGGAACATTTCTTGTTGAGACAAAATCACTGGCGGATTTAGAGGGGGGTGCACCCGGCGCGCACCCCTCCCCCCCTATTGGGCCGTGAAAAAAGAGAAAAAAAAAGAAAAACAGAAAAAAGAGAGAGCAAGAAGCTATAGGAAATGTGTGTATGCACCTACATGTAACGAAATATGAGTGTAAATATGAGTGTTCCTGCGAGGGCAGGAAAGGGGGGGGGGGGGGGTAGAGCCCCACTAAATGCCACAACATAACCAAATGCCACAACATAATAAAGTCGTGGCAAAGTAGAACCCTCACAATTATTGGGAAGATCCTAGTGACAAAAACATTTTTGTCATCTCAGTTTACATATGCTTTGCAGGCTTTAGTATTCCCACATGAAGTTCTAAATCAAATAAACTCTCTGTTTTACAAATTTATATGGTCACGCCCAGGAAATACTGGCGTCACCGAGAAAGTAAAGAGAGTTGTGATGACACAGGAATATTCTGATGGGGGTTTAAAAATGTGAAATATGCATGATATTCAGCTACAATTGTTAGTAAACTGGATACCAAAGTTGGAAATCTCACGTGATGCTAGCTGCAAGATTCTGGCTAATCACTATTTAAATGGAACAACATTAGGGAAGTCAATTTTCCATTGTTCAGTAAGAAAAGAAATAATAAGGGGGGGGGGGGGGGTGAAACAGTTACCACACTTCTATAAAAGTCTGGTGATAAACTGGTCAGATTTGAAATATGAGGTAGAAGATAAAACTGATACCTCAGCTATTTTATGCAATAATCATTGTTTTCAATATAAAGGTAATGTTTTGTTCATCTCTCGATGGATCAGAAATGGTATACTTGAAATCAATGATATTGTGGAAAATATTGATTGTCTTATCCAAAAATTATACAAAAGGTTGGTGATAGCCCTCTCACTGCATTTGAATTTAATGTTGTGAAAAATGCAATAACACGAACATTATTAAACGACTTAAGTAATGTATGTCTACCTGAAAAGTTACATATTAGAGGCATTGCAATTTCTGAACTCCAAACATCGAAAATAAAGAAATATATCAGATTGATGAGATGTCGTGAGCCTAAGAAATATAATAATAAGTACTGGTTTAAAGTTGGAATCAATTTTAAAAGCAGCCAAATTTAGCGATATTGATTGTCACGCAAATTTGAAACTACATCTTGAGAGAGTCAGGAATATATAAGAAATAGGCACAGTTCGACAACAGATACTCAGAAAATTGCCGTTAATCGTGCATGAAAACAGTGGATAGAGAATGATCGGCCTGCCTACATTGCCGGTTGCCACAGTATCTACACAAACACCAATGACGTCACGAGACTGTGTGTAGAAATCGCTCGCAAGGCGGGCCGCTTTGAGGAAAAAAATGATTTGAATCTTGATTTGACAACTCAATTTAGGCACGCAATACACATTTTCAGACCCAAATTTGTACGATATCTCATTCTATAGACAAAGTAAATCTACCGCAGAATGAATAAATTTTGTCAATTCTAAAAGTGATTATAGCTTTAACAGATATGGTGAAATAGCCCTTTCCGATGATGTCTGGATGTCAGCTGTACTGTCATCACATAGAACAAGTACATTAATTGCAAAGCAATGGAAAATACTTCATCATATTTATCCAACCAATGCATTACTTTTCAAAATGAATATTAAACCTACAGACAGTTGTGAACTATGTGGGGAGTTTGATTCAATAGAACATTATTTTTTCACATGTGTCTACGTAAAACCATTATGGGAAAAGGTTCAACAGGACATTGCTGAATATCGAGAAAACATGATTTTAACAGAACAAGATGTGATACTGGGATGTCATGATATTGATAATCTTATGGATGTAAACCACCTAATACTGATTGCGAAATACACCATTGTTAAATATAAAATTACCAGTTTGAAGAGTTGTGGTCGGAACATTGTCAGTTTGTACGATTATGGAAAATGTCTGAGGGTTGCTCAGTAACCAATGGACTGTAAGGATTTTCTTCTGGCAACGGGGGAGGACCAGATCATGTAAAAGGGCACAGCAATTTTTATTAATAAATGAGGACCATGCAAAAAAAAAATATTTTCAACAAAAAAATCTGTGACTCAGAAATATGTTAAGGTGCATTACAACGTTACATACGCCTAACATTCGTTGGTCAATAATTATGCAATTGAGGGCCATTAATCATGAGTTCTTTAAGTTATATGACATAATATGTAAAGTGACAATGAGTAGTTCTGGGATAAATAAATTTAGATGCCAGCAATGTTTACATGCATGTGTGGAATGAAAAATACTCAATCAGAGCCAAAGAGAGCTCAGAATTAACCACAGAACATGAAAAAAGCTCTGGCTTCTGGGGCCCGCTGAAGGGCCCCAGACCCCACGCCGTGTAAGCTACCACCTATCCACCTCACTTCGCTCGGTCGCTTGACTCCTCTAACCAGCTTGCCACACCCCTCCTCCTCCAATAATAAATCTAGTCCGACACACTTGACTTCACACTGAAACTGTCTTTGATTATACACAGGGGATATTTTCATTTGTTTGTTTCAGACAGAGTTCTATATAACTCTGGATGTCGGCATAACTGAAGATAATTATATCTCATCTTTATTATTAAACGATCGACCATCACCACGTCTGATGCATACGAACCTTAGAACAGCCTTAGAATGGTAGGACTATTAGACCTTCCTTTCTTTGAAAATCTATCCTTCATTTACAACAGAACTAAGCAGACTTCTAAAGTAATATTCTACTTATTGATTTCACAAGGTACAGTTGTAAAATACACCTTAGAAACCATCTCAGAGACACTGAACCCCCAGACCGTATAAGGCTTTCGCTCGCTCACACTATTTCAAGATTACGTACATTTAAGAAGAGCACCCCCCCCCCCTATTAAAAAATCCTGGATCCGCCCCATAAAATTATAAATTAATATTTAAATTATAGTATTAGGAAAATGAAAAAAAATGATGTGAGCTCAGACGGGAGTCCTAGTTTTGCTGAGTAAAATGTTGTCTACTGCATGCCAATATCTCTATTGCTTAAAAAGTTATGACAACTTTATTGTCACATTTCAGCAGGTTATATCCGATGCTGGATTGAACACTAGATTTTTTGAGAAGCTATTTGATAAGCGAATGAGGTGACAGAAGGTTTTCAATTAGGCAAGTTTGAGTCTTAATATAATTGTCCTGTTCAATATTATTATAAATTTAAACTTCACACATCGATAGACATGGTCAATAATCAGTGTTGTTCAAGATATTACTGTTCCCATCGGGACTATACACCTGCTGGAAACCCTATTTACCATTGGTGTGTGGGTGCTAACTACTAGAACAGATTTGAACAGATTTGGGTTTGAACAGATTTGAGGTATTGTACATTTATTATATCAAATATGGAGAGCATTTAGAATTAGAATGTGCTTCGTTGAATAATTGCAATTACTAAAGACTTTGATATGCCAGTAAATCCAGCTAATTGAATAATGTTCCTTTCGAAGGAGTTGAGATAGTCACATGCTGTAAAAAAAACCTTTCAGATCAGCACTCTTGAAGGGAATGAAGGGAATATGGCATTACCAATACTGGGTATTGGGAAATAGGACTTTATCATCTTTTTAATAAGATGAAAAAATTACAAGTTAGGTGGGACTGGTCTTTTCCCATTACATGCATGGCTGGGGAAAACATTTTTTCTTTGGGAATTGTGATTGTAGGGGTCTATCCCAAAAGTTTTACATGTATATCAGGTTCCCTCTTGAGTGGTTGTTTCACTGGTGACAATAAGTCAATAAACCTCCACAAATATAATAAAATTTCCACAATCGCCCGTGCTTCTGGGTCAAAATTTCCTAGTATTGAAATGGGAAGAGTGACACTGTAGATTGTAGGCATATTCGCTGTAATGTTTCAATTTTCCATATGCTCTTAACTTGTGACATATGCCGTCAATGGAATGCATACTTGGGATATTTTTGGGGATAGTTACTTGTTTATCACTTTGGCATAGCTCAGGCTCGATTCGAGAAGAGGTCGATATACAACATCTACGAAAAACGTTTGTTAATTTCAGCTCCAACGATAGCCGCCAGACTGGCACAAGGCGATACATCAAGTGGTCGTCTTGAAGTCTGGGTCGATGGACAGTGGGGAACAGTCTGTGACGATTCGTTTGGTATCAAGGATGCATTGTAAGTAAACTGACCTACCTGGCGCTAGACTACTCAAATAAAACGTAAACTATTGAAATATGTCATTTTTGAGATATAACGTGCGATGCCTCAGGAATAAAGGCATGAAATACCTTTTACCAATCTATTACCTGTCGCACATTGACATTAAAATCACTTCTCAGAGGAACAATTAAAGTCTCTGACATTTTCGCATTCCTAAGATCCTCGTAAATGTTTTATGTACCACCCAAGATAAAGATATGGATAAAGTTGAGGATGGAGGTTATCAATAATGTCTCTAATTTGTTAGCTAGATTATATGACAAGCTGCACTAAAGAAATTACATGGACGATTTGATTGAAAAATACAATTTGAAAATCATCGAAATATTCGGCATATATATCATTTCCTGGATGTCCACAATTGATTCTCAAGTTGTAGTCGATAATAAACGAGATATTAGCCGATTTTTCCTGTCACTGTGAAAACTGGGTCAAAAGTCAAATTCAAGGTCGGGAGAAAATCCAGCATATATCATTTCCTATAGTTCGCACATGATTTCTAAGCTTCAAAGTCGATGTTCATCGTTTTGTATGTGTTTTATGAATTGTACACGTAGTAATAGCTATCTATATAGTTATGCTAAGCAGTGTCAAAAGGGGTCTACTTTAGCCTATGTAACATCAGTGTCACACACTTTGATATTGCATTGATTTGTTTCCACTCATAGTTCATCGGCGCTAAAAGTTATCCTGTTTTAACTAGGTACCTTTCATTCGCAAGTCAGGACACTTTTTCAGATTCAGATTGTTTCAAATTGTCATCTCAAAGAATAAAACAATGATGATCTTCGGCATTGCTACTTTCAGGCCCAGCATGAAATTTCAGGGTCCAAATATTTTGGCATTTTGCTGAATTTTTAGTTGCACAACCTGTTGATGCCAATCATGTGGCCAGAATACACTCAATTATATCTTCTGGTAAAAAATTTCACAGATTATTGAGAATCTAACGCAGGCTTTTTTGTAATATCGTGGAATACCTTTCAAGTGCGTATCATTCCTCCATCTCGTACTCAACAAGCAACATATTGAAAATATTCCACTGTTTGGTATCTTGTATAGATAACATTCGTGGAATGAATGACGTTATTCTTTCTTAACCTTTACTCTCGTCCACATTTATGTTTTGTGTGAATGCTTGGTATGAATGTTTGGAGTTCAATGAAAAAAAACCCTCACATTTATAACATTTATTCTAATACTTAGCGTGGCTTGTGTACAACTTGGATTTGCTGGAGGAAGTGTGTTGCCTGCGAGCTATGTCACAGACGGAACTCTGCCCATTCTGATGGATGATTTACGCTGTTCTGGTTCTGAGTCTACTCTCCAAGAGTGCTACTTCAATAGTGGTGATGACTGTTACCACAGTGAAGATGTCGGGGTGACATGTTCCTTAGGTCAGTATTGATTTGGTTTTAAATAATTGTCCTTTGATAAGTTGGTTGATATATGCAAATATTTTACTTCTTTAGTTTTCATTTGTTTTTATTTGATTTTTTTAGGATATTTTGAAGAATGCAACAATAATTGGATGCATTTACTTGATGTTAAATACAGATACGTAATGCTAATAATTGTTGTTATTATTGTAGTAATATAATTGTAATTTTTAATAATTAATAAGTGTTACGTTTTGAATAATTTATAAACAATTTTAATAAGTAGTTTTTCATGGTCAACATCCGCAAATCACATGCATAGCTAATATTAAATATGCATAATATTAGTATGTATACCTAATGGTGAATACACAATACTAAATGATAAATATGGCTGTATCGGTGGTAATAGATTGATACTTACATGTATGCATAATATTAAATATGCAAAACTAATATTAGATATGCATAAAAACCAGAAAATATGCAAATACATTGTTGAATAAGTGTATTCATACCTGATATTTAATTGCTGAGGAATTTATGAAGTTATGTTTTTTTTATAGTGAGGCGATGCCGTAAGGTGTATTTATATTTAATATTATTTGAATGTATTCAAAATTAGGTATATATATTGAAAATTAGCTAATAAGCTATAATGTTATGCTTATTCACCAATAAATCTGTTGTTAATGGATGTTTGAGATCCGGGGCCATGTTTAGGCCTTAACAAACACGAGCTCGCGATTCTGCCGTATTCCTTACGGGAATGAACTAATCAACATCGCGAATTCCCCAGTAGTACCTTGTTGTGAACACCACAAATACTAAGATATTCATTTTACGGAATACAGTGGATTTTCGAAACTAATAACAAGTAAGTAAGTAAGTAAGTAATTTATTTTCCAACTGAAATACATAGAGTACAGGGTGATATATATAACATGTATAAGAACAATAGTGTATTCAGTGGAGGTATGCACCGTAGACAAACATGTCTGTTCTACCATGTTATAATAATAAACAATACATACCCAACTTTCAACAGTGATAGATCGTGCACCCCAGAAAAATATTTATAACTAATATACCGTTATACACACACACATCCAGACATCCAAAAAATAATAATATATAAATAATAATAATAAAAATTGCCAGAGGACTAAGGAAGGTTATCGGAAATGATTCATTCATTAATATGCAAAATGTGTGCACGATATCCGAAAGATACTAACGCAAATTCTATAAAATCAATCCGACTGACATGGACGCAGGGTCACGCCAATCAGTCATCGTAGCCTAAAATCAGTAGCATATATATATATAAATATATTCACTTGAACATTTATAGATAGTCGTTGGTTTTATGTGATAGCGGCCGATAGCGGCCAATAGCGGCCAACATCAATTGCTGAATTAGCAAAAAAACCCATAATATACAATTTGCGTTCGTACATTGCCAGGACCTTGCAAATATTTTCGTAATTTACGATTGAATGTAGCCAAAGTTTTGCTTCTTTTGATGTCATTAGGAATTTTATACCATAAGTCAGGGGCTTTATGTAGATGTGTACGCAGAACAAATTGAGAGTTACGGCTAGAAATTGTGGATGATCTCGATTTCTCGTGCGGTACTCATGAAAACTGGCATTACATTCAAAAAATTTAGAGAGCGTTGCAGGCAAAAGGTTACGTGCATTTTTGTACATGAGTTTACCCAACTGGATATGGAATAAGTCCTGAATTCGGGGTATGTTAAGTTGTTTATAAAGAGGTTCCGTTGAACTGTTGTAGTCCGATAATGTTATGGCTCGGACTGCTTTGTTTTTGGGCTATTTGGAGTTTTTTTGTCAGAGTTTTAAACGTGGACCCCCACAGTAAAACATCATAATTTATATACGGATGTACTAATGTGTAGTAAATTGACTTCAAATATGGACTTAATAATGAGTGTTTTAATGAATTAATTGCAAAGAGACCACTAGCCATTTTTTTTCTACAATAATTTATGTGATTTCCCCATGTCAACTTATTGTCAATAATCATACCCCAAAAATTGGTTTCATCCACTGCACTAATGTCAACGTCACCTATCCTGATAGAGTGTTTCGAAGTTGGATTTTTAGTTTTGCTGAATATCATATAGTTTGTTTTATTTACATTTAACAACAATTTATTTGCTCGAAGCCAATCTGTTAAATTTTTTAAATCGAGGTTGATTTTCTCAACTGCTTCACTTAATTTTCCGGATGCGCAATATATCGTGGTGTCGTCAGCAAATAATATACATTTAGAATTGTTTAACGAGCTTGGTAAATCATTCGTATATAAAATGAATAGAAGAGGCCCTAATACTGATCCTTGCGGAACCCCGTAGATGACATCTTTAACTGAGGAAGATACTGACTTGAAAGAAACATACTGTTTTCTATTTGTTAAATAACTCCTAAACCAGTCTAAAGCCTTACCCCGTACCCCATAATAATATAGTTTATGTAATAATGTTTCGTGATTTATAGTGTCAAAAGCCTTTGAGAGGTCTAAAAAAAACAGTTACAACATGTTTTTTTTAACAATTGATACACCAATCGCAAGTATTTTGCTGTCAAAAATATTATGACCTGATAAATTACGTTTTTCAGTTGATATTCCAAGGTAAACAATAACTATTTACAATATCCTTTCTGAGCAGGTGCTAACAGGATATCTCCACCTACAACTCATTTTGAACTCAAGCTGGAGTAAAAATAAAATCAAATTTTTATCATTTAAGGAGGAGGATAACCTTGGTATTTCTGCAAATTTTTAACAAGTTTTGGAAAACGTGGTAACCGATCAGCATACCAATTGTGGTGAATGGTGTATCTTCATCTTTAGTGAATATACACTAGACGTCAAGCCCCGAAGATGCCTTCGAGGCATTTCTGTATGAAGAATAAGTTATAACCAGCTAACAACAATTTTTTATGTGAATCACCAAAAAATCTGTGGCAGCGAATCTGAAAATAATTTCCGTTTTGCTCTATGATGCATCGTTTCTAAGTTATCGGCAAATATGCAAAATACTGACTCAGGAAAAACTTCCAGTTCCAGGTCAAAATCCATCTCTCATACCCTCGAAACATGTCTGTCTAAAGTGATGAGCACCGTTCTCTACGACACACCCTTTCAATGATATAGACTAACACAAAAAATGCTGACTCAGCAAAAAAAAAAAAAAATCAAAGGCGCTGTACACTTCACCTCAGTCTATGATTAACCACAACTGCCACATTCCAGCGCTGCAATATAACATCCCATTGAATGACCAGTATCTATTTAAACCCGTGTGGAGATAGAGAATGAGTGTGAGTATCAATCTATTACCACGCACACCTTGCCCAAGGGTGTTTGCGAAATAACACAATGGCCCAGCTTGAGTCTCGAACCAATGTCTTTTGCATTACGAGACCAGCGTTTATCCACCGAGCTACCTGAGCTAATAATAATAATAAAACATTTAATAGAGCGCATTATAACGTAAAAACATTATCAATGCGCTTTACATGGTAAGAGAGTGAGATTAATAAAAACATGAGAAAGAAAAAAAATATGTGAGATTTAGATATACATGAACCTATGGTTATATACACATCATACACTGGTATGAATCAGATATGATACATTGGTAATTGCACACAGATGACTAGGTGAAGACGTAGACTAGATCTAACAGAAATAATATTGATTAAAAAGATGCGATTTAAGACCACGTTTGAACGAGTTCAGAAAGGCAGACTGTCGGACTGTTAGAGGAAGATCATTCCACACACTAGGGGCACAGTTTTTGAAGGCAGCTATTCCATAAGTTTTTGTCCTGTAGGTAGGTGTTGAAGCGAGAAGGTGTTGGTCAGCAGATCGCAAGGTTCGACCAGGCACATATGGGACCAAGAGTTCCGAAAGGTAGACCGGACCTAGGTTGTTCAGTGCCTTATATGCCAGGACTGCTACTTTAAACACTATGCGTTGTTCAACGGGGAGCCAGTGCAGAGAAGCCATTATTGGGCTTATATGACTTCTCCGGTTGGCAAGAGTCACAAGTCGAGCTGCGGAATTTTGGACTCGCTGTAGACGTGACAGTTCGTGCTTTGTCACTCCGAAGTACAGACTATTACAGTAGTCGATGCGACTGGTTACAAAGGCGTGAACCAGTCGTTCAGTGGATTTGATGTCGAAATACTTTCGAATTTTGCTTATTCGGCGCAGACGCATTGTTGCAGATGATACGGCTGCGCTGATCTGACGAGACATGGTGCACTTAGCATCCAGATCAACACCCAGGTTCTTGACCGTGCTGGACGCAAGAACGGGCTGATCACCAATTACTATGCTCGTATGTGACATTGGAATCTGGAATTTTGATGTAAAGTACATCAGTTCCGTTTTGGAGTCATTAAGCTTAAGTTTGTTGTTTTGCATCCATTGTCTGATATCACAGATACAGGTCTCGACCTGGTTGACAGCAGAATGGACGTTGTTGAGAGACAAGTAGACTGGAGTGTCGTCTGCGTAAATCATGTAGTCTAGGCCGTGGTCCTTGATGATACGACCAAGAGGTAACGTATACATCGTGAACAATATAGGTCCGACAACGGAGCCCTGAGGTACCCCAAATCTCAAAAGGCTGGGTCTAGACATTTCACCGTTTATGATCACTGGCTGAGTCCGATCGGATATATAGGAGTTTATCCAATCATAAGCCATCCAAATGATACCAACTGACTTAGTGAGACGATGGAGCAACACATTATGGCCAATCGTGTCGAAAGCAGCACTTAAGTGTAGAATCAGGAGGACCACCACCTTACCAGAGTCAATTGATTGAAGGAGATCATTTTTGATTCGGAGCAATGCTGTCTCGGTTGAATGACAACGACGATATGCACTCTGTATGGGATCCATGAGGGAGTTGTTGGTCAGGTACGCTTGTAGCTAATTGACCACGATACCAGGGAACAAGATTTAGCAGATGTGTCAGTGATGAGCTTGGCAACTGTTGTTTGTGTTACTGTATCAAAGCAATGTAATTGGGATCCAGGCTCTCTGACAGAGTCAGAGCGATAATCCATGGAACACTTGTCTAGTTCAGATCTGATGGTTTGAATTTTATCTTCAAAGTCGTCAACGAATGACTGTGCCGTCTCCTTCGAACTCACATGGGATGGCAGAATTGCCTCAGAAGGACCGGTCATGAGTTTGTTGACAATTTTGAACATGTTTTTGTCATCACTCTCTTTGATTTCAGTGCAGTGGTAAGATATCTTCTGAGCTACTCCACTCACAGAGTTCATTTCTGATACCCTAAAGCATGTTCGTCCAGAACGACGAGTCCAAACAGAATGTCCGTTTCGCTCAATGATGCATCTATTTCGAGAATAGACGGAAATAAAAAATGATCAGCAAATCACATTTTAGATCCAGGTCAAAGTTCATACCCATTTCACTCTATGACGCAATGTTTTCGAGACATGAAGGAAACCTTAAGGAAGGAATCAGCAAAAAATGGAGCTCAGGGTCAGAGGTCGTTCAACGGATTGATCTCAATCAGTTCCTCCCTGGTGGTATATGAACCTCCATGCAAAGTTTTGCTGCCATTACCCGAACACTGTTTGAGGTGTCATCCGGAAACCAAGACCAAACATTCACCTCGATTTCGCCCTAGAGGATCTCACTGACCCCGGAGCTGGCTGAAAAAAACCAGTAGGGTTTTTCCACATATTATCTCCGACCATGGCAAAACAAACTAAAGTTATCATCCGAAAACCAAAACGGCGGAAGAAAAAGACAAAGGAACATTTTGTTATAATCATACAGGAATTTCTGCCCAAATGCGTAACTAGACACATGGTTTCACTACCTCAATGTTTACTATGGAAGATATTGATTGATATCCATATCCAATTTCTTTATAATACATCATGCAACATCCCGTTGTTCATATATGTATATAAAACATTAGCGGCTCAAACTAATACATGAGAATAGTGGTATACCAAGTCACAGTCTACAAAGTCACAATCATGTTTAACCCATATCTGGAGAGCTATATGACATTTATCCTGTGGCGCATGAAGTATCGAACTTCCAGTTCTGGCCTTGTGAACCTCACGCCCTTCCATGGCGTGTTCTGGACTGTTTCGTGCTCTGGCATTTGTGCAGGTGGCTCTAGCTGTCTTCTGAACGGTCTGATGTGTCGCCTGTTCTGGACCACTGTTGTACAAGTGCTTTGTTTTCAGCATATGGCTTTAACCTGTAGTCCCTAGCTTCCAGTATTCTCGCAGGTTGCCATTGTCTCTTGTCTTTGAACATGATTCGAGTTTCTTTTTTCAGACTTTTTAGTGTCCTTGTGTTGTTGGATGGATTTTATGAAACGTAGTAGCTCTGCTTTCTTTGTTGGCTGCACTGCGTTTTACAGGTCACATAATGTCTCTGGACTTGGACTGATCTCTTGTGCACTGAACACGTTTCTAATGAAACTAACTTTGGTTACTGAGATCTGGAATCCCTTGGTGTTGAACCTGTATTTTGAGCTGTTCTCATTAGTGCGTGGAGGTTGTGTCATGTTCTTCCATCTTCCTCCGCAAAGCTGCGATGTCATCAGCTTTTGCGATGACAACTTCATATTTGTCCAAGATTGTGGCCATTCATTGCTCAAAGATGTCTTGTGATACTGATAGTTCAAAAGGAAGTCTGTTGAAGCAGAAACATCGAATAATTGGCTTTCCTAATCTGAATGTATGAACCAGTAGCCCTTCTTCACATCTAACTTGCTGAAAACAGTTGCTCCCATTAGTTTGAGCTTCAGTTTTTCTGAGTTGCAGCTGCACTTTTGCTGCGGGTATCGTCTCAGTGTTGTGTTTAGTTTCGCTGGATCTGTCCAAATTCGAAGTGTCCCATCAAGTCTTGTGACAAATGCAAGGCTAATACACCCCTTGGTGTGTTCTATTACTCTCTGGTTACATCTAGATCCTCCACCTTGAGTACTTCTTCAAACTAGCTTATCAGATTGTCTCAAAGACTGTTCTTTTGAGTCACCAATGCTGTTGATGTGCTCTGTTTCGTTGATGTTGCAGTTTGGCTGGATGATTTCCAGTGCATCATCAGTTCCTGAACCCATAAATGGTGGGTCGGTATGCTCACTACATGTAAATGGACTTCACATTCATGATCAATGTGACAGGATGTGATCAAGGTTTCTTTAGAAAAAAAATGATTGTGGTGCTGTTGCATGCTGATAGCAAAATGTTTGGAAATGGTGGCAGGAATGTCAATCCTGCTGCTGAATCTATCCAGTGAGGAAAGATCTGTTTGAATGTTTCCAGTGGTAAAAAAGGCACTATACAGTTGGGAGCATTGGAAATCACGGATATTGCGATGTACAAGGCGAGGCATCATCTTGTTCGTTTCAACTCCACTGTCGACCTTTGTTTTCCTCGATGTGATTGTCAGGAAATATCTGCAGTTTGACGAAGGCTTTTGATCGGTGCAGATGGTTTTCACCTTGTTTGGATGCTGTGATTTTGTTCACCTGTATGCTGACATACATGTGTATTACTGGCGCTGTTGCCTCGTCTTGTGGATCGTGATCTTTCGGATTTTCAAAGCTTGCAACTGTAGAATATTTCCAGGTCTATCTCGGCCCTCAAACTGTAGACATACAGAGACAGACCTACACAAATCTTGCAGAGCCTTTTCTGAAACCCATTCAATAATTTTAAACATCATTTTGCATACCAGTCCCGAATTAAACCCCCTACCAACCACGTTGCCAGGGGCCGTAAGTAGAGTATGGTCGCCATGGTGACAAGAAACATCTTATGGGTGTGGTATATTTTCTATTATCATGTTTCTATCCGTGTTATTTAGCGATACTCTGCACGGGTCATTAAAAAAAAGGCTCTTAAAGTATTTACTTAAAGCACCTTACTCGTGTGACGTCATGAATACTCATTATGATAGCTAATAAGCCTCATAATTCCAGTACAAAATTTTAAAAATATTGGA
The DNA here is from genome assembly GCA_949152475.1 of Terebella lapidaria. Lineage (NCBI taxonomy): Eukaryota > Metazoa > Annelida > Polychaeta > Terebellida > Terebellidae > Terebella > Terebella lapidaria. The sequence continues at coordinate 30,116,355 of OX424567.1, forward strand.
ACAAAATTGCTAATATCTCGAGATCGGTTGAAGATATTAAGGTTCTGTAAAAACCAGCACGTTAGTTTTTGCATTTTCTATCACATAAAACATGATAAATTGAAATTCATTTTGACTTGAGTTAGACTTTAACCAATATGATAAAATGTTATACTCAGTTGACATCAAAATAATGAAGTTTTAGTCACCTGAAACGAGGACCAATATCATGATTGATAGTCCAATAAACTCTTGTGTTCACTTTAACCACATATCCGCCTCCAGCAATAACTGTCAGACTGGCAGCAGGGGGTCGTCTTGAAGTCTGGGTATACGGACGTTGGGGTACAGTGTGTGAGGACGATTTCGACCATGATGATGCACTGTGAGCAAAATGATATGGCTAGTACCATCTAAAGCCAAATCATTCTATTTGACTGAGAATTACGTATCGGCATGCAGTAATGTGTATAGATATTTTATAGGAGTTTTGAGGCAAAAAGTGTCCTAAAATACAAAATGAGACATTTCCTAGAGGTTTCCAGCCACAAACGATCATCATGTTCAGACTTTACACAAAAACGAAAAAGCGTTTAAGTATGTTCGGAAGGTACTACTAGTATTAGATTTGAAAATATGATGTGAATGCATATTAAGGCACTTAATGATCTGAGCAGAATGATATTAACAATATGTCAGTTGTGAGTTGCTATGCTTGAGAACGAGGTCAACACAACTGCAGCTTTGAGTTCTTTAAATACCTCATGAATTCGCGTCCCAAAATTATAATAAAATATAATCTTCCAATCATCAGTGGTATTCCCATGATTCACTACAACAAGGCTATCAATTCAGAGGTTTAGATATTCATATATTTCTCGATGAAAAACGTTCTACTTCAAAGAACGTATCGATCAACTTCCTATCCATTTCCAGGGTGGCCTGTAGACAACTTGGTTTTCCTCAAGGAATCGTGTTGCCCGCAACCTCTGTCACAGACGGAACTCTGCCCATTCTGATGGATGATTTACGCTGTTCTGGCTCGGAGGAAACCCTCCAAGAGTGCTCTTACACTGAAAACCACAATTGCTTCCATGCTAAAGATGTCGGTGTGAGGTGTAACCACTCAGGTAAGCAGTTATCTAAAACAAATTCGCAGAATGTTGCCAAGTTTAATTGGTGACAATATGCATGTCGGGGAGTTCTGAAATGTCAAACAAATTTCAACTACTTATGTCTGAATCATTATCACATGTTTTTTCTGTGTTAGGTCAGTACCATCAGATATTTTTGTTAAATGCCAAGGTGAAGGCAGGAACTACTATATGAAAAAGGTATATCACAATACAAACATGTCTATTGGCAGCTATTCATACATTACACAGTATATACCTTAAAAGATGGTATTTATAGAATAAGGTGTTTTGTTTCGCTGTTAGTACGCGTATCATTTTACACCAAGAACTTCGAAAGACAACTGGAAAACTGTTTCATAGTTTGTATGAAAGTTGTATAAAACATATGTAATCGTAGGACTTCACCACTGTTGGGAAGAAGGGAACAATACTTGTTAGAGTGGGGGTGAAAATGTACGTTATTTGAAAACTATTTTAGCATTACTGTATTGGGGGATAGGACTTCCCCCATTCCTGCAAAGCTGGAAGATTTTCTCATCAGGGTATTTTGACATCAAATGCCCTCATTGTTTCGTCTGAGGACCTTCGGTCTGATAACCTGTTGGCGTGGCGTTGCATCCATTGCTATCTTTACAGTTTACGGTTGAATCGTTCTGAAATTTCGCACAAAGTACTAGAAAATGTTTCTAAGAGGGAAGTACTTTTTAGCTTTTTATTTTCACGTTATTTCAAAGTGGCGGCCATTTTCGTCAAAAATTACCCATTTCATAATATTCAAACGTCTTCTGAAACGTTATATGCTGATACTGTAGGATAGTCCCGGACATTCAGCTAAAAAAAATTCCTGTACTTATGTTATTTTCCCATTGTCTGGTAACCTATCTTAGCCCTTAGGCTAATTTTATGTTCATTTCTTGACTTGGTTTCTGGTCGATTATTCAAAGGGTATTAGAGCAATAGTTATAGAGCAGTGTGTATATCACTAAAGAAAAGCCTGTTGAATTTGGGGTCAGTCCATCGAGCGACCTCTGACCCAGGGCCCAGAAATACTTCTACAGAGTAATCCTTGAGGCCAAGACTGCATATCCCAGACACGGTGCATCGTAGAGCAAGATTGACTTTATTTTTCTGCTCTATACACTAGATAAACATATGTTACGCATGATTCGAATGTACTCGACTTTGACGCAATTTTTTTCGCGGCCATAACTGGTGCATCGTAGACCGAAACAGACGTTGTTTTTGGACTAGTTGCCCTAGACAAACATGTCTTTTTATTAACAATGAACTTTGAACTTGACCCGAAATTTCGACATTCTTGTTTTCTTCGATATCATGGAAATGGTGTTTAGTTAATTAGTCTGCAAATGAGATATTGATAACGTCTTCGGGAGAAGCCGTTTTAATTGAATTTTTTCAGGCATTCAATGTAAAGATTAATCATCAAAACTCATTCCATTATATATCCCTCGAAAGCGACTTCTGAGGGATTGACTGGCAACCGTCCTGGATTCTGAAGCAGTCAAAAAGTAACAAAGTTTCAGCGATGTCATGAATGGATTCCTCGTCATTGAAAACATGGGTGTAGGCACCAATATGTTTGGTGTATCTGCCATATAAGCAGAATTATAAGCCAAAGCATGCTTTTCTGGATTTCTGTGGCAGTCGTTTTCTAAAATGGGACACATTATTACTAATATATCACTTAATGTTGCGATTAGACACTAAGATTTAATTGCGGACATATAGGGAATGATATAAGCTGAATATTGTCGTGACCTTGAATTTGACCTTTGACCTCATTTTCACGATCAGAGCACAAAATGGCTAAAATATCGCTTATTATCGACTTCACAGCTTACAAATCAATTGGGGACATATAGGAAGTGATATATGCTGAATATTGTCATGACCTTGAACTTGACCTTTGACCTTTGACCTTACTCTCAAGCTCAGAGCATAAAATGGCTAATATCTCGCCTATCATCGACTTTACAGCTTAGGAATCAATTGTGCAGATATGGGAAATGATACACATTGAATGTTGTCATGACCTTGAACTTGACATCTGAACTCATTTTCAGGGTCAGAGCACAAAATGGTTAATGTCTCGCTTATTATCGATCTTACAGCTTTGCAATCAATTGAGCATATATAGGAAATGATATATGCTTAACATTGTCTTGACCTTGAATTGGACCTTTGACCTCATTTTCAAGGCCAGAGCACAAAATGGCTAATATATCGCATATTATCGACTATGCAGCTAGGGAATCAACTGTGAACATATTGGAAACGATATATATGCTGAATGTTGTCATGACCTTGAATTTGACCTTTGACCTCACTTTTAAGGTCAGAGCACAAAATGGCTAATATCTCGCTTATTATCAACTTTGAAGCTTAGGTATGAATTGTTGACATACTTATAAGAAGTGATTTTCGTTGAATGTTCTTGTGACCTTGAAATTCACTTTTGATCTTATTTTCAACGATAGAGCACAAAATGGCTAATGTTTCGCTTAGTGTCGACGTTGCAGCTCAGGAATCCTTTTTGCACATACACATGTATAGGAAATGCTATATGATGAATATTCTCATGACCTTGAACATTTCTCCTGAATATTCTCATGAATCTTTGACGTTGTTTTCAAGGTCAGAGCAGAAAGCTGCTGATATATCGCTTATTATTGACTTTGCAGCTTAGGAATGAACTATGAAAAAATATGAAATGTTATGTGCTGAATGTTGTCATGACCTTAAATTTGACCTTTGTCCTCATTTTCGAAGTCAGAGCACAAAATGGCTAATATCTCGCTTTTTATCGACTTTACAGCTTGGGAATCAATTGTGGACACATAGGAAGTGATATGTGCTGAATATTCTCGTGACCTTGAATTTGACCTTCGACCTCACTTTCAAGGTCAGAGCAAATAATGGCCAATATTTCATTCATTATCGACTTCACAGGAATCAGTTTTGGACATATCTGAAATGATTTATGCTGAATATCTTGTTACCTTGATTTGACCTTCGACCTCATTTTCAAGTCCAGAGCACAAAATGGCAAATATCTCGCTTATTATCGACTTAACAGCTTAGGTATCAATTGTGGACGTATAGGAAATGATATATGCTGAATATTCTCATGTCCTTGAATTTGACCTTTGACCTTGTTTTCGAGGTCACGGGACAACATGGCTATTATCTAAGATGTAAAACATTGTTCGGTAACTCTTTTTAGCCCTTGCTATTTTTTTCCATTTGGAGTGATCGCACGATGAAAATAAAACAGGTCTCATAATGTCCTGGGGGTGTATGGGGGTCTATGTAGCTCATGGACTACAACATGTACATGTTCATATACAACCTTCAAAACGTATAATAATACAGTATCACACACGTGCAACAAAGTAGTTACACAGTCGGGGTATAGGCACGCTGAATGAGGAGCACTGCCGTCATCGTACTTATTCGATCACGGTGACGGCGTGATCGTATTCCCTTAAAGTACTAGGAACATGAAAATATGATTTGAGCTCAGATTAAAGCACCATGTGAGCTGATCAGAACGGTTCTTACAGAACGTGAATATCTCAATTACTTCAAAAGTTACAGAGCTTCAAAGTTCAAATTGCCCACAGTACAATTTGAAAAATCAAATAGCTCATTAATATGCAAATTTGTATGCATGACGTCACAGGGGGGACATTTTTTAATTAGCTGGTTTTATCGGCATATTAAGTCTTTAGAAATTGCAATTATTCAACAAAATTTATTCCACATGCTCTCCATGATTGATAGTCAATGAATTTCACATCCGGATAGTTGCCAAGGTCACCAGTATTGATACAAGGTCCCTAGCAACCAGGGTTGCTATGGCCCAAATCCACAGTCATATCGATGAACAAACAAAACCAAAATTGAAGATGGATTGACTCCACAAGCATAAATAATACACAATAATCAAAATCTGTCCAAACCAATGTTTCCGGCAGTTAGGACCCATAGCAGCCAATGGTTGCTAAGGCTCCAGCAGGTGAATAGTAACCATGGCAACATTAACACTTTGAGCAACATTGATTATTGACCATGCCTATCAATGTGTAAAGTTTAGGTTTCCAATAATTCTGAGCAGAACAATTATATCAAGACTCAAACTTGCCTAATTAAAAATATTCCCCCTTCTACGTCACGAATACCTCATTTGCATACTAATTAGCTTCTCGTAAAATCCAGAAGTGTTCAATCCAGCATATGTTATAACCTGCCAAAATGCGACATTCAAATGGCCATAACTTTTTAACCGATAGAGATATTGGCATGCCGTAAACAACATTTTACTCAGCAAAACCAGGTCTCTCATTTGAGTTCACATCATATTTTCATGTTCCTAGTACTTTAACATAACAAAATCAAAAAGATTTAACAATAAGACACGGAAGTGAGAGATTTTTTATGTCAGTACGGAAAAAAATGAAAACAGTGCAGGAGCACGGTAACTCGGAGTGACCAAGATGTAGGAACATGGTGACTATGTCATATTATTCTACTATTTTTGTGTAATTAAAGTTCGCATGCAGACATTCTATACAAACTAACTGGCTGTAAATTCCACTGGGTTTTAATCAAATCGAAATTCGTCGTTAAAGCATCAGACTTCACGTGCATTTATTTTATTGCGTATGTAGTCTCGTGGCATTGTGAGGTGAGCTAGTTTTCAACATTAATACTATTGCTAATACAATATTATAAATATTATCATATATGTTATCAATTGATTGGACATGTTTTGAAAGTCCGCGATTTAGTCACAGATAATGGAAAACAGGTATTAATGATAAACAACACGATACACTATTATATTGTCACTATCAGATGATAATCCAACACAGTAGCACGGTATCTTTCAGATAAAAATTCTATTATAATACGAGACCATTCATGTCTATGTAATGGTCACAACACCTCTACCAGCACAGCACAGATGAACCTATGGTGGGAAGAGGAGTTACCATACATTCTCATGTACGGACAAGTGTAACAGATGTAAATATATCTACATTGTATTATAAGCTCATAGGGAATCCCATAGGGTGAAACTTTTGGTGAGTTTGGAGTTGACTGACCTCAGGTAACCTTGACTGGTAAACCAAAGATCGCATCTGACCTGACATTCACGAGTTGGTCTCTGTAGACAGTCACAATTGTAGTAATGAGCATACATGACAATGCAATTGTAGTCATGAGTATACAGGATTCCATTTTGCGAACTTGAAGGTGACCGTGAGTGATACATGTCAATGCCAGATCTATATTGAAATTAGTGGGTAGACCTCTCAAAATGGAACGGCTGCAGGTAACTCTTGAAGTTGACATCAGATGACTTCGAGTGGTAAATATGTATGTCATTTCCAATCTGAAATGTGTAGATTGGACTCTGCAAACGAAAGGGCTGTAGATCGAGCTCAGCTATGTATGTTTAGCATATAGAAATTCAAATACGCTGTGGTTTTTGGCGACATTGATGTTGACCTCAGATTACCTTCGATGATATATCATATGTCGCATCTCACCAGAAATGTGGCAATTGCACTCTGCATACAAACCAGCTGTAAATAGAGCTTATTCACATCAAGTGGTTCTTTTGGTCAGCTTGAATTTGTTCTGTGAATGTGATAGTTCAGCAATTTTACTGAATGAGAGATTTTTTTGTCTAACACTGTGCATTCCTCTGGTAAACTTTCTCGGCAAATTGGGCTAATATCCCTAAAAATACTTTCAAGAAATATATTAGCTTAGACAATCATTTTTTTAGGGTCTATACAAAACGCTGATTATTTTTCAGATCCTGTGGAGCAATTCCTTGGGGAACATTCACCCCAAGGTCCAGTTGGACCTGTCGGCGCTACCGGTCAGCAAGGTCAGCGAGGCATCAAGGGTGATAATGGTGCCACGGGACCAGCTGGATCGCCAAGCATTGTTCATCCCGGACAGAAAGGAGAGGAAGGCCAAGAAGGAGCAACTGCTCGTGAGAACATTTTTCCTTCACCTTTTGTCGTTTATTGTTGGCTGTTGTGCGTTGTATGTCCTGCAAATGAGAGTTCGTACTGAGTAGCATTTTTTTTCTCCCGATCACAATAAACTTGAACAATTGAATTCGTACAACTAAAACGAAAATATGCTCAGGGATTACCTAATAAGAGAGCTTAGACTTGTACTACGGGATTATTGGAAGTCATACATGGTGCATCTCTTGGTTGCCATCACCTTTAACTGAGATGCCGGGCTGAGTATCTCAGTGACTGAGTATCTCTGCATATCAACATACTAATCTTCTATATGTTTATATGTTCAGGAATATTTATTCAATACGAACAGCTAATATCTCAATATATTGATTTTCTATGATGTTTCATCACCGTATTGCAATACAAACGTGGATGTTGAGTGATAATATAATTATGACATGAAAAACAATGTCATCTAGGTGAACTAAAGCCTTTCATAAAAATATGTATATAGTATCTCGACTGTGATCTTTTCAGGGTTGTCCAGATCTACTTCCAAATTTTATGAGATACATTTCCAATGGAAATTTGGGAATACATTGATACTAATAAACATATACATTCACAAGACGCATTCACAAGAACCTCGTCCAATGCATGGACGAGGTTCACACAATCAGTGTAGATGGTCAAAATACGAATGATAGTATAAAGGTCAAAACCATGTGGGTCCGACAAATACCCATCCAGCTAGATTATATGGACTTTTGCAGTGTGAGCTTCTCCTGCTTTGTATTTGATATGGACTTTGGTGAGCTTGGGTTTTCAAATCGAATCAAATCTGTCAAATGCAGATTGACCATAATATATTATTTATTTATTCCATATCTATGTTTTCTCGGTATGAATGCATCTTGACAAATTTGTGGATGCAGTTAAATTTTTTTAATGACTTTGAAATAGATCTTCTTCACCGGGAGCTGCTGCAGGGCATACAGAACCTTGGTATCAATGTCTCAGAAAGACTCACAAGCCATCCTTCGTTCGCGACCTGACCAGAACTATGACATTGAATAGTTCAGAGGGAAGTCCGTGCCAAGGAGATGATGTGTCTTGTTGACTTTCCTGATGTGATTTGACGTGACTTGATCCACCTGCGCTGGCAAGTCCATCTGCTTGTCGAATATCTCGCCTAAGCTCCTAACACTGTTTACCAGTATAATGCTGGAGATGCCGAATCTAACCAGATGATAAATGATAGCACGCTAGACATGGCATCAGATCATTCGGCGCTTGTTTCTAGCCGTCCAGACTCATATGTCTGCGATAGCTTCAGTAATTCATCTGTGTGTAATTCATATGTGTGTCGTCTGCGCACATCTTCACACACAAGGCTAGTGGTGATTCCTAACCAGTTTGTATCACAAGCAGTGTCACACTGGTCTTCTTTAGACAAGTTTGTGCAGTGCCGTATGGCATAGAGTAATAGATTACAATGGGGACCTCAGCAAACACTGTCTCTGAAACGTTGGCAGAGGTCACAGTTCATGCAATTTTGCTGGTAATTTAGTTATCAGTGTTTCATTCTGGCACACTATCAGTAGTGTGAACGTCTCCAAGAAGTGATGAGCAGGTCTGGAGTCTGGGATACCCTGCCACCATGGATGGTTGAGCTGTCGTGTGTAAAACAGATATTGGCCACCTTGTCCCTGAAATAGTTCATGAGCATTCCTGCGTGTCGGAATGAAACGTCACCTCGATGGATTTGAACATTCTGCATGAGTCACAATCCATCGTCCTGGATCGGAAATGATCCTTCACAATTTACCAGTTTCACGACTGCCTTCTGGTGATCCTGGATGCCTGTCTTATATTACTTTCGTTCCAGTCGTTGCTAAACACGTCAAGCCTCATGAATTGCATCATCATACCAGGTTTTTCTCTCTCCTCCTCGAGTGTTACCTCACGAAGTGGAGCAGGAATAGATGTATCCACAGCCGAGGCGTGTTACAATGACTGTTCAACATTAATCCTATGCAGGATCATCGCCATGAGCTTCTGGGGTCTGTGATGCGTTATGTTGTTGAGTCGTGTCACCGAGTATTCAAGAAGTCAAAATTGTGTCAATTTCGATGACGATTTTGGACAAGTTTCAGTTCAGTAAGTCATTGAAGTGGATAATTTGAACCACGAGATGTACGTTGAAACCAAAAAGTATATATATCTTCTCGGCCATGGCCACAAATTGTGAAGGCTTATCTTCAAGTGCGGATATTTTTTTTTGCTGAGTCGGCCTTTCCGTTCACATCTTAGAAATGGTGCACCGTAGAGTGAAACTCACAATATTTTCAGAATTGTCGCCTGATGCAAATATGTCTTAGAAGGACTATTAGGAAAGAACTTGAACTGTGACCCATATATTCCTGCTAAGTCTACAATTTTGTCATGTCCTGAAGTCATTTTACGTCAATCATCTCATCTTTCATCATGACCATTTAGCCCATTTCACACAGAATAATCTGATTTTAGGAAATATATAGAAAAAACTTTGGATCTACAGGTCTGCCTGGTCAGCCAGGTGGTCAGCAAGGTCAGCGAGGCATGAAAGGAGATACTGGTGCCATGGGTCCAGCTAGACCACCAAGAGATGGCCGTCCCGGGCAAAGAGGGCAGAAAGGACTGAAGGGGCAAAAAGGGGCGACTATTCGTAAGTCTTACATTTCACAGAAAATACTGCATTTAAACAGATTTTCAGAGATAATTAAAATATTTAGTGGTGAAAAAACTGATATCTTATCATAAGCATCAGAGATGATGCCTGAAGAACAGCGTGATTAGTTCTGCGTTTTACATGTCCCAGGTCAGAACAAGAACTTTGGAAAACAACTGGGCAACTGATGGGGTTTAGACTCCATATAAATTTTGTAATCCTATGACACCATTTTTTTTAGAAGGAATAGAATCAGACTTTACCATTAGTGGTCTTTTATAACTGCAAAAATTAGACTAAATAAGACTTTAAATATCCAGGTCAGCCTGCACCGATAGGCCCTACGGGTTCAACTGGATCACCAGGCAAAGAGGACAGACAGCACAAAAAGGGTGACTTCTAAAATATATTGGATTTTGTCAGAAAATATTGCATTTTTTAACCAATTTTCAGAGCCGGCGAGTATCAACATATCCCCAGACATCTGCAGCATTTTGTGTTGAAACAAAACGAAATCTTATCAAAACCATTCCATATGATTTAAAAAACACAAAAAAAACATGGTTCCGACACCCCACTGTTCCGATTCCCCACTGTTTCAACACCCCACTGCCATCTAACTGTATTAAAACACTGTTGTGTCGGATCTAACTGTCACTTAACTGTACTGAAATACTTTTGTGTCTGAACAATGGAGTGTCGGAACAGTCGGGTGTCGTAACAGAACGCGATAGTGACATATAGACTCCGCGAGAATGCAAGAAATCGCCGTGGGAACCCCAAGGACGCTGAATGTCGAACTACTATACTATGGACATGTTCAAAGTAAACGCCGACGACTGTCCCCACATTCGCCTTAGCAATGTAGTATGAACTCAAACGAGCTTTAGTGTCGCGGCACACATGGTAGAGTCGCCTTGAAAATGTCTTGAAGTGAATCAGTGACTCCACGGCGACCTTACTACATCCTTACTATGTCTATGGGGCTCATTTTACGACTCAACAAAGTGGACATCCTTGTGGCGATGTCAACGGATTGTCAGCTCTTGTCGGCAACCGCACGACGTCCTAAAGACGAACCCACAGCGACTAAGGCGTTTCTACGGGGTGTCTAACACGACCATGGTGTTCTAGTGTGTTCCTAGTGTGAACGGCCAAGAATCCGAGTTCACACTGTCACAGTAGAATAACGAATGACTTTTCAATCAAAAAAACATAACTGCACTGAGGACGCTGTGGGGTCACTGTGGGGTCACTGTGCACGAGGCCGTGTGGATGTGGAGTCACTTTGCACAAGGGCGTGTTAGAAACGTCCAGACGCTGTGGGGATGCAGTGTGGGGATGCAGTGCAATCTGAAAAGAAACATACAGGACGTGGTAAAGTCGTGGTGAGGACGCTGAACACATATCACTGAACATAGAGCCCTTGTGTGACGACGGACCGAAATTTGGATTTTCAAAAGAAAAATCATGTGGACTTCCATCAGCGTAATCCAAATATTGACAGTTTAGGATGCAGCAAGAACGCAAGCTCGGTGTGACGGAGTATAACTCCAAGAACTTTGGAAAACTGATTGATGGGGCTCAATATAATTATTTGAAATTTTCATGAAGCTAATGTAATCTTGAGATTTCAGTACTGCTGTGAAGGAAGGGTATAAGACTATTTACTATTGCTGGTTGGGAGAAAACAAAACTTTATTTAAGTCTTTGAAAATAAGTCTTTGGATCTGCAGGTCCGCTCGGACCGATTGGCGCTACCGGTCAGCAAGGTCCGCTAGGCAGCAAAGGGGATACCAGTGCTACGACTCCAACTCGATCACCAGGCAATGGCCGTCCCGGGCAAAAAGGGGCGATTGCTCGTAAGTCTTGAACACAAAATATTGTATTTTAAACCAAATTGTAGAGCCAACAAATATCCGCATAGCCAAAATCAATATTTTATCAAGGCCATAACAGATAATGTTTGAAGAACAATATGATTTATTTTTATGTAAAACACGTCTCACCTTACACCAAAGACTTTGGAAAACTACTGGAAAACTGTTTCATGGGGTTTAATGGACAAATGTCATCCTGAGAATCCACTACTGCCGTGGAGGAAAGGTTTAGGAATTTCCCATTACTGGGTGTAGGGAAAACAAGACTTTCTTCGAGTGTTTGAAAATAACATTAAATAAGACTTTGAATCCCCAGGTCCGCCCGCACCTCTAGGTCCTACGGCTCCATCTGGATCACCAGGCAGTAGTCACCTCGGGCAAAAGGGACAAAAAGGAGCAACTGCTCGTAAGTCTTTCATTTGACAGCTAATAATGTATTTTAATCCAATTTTAGCGAGTATCTGCATGCTCCAATATCTGCATGAGTATCTGCATGACGCCAGTGTGTCTTTTGATAAGATATTTGGTCGGGCTTTGTTTTTATCGCGAAATGTTGTATTTTACGTTTGTTATTGGAATCATCAAAATTTGGCTGTATTGGTAGGAATATACTATAAGTTATCATGGGCTTCAGACCCCAATACGGCGTGATATCTGCCTGAAGTCACCATATACAACGAGGCCGCAGGCCGAGTGGGATATGCTGACTGAAGGCAGATATCCTGCCGTATTGGGGTCTGAAGTCCATGGTAACGATTTTATCATCGGATTATATGGAGCTCTCCAAAACGTCATTCCGTATTACCCGCCTGAAGTCCACGAATCAGAAAATATCGTGGGGTTGCGTCACAGCTCTCCAAATACGGCGGGTGAAATATAATGAACAACATGACCTGTTTGCAACATCTCAGGTTTGTATTACACCAAGGACTTTGGAAGACAATTGGAAAACTGGTTCGAATAAAATTTCTATGAAACCCAGTACTATGTAGAGCGACTGGTCATGCATTTGACAGAAAATAAACTTTCCTGACAGGAGCAGGTGTAAAGTGATGTTTCCATGTTCTTGGAATCACATGATTCCATGCTTTCACGAAGTTTTGGCACCGTTTCCGAGATATCACAAAAAAAAGAGAAATGCCGACTCGGTAAAAAACTCCAGTCCAAGTTCAAAGTTCATCCATGATGCCATTGAGACATGTTTGTCTAGGGCGACAAACATGTCTCGGCAAAGAAATTTAAGGTCAAGGTCAAAGTTCATCCATAATACCCCCTTAGACGAGTCTGATAATAACGTCTGTTTCGCTCTACGATGCACTGTTTCCGACATATCAACGAGAACGAAAATTGCCGACCCAGCAAAACAATTTGAGTTCAATGTCAAAGTTCATCCATGATCTTCATGAGGTTAACGTTCTGTTGTCTTCAAAAGTCCGACACATGATGTAAACAGGTGAAAAATAACAGTTTCCAAGTGGGTACACTTTTATAATCTATTCGATTCCATGTCCGAGGATTTTATGAAAAGTTGTGCAATAAGATTGCTACACTGGGACTAAGAGTTTGGATAAAAGTTTCTTGCACTGCGAAGATGTAACACTAAAGTCCGGGATGGATGTAAACTTCCCTCAATTTGGCCATATGGAAGCAACACTTATGAAGTTGAGATCCTCGAGCTTTCAGGTTCATTATTCGGTACATTGTATAGGACGAACGAGACTGCACAGCGCTCAGATATTTTAAATTTTTACTATAATTTGATCCACAGAACGTTAACCACGGTAGCAGAACGTCATTTCAACAACAAACAATTATCATTCATGTATTACACTTATTCGTGTTCTGTTGTCACATACTGTCCAATATGTGCATTCAATGTTACATATGACATTCCGCAATATTGTTTTATGACTAAAATTAGGTAAAAAAATACATTGAATAGTGAACGATGTTCGTGGAAATGAGCAAAGTGTCAATATTACATGACACTTTTCTCAATAATTGGCTATAAAATTAAGACTCAGAGCAATACATACAATTCTAGGGTATTCGGGACATGGAATCCACATGTAGCCGATGCACAAGTCCAACAATATGATAAGGAAAAACATAATTTGTTTCCGTGTATCTTCATATCTGGTGCAATAGAACGTTAACATAAACATGACCTGACTCCAACACAATAGAATTGGGTCAGATAACGTTCGGCGGCTAGCTGCAGGGTGTATATCAGCCACCGTAATATCGGATGAATTTCTAAGTGTATGTTTGGAGGCAAATGTTCATAAGTCACGAGTTATGGAAATTCTCATGAACATTGTTAAGGTTGGATATTGGGAATAGGATATCCTTTTGATTTTTAGTTTGAGTGTAAAGAAAGGGTACAAGAAATCAGGGGAAGTTAGTTGCCACACGTTACAGTGACATGTTCATCAGTTCTGAAATCTTGCAGCGAATAGGGAATATTTGATGCGTGACTGGCGTACTCGTGTTAGTTATCATTACAATGTCACACTAGATTGTATGGAAGCTGCGATATAGGGTGTGAGAGGAGATACAATCTTGTCGCCTGTAGCGACAGGACGTCTAGTTAGGCATAGCAAAGACATGATATTTTGTTTCGTGATATACCATCTCCATACTGCAGTTTCTGCTTCCAACTTCAGTGTTACAACTAGTAAGTGCCCACTCTGCTTCTACCAACGCAGCAAGTACTGTACGACTGGCAACAGGCACATCGTCAAGAGGTCGTCTTGAAGTTCAAGTCAATGGACAGTGGGGCACAGTGTGTGACGACTCGTTTGGACCTGATGATGCACTGTGAGCAAATTGAAATGACAAGTAGCGTTACAACGTATTGTTGCTGAACAACAATGACACCACAGTCTCTTTGGCCACATTGTGGATGCCGCACTGGCTGCCCAAAATCACACCGCAGTTATGGCGGACATGTACTGGTGCATTAATAAATCAGAAGTCGACACTCCAGCAATGGGATAATTTTGTTCATCGTATCCTTGTTCAACCACCAAGCTAACATTTCAAATTTTACCTTCGCCATGTCCATCTAATCACTAGCTATTTAGCTTGTGATTTGGCACTTGTATACTTGTCATACACATATTCCCAGATTTTAATATTCCTTGTTTTGAATTTCAAAATGGTTTACAATAAGGTGTGTTGAGCAGTTGTGCAAACAAGAAAATGCAGCAAACTGCGGAAGACGACATTAGAGCTCGAGCACATCATCAGCACCACGACAGCTGAATATATCTTACACAACGCTAGGCCTACCCCCCCCCCCCCAAAAAAAAAAAAAGAAAGAAAGAAGAAGCCATAATTTCATCCCCTATGTGATTCCAATTCATTTCCGTATACTAGGATGAAAAACATGGCCTACTTCATTCATATTACTAATAAGTAAACATTTATTTTAAAATCGATCAATGGAACAGATATGCCTGCTAAAATGATATGGAACCTCATTAAAATATCCTCAAAACATTGGAAACTATGAGGAATATCTGCATCTGATAACATCAGATATAGCCTAACACATGCCTTCACTGGGCAAATTAAAATACCAGTTAAGAATAAAAAGACTTCGCAATCCAGCACAGAACACCAGCTTAATTGTCATGTTATAAAATACGTCAAATTACGGTAAATGTTGCCGTGGCATCGCAGACGAATCGCTGTGTTTACTTCATAACGCCAAAAAAGTCCACACGCAGATGCCCACAATGAACACATGCATGTATGCATACACGAGTTGCTGAACAGAAATTGTGTTTCAAAATACGCGTCATTGTGGTAAAATTTGCTTTGCATTCTGGGAACGTCAATTTCCATCGGCTCCGCCATTTTGGGACCTTTCTAGATAATTTGAACATTTACGTTATTTTCTCAAACCTAGCACATCGATTCATGCCTCATATATCTGTGGAATAGTCAAAGTTTCCCATCAATTCGAGAGATTTTATGTCAAGGACAAAGAAAATCCTCATTTGAAGTAGGTATCTAAACGTTTATATGTCAAAACGTGGGTCGATAGGTTGGCACGAAACCTCCATGAAAAAGTCAGCACATAGACATTGTAGTAATTTTAGCGACTGTTACTCCCGTCCCTCCCGCGCACTACACATTTCCACAACAAACATTCATTCTACATGACTTACATACAGGACAAGTACACACTATACGATCACAGATATAAACTCCATGTAGTCATGGTTACATACACAGGTCAAACCACGCACCTGCGGCCCCGCTAGCTCAGTACACTCGGCCCCGTTTACTCGACCTTGACCTTCACATGCACTGACTTCTAAACATAGAACTTGACACACATACTCCATACATCACGTGCACAGATACAGGCATTACAAGTATTGACACGAGCCGGGGAAACCCACTTTCCCGGTGACATCAGCGCATTGCACCACCCATTCAACCTATCACAACACCGCTTACACTTGGCGGGAAATTACACAGCCACATGGTCCCTCGGCCCCGGTCTACTGCGCAGAAGAGTAGTGTAAATCCCAGTGACAGGACGTCTATACAAAAAGCTCCTGTGAAGTCTGTCGATTATTAATATACGAACTGAATACAAGTGATATAGAAACCATTGGATATATGTACAAGTTATATAAAGGACTATACTAGGAATATATACATTCGACTGGGATATCACCCGACGTAGGTGAGAGTGCGGCCCTGATTGTGAGTGACTGAATCATTGTTCTTATCACCACAATAAACAGTTGAATTGAAACTGCCGGCTTATTGAATCACACGACGACCCAGTTAAACCGGCTTAATATCGGCCGTGAACGATATTCTTCACAACATGTAGAGGGTTGGGGGCTTCGCCCCCAACGCTCTAATGTCAAAAAAAAAATGTCATCAGTTGTGCGGTAAAAATAATTATATTCACACACTGTCCTTGATGGTAACAGTGTGGCATTGGTCACAGATGTCTGGTCGTGCTTAGTTTCTATTTCAAGAGTGTTCCATAAGGCTTCCACTTTCTCAGGGATGTATATTCTATTTCTAATAGATTGATACTTTCATTGCATGATGACCCATCAGGAAAATATAGTTCAGATGTTCGGCAATGTGGACGTTATATTTCTTTGCAAAAGCCTGATTTTGGACAGAAATTCCTAGTCATATTATGATTACATTATGCTTGGAATCAAATACGGATAAAAAATATATTCAGATTGTGCTCATGCACTTGTAGCTGAATACAAAATATTTGTTTTTCAGGGTAGCTTGTAGGCAGCTCGGGTTCACTACAGGGACAGTTCTATCCTCCAGTTCAGTCCCGGATGGTATCCTGCCTATTCTGATGGACGACCTACGTTGTACCGGTCGCGAGGAGACCTTACAGCAATGCCCCTTCGAGGGCAACCCAAACTGTGACCACAATGAAGATGTCGGGGTGACCTGTGATTAGTGAACTAGTATACAATTATGGACCGTTTATTAGGTTACCATACCGCTGGACATTTCCGAAAACTTATTGTTATGGCGTTTTGTCTGTTCGACTGCCTGTCGTTGTCACTTTTTATTTTTAGGTTACCGACCCTTTGGTCCGATAACCTATTGGCATGGCGTTGCGTCCATCGTCCGTCATCGTCCGTTGTCGTCGTCCGTCTACATTTTTATCTTTAAAGTTTACATTCGATCGAATCTTTTCTGAAATTTTGACCAAAAATACTTGAAAATAATTGGAGAGGAAGGTATTTTTTAGTTTTTTTATTTTCGCATTTTTTTTTCAGAATGGCGGCCATTTTTGACGAAAAATGGCCAATTTTGGACTTTGATGGTCGTTTTCGCAAAATCTGTTCTGTAACAGATTTTTTTGGTATTGATGCATAACACTCCTTATATATGCCCCTGTGACGTGTATAAGTTTATTTGCTTTTGACTTCCCCAAACTCGGCCCAAATGTGACTTTCGCATGTTCAATTCTCCTAGGCTTTATAATGGGACACATTATGCTTAATATCTTACTTAATATTGAGATGAGAGACCAGAAATCAAATGTTGGACATAGGAAATGATATATACTGAATATTTTCGTGACCTTGAATTTGACCACTGATTTCACTTTCAAGGTCACAGCACAAAATGGCTAATATCTCGCTTATTATCGACTTTACAGCTCAGGAATCGATTGTGAACATATAGGAAATGATATATACAGATTATTCTCATGACCTTGAATTTGACATTTGACCTAACTTTCAAGGTCACGGGACAGAATGACTAATATCTGATAATAATATTGATACTAATATCAGCTTAGGAATCAATTGTGAACATATAGAAAATGATATATGCTGAATATTTCCATGACCTTGAATTCGACCTTTGACCTCATTTTCAAGGTCAAATGACTAAATGGCTAATATATTGCATTTCTATTGACTTTATAGCTTGGGAACCAATTGTCGACGTATAAAAAATGATATACACTGAATATTTTGATGACCTTGAACTTATTTTCAAGGTCAGATCACAAAATGGCTATCCCACTAATTATCGACATTACAGCTTAGGAATCAATTGTGGACATACTAGAAATGATATATGCTGAACATTCTCGTGACCTTGAATTGACCAGTGACCTTATTTTCAAGGCCTCGGGACAAAAGGCTAGTATCTAAAATATATATTGTCCGGCAACCTTTCTTAGCCCTTGGGCTAATTTTAAAGTTCACAGTGAGCTTATGGCACAAACTTACCAACAAATATTTCAAGATGGATGATTTGTCTTTATTTTCACATTTTTGGGCCAAACAGCCAGCTTGGGATTTTGACGGGCGTTTTCTCAAATATGTTTAGTAACGTGTCTTCTAATTTCACGCAAGCGTAATTCCTCGAGCCATCCGTAGCCTGTGAGTTAGAAGGCCTTGAATCACCCGAAAAACTGAAATGTATGCTCACAAGGTCAAAATGGATGAACATTCCACTTTTTGGCATTTTGCTCATGATGTTTCATAATTCTCTCTAATTTCTTATTCTTACGATATTATGTTCTGTTTATCCCGTGCTTAAAGATGAATACGTTCAATCCTCCCGAAAAGCCTGAATTGTAGACCAAAATGGCAAATATTTAGCCCAAAAGCTAACATAGGTTACCAAACAATTTTGCCATGGCAGCATTGGCAGGTAACAGACCTTGTATTGAGATTTACCAATCAAGGTTCGCAGTGTGAACATATGACCTCGAGATTTACCAGTCAAGGTCATCCGTGTGAACTTCGATGTCATCATTACATGTATGTGTGCGGCATTTGATATTCTATATGTTCCTAGATATATCTGGGTGGAATCGTTTAGGCCGCTCAGGTCAATTTACACATTCCGAGTCAGACATTTGGCACTCAAGGTCATCTGACATCAAGTTAAAGGTCATCATAAGTTGTGTCATTGTGGCAAATCTGGGCATTTTTTGACCCCCAAAATGGCTGTTTTGACTTTTCAAGGTCATCGAAGGTCAAATTCAAGGTCACCACAGAAATCGCCATATATTGACTTCCCATTTGAAAGTGCCAATTTCAAAGCTGTATCTTCAAGTGTTCTATGAGTTCAGTCCTGACAGCTCCCATCATGAAGGAAAAAAGTGCCGAAAATTTTCCAAAGGGTGAAAATTTTTTTTTTCCTAGAAATGGCCCAAAATGGATAGTAATGCGATTTGGGGCGGAAAATTGTTTTTTCGCCGACTTGTCAAAATTCAAAATGGCCGCCACACGGAGATCGGCGATTCAAGGGCAACAAGATTTATACAAGTCACAGAGGTATATAAGAGGAATCTTTAATGAAAAAAAAATCTCAAAACTGATCGGACAGTTTTCGAGAAAATACAGACCAGGTGCAAATTTGAGCATTTTTTTTACCCCAAAATGGCTGTTTTGACCTTTCAAGGTCATCCAAGGTCAAATTCAAGGTCACCGCACAAGTCGCAATATATGACTTCCCATTTGAAAGTGCCAATCTCTAAGCTTTATCTTCAAGCGTTCTATGAGTACAATCCTGACAGCTCCGATTATGAAGGGAAAAAGTGCCGACAATTTTCCAAGTCCAATTTTTTTTCAAAGGGTGAAAATTTTTTTTTGCCTAGAAATGGCTCAAAATGGATAGTAATGCGATTTGGGGCGAAGAATTTTTTTTTCGCCGACTCGTCAAAAATTCAAAATGGCCGCCACACGGAGACCGGCGATTCAAGGGCAACAAAACTTATACACATCATAAAGGGGAATCTTTTGAAACAAAAATCTCAAAACTGATTAGACAGTTTTTGAGAAAATGGCTGCCAAACTTCAAAATTGGCCATTTTTCGACAAAAATGGATCTGTTGATGACTTTGAACCTAATCAGTAGTGGAGCTCAATCAAACGCCTGATCTAAGTCTGCTAGTAAGTTACATAACTATTCGTGTTATGTTTATTAATATAATAGATATTTATAGAGTAAAACAACAACCATTCAACAACAAGCATAACTGGCTTAAGCCCAATATTACCGACTTGGCATCGCATCTAGATTGAATGTGAACCTGTGAATAGTGTCTAATAAAACAATGTGTACCTATGTGTTACTGCTTCCGAATACCACACGCCTAGAACCTCGTAATACTTCACGACAAATTGTGACCATTTAGTTTAGCTCATTGAGATCTATCATATTAAACAAAATGATGTCTGTACTTTATTAAAACATTGTTACTGGGTTATATTTCGTTGATGACAGAAGGTTAATTAATTGTTCTCAGTGAACTTTCATACAAGTGCAAGCATGTTTTTGCTCATCAAGAATGGGTCATTGGTACATGAGGTAAATTTGGTCATATTCATGTATACAGTTGTGAAAAAAATGCTAACAATGCAGGAGATTGGAATACCAGTGATATTTACATGCGCAATGATTTTTAGCAGAAAAGTTTACCTCCTTATGAGTGGTGTAAGATATATATTATGAATAGTAAACTGGTTGAATAAAATTGTAGCACATCTGAGTGAGACAAAGCTGAATTGTCACATCTGTGATACTTATACTGTGCACTTATACATCCTTCCATTGTCTCATTGGTTCAAGTGTCCTTATTAAAGGCTGAACACACTGGTATTTACCACAGTCCTACAGTATAAAGATTATTGGTGTAATGAACTAAACCTAGGGCGAGTTTGATATGACTCGAGAAAGGGAAATGTTGCAAAGAAGAACACAAGCGTGACCGAAAAAATGTGGAAATTATAGTGTACATTAGGAAGCCATACACGGGACGTCTTCTGGGAGCTTTGAAAGTGGTCACAGTATTTGTAGCTCAATATCTGTCTGTATTATGAACACATAGGCAGCCATACATGGGGTATTTTTCGGGAAGACAAAAGCGATGACACTGTCGAAGATTCCGTGGCTGTTTCTACAGAATCACAAGGTTTCTATTGTGAGCAGTTATGAACATACATGGGAGCTTATTTTTGGGACCATGAAGATGGTCATATTGTTGGAAGCTCTATGAAGTTTGTATTATGAACATCGAATCATACATGGGACAGTGAAAGTTACCCCACTGTTTGAAGTTCAACATCATTATATAATA
This sequence comes from Terebella lapidaria, assembly GCA_949152475.1. Taxonomy (NCBI): domain Eukaryota; kingdom Metazoa; phylum Annelida; class Polychaeta; order Terebellida; family Terebellidae; genus Terebella; species Terebella lapidaria. The sequence goes on from OX424567.1 coordinate 30,137,690, forward strand.
TGAGCAAATAGTGAAATATATTAATGGATGCCGACAAAAAGACAAATTCATATTATAACAGTATCTTAAGCCATAATGTACGAGGTTTCGTTTGGGGACTTTTAAAGAGGCTACAATGTTGAAATCTCAGTGTCAGTTCGAATCATAAATGTAATGGAAGCCGTCATATAAGAGGCTTCTTTCGGGAACTTTTAAAAAGGCTACATTGTTGAAATCTCAATATCATTGAATTCATGTCATAAACCAACACCCGGACATTGTGGGCATAGTCACAGTAAATAACTATAATTTTATTCTGTGTGTAATATGCAAATGAACAGACAAATTCATATTATAACAGTATCGGAAACCATACATACGAGGCTTCTTTCGGGGCATTTTGAAAAGGCTACACTGCTGAAATCTCAATGTCAGTTCGTATTATAAATGTATAGGAAGCCATAATATGTATATGAGGCTTCGGGGACTTAAAGTGGCAACAATGTTGAAATATCATTACTTCATCAGTCTGTTCAGTCGCAGGTACCATCATTCTTCACTGACACTGGCGCTCCATCTATATCCTATTCATGTACCAAATCTGTTGCTTCCAAGATATTCAACAACAAACAAACATTGAATGATTTAGATATTGGTCATCTCTTACATAACCCACCCTCCTGCACTTGCATTAACTCTCCGTTCATCATGTTCATACACGATCCAGTTGGGCATTTCAGGTGACTTCAATATAGTGGAGAATGAATCATTGAAGGACATTTTGTCCAAAGGTCCCAAATATAGAAAGCATTCATTTATTAATGCGTTTATTTATTGGTAATTTAAAAAAAATTCAAGTTCCTTAGGATATGTGACATCCAAATAGTCACCAAACTTGGGATTATTTAGCGACAATACATCGTCTATATATCGGAAAGTGAATTTAAAATTACATGTTTGTTTCTTAGAACCTCCTCATTGTAAATGTTGGATGAAATCTGATCCATATGAGTATAAAAACAGGTCTACCAAAAATGGTGCACAGTTTGTACCCATGGGAATACCAATAGTTCGTTGAAATATTCGACCACCAAATTCAAAAAATATTATCAATCAGAAAATTAACCATATTTACCACATCTATTTCAGTATATTTGTATGGGGCATCAGAGTCGCCTTTAACAAAATAAGCGGTGTTATATTCAACTACAATATAGTGGTACCGACGTTGTCCCTTTTTAGAGAAAAATGAATTATTGATGAGGTTTTTTTTAGCTGAGACTTCAGTTCAGAATAAGGTATAGTTGTGTACGAAGTGGACAAATCAAATGTTTTGATAGACGTTACTTTTGAAAGTGTGTGAGCATGTAGATATTCCAAGTATTGTATGCAATATTTTTTTCAAAACTAAATTTCAGTTCAAATCATCTAACACAATATATAAAAAAACATGTGCACATTGATTTTGACGATTACAGTCCGTCCGAGTCGTTTTTCCATCCGTTTTAATACACATTTTATGCCAGGTTTGTATATAAACAAACGAGATGTATCCATCAAATCCGAATGTAAACAAATGTCCAAATTGCCTTCAAAAGTCTGAATCGAGCACATTTTTCAGTTTGTATCTACATATATAGTGTAATCAGTGATATACGATGGTGTCCATTTTGCACTTTTATGCTTTGTTTACATGTGCGTGTGATGGATACAGTTCTTTCACTGTCCCCGGTGAGGGATCAAACGAAAACAGTTCCTGTATTGACGCGTGAACCACCTGTTGAAATTGAGCGAAATTCCCTCAAAAGACTGGTTGTAGCCATAACAATTAATGTGAGTACGTCTCATTCAGTTATTTTCACATGCTTATCATGAAATATAGTTTTTAAAAATTATTGCCTGTTTTCGAAGGCAGCTGCTTTAAAGTATCGGCTTCAAAAACTCATACGTGAAGCAAAGATTGTATCTTTGCGTGAAGTACGTATCAACCTATATCAATGACCCAACAAGATTTTGATGGCGGCAATAACAAACCTAAAATACATTTTGGAATAAAAAAACTCGCCCAAATGTTGACCTCCAAAACCACACTGGCGTGATTATGGGACAGAATGTGTAAAATAGATGTGTTTCTCCTGTACTTCAGATGGAATTAGTGCACAACTGACCAAGAACCTACTACAAGAAGTCTTGATGATTAATAGCCAAGACTAATCGCGGCGTTTAGGAAATTTTATGGACGTCGTCACGTTCTAGTTGATAAGTAAGCAAATCTATGATGCAAATGTATATTTTTGCTTGGAATTCATGACGGTGCCCGTGAACGGCAGGATATACTCTCTACTAGGAAAGCTTATTAGGGACTTTCACTATTTTATCATTTATGAATTAACTTTTTCTTAAGAATGAAAAACCAGAGAAATTGGGAAATACATATATAAAACCCGGAATTAAATATTAAAACCTAGAATTAAACGTTCAATCCGGGAAATAAATATCTAAACCTGGAAATAAATGTACAAACACGGAATTCAATGTTCAAACCCGGAATTAAGTATTAAAACATGGAATTAAAGGTACAAACCGGGAAATAAATATTCAAACCAGGACATAAATGCTCAATCCCCGAATTCAGCACTAAATCCTGGAATTAAATGTTCAAACCGGGAAAAAATATTTAAACCTGGAACTAAATACCGGGTTTGAATATTTATTTCCGGGTTTGAATATTTAATTCCAGGTTTGTATATTTATTTCAGGTTGGAATATTTAATTCCGGGTTTGAACATTCATTTCCAGGTTTATATATTTATTTCCCAGTTTTGGCATTTAATTCCAGGTTTGAAATCTTTATTTCCCAGTTTCAAAAAAGTGTAATTAGTTCTACAGAAAAAAGTTATATCCTAAATAAAAAAAAAGATTGACCGTTAAGCTCCTTTACTTCCCGGAACACTTGGTTCCACCTCCTTATGGCCATATATAAGGATTTATGTTCCATACAATTTCTCGATTTTGCCCGACACCGAACTTTGAGATCAATTGGACAAAGGACTCGGGTTTTGTTCGCTTGGATACCCTATACTTGGCCGTTGGTTCCATGTTTATTGAATATGGAATTGATATTTTGAAATCTATGTTTATTTCTGGTGTTCCCATGTCTATGAATTCAATTGGTATGTTATATACCAAGTGCCCAATTCATCATGTTTTTCAACCCCTAGTTTTTCAAACATATTCTGCCATAGCCGGCGCTTGCTCTTAAGGGGCCGGTCATTATTTACTGGGTGGGGGGGTTGGATGGTTTTTCCGAGAAATGAGTTTTGAAAGTTTGACCCCCCCCCCCACCGATATCGAAAACCAATCTATGACCCCCCCCCCCCACCAAGATCCAAAATAAAAGTATGACCCCCCCAATCCCCATGTATGAATATAAGGCTATGCTTCACAATTGATGACAATTACAACGCACCAGTATCATAATATATACTTGAATGCTTTTTACGCTTTATTTACATTTCTATTGAAACTATTGTGACTTTTGTCGCAAATTTATGATACTATAAGGTCAGTGAATATTATGATTTGTGCTCCCCGTGTATCCACCATTCCTCCGCTTCGATTGTGAATGCCATTACAACAATTATTACTTGTATGATACTAGCATATTCTTTTTCACTACATAAGCCATCGTTTCGGAGCCCACTTGAAACACTCGAGACCTAGGTCAAAGTTACGGAAGCTCATATTCGCCACATAGAGGACCGCAAATTTTTAATTACAGTGTAATAACGCTGTAATACAGCGTTATAACGCTCTAATTTAGAGCGTTATAACGCTCTATTTTAGAGCGTTATTACGCTCTAAATTAAACCGTTCACCTTCCTAGCATATTTCCATTATCGTGATTTGTAATAAACATATCTAGATCAGAACAATTTTGAGATTTCCCTACAAATGATTGAGCTGATGAACTAGCAGGTCCGATGATGTCTCTGGCAGTGTAAATTAGAGCGTTATAACGCTGTAATTTACAGCGTAATTACGCTCTAATTACAGCGTTATTACGCTGTAATAGAGCGTTATCACGCTGTAAATTACAGCGTTATAACGCTCTAATTAGAGCGTAATTACGCTGTAAATTAGAGCGTTATAACGCTGTAATTTACAGCGTAATAACGCCTAAATTACAGCTTAATAACGCTGTAATTAGAGCGTAATTACGCTGTAAATTAAAGCGTAATTACGCTATAAATTAGAGCGTTATAACGCTGTAATAGAGCGTTATAACGCTGTAATAGAGCGTAATAACGCTTTAATTTACAGCGTAATTACGCTTTAATTTACAGTGTTAATACGCTGTATTACAGCGATATAACGCTGTATTAGAGCGTAATTACGCTGTAAATTAGAGCGTTATTACGCTGTAAATTAGAGCGTTATTACGCTGTAAATTAGAGCGTTATTACGCTGTATTACAGCGTTATAACGCTGTAAAGAAAAAAGTGCATTCCTCCATCTGGCGAATATGAGCCACCGTACAAAGTTGATTCAGTTGATTCCTTGACTCCGAAATTTTGATGGAATGGAAAAAATGTATGAAAACCCTCATGGACTGACTGGACACCATAGCGAACTCGCGAAAAATACAGGGCTCTTCCACATATCATTGATGAGCAGGGAAGAATTGGTGGATCAGGCCATTCAGAACTGGTTTTTTTCTAGTCTTGAATCAGGTCTGTGTTGGCTCTATGATGGGCTCATAATGTTCTGCCACCATCCAAATCATGTGAGTCAGATTCACTACCCGGGTCATCCGGGGCAATCCAGGACTATTTTGCCATTCTGTGTGAAAAGATCCAGTGGTGGGATGTTCGAAATGATCGCAAAATAGTTTAGTTGCGAACACTTTGCGATGGCGCAAACCAAAATTTGCGATGTACTTGCGTGGTATGTTCGAAGTCATGGCAAGTGTTGCGCAGAAAGGCACGTTTGCGATGAGCACGTGCTGCTTTTCGCAAAATCCTTCTAGCAATCGAGATTATTCAAGATTAATCTTCCAAGAATAATCAAGAAAAAAACCCTGAAAAAACAACTGCGTTGAGGGCTAGAGAGACGACATGACTCAGCAAAAAGCTATTTTGTTTTGTAAGCAAGTAATAGTTGTACAATAAAGAAGGACCAAACATGGAGCAGCAGTATTGCAAAATAAAATCAATATCAACAACACAGAGGACAGTCAGTGAGATCAGGAAAATGGTCGGATATCCGAAGCAGGACAAAACAAGATGCGTCCAAGAGACGAGAGCATGGGCCTATGCAGGGTACGGGCAGGAGGGGGTGGGGTAGGGTAGAAGCCAGGAATAGACATGGGGATGCCTCACACATTGAGGATTCCGTTTTAAAGTACTAGGAAAGTGAAAATATGGTGTTTTGTCATATGAAAGATCTCATTGATCTGAGCAAAATGGTTTTTACAGTATATCAATATATGTATCCGTTCAAAAGTTACAGCCATTTGAAACTGCCATTCCGGCACTACATTACAGAAACCACTTGAACAGTTCTAGCAACTCATTAATATGCAATTAGATGCTAATGAGAATTCATGACATCATGAGGGAAACAAATTTTAATTAGGATACTTCAAGCCATGATATAATGATTGAAGATTTTGTCGATCTGACTAGTGCATATTATTAATACGTACCATACATAGTCAATATCCACACAAACTGTACTGTTGCTATGGTTACCAGTCGTTCCCTATAGCCGTTGTTACCCATGGTTGCCATGGCCAATAACTGCCAAGTCAGTCTATCCAAAGACTTTCTATCGTTTATTTATGAAATAAATTATTATAGATCTCAAGTTGGCACCATTTTTATTTGTGCATACCCTGTTCTAAGTAGGTTTCTGGCCCTAGCAACCATGGTTGTTATGGGCCATACCAAGTCACTGGTTACATTGACAACAACAGAAAGAGTGAAAACATTGATTATTCATATTAAAATCTGTATAGAATAAGTTTTGATGAATAATCATAACATTAAATTAATGAAAAATACATATCAAAGTACCTAATTAAAACAACTTTCCCCGATGATGTCATGAATATCTCATTTGCATACTAATTAACTGAATTGCAAATTTGCCGATTTCAGTCTTTAAAATGCTATAACTTTTGAACGGATTGTGATATTTACATGCCGTAAAAACCATTTTGCTCAGATCAATGAGATCTTTCATATAAATTCACATCATATTTTCATATTTACTAGTACTTTAAGTGACGTCATTTCGCCAGATGTATGATTGCTTAGGGAGACAACGCGAAGCGATATTGATCCACGTGCTGGTTTATTTTGCGCGTGTGTAAGTCTGGTTTTGGGAAAAGCAAAAATCCCGATGGTATTTCCCGGGATTGGAGTAGAGAAAGGTTTTGCTGAATGTATAATGCTATGTCGGCAATTGCGATCTGAAAACGAGCTAGAATGACAGGGGTCCTGTTCAACTTCATTTTATGAAAAATTGGTACTATCATGCTCTATAGTGACCTAGATTTTATTGAAGTACTATGATTATACTATCACACCCTGTCAACCGTTAAGCCTTATTTTTTTTGGAAAGGTGAAACGCACATCCTAAGTTGCCCAATTTAACATTGATTCAAATGCAGCCGATAATTGGTCATATCAACCCAGTAACGGAAGGAGTTGGGGGGATGGGGGGGGGGGGGATAAGAAAACGAGAGGCCATAGGCCACACACTTGCCGGAGCGATTACGTAATTATGACGTCATTTGTCGTCAATTCTATACTGCAAACTTACTGTGAATGGAGTTTTTGAATATGCATGATAAAATCTCGTTTATATGAGTTATATCATAACCGGACAAGATCATAAGATCTTCAAATAATGAGTTTCCTTTGCAATTTCACCGATTTGTTGTCACAAATACGTCAATTACGTCAAAACAGATACATCGATTGAGCTAAAAATTGATAGAGACCATCATATAATATGTGTATTATTATTTCACATATGTTCTGCTAATTACAGTCCAATATCTTCAAATTTGAGTGCACTGTGGATGTTTGGAAGTTTGCTGAAAAGTCGAAAAGTTGGTATGACAGGCCATACGATTATGACGTCATAGCGGAAAATCTGTCATGGCAGAAAAGTATCGGACAGTAACCTTCTAAACCAGAATTCAACGAGCTTTCCAATGGTGCAATTCCCTTCTCTGTACGACAAATACTTTTTGAAATATAGCCCCATTTTGAAAATTGACGTTTTACGTTATGACGTCATTGACGTTGCACGTAGTGTGTTGAAACTTAATATATGGCTGGGTATAATTATTCCACATACGTTCTGATAATTACAGCCTAATACCTTTAAATTTGAGTGCACTGTGGATGTTTCAAAGTTTGCTGAAAAGTCGAAAAATTGGTATGACAGGCCACACGTTTATGACGTCATAGCGGAAAATCTATCATAACGGAAAAGTATCGGACAGTACCCCTCTAAACCAGAATTCAATGAGCTTTCCAACGGTGCAATCCGCTTCTCTGTACGACAAATACTTTCCGATATATAGCCCCATTTCGAAAAATGACGTTTCACGTCGTGACGTCATTGACGTTCGAACAATCCCCGTAAAACTTTGCAGTTTGATGGAGGATACCATTATATATCCGTGTGTTGAATTTCAGAGGTATCGGATTAAATGTGACTGCTGTGTGAATTTCTGAAAATTCGAAAAAAAATGAGAGATGTCTGGTGCATGTACAGGACCTTTGGTCATGAGACAAATTATCACCAAAAACCGGGAATTGAGCTGATCCTTCCGCCGGTCCGTCACCCGCAAAAGTTGTGACATAAAGTGGCCTGTCGCTTGACCCAGACTGTATTTAGACATGAGTTTTAGACTTTATTATACCAGTTTGACACCTCTGAGTCGGAAAACAAAAGAAATATTGTTTGAGATCTGCATTCGGATATATACCGGTATATATGATATACTGTACTAATACGCGACCGAGTGTGTATATTTAGAAGGGGACATGTCCACAGGGGGTAATCGTTTCTACAGCTTATTGTTGTGTGAATGGATTGAGAATCAGATTCACCCCACTGCTATTTCTACTTTGATATCTCGGCGAGTTTTCAATTTATTCCAAATATGAAAAGTGGACCATAAACTAGAAGTAACACTGCAACTGACTGCATGAAATGCTTTAGAATTTAATGTTCAGTAAATTTGTGAAAATCGGAACCATGAAAACATAAAAAGTATATGTTAAATGAAGAATTTTCATAGGATTCTGATTAAGTTTTGTCAATTCTATAGTTCAAACTTGCTGTCAATAATTTTTTTAAATATGCATGATTAAATCGTGTATATATGTTATATTATAACCGGACAAGATCATAATATCTACAAATGATGAGTTTCCTTTGAAATTTTACCAATTTGTTGGCACAAAAACGTCAATTACGTCAAAACGGATGTATCGATTGAGCTGAAAATTGGTAGAAACCATCACAGGACGACTCCACATCATTTGCATCTGTTAGATCTGCAGTAAATGGTATAACTTTGAACATCTGACACTCAAAAGGCCTAAATATTGGTCTGAAATCACGTTTGACGTCATTATGACGTCAATTGACATCCGATTCCAAAAATAACAACAGATTTGGAAAGTACTCTTGAAGACCTTTCAAACGAGCTACTACTCGATATTTTTGCAAAAGGTCAAGGTCAAGGTCATTTTTGAGATCAACTTCGACCTCAGGCGCTTGCAAAGGCTATCGCTCATACGCCTAAGGTGTAAATGCAAAAGTTGTTAGGCTAAGTGAGTGCAATACTGTGGATTTACTTTCGTGCCTCTATCTTGCTTAGTTCCTGAGATATAGTGACCTACATGGTTTTCACTTGCGGGTCAATATTGACCTTAACTTTCGACCTACGACCTTGAAATTTCGTGGATCAAAAGAAGTCATCGTTGCTCATTAACAGGTTTATCATTGGATTTTTACGCACATTATTGACGCTTTTATCAGCATGGACAGCTTGAAAAATGCAATTTGGCTTATAATGGGACCGATTTCGTTGCCATAGAAACGTCAATTACGTCATAACGGATTGCCCGATCGCGCTAAAAATTTATATTGACCATAAGAGACTGGCCCCACATCGTTTCCAAGCATCAGATCGAAAATCAGAGGAGGTGACCTCCAAGGTCAAATATTCGACCTCGGGCGAACTTCCCAAGGTCAAGGTCAAATGTCAAGGTCAAGGTAAAAAAAGATAGAACTCGAGTTTATCTACAATATAAACTTGATTTGAAGTCTCTAGGACCATTAGAACCGAAGTTATGGCCACTTATGTGTTTTCGACGTTTTGCTTGACCTTGACCTTGACCTTTGACCTAGACACACCAAAATAGGACGTTTTCTGGCCGGTATTCTACAGATTCTGCACACGTATTGTGGAAGCTTTTAATCAAGAACTGTGGACGCTAGAGTGCGAACAAACACACAAACACACACACAAACACATCCACAAACCGATCAACATACTTGCCGAAATCTTTAGATTCCGGCAAGTAATAAACCTGATATGGAACAATTAATATCGTGATAGTTATGTGCAGAGTACACAGATACTATATATATCTTGATATGTAGTCCAACTGTGGATTCAAGCAACATTGTAAGTAATATACAATGGGCGTTTGATGGTTAACTCTAAATATTGTTCTCCAGCTCTTGAAAAGGCGCAAAAACCGGTCAATAAGTATATGTAATGACTATTTGATTCATCAGTACAATGATGTTACATACGGAAAAAGTGGTTATTAATAGGGAAACCTACGCATCCCCAATTTTGTACGGCGTTAAATTATTGACAGTATGATTACACAAGTTAATCATTCTTGACGTTATATCACAGAGAAGTTGACGATATTGGTTTTTATTGATTTAAAGAAAAAACATGTTTATAAAAGAAAGAAAAATGTAATAATAGTATTAAATGTATTATTGATAAGTACATAATATATGTTGACGTTTAACCTGTTATTTATAAGGCGTCATGGTGCTAGTATTTAATATATGTTGACGTTTAACCTGTTATAAAGCGTCATGGTGCTACATAACAACCGTGTGCTGGAAATCTATTATGTACGCAACAGAAATGTTTTTCCCAGCGTGAAGAAAGTCCTTTAGGGTATATGTGATTGACCGATCGTCGTTGACATCACCCTATATGTATTTCTTTTTGTTTTCCGACTTCTCTGACGACTCTTTTAGATTCAGCATAGGCCTACATTGGTGTAGAATTCTCGACATTGCAATAAAAGCCGAGACATTCCGGTAATCTCATACAATATACTGCTAATATTAATGTATTAATATTAATGTTGTATTGCAGCGATGGACAGTGATACATTGGTTTTGAGCATGAATTTAGTAGGATGTTTTTTTAAACAAAGACTTGCCGACGGCTACGAAAGCTCAGGGCCAAAAACCAGTACTGACGGTCAGGCAAAGATATAACACGTCTAAGTAGACTTCGGGGGAGATAATTTGATTGAGGGTGTTCACATTTTGCCGTGTCATTCACTTTGATGTGACTGATCGTATGACGATCTATATGAACTGTATAGACATTGATGTGGCGCTTTCGTATGGGAAAAAACTGCGCAACCATGTTTTATGTTTTATATGACATCTTAAAATGTGTCAGGATGTTTATTTCTTGCATTTTGTAATACGTCATAAGTATTTCCAATTTTGTTTTTACATATTTAGCATCGTATTTTATCTGTGGGCCGATAAGCTATTATCGTGGTTTTTCGTCCGTCGTCCGTCCGGGTCTGTAACTTTTTTTTGGCATGATGAATTTCCCCATGAATTTGTCAGAACATACCTTAGGCAAATATCTAAGAACGTTTTTTAAATTTTTTTGATTGAATCGTTTTTGCCGATTTGGCGGCCATTTTTGGCGAAAAATTGGCAATTTTGGACTTTGGTGGCCATTTTCTCAAAAACTGTCTGATCAGTTTTGAGATTTTTGTTTCAAAACATTCCTCTCATATACCTCTATGACATGTATAAGTTTCGTTGCCCTTGAATCGCCGGTCTGCGTGTGGCGGCCATTTTGATTTCTTGACGGGTCGGCGAAAAAAAATTTTTTGGTCTCAAATCGAGTCAGTATTCATTTTGAGCCATTTCCAGCAAAAAAAAAAATTTTTTTTTGGCCATTGAAAATTTTTTTGGACTTCACCCAAATTTTCCTTCATAATGGGAGCTGTGCGGAGTAAACTCATAGAACACTTAAAGATAGAGCCTAAGTATTGGCACATTCAAATGGGAAATCATATATAGCGGTTTGAGTGGTGACCTTGAATTTGACCTACAATGACCTTGAAAGGTCAAAACGCTCTTTTTTGTCTAAAAAACGATGAATTTTGCCTTTGGTGGTCAGTTTCTCAAAATCTATTCAGACAGTTTTCCTCAAAATCATGTATAAGATTATCCTTATGTACCTTTGTGATGTGTATAAGTTTTGTTGCCTTTGAATCGACTGTCTGTGAAAGTTTGTCATTAACGAAAAAAATCTTTCAAGATGTAACTTGATTTCGTATTATAGTCTATACAGAAAATGTGTTTCTATCAACATTTACGAACATGTTTTAACATATAGATTTTAACATCAGTGTAACAATTTAGATGTATTCAGTATTCTACGCAATTCACATGATTGTCGGTAAGCTACAGCACCCTTGGTGCTATGTTTCAATTTTACTACTTAATTAAATTGCAATCATGCATCAAAAATAACGACAAAAATTTCTAACATGGCTTTCAATAACGTCAAGCATGACGAACTAACGTCAATAATACCGAACTTATCATTGTTGGTGGAAAACGACTGACAGGTGTGTTTAATTTAACATCTGGGCTTTGAACCTTTCAATGCTTAATCATAAAAGAGCTGCCAATATGCTAAAGCTCATTTCCAGTACATAGCGGATTCATTGCATGGAAATAAAATGCATTTAGTACATTCGGATAAGTGCAAGGCACGATCTTCAACTTTTTTTACATCTCAGAACGTGATTGGGATGCCATAATGCTTCGTCTAACTCATAAATCGAATAAATAGTCACTCTGTTACTAATTACCTGAACACAATATTTGCCGTTGAAAATCATTTCACGTTGTTATTTCTTCCTCACACACCAACAGAGCGGCGTATTCTACGTTCTCTCGGCTATCTTCGGCTGGATTTCGGTGCTGGTCTGCGGCTGTATCTACGGCGTCAACGCGGCCGTGCAGATCTGGGTCGTGCAGCCTGTCATCAAGCTGCTGTTCACCTGGTTCCGACTGTGTTTCGCGTGTAACCGCGCCTGTGTGCGCGCCTGCTGCGACCCGTGCTGCCAGTCGCTCGGCCAGAGTCTTGCCTACATCAGGGGGCGCTTCCGCACTGACTTGACCGGCCTCAACGTCACCAACTCGACGTCGACGTACAACTACGGGGCCACCGCCGACGCCGAAGACAAATGATCGCGCTGACGATGAACGGACGGGACGATGAAAAATGGGTCAACTGTGGGAGGAAACTTAATTTTTGGATAGACATCCGGAAAATGCGATAATTAAGTTTTTGGACCTTATAGTCGTAATTATTTTGCTTGTCGTATAATATATAATTAGACATTCGAAATTGGGTAAAGATTATTTAGTTGTGTTTCAGTTTGCTGTGATTCAAACTTCCGAAATGTCATTTCGACCTACATGTATAACGTGCCTTTTGTGTGCTCTTATTTTTTTATGCTGGCTGTGCATGAGATGTAACGTTACACAGATTATCATTATGACTACATTGGCCAGAAAGCCGGTGTGTGAGTGATCCGTGTAATAAATGTCCATTATGACCTTATTAACCTGCAGTCTTTGTAAATACACATGCCTATACATGTATTTATGATAATGTTATATATTATCACATTCTTTCGAAACTCGAGACGATGCGAGTATAATTGGTGTCTTTTCAATGAACTGACTCAGAAAATAACATTATAACTCGACCTAATAATCAAGTGATGTGTGACATAGTTGCAAATATTTGTACTATTTTGATATTTTGTACTATTCAAGCGAAGAAGTTTTAGGTTGTTTCACGGAACATGCATGTCTACATTTCAATAAAATCGGATTCAGATATTTTAACTGTGTCATGTGTGTAGACCATGTTTCGGAATATTTTCTGTCGGGAGTCAATTCGGGGTTGTCATTCGTGTAAACGCTGTCGAATAAAATATATTATCCTTGTAATTTGCTGTTGAGTTACATTTATTTATCCAACCTTATTATTTAAACAATTCTAATAAAATATATAGCAAAACTTGCAATAGACATATATAGGCCATGAGGCCGTGATTAAAAAAACTGTTTTACTTCATTGGAATGACATGCTTTTATGATTGCTACTTTATTTTTCGTGAAATGCTATATGTTGAAAAAAAAAAAATTCCATGGGATTAAAGCATATTAATAATAGGCCTACGTAAGATTAACAAGGAAAGGGTTGGATCTTTTGATTATATTTATGATCTGATCTACATATTATTTGAACTGAACTGTGACACATTAAATTGAAAATACAGTAAATCTAGGGTTTGTCCACATAAGCATGATAAGTGCATAGATAATAATATACATGCATAACTGCAACAAAATACTTATCAATACACAAACTGACATAACAGTTTATCAACAGTATTCGAGCAACATATCCAAACCAAATAATCAGATAATCATCGTTCGTTGTTTTCTTCGTCACAGGCCGTGACTTTCATCGTGACCTCGCAGCTATGTGGCTGGCTTTCGGTTTCGATTTGCGGCCTAATCTATGGAATCAACGCCGCGGTGCAGGTCTGGGCCATTCAGCCAATCATCGTGCTGTTCTTCACTTGGATCCGCCTTTGCGCATGCGCTTTATCCGTGTGCCTGGGCCTGACCAGGTGTATCGCCTGCATTCGTGTGTGGGTCTTCTCGTTTGGACAAGCTTTCTTCTACATTCGAGGATATTTCAGAATTGATGTGAACTTAATGGACAGAAACAGAGGAATGGAAGGAACGCGACAGTGCACGGACCAATAAAGGACACTGGACACTGGACGAATAAAGAAACTGGATTCAATTTCCCATGCGCATCCGATACCTGAATTCGAAACATCTTCACTATTTGGGTTGAAATTTCTTGGGTCGAAACTGATAACAATATTGCAAAATGCAAATGATTTCTGAAGAGAATTTACACGTTGGTCAGCACGGACTGAACACATTGTTCTTAGACTGTTTTTAGTTGTTATTCCTTATTTCGTTAATGTGGTCAAATTTAGAATCGCGGCAATGACAATTAATATTTGACATATTAGGGAAAAGTTTATTTAGCAAATTCTTATGCTTTGGGTTGAGGGGGGGGGGGTCTAGGTATTAAGTAGGCCTAGATCTACTTGATTTATACGTCGATGGTGTGAATGGGCACATTCGAATGTACACCAGGTTTTTTTTTTTAAATCAAGAACCGGTACTGCTCTCGTCCAATTATGCACCAGACTGGCGTGTTCAGATTAGCGGTTCTGTCGTGTCTAACTCTTTATCTTACAAAAGTTCTTCTTACTCTGTCAACAAACGTAATGTCATCAACTGCAAGAAAACTCCCGCGGTTAATTTAAACCACACAATGAAGAAGACTGTGCCTCTGTTACCGAGATGTGTTAGATGTCAAATCAAAGAGTGTAACAACATCAATGATGTTACACTCTTTGGGCAAATGTCGCCAAATAATACTACCTCAGTTTGAATCGTCTGAGATTGACGAGTTGAATGATCAATTGTACACCACCTCATGTGTTAATGTTGATTTGGATCACTGTTGTATTGTATCTCGCACTTGTACTTTGTACGAAATTAATAAATACATTATATAGGAATATGTGCCAAGCCAAAAAAAGGCCAATGCCTGGAAAGATTACCGAATTGAAAAAAAAATTCTCAAACAGACGAAATGAAATCAAAGTCATCCATGGTTTTGAGACAAATATCAACCTTTTCTTGCACCAGAATTTTTAATATGCCCACTTCTTGAGTGTGATAATATTTTGAATGATTTATTATTCAAATCGAATGAAGGTGAGAGTTTGCTCGATTTACTGGCAACAAAAGCACCTTATGAGACAAATATCAATATATTATTCGATTTGAGTGAATTGCAGCCAAAAATATCACGCAATTTTCCCTTCATAATGGGAGCTGTACAGAGTAAACTCCTAGAACACTTCAAGATAGAGGTTAAATATCGGCAGATTCAAATAGAAAATCATATACGTGTATTGCGGTTTCAGTAGTGACCTTGAATTCGACCTTTAACGACTTTGAAAGGTCAAAACGGCAATTTTGGTGGAAAAAAGTTGTTGATTAAAAGTAATTCTCCGGTGCCTTTCTTAGCTCTTGGGCTGATTTTAATTAATGTGTGCAATTCATGTGTATTGCTGGATTTGTGCACATATATAATGATAATATGCCTTTGTTTTGTTTCAATAAGCCCCATAGCATATGGAACATTTTTAGTTAGTGATATCTGATTGGGTCATCCGTCATTGTCAAAGGATTTCTATGATGACCTGTGTGGCAGTGATCATTTTCCTACTTTCGGATCCCGAAATGGAATATTGCTAGGGCAGATTGGTCGGAATTGTTTTATGAAAATTACCCAAATTACAATTACCCTTAACTCCACATTAAAGAGGGTGTTTGATCCCTAATAATCTTGATAGAAAAAAATATGGGGGAGAAATTCAAAAAGATTGGTTTCTTACCCCGTCACACTGGACTGGCGGTGCCACTACGGTACCACAACTGTTTTCAGTCAAAACCGCCATCACCGTAGTGACACCTCCAGTAGGGTTTTCGTATTTTTCCCCTCTCATCAAACGTGAGTTTTTCTTCACGGTACTACTGAGGATCCAGGGAGGAAGCACGGCGGCGTCACTGCGGACATGGCGATCCTACTGAGTTACCACTATGGTTTGTTTGGCGGTTCCATGGTGATCATTGGCGGCAGTACTACGCTGTTGGGGGAAGCATTGAGGGGCCACTGAGGTGCTACTACGGGGTGGCGGTGCTACCGAGGTGCTACGACGGTGGCACTGCGGCAGCATCGCGAAACGATGCGGCTCTATAAAAGGGAGGTGGTTTTCGGTGAAATTCATTACCTTTTTTTGGTGACGTGTACACTACAGTAATTATGCCGAAACGTACCACAACAAGGGGAAGAGCTACCAAGAAACGCCCTCTTACGCCCCTCCACCCTCGGAAGAGGAGTCTTCCCATGAGGATTGCTTGCTCATCTGACAGCAAGTTTTGCATGACGATCAGATTTCTGTTATCTACCATTATTCTTTTTCAATGAATTGATCTGAAGTGTTTCAAAACTTTCAGAACACTTGAAATTTATTCAGAAAACCAAAGCTTTTATATGCAAAAATTTGACCGCCGTAGCACCGTGCAAGACCCTCAGTGCAACATCCGTGCAACCGCAGTGGAAACGCCATTGCCGTACAGACACCTCAATAACACCGCCACCACCGCCGTGTGAATCGCAGTAAGATCGCCTAGTATTCTTGAATTCCTCATTGAGTCTGTCGTGGCACCCCCATACCCGCAGTGCTCCCGTGGTAGCACCTCAGTAGCACCGCCATCACCGCCACTTGATCGCAGTAGGGTTGCCAGTTTACTTTTCTGGCGGTTGCACGGCGGTCTTACTGAGGATGCATGACGGTTATGGAGATGCTAATGAGGTCTTAGTACGGTTCCACGGTGGTTATGGCGGTGCCACGACGATCCTACTGCGGATTGGCCCACTCACGGTGGCACTGCGGAAGTTTTGAACATGTTCAAAACTTCCGCCATGCCACCGCGAAGGTCCGCGGTGTTGACAGTTTTCCGCGGTGCTACGGCGATCAAATGCGGAATCGCCGAGGAACCACGGCGATCATGGCAATGCCACGGCGATTTACATTGTACAAGCCCCGCCGTGGCACCGCCATTCCAGTGTGACGGGGGTATATTCCACAGTATCCACATACAAAATGCCAAAAAATTCCATGAAGTGGCCTCGGAGGGCAAGACGTTTCAATATTGCAAAGTCCAAAATTGAGCGTCGTTTCATAACCATACATACACAACAGTATCGACATACAAAGTGCCAAAAGATTACATGAAGTGGTATCGGATGAGAAGTCGTTTGAATATTGTTTGATTAAGTCCAAAATTGAGCGCTGTTTGTCGAAACTGGCCTCTCGTTTAAAAATAATGAGAAATCCTGAAAACAGATTATGCCCTTCTAGTAGTATTTTTCAGTATCTTGGTTCAAGATATCAGAAAAATTCGAAAATATACTCTTATGAGAAAAAATCGAATTTTAAAAATTGCAACAAAAATGAAGGGAAATTAAAAGTTCTAAAAAATACTTTGCGGGACTATCCCATAATATCAACACACAAAGTGTTGTGAAATTCCATCAAGCGGCCTAGGAGGAGAAAATGTTTGAATATTGTTAAGTCCAAATTGTTTTTTTTATGAAAATGGCTGCCATTCTGAAAATATTGCGAAAATAAAAAAAAAACTCTCTCTTTTGCAGGAAGATTCGGCTGCAACTTTTGAAGATACAATTATATTGTTTTGCCAATTATCAATAATAGGCATTTTTTCATATTAAAAAAATTGGTGAGAAAAAGGAGAAATTCAAAATTCCAAAGATCAGTTTGTGGGGACTATCCCATAATATGGGGCATTTTTCGACAAAAATGTCCACCATTTTTTAAAATGATGTAAGATGAAAAAATGCCGCCCTTTTGAAATATTTTTTTTTGGTATTTGTAGAAAAACTAACGTCAAAGCTAAAAATGTGGACGATGGACGCGGGGTCATTCCAACATGGCAACCTAAAAATTAGCCCGAAGGCTAAGGAAGGTTACCAGACGATTTACGTTTTACACATTAGATATTAGCTATTTTGTCTCGTGATCTTGAAAATAAGGTCACTGGTCATATTCAATGTGACGAAAATGTTCAGCATACATCCTTTCTTATATGTCCGCAATTGATTTCAAAGCTGTAAACTCAATACAGACATTAGCAATTTTGTGCTCTGACCTTGAGAATGAGGTTAAAGGTCAAACTCAAGATCATGACAATGTTCAGCATATATATGACTTCCTTCACAATTTATTCCTAAGCTGTAAAGTTGATAATAAAAGAGATATCAACCATTATGTGCTCTGACCTTGAAAGTAAGTTTAAAGGTAAAGTTCAAGGTCATGAAAATATTCAGCATATATCATTTCCCATATGTGCATAATTGATTCCTAAGCTGTAAAGTCGATAATGATTGAGATATTAGCCATTTTGTGATCTGACATTGAAAATTGGGTCAAAGGTCAAATTCAAGGCCATCAACAAATGCGGCATGTATCATTTCCTATATGTCCACAAGCTGTAGACTCGATAATAGGAGATATATCAGCCATGATAATGAAGTCAATGGTCAACTTCACGGTCATGAGAATATTCAGCATGTATCATGTTCTATAAGCCTAAGCTTTAAACTTGATAAGCGTGATGCCACCCATTTTGTTCTTTGACCTTGAAAATGTGGACAAAATGTTCTCAAGGCCAAAGCACATAATGGCTGATATATCTCCTATTATCGAGTCTACAGCTTGGGTATAAATTGTGGACATATAGGAAATTGGCCACCACTTTTGAGGTAATGCGAAAATAAAAAAACCAAAAAAACAATAATCTATAGTTGTAGTATTTTTGAGTATATTGGTTTGAATTTCAGAGAGATTCGACTGTAAACTTTAAAACTACAAATTTGTCCAGTTATTAATAATTGGCTTTTTTTCCCGAGTTAAAAAAAATAGATAAAAACATGATCAGTTTGTGGCGACTCTGCCATAATATCAACATACGTTTTGGAAGATTCCATTGAGTGGTCTCGGAGGAGAAGACGCTTGAATAGTGCAAAGTCCAAAATGGGCGTTTTTCAAAGAAGATAGTTCATGATTCTTTTGTCATGGCCAAGTCCCTATTTTTAATAGGAACCTCTCAGGGAGGTTCCTATCTAGATAGGAACCTGAAAGAAATATAAAAATAGGAAAGACTACGAGTGTACAAACAGTGTATGCCAAAAACTACACATGTTTGTTCACTTGAGTCGTTTCATCATTGCCGAAATTTAATCCGGATGACGTCATAGACTGCACGCTGTGCCGGACTATGTAGATACCAGGTCATGCAATGTTGATGGTGTTCATATTGTATAACACCAACATTTGGCAGCACACGAAAAGGAAATGTAGTGGCGATTCATTTTGAACTGGATGATCGCATTGACAACAAGATTGTCCCATTAGAATGGCTTGCCTCATCTACGATCCGAGAATGGAACACAATTATCTGTCCTCCTGTCAGTGAAGAATGTATGCAAAACACGTCAAATATTTCATGTACAGGGACAGTACACAGCCAGGGCTTTAACCAAAAGTGTCACGGTACTGGTACTCACTATAAATTCGTCTCTGATAGCCAGGATACCAAATATGTAAATGGTGTCGATACTGTGGTACATGACATGACATATAGATATTGGTTTGTTTATACCCGTTCACATGTTAGCCACTGAGGTCATTCAAGTGTGACCACGTTTAGTTGTATGACTCGCATGTAGACTGGGTTGACATTTAGTGCTTGGAGTAATATTGTTGACACTGGTACACTGGAGAACTCAGCGATTGCATGCAATGCAATACACGTACATTCGTTCCCGGTTTTTGTGTGTAGCAAAATAACAACAACTGAAGCGAGAACATGAGAGGAGCAGCGTACTTCGACCTGGCAACCCATACATCCATCGGCGGAGGAGGAGGGGAGAGGGGAGGGGATTTGTATGGGCCAAGAGGCTGGGGGGGGGGGGGGGGGAAAGTCGTGAACCATGTGAACAAAAGCAACTAATATATGCGTGGCTTTTGGTAATAGCAGAAATTGTATATCATGAATATACAAAATTAATTTTATTAAAAACGTATTTGATGGGTGAAGCAGATATTCCAAACTCTGTTTGTGAAATGTATCATTGGGGGAATCCTGAACTATGTCGGATAGGGCTTCGCCGTCGGGTTCCTATCTGCAATAGATCCTCAGCCTGGGGCCCTATCCTATACGTAATGCAAAGTAAAAAAACTCAAAAATACCTCCCTCTTGAAATATTTTTTGTGCAAAATTTCAGAAAAATTTGACCATAAACTAAAATTCTGGACGACGGACGTAAGGTTATGCCAATAGATGATCAAGATCTGGTAACCTAAAAAGTACACATACAGTCAGTTCGATCAAGTGTATCGTCAGGACGACGTTGCATAACAGGTCTACTCGTCCAAAAAATACTAGTACATGTACAGCTCCGTATGACTCAGCTTTTTCACTGTTACTAAGGCTACAGAATGCATGGATCAACCAAGGATCAACTGAGTAAACCCTCAAGAGAATTTTCAATGTGAGTTTGAGTTCTTTTTCGGCACACGTATTCATTTTTCTGCGCCAATAATACTCGCATTTTAATCCCTGTTGAAATGAGAAAAACAAAGTTACATTCACTGTTGGTCAGTATTGCGCAACTAAAGCACTATATAGGCATACGCGACAAAAGACGATCTTATTAGCCACAGAAAGCACCGCTGGTTCGTGCATATGCAGCATATGGATAATACTGTGAGTATGTGTTTTGAATTATTTATTCTCTTAATACATTAGCGAAACCTCGTTCATCAGTTCATGTGAATAGCCTGAATATCATGGTATGGTAGATAAAGTGTGTGAACACGATGAGTTATTGGCCTGACTGATTTCAGAATCCTTGAGTTTGCAACAGAATTAGCATTAAATAACTTTCTGCAACTGCTGAATGTATGGGAATGCATGGGTTGCATGAACAGTAACATGTGATGGGCAATCTGAGATATACATGTACATGTATACTATGATTTTTTTCAAAGCTGGTCACATGGCGCATTCATTTGTCCAGAGTGGCACTCAATCCTTCCAAAATATAATATTATAACACTCAAATGCTTCCAAAAATATACTCGCATTGCAACATGGGTTTCCTGCTATCGCACCCGAGTGTTAGCTTTTCCGTTATTCAAGTGGGTGCTGCACAGTGCACATTTACTATGCGAAGTTGACATTATTTTGCTGTGAGGCGAAATATCAGAACAAATGTTTTTGTGTACACCGGCCGGTAGTTGACACATATGCAATGCTTGAGTTGTACGTGCCTGTGCATGATGATGAATGTTTGGAAAAATATGTGGTGTTAGGTTACCGGACCTATGGTCCGATAACCCATCGGCATGGCGTTGCGTTCGTCGTCCACATTTTTATCTTTTTTGTTTACGGGCAATTTTTTTCTGAAATTTTGCACAAAAATGCCTAAAAATATTTCAAATATTCCATACTCGGCCCAAATGGGACTTTCCCATGTTAAATCAAGTGACTAGGAATCAATTGTGCACATATAGGAAATGATATATGCTGAATATTCGCGTGACCTTGAATTTGACCTCTGACCTCAGTTGTAAGGTCACAGGACAAAATGGCTAATATCTCGCTTGTTATCGACCTTACAGCTAAGAAATCAATTGTGGACATGATATATGCTTGATATTATATATGCTGAATATTCTCTTGAACTTGGATTTAACCAGTGACCTGGCTAACATCTGACCTTGGCCTAATTTTCAGGAGCGGCGGACGGCGGCCCCGAGGGCAGGCCACAGTCACGAAGGTCAAGAAGGGTGACCTTGATACTGCTGCCACAGCTCATTTTCTGTCACTAATTATGTGTTCTATTGAATCTTTCCAGATTAGTGCGGTTTCCATGGCAGCGAGAGGAGGAGACCCTGAAGGACGTGATGGACGACGCTTGCTGCTGCTGATTTAGTTAAGTATTCTTGAATTATTTGTTAGTTTCAGCCTGTGAACCCGCAGTCAAGTTATTTGATACCAGCCAAGCTCCACACAACAAGTGAGCAGGAGGGTGCACACTTCAACACACCTGTTGTGAAGAACTTGGGTGGAATCAAACAACTTTGGGTTTACAGGCTGTTTGTAATTGAAATTTGAAATTGAAAGCCTGACAGTTTAATCCTATATGTGTTTTTGTATTTTTCAGGTGCGGCGGACGGCGGCCCTGGGGGCAGGCGGCAGTCATCAAGGTCAAGGAGGGTGACCTTGATACTGCTGCCACAGCTCATTTTCTGTCATTAATTATGTGTTCTGTTGAATATTTCCAGATTAGTGCTGTTTCCCTGGCAGCGAGAGGACGAGACACTGAAGGACGTGATGGACGACGCTTGCTGCTGCTGATTCAGTTAAGTATTCTTGAATTATTTGTTAGTTTCAGCCTGTGAACCCGCAGTCAAGTTATTTGATTCCAGCCAAGCTCCACACAACAAGTGAGCAGGAGGGTGCACACTTCAACACACCTGTTGTGAAGAACTTGGGTGGAATCAAACAACTTTGGGTTTACAGGCTGATTGTAATTGAAATTTGAAATTGAAAGCCTGACAGTTTAATCCTATATGTGTTTTTGTATTTTTCAGGTGCGGCAGACGGCGGCCCCGGGGGCAGGCGGCAGTCATCAAGGTCAAGGAGGGTGACCTTGATACTGCTGCCACAGCTCATTTTCTGTCATTAATTATGTGTTCTGTTGAATCTTTCCAGATTAGTGCTGTTTCCCTGGCAGCGAGAGGACGAGACACTGAAGGACGTGATGGACGACGCTTGCTGCTGCTGATTCAGTTAAGTATTCTTGAATTACTTGTTAGTTTCAGCCTGTGAACCCGCAGTCAAGTTATTTGATTCCAGCCAAGCTCCACACAACAAGTGAGCAGGAGGGTGCACACTTCAGCACACCTGTTGTGTAGAACTTGGGTGGAATCAAACAACTTCGGGTTTACAGGCTGATTGTAATTGAAATTTGAAATTGAAAGCCTGACAGTTTAATCCTATATGTGTTTTTGTATTTTTCAGGTGCGGCGGACGGCGGCCCCGGGGGCAGGCGGCAGTCATCAAGGTCAAGGAGGGTGACCTTGATACTGCTGCCACAGCTCATTTTCTGTCATTAATTATGTGTTCTGTTGAATCTTTCCAGATTAGTGCTGTTTCCCTGGCAGCGAGAGGACGAGACACTGAAGGACGTGATGGACGATGCTTGCTGCTGCTGTTTCAGCTAAGTATTCTTTAATTAATTGTCAGTTTCAGCCTGTGAACCCACAGTCAAGTTATTTGATTCCAACCAAGCTCCACACAACAAGTGAGCAGGAGGGTGCACACTTCAACACACCTGTTGTGAAGAACTTGGGTGGAATCAAACAACTTTGGGTTTACAGGCTGATTGTAATTGAAATTTGAAATTGAAAGCCTGACAGTTTAATCCTATATGTGTTTTTGTATTTTTCAGGTGCGGCGGATGGCGGCCCCGGGGGCAGGCGGCAGTCATCAAGGTCAAGGAGGGTGACCTTGATACTGCTGCCACAGCTCATTTTCTGTCATTAATTATGTGTTCTATTGAATCTTTCCAGATTAGTGCGGTTTCCATGGCAGCGAGAGGAGGAGACCCTGAAGGACGTGATGGACGGCGCTGGCTGCTGCTGATTTAGTTAAGTATTCTTGAATTATTTGTTAGTTTCAGCCTGTGAACCCGCAGTCAAGTTGTTCGATTCCAGCCAAGCTCTTCACAACAAGTGAGCAGGAGGGTGCACACTTCAACACACCTGTTGTGAAGAACTTGGGTGGAATCAAACAACTTTGGGTTTACAGGCTGTTTGTAATTGAAATTTGAAATTGAAAGCCTGACAGTTTAATCCTATATGTGTTTTTGTATTTTTCAGGTGCGGCGGACGGCGGCCCTGGGGGCAGGCGGCAGTCATCAAGGTCAAGGAGGGTGACCTTGATACTGCTGCCACAGCTCATTTCCTGTCATTAATTATGTGTTCTGTTGAATATTTCCAGATTAGTGCTGTTTCCCTGGCAGCGAGAGGACGAGACACTGAAGGACGTGATGGACGACGCTTGCTGCTGCTGATTCAGTTAAGTATTCTTGAATTATTTGTTAGTTTCAGCCTGTGAACCCGCAGTCAAGTTATTTGATTCCAGCCAAGCTCCACACAACAAGTGAGCAGGAGGGTGCACACTTCAACACACCTGTTGTGAAGAACTTGGGTGGAATCAAACAACTTTGGGTTTACAGGCTGATTGTAATTGAAATTTGAAATTGAAAGCCTGACAGTTTAATCCTATATGTGTTTTTGTATTTTTCAGGTGCAGCGGACGGCAGCCCCGGGGGCAGGCGGCAGTCATCAAGGTCAAGGAGGGTGACCTTGATACTGCTGCCACAGCTCATTTTCTGTCATTAATTATGTGTTCTGTTGAATCTTTCCAGATTAGTGCTGTTTCCCTGGCAGTGAGAGGACGAGACACTGAAGGACGTGATGGACGACGCTTGCTGCTGCTGATTCAGTTAAGTATTCTCGAATTATTTGTTAGTTTCAGCCTGTGAACCCGCAGTCAAGTTATTTGATTCCAGCCAAGCTCCACACAACAAGTGAGCAGGAGGGTGCACACTTCAACACACCTGTTGTGAAGAACTTGGGTGGAATCAAACAACTTTGGGTTTACAGGCTGATTGTAATTGAAATTTGAAATTGAAAGCCTGACAGTTTAATCCTATATGTGTTTTTGTATTTTTCAGGTGCGGCGGACGGCGGCCCCGGGGGCAGGCGGCAGTCATCAAGGTCAAGGAGGGTGACCTTGATACTGCTGCCACAGCTCATTTTCTGTCATTAATCATGTGTTCTATTGAATCTTTCCAGATTAGTGCTGTTTCCCTGGCAGCGAGAGGACGAGCCCCTGAAGGACGTGATGGACGATGCTTGCTGCTGCTGATTCAGTTAAGTATTCTTGAATTACTTGTTAGTTTCAGCCTGTGAACCCGCAGTCAAGTTATTTGATTCCAGCCAAGCTCCACACAACAAGTGAGCAGGAGGGTGCACACTTCAGCACACCTGTTGTGTAGAACTTGGGTGGAATCAAACAACTTTGGGTTTACAGGCTGATTTTAATTGAAATTTGAAATTGAAAGCCTGACAGTTTAATCCTATATGTGTTTTTGTATTTTTCAGGTGCGGCGGACGGCGGCCCCGGGGGCAGGCGGCAGTCATCAAGGTCAAGGAGGGTGACCTTGATACTGCTGCCACAGCTCATTTTCTGTCATTAATTATGTGTTCTATTGAATCTTTCCAGATTAGTGCTGTTTCCCTGGCAGCGAGAGGACGAGACACTGAAGGACGTGATGGACGACGCTTGCTGCTGCTGATTCAGTTAAGTATTCTTGAATTACTTGTTAGTTTCAGCCTGTGAACCCGCAGTCAATTTATTTGATTCCAGCCAAGCTCCACACAACAAGTGAGCAGGAGGGTGCACACTTCAGCACACCTGTTGTGTAGAACTTGGGTGGAATCAAACAACTTTGGGTTTACAGGCTGATTGTAATTGAAATTTGAAATTGAAAGCCTGACAGTTTAATCCTATATGTGTTTTTGTATTTTTCAGGTGCGGCGGACGGCGGCCCCGGGGGCAGGCGGCAGTCATCAAGGTCAAGGAGGGTGACCTTGATACTGCTGCCACAGCTCATTTTCTGTCATTAATTATGTGTTCTATTGAATCTTTCCAGATTAGTGCTGTTTCCCTGGCAGCGAGAGGAGTAGCCCCTGAAGGACGTGATGGACGACGCTTGCTGCTGCTGATTCAGTTAAGTATTCTTGAATTATTTGTTAGTTTCAGCCTGTGAACCCGCAGTCAAGTTGTTTGATTCCAGCCAAGCTCCACACAACAAGTGAGCAGGAGGGTGCACACTTCAGCACACCTATTGTTAAGAACTTGGGGTGGAATCAAAGAACTTGGGTTTACAGGCTGATTGTAATTGAAGTTTGGAATTGAAAGCTTGACAGTTTTTCAAGTTCAGCGGACGGGGGCAGGCGGCAGTCGTCAAGGTCAAGGCGGATGACCTTGTTGCTGCTACCGCAGCTACTTATTCTTTAAGTAATTGTGTATTATATTATCTATTTCCAGATCAGTGCATTTTCTATGGCAGGCGAGGAGATGGCCATGAAGGAAGCGGTGGATGACTCTTGGTGCTGCTAATGCGTTAAGTATTCTTCAGTTATTTGTCAGCGTTAGCCTATTCATGAACCCATAGTTCACCATATGTGTGCAGTCTAATTATGTGTGTTCTTATCTTTTTTCAGATTTTGTGTGGTTTCCATGGCAGGACAAGGAGATGCCCATCAAAAACGAGTTTGACGACGCCTGGTGGTGCTGATTAAACTATGTACAGCGCATCTCATGAATTCAGGAGCTCGGCTTTCTTGTCGCCCGCGTACAGTCTGGGATCGACTGGTAGTCCACGTCAGATTTACATTTAGATGAAGAGCATTTCTTGTATAATGATCTACTGGTTTACTGACGTGTTTTGCCACTACTTCGCACAGTGTACGAATCGTGATTAAGTAATTTTATGGTGTTATTTGTAATTATACTGGGTGATTCAATCATTTTATGTTTTAAAAAAAAACATAGAATGCGGTCCAACATTCTAGCGTGTTCAGCACTGGTCAAATGGACACAGGTTTCCAGCACGGCTGGTTTTTCCTGGACGGCGCTCACGCATTTCCAAAACTGTGCTGCTCAATTTGCACGTTTTACCATGTATCGGTATATGGGTGGCGCCTGTTAACCCACCCTAAATCAAAAGCTCACTGTATTAGGTTTCTGAAATCAATTCTGTCGGTATATGGGTGGCGCCTGTTAACCCACCCTAAATCAAAAGCTCACTGTATTAGGTTTCTGAAATCAATTCTATAAGCCTTATCAATGTTATTAAATTAAGAGATCCATTTTATGGTTTATCCATGTATTTTTTTGCAACCATGATGGCAACTGTTATTGAATAGTTTGCGTCAAATCATGATGAGATCAGGTTTTGTGTGGTTTTTGTATTCGAATTGTTATTAACTCGTGCATGTGATTTATATCAATAAAATATCAATCGCAGCCGAGGTGCATGTTGATCATTTTTATTTGTGCTTCCTCAACAGAAAGGGGTCCGTTCAATTTAAAACCGATACATGCATGAGTAAACCTGCCGCGAGGCTTTCAAATAAACATAATTTATGACCATATCTACATTACAAAATGAATATGCTGCATCTGATAGCGGCTCTTAGTAATCGCTAGGCACACGAAATGCCCCCAACGGCATCTTTAGGCCTTGACGTCTAGTTTAAGTAGAATTTATACCCAAGAGAGGTCCGGAAGCTACCCCCGATGATAAAAGGTTGTGGTTCAATTATTTATCGGCATATTAGTGCGCTTTATCTGCGAGCATCAAAGCACATTACATGATATAAAAACACAGTGATCGGAACATATTGTAAAATTAAATTACAGATTTTGTAAGGGATAAACACTGAGGTGGAGCGCCTCTGGAAAGTAATCGACGATGCCGCAAGCGGAAGTTGATTATTTGCCAGAGGGTCGACACCGGCTTGGTTCTCGCACCTGCGAGTAGTAATCTGCGTGTACATGCAACTATACTGTCACACTTGAACAGTGCTTAGAAGCAGAGGGCGACACCTAAGAGTGTAAAATATGTTACTCTTTGGCGACACTGTCTGAATTTGTGATGTCCAACTTTGTCACCATGATTATATCATGAAAATACAAATTCATGTCCACTTGCTGTTCTCGTAATTTTCAAAGCTATACAACGCGGTATTTGCCAAATTTTGCTAACGGATATCTGTATCTAATGAATAGTTTGCATGATAATGATTACCATATCAATCCCGGATTAAGAATGAATATCGAACACAAATAGGGTCTTACGTTCATGCCCGTGCTCACTGTTTGTGCTGCCACCTTTTCAATTCCGGCAAGTAATGAGGAACACCCAAGGAAATCAAGTTATGCATACGCGGTAAGCATGCTATTTCGTTCTTTTGGGGAGGGGGGGGGGAGGATGGGTTGGAGGGGGAGGGGAGGAAGGGGAACATTTTCCGACCAATATTATGTTTTTTTTGGACAAGCACAGAGCTGCAAATTTTCATATAAATATATAAAATTCAGTAAACTAATAAGTACGCCCTTAATATACTTGCTCAATCATACTCACAGTGATCGACATCATTGTGAAGCCTACACTATATGACAAACACCTACCACATCTATAGGCTTCACTGGATTTAATAGGAAGCTACATGTATACTAATCTTTTGTGTCACATTTTCAGCGAGGCCTACGACCTGTCCACTTCCATTATCCATACCATATCCGGGAATGTATGTTTCGTTTATACTAGGGGTTGTCACACATTTACACATAAATCATAGCAGTATCGCGTGTCACACCTGGTCGAAATCCCGTCCTGTCTATTATCAGAATATCTTATAATTCTGTGATAGTTATGGCGATATAACTGAATATAGCTCCAGGCTGCAGTTCTGTCGAAAAATTGTACAATGCAAGAAAAAAAAAAGCAAAACTGCAGTGCGTATACCGCATGTAGATCTAGAACTGCAGATTTCGATAAATAGACAAAGATGGTGTTGACTTAATTAGGTGTAACGGTTTTGATATTATATGATAAGAAATATGTACATTGTGGCAACTTATTAAATTAACCCTTAAATGATATCTAAAAATTATTTTCAGTCACTTCACCTAACCCACGACGATAGAAATACCCAGAAAACGGCTGACTGACTTCACTGAAAAGACGTGTCGCAAGTGTTTGCGACTGCTAAATCCTTGTCGCAATTTTGAGCTATTTGCGATGTGGTTAACGATATCGCAATATCTGCGCTGTCTTTGAACATAGACATCAAATTCTTGCGACGTGGTTGCGCTGTGTCGCTAGCACTGCGATCATTTCGAACATGCCACCCCAGGTCTTTTACATGGTGGTTTGCGATAGTCCTGAGGTCTTCGGGGAATATCCTCAGTGGGGTCATGTGTTGACAAACTTTTGAGTGGAAAACCGGTCTGTGGTTCTGGCATGCTGGTTCGGGTTCATCGTAAGGGATGATATGTTGCTCAAGGTGGTATGGACTGGTTGATCCGTGGTTGGTTTGTGACAAGACCCTGCTGATCTGGGTTCATCCTTGCTGGCACCGTGTTCAGCTACATAGTGCTGCTCCGTTAGGTCCAAAGTTGATTCTTGGTGACAATGTTTCAATCTGAGTGATGAGCGTTGATCAATGCACATCAGGGCTCAGAATTGCCACTTATGGGTAGCCATAGGCCCATAACATTTCAGATTTGCTCCCAGGCAATAGAGCTCTCGAGCCAATTGGCTGATGAAAATCGGTTTAAGGTAATATTGAAATATGCTTCTAGGAGCCAATTGGCTCCTAAAAATTGTTGAATAGGAGCGAAATAGAGCCTTTGGCTCCTGGATAAAATTATAAATTTTGAGCCCTGATGGACACGGATTGCGGCATCTCTCGATGTTGGTGTTCCTGGATGGTCCTCTGCGGGATCCGGTTTCAGTGAGATTATGGTTTTACTGAAAATGTTCTGAAATTCCATCGCGTACTCCAATCAGTCCATGTACTGATATTGAGTGAATTGTTTCCACCTAATTATTTAACTATTTTACTATTCAGATTTTCTCAAAATAAATCAATTTCAAACTCCGACCCTCCAGTCCCATCGAAAATAAAAGTATGACCCCCCCAATAATGTTGAAAATGAAAGTGTGACCCCCCCCCCCCCCCCAGTTTTTACCCCCCCCCCCACCTGATAAATAATGACCGGCCCCTAAGTACGAAATGCCTCGGTGCCCAGGATGAATACGTGGTTTCATTCTGCCCGTCGTCGTTTCACGAAGCCCAAGCTCGGAAATTTATATTCGTGACACTAGCGAAATCAATAATAGACAGAAACCGGCTTTTCAGTTACGTGGCCTCACGACATGCTGTTTCCGAGATACCTACTGCCCGAAACCAGAAAGGCCGACTCAATGGCCCGAGAGTTTCTCTAATTGAGAGTAGAGAACCTTGACGCGCAGGTTCCCGCCCCCTCCAAGATCGCTTGCAAGGGGTTTTAGTGCTGCCCTGCCAAATGCGAATAAAAAATATGAAAAATTATATAGATACAGTTGTAAATTACTCCTCAGTCCTTATGATATACTTCAAAGCCCAAAAAATCTCACGGCGCCCTAATCCCCTCTATGGCAAATTACTGGATCCGCCTCTGTCATGAAGCGTCACAACATCCATAAGTCATTGTCAAAAGTTGAAATATTCAAAGGAAAACATTTAGAGGTGTTTCTTTAATTCATATGCGTGATTCTATTTGGTGCTTACAAGGTACGACATATCTCGACTAACACACGCGCACACATGAACGACGTGACTAAATGAGAGGTGACCTATTTGTGGATCTATTTCGATCAACAATATAGAGAAGCCTACGGGCAGGATAATTTTTAAATTTCTTCTTACCCAGTAAGTAGTCGTCAAAAGCAGCACAAACACTCCTCGTGTGTGTCCTTCCATCCGATGACGTAAGCCTGGAGTGACGAGGATATATACAGCCAATCATAGCACAATGTGGAGCCAGGCCGAAGTCATTGGTGCAAATCGGATCGTGTTACGTTGTATTATTAAGTCTACCACTGAGACCTAATCAGATATCACAGGACGAGATGGAGGCACCGAAGGAACAGGAATGTATGGCATTACAGCCCTCTGTCCATTCCCAGGCTAATGGAGTCCAGTCTCATGCAGCTATGGCTGAAACACCCCTACAACAGCAACCTCCGGCTTATACAGCACAGCCAACACCAATGAATGGTGCTAATGGGAATCCTGGCACCATTCCCCCTCTACAACAGTCACAGAGTGTAGCTACTGTGAGTGCTTCCGGTGTGACTGGAGGCGCGGTGTCCGGTCCTAGCCCAGGACAACCTGCAGTTGTGACAGTGATAGAACAACAACCGGTCGCATTGAAGTCCCTCAAGAAAGAGATCCGCCGGTACAAGTCCTGTGCGATTGCCGCGTGCTGCTGTTCTACATGTGCGTTCGTGGTGATCGCAGCTCTGCTGCTCCTCGTGGTCCTCAGAGCAGGTGAGTTAGACCAATTGCACATATATATTTGATGGGCTATTAGCACTATTAGTGATTTCATGTTCACGGAATACGGAATTAAATCTATGTAGAACTGTCCGTATCCTATGAAGCTGTATATTCAAATGCATCAAATACATTCGATATTCAGGATACGGGTTTTCACTACTGTTGTAGTTGGCCAATCAGAGCCACGGATCTGTTTCTGGTGATTTGTTTCATTACAAGCAAGCAAATATTGTCATGTCGAATAGTAACGTAGATTATGACTAGTAGCGAAATTGTGAATGGCGTAGTAGTATATGCGATTGCTGACGACCGAAGCTTGGAACGTGAAAAAACTCACTTGGCTTTCATTAGTTCTCATCTAACGAGCCTGACCGCAGTCAACTTTGGCAAATATACTAAATCGAAAGAGTTGTGTTACACCAACTAACGTAAAAACGTCGTGTTTGCTTCTAAACTAGAGAGACTGAGTATTTTGTAGTTTGTTGACATATTTCTCCTTTTCTTATCTCAATAAAATAAGGCTTCTAAAAAAGAGATATTTTCATGCGACTAATATGCAAAACCTTCATTAAATATCTGCTTCTTGGTATCCTAAATTGTTGTTTTTCTTCTTCGTTTTTTTTCTTCTGCACATCACTCCCACATGCCTTCAATTTCTTGTTCCTCCGCACCCCATTAAAATTGCGCTAGACTCCTGATTGAATCAGGATGCAGATGTAGTGAATATTGCGTAAGATATGGGTCCGCCACCTCACAATAGGTATAGGGTCATGCCTTCCTGACATGTTTATGAAATAAAGTACTTTTAAAACATGCGGGAGGAAACAAGAGCAGTCGGTGACTCATTCGCACAAGAAGTAACACTGAAAGATGTTGGCACAATGTCAAGTCATAATTTTTGTCGACAAGAGACCGACGGCTGCAGCTCAGCTCTTCTCCTAAAGTTTCACTTCAGAGACACTTCTCTTTTGCTGACAATTTACTATCTGGGGAAACAGCAATTCTAGAATTAAAATCTCAGGTGAAGTACCATCGCTATACTCTGAATTTCACGCCCGTTCACAACGTTTTTTCTTTTGCGAGTGTCTAACGGCATTGCACTCTAACTTGCCATACTTCCTCATGAAGTAAAACCGCAATTTTTTTTACAAAATTTCAGATATCTATCACGAAAATATAAATTGAAACCCAAAAAGATGATCTCAGGAATCTGACCATATTACCTATTTAGTCGTGTTTATATACCCACATTATGTCCTGGAATGTATAAGTTACGTTGCCCTCGAATATCTAATCTACAGATGGCGGCCATTGTGAATCTCTGACGCGTCAGCAAAACAGAGCATTTTGGGTCCGAAATCAAGTCACCAGCCATTCAAGGCCCAAACAATATCCACTGAATTCGCCATCGAAAGCTTGATTGGATTTGAAACATTCATTATTTTTTTCCCTTCAAAATGGGAGTTGTATAGAGTGAACGTCTAAAACACTTTAAGGTAGAGCTTAGATATTGGCATTTTCAAATGGGAAATCAAATATTTCGGTTTCAGGGTGATCTTCTTTCAACAGTCTTGAAAGATCAAATCGGCAATTTTAGTGAAAAATAAATGAAAAAAAAAAAAAAAAAACGTTTGTGACTTAACCCTAAACATTTTCTCGGTATTCTATCATAGTCCTTAGATATAATTTCTTTCAGCTTTCATGAAACGGAAAATTTCAGCTCTCATATAACGAAAACTTAAAAAAAAAAAAATTGCTACCGAAAGAGTGTAATTACATCGTCTAACATAAAACTGCCGTGTTTGGTTCTAAACTACAGAACCTGAGTATCTTGTAGTTTGTTGACATGTTTCTCCTTTTTCTTATCACAGTGGAAAATATATTTCCATGCGAAAACCCATGGACAATGTTACTTATTTATATGAATCATATCTGATCATTGACATGGTGAAGAGTGAAAACTGTTGTTGTTGTTTTTTTAGTCACTGCCTATACGCTCTCAATTATTGATTTCAGCACCCCGCAATACATAGAGACCCACGTCTTCTTGGCATGAAATATAGTACCGTTGAAAACATCAGTGGTAGTATTTAGAGAGATAAAATTCATGTTCACACGAAGAATTAACGCTGGAAAGTGTTGGCACAAAGCCATGCCTGCTGATTTTTAGGTTACCGCACATTTGATACGATAACCTATTGTCGTGGCATTGCGTCCGTCGTCGTCCATATATCTTTTTATCTTTATATTTCACGATCAAATATTTCTGAGGTATTTTTTAGATTTTTCGATTGCACAAAAATGTCTGAAAGTATTTCAAGAGGGAGGTATTCTTGTTCGATTTTCGCACTCTATCCAAGTGGCGGCCGATTCCTGGCTTATAGGACGTATGCTGACTCATACTTGTGGACATATAGGACATATGATGGACATATGATGTATGCTGAATAGGAGACGATGTATGCCGAATATTTTGATGACCTTGCATTTGACATTTGACCTGCTTTCCAAGGTCAGAGCACAAAATGGCTAAATGATTTATGCTGAATATTGTCATGACCTTGAATTTTACATTTGACCTCATTTTCAAGACCAGAGCAAAAAATGGCTAATATCTAGCTTATTATCTTTAGAGCATAAGAATCAATTGCGCAGATATAGAAAATGCCGAATATTCGGATGACCTTTATTTTGACCTTTGACTTCAATCTCAAGGTTACAGGAAAGAACCTCTAATATCTCTCTTGATATATGTTGAATATTCTTGTGATCCTGAGTTTGACCAGTGACTTCATTGTCAAGGTCAGGGGACAAAATGCCTAATATCTGAAATATAAAACACATATTGTCCGGTAACCTTTCTGAGCCCCTGGGCTAATTTTCGCTATGGGCCCATGTGTTGACTGACACTTAACTGTACTCCCCGGAAGTTTTCCTGTAGAGACACTTTTCTGTTGCTGACAACTTACTGTCTGTGAGGAAATATCCCTCCGAAAACCCGAAACTTTAGCAATATCGTAGATTGAGCAACAAATGGACTGCAAGTCAATTTTACTGGATCCATTCATTTGTTTAAACTCTGATTGTAGTTGTCGGTCATTTCTGAAAGCAACGAACATATTCGCATTACAACATATTATTGCATCAAATATAGATGTCAAACTATGTCAGCACGTAGTCACATCTACATTTATTACACACAACCTATTTCCAATTTTTTTTCGAAAAGAGGTTCAACTCTTGGTGCTTTGCACTTGTAAGTGTACTTACTTCCTCGTTTGATGTTTACCACGCTTTTATCAGTACATTTATCAATAAACACTGTACATACATCCCCTGGGTTTCGTCGTGACTGAGACGAATGCGAGGAGAGCAACAGATGATAGAAACGAGACGACATAGTCGATGCACTTGCAGGAATTCTCAAGGTCAAATATGAAGCTCAAGGTCATAGAGTACACCTTGGTCTGTCGGACTGGATCATGACACAGACCGGGGCTACAACGTGTATGTACGGGAATATGTGACTGCAAAAAATTGTTTTGCCAAAATTGCCCCGGTAGTGCCCAGTATATCCCGGACAATTGGGAAGTATCCACCGGAATGTACAGGGGCCCAGACCGGGACTGTCTGACCGCTGCTTTACGTGTTCTCGACGTTTTGCGTGACCTTGACTCGACCTCTGACCTGATAGGACATTTTCTGCCCGGTATCGCCGCACAGAATATTCACACAAAGTTTGGGGGAAATCAGGTAAGAAATGTGAACGCTAGACTGTAAACGAACAGACACAAACAGAGCCACAAACAGGAATCAAGTAAGAAATGTGAACGCTAGACTGTAAACAAACATACACACAAACAGAGCCACAAACAGGAATCGAGTAAGAAATGTGAACGCTAGACTGTAAACAAACATACACACAAACAGAGCCACAAACAGGAATCAAGTAAGAAATGTGAAAGCTAGACTGTAAACAAACATACACACAAACAGAGCCACAAACAAATCACAAACAGACCAACATACTCGCGGAAGTCGTGGATTTCGGCAAGTAGTGAACGCAGCGCAATCAAGACGGACTGTTAGACGAACGTGTACCGAATCATCTTCACCGATTTTAGTCATAGATATCCCATAATTTAGCGAACTTTCCCGTTTTGTTGCATTGAACGCGCTATTTTAAGCAGTAAGATTACGAAGTAATGGGCCTAGTGTACTCAGTAGTCCTGATTGAAACCCAGGTTTCTCCTTCCGAGTCCGTCCATGTTATTTCCAAGTAAATTATATTTATTTTTCGTAAATACCATTTGTTCACTTTGTATTCGGCTAACGACCCATTGCATCAAAGTATTTTCAACAATTTGATAACGCATCGAATATGTGCGTACCAGACGAAACTCAGATTTAAAGAATGGCATGGGTTGAACCTGGTAACCAACCCTGCAAAACTGAACAAAACGCTGATTATTTTCAGATCCTGTGGAGCAATTCCTTGGGGAATATTCACCCCAAGGTCCACCCGGACCTATCGGCGCTACCGGTCAGCAAGGGCAGCAGGGCGTCAAGGGAGATATTGGTGCGACGGGACCAGATGGATCGCCAGGCATTGGTCATCCCGGACAAAAGGGAGAGAAAGGCCACGAAGGAGCAACTGCTCGTGAGAACATTTTGTTTTTGTCTTTTTTGTCGTTCATTGTATCCCTGAGAACGAAGGTCGGTGGATAATATGGATCTGATTCCGTCGCACCGCAGCCGCCGCAGCCGCCGTAGAGATTTTATTCTAAACATTATACTATGTATACAGGCATCCTGAGCGACGCGGAGCGTCTGAGATGGCTGTCATTCACCCTCGGGACGGAAATCGTTTGGACATCTTTTCAACTAAAAAATCAAAATCTTCCACAACTGTACCTTCTAGGCCTCATCTATATACCGAGAGGACATAGGGGATACATTATTGACAAACAATCAATGACTTTATCACTGAAATATCCCAACTTGAAAACGCGAACCAGATTTTGACAAGCTCTTGCCCGGGCCATGGGTTTATCCATTTTCCCAATAGTATGACATCGAATTCGCTTGGTGGCGCCACAACTCGATCTCAGATGATGAGAAGTGGCGCCACCAAGTGAATTGTGAGGTCAATACAGCTGCAAAAATGGATGCGCCCATGAGATGTGTCAAGTTGTCAAAATCTGGTTCGTGTTTTCAAGTTGGGATATCCCCTATGTCCTCTCGGTATATAGATGAGGCCTAGAAGGTATAGTTGTGGAAGATTTTGATATTTTAGTTGAAAAGATGTCCAAACGATTTCCGTCCCGAGGGTGAATGACAGCCATCTCAGACGCTCCGCGTCGCTCAGGCTGGTATACAGGTTGCAAATCTGAACCGATTACGATAATTTTTGAAGGGACATGTTTTATAAGATCGCGACACCAATCGATTTTGGTCCCCGTAACAAACAAATTGGTCGATTGATGACACATCAACCGTAGAAGTTAACATTAGTATTTTTAGATAAGTCTATCATAGACCACAATAAAAATATCTAAGACAAGAAATACTTGAATTTCTGTCCAGTAAAGATTTCATGGCTGTAACCGAATAAGTTAATACTAATTTCACTAGTTAAGTCTATTATCGACCATAGTAAAAATAGTTAGGACAAGCAACATTTATTATTGAGCTCAAGGTGAAGGTTCTGGTATTAGAAATATGTCGATTGTAGAAATGATGGTCACATCAAGAAATAAGTTAATATCAAATTTTGCTAGTTGAGTATTAATATTTTGGGATTGACAGGGAAGATAGGGCTACGAGGGATACACCCAGCGACAGGTGAGCGTTTAATATTTGGTTGTGTATTCTGTTTTTTATCTCAAGATACAACGTATCAAGATCACAGCAAACTTAACTCATGTCCACGTAGAGTGGCAGGGGTACTAATGCTGGAAACCAGTGACATTGATATATCAAGTAGAAACAGTAATTGGCCAAAGAAAATATGAAACACACAGGGATTGAGTTTTCATCTTAATTATAAACTTATATCGAAAGCTGGAAGTGAAATATTCTTCAGCATGACTGAAGAAATTACCCTTAGCATTCCGATTCAACGCTTTGCCAATCTTCATAAGAAAACCATTTTGAAAATTAAGATAAGTCGAAGATAAATTTGAACTTATATAAGAGATCAAAAAGTGGTTCTTTTCAAAAACCTTTCCTCACAAGATAATAAACACTTCAGGTCCAGTGCTCGGCAATGTCGGACCCCCAGGTCTACCCGGACCTGTCGGTGCTTCCGGTCAACAAGGTCAGCGAGGCGCGAAGGGGGATACCGGGGCCACGGGACCAGTTGGACCACAAGGCATTGGTCGTCCCGGACAGAAGGGAGAGAAAGGCCAAGCAGGAGCATCTACTCGTGAGTCTTGTATTCGACAGTTAACTATTTCGGCTTTCTATTGCTCTAAGATGTTGTTAGTCAGTTGTGCATTAATACCATCTATAATACAGTAGAAACAGCTACGGTACGGGTTGAACTCCGAGTTATTTAAATCATGTTGTGTTGAGAAAAAGTAAATGAATATTCAATAAATACCATAACAGGTGACACCCAATGAACAACATTTTTTGTTGCGTTGTAACACACGTCTCGGATTACTCCAAGAAAAAAAAACTGACTCAATGGACGTTGATGGCATTTGGATTAAATTTGTATAAAATAAATGTAATCCTATGATTAAACCACAGCTTGGAAAACGGGAATAACACTTGGGCAAAACCTATGCATTATTTGAATGCAAATTTAACAAAACCTCGTTGTTGGGGGGGGGGGGTTCCTTTACTTGGTAGTTGGGGCCAAAAAAAAGGTTTTAGATTATTTGCTTGATCGGGACTGTCAAATTTGTATCAAATCTTTGGTTTTTTTTACTAGCATCAGTAGGTCGATAATGATTTCAACCTCTCAAATATATCGAGAAGTTTCAGGTATGCTCATAATTTTAGAAAAATCTTCGTCATTTTTGAATGGAAGGAACACATATTTATTGTACTGCTTCAATTTGTTTCGTACTCTTAATATTTGACATATGACAAAACTGGAATGTATGACTAGGGAAATATTTTGATATTTACTCTGCTTTTCAGTCTAGAAATCCTGTACGATATACGTATTTTTTGTACTGTTACACTTTTTTTTTCACAATCATAATTTATGACATATGTCAAAACTGGGATGTATGATTGGGGAACTATTTTTTTATCATTACTCCCTTCCTCAGTCTAGCATATTTCAGGTGAAGTTTATAGTCTACAACAATTACTAAACCCGTTTGTTCACTTCAGCTTCGAACGTAATTGTGAGACTGGCAGCAGGCACTCCATCAAGTGGTCGTCTTGAAGTTGTGGTCAATGGACAGTGGGGCACAGTGTGTGACGACCGGTTTGGGCCCAGTGATGCACAGTAAGTCAATTGATGCACATTTAATTATGGCGCTACTTAATTTAAATGTATTACACTTTGGGATTGCAAAACATGAAAATGCTGAATACTTAGGATATAGCGTGTGAAACGCCGTGTGATGCCTAAGGTTGTATCTGGACAGTAATCCGCGATCCCAACAGGAATAAAGGCCTCGAAGCCCTGCTACCAATCTATGATTGTCTGTCGCACATTGACATTCAAATTACTTGTCAGACAAATGGTAAACGACTGGGATATTTTTCAAATTATTTCCGTTTTAAAAAAATCCACAGAACCTTTTCATGCACTATGCAAGATTAAACATCGGAGTGAAGTTGAGGATAAGGAATGATACTAAGCTGTCAACATAAGCGATGAATTCCGTTTTGCAGTAGTCAGTTTCTTTTTCCAAATTAGCAACACTATTTGTGACCAACTTATGTCCAGCCAGCCGGAGATAGCTGCGAATGTGAGGGTTTTTTCCCCGGAATATTCTGGTGGAAGAGCCCTAATTAATAATATATGTGATCTTCACAATGGACTTAACGATGTTAGTCATTTACATTTATTTATTATTCCCAGGGTGGCTTGTAGACAACTTGGATATAGTGGAGGACGTGTGTTGTCTGCGAGCTCTGTCATAGACGGCACTCTGCCCATATTGATGGATGATTTAGGCTGTGGTGGTTCTGAGTCTACTCTCCAAGAGTGCTACTTCAATAGTGGCCTGGACTGTAACCATCGTGAAGATGTCGGGGTGACATGTTTCTCAAGTCAGTGTTAAATGTATTCAGAAACAGTTTTTTTCATTTTAAAAGTTCATTTGAAATTGGATTTCACAAACCCATATATTATCGGAGTAAAAGTATTAAATTCTGTCTCAGTGGCGCACTTCTTATTCACCAGAAAAGGTGCTCAGTAACTTCAGCATTTTTTTCTTTTTAAAAGTACATTTGAAATTGGTTTTCACATACCCTTATACTATCAGATGAAAACTAATAAATTCTGTTTCAGTGGGGCGCTGGTTATACACCTGAAAAGCTTCCAAACTCACACGAAGTGCTAAAATGACTTATTGAAATTATATCAAAATCTCATTCACAGCTCATTATCAACGTGGAATCGATACAGACTATGAATTATCCTAAATGAATAACACTGAGTCAGTTACTCAATATCTGTGTCTAGAGGTAAAATCCGAATAATTTATGGAACTATATGAAACCACATAAGGAAGTGAAAAGGGTATTGTGGAAAGAATTAGCATGTCATATATATAGAAACGTTATGAATAAAAATAAGTACTATGAGGAAAAAGGCTTGTTGCATGCTTCTCACGGTTGTTATGTATATCTATCATTATTTAGTGACAATGCATCATCTATATATTGGAAAGCGGAGCTGAAGTCCCATTTGTTTAGTTACAAAAGTCAGGTTACAAAAGTCATCACTTAATCAAGTAATGCAGCCACCAAATTTGAGCAGAGTTCGAATTATTTTGCCAGGATTATGACAATCATATAATCAAATAAAATTATTAATTGATTTTTCTATCTGATATCATAGATGGAATGTATAATTAGAGAAATAATTATGATAAAACATAGTACGTATGAAGAATATTCAGAAAAAACTTAATCATTATTCAAGCTGTTCAAACATAAAAACCTAGAAGTTTCCTTCAGCCAGTGCTGGGGTCAAATACACTTAATCAAATACAAATACAAATACAAATATTTTTATTTTCATATTTCAAATTAAAATACAAATACAAATACTTTAACTTTTATTTATCAAATACAAATACAAATATCATGTCACAAATACAAATTCAAATATCATTGTTTTTGTCAACATGTGGTCAGGATGTGGTCAGCATGTCCCAGTACAAACATACTTTATACTGGCATTCACACCAGTCGGCCAGCCTTTGATCCTGGGCAGATGCCCAGAGGTCTCACAATGGAGACAGGAAATGATAGGGATCTGGAATGTGATGTAAGGGACTAAATTATATGGCTGGTTATTCTCTCAGGTTTCTTTTAGTCCTGGTGATCTCTGAACATTGTGAGGCAGGGGTCCTTATCAGTGCCATTCTGTGGCGTGGGAGCTAAGTTTGTATGAGCTGAACATCCTTGTTTTATTTCGATGTATATGATCAAATATTTGTGCAAATACATCAAATACAGCAATCAAATACAAATACAAATATGATATTTTATTCTATTCAAATACAAATAAAATACAAATACGCAAAAGTGCTGTATTTAAATACAAATACAAATACGTATTTGACCCCAGCCCTGCCTTCAGCAGTGTATATCAAAATCTGTACCATTTCATATGAACAGATACTGTCTCCTAGTCCAATCCCTAATGGTACAGTTCAATTTGCACTGTAACATATCACCCGATGCCGTTTGTTTATTTCAGCTACAGATCCGCCTCCATCCATAGCTGCCAGTCTGTTATACACCTGAAAAGCTTCCAAACTCACACGAAGTGCTAAAATGACTTATTGAAATTATATCAAAATCTCATTCACAGCTCATTATCAACGTGGAATCGATACAGACTATGAATTATCCTAAATGAATAACACTGAGTCAGTTACTCAATATCTGTGTCTAGAGGTAAAATCCGAATAATTTATGGAACTATATGAAACCACATAAGGAAGTGAAAAGGGTATTGTGGAAAGAATTAGCATGTCATATATATAGAAACGTTATGAATAAAAATAAGTACTATGAGGAAAAAGGCTTGTTGCATGCTTCTCACGGTTGTTATGTATATCTATCATTATTTAGTGACAATGCATCATCTATATATTGGAAAGCGGAGCTGAAGTCCCATTTGTTTGGTTACAAAAGTCAGGTTACAAAAGTCATCACTTAATCAAGTAATGCAGCCACCAAATTTGAGCAGAGTTCGAATTATTTTGCCAGGATTATGACAATCATATAATCAAATAAAATTATTAATTGATTTTTCTATCTGATATCATAGATGGAATGTATAATTAGAGAAATAATTATGATAAAACATAGTACGTATGAAGAATATTCAGAAAAAACTTAATCATTATTCAAGCTGTTCAAACATAAAAACCTAGAAGTTTCCTTCAGCCAGGGCTGGGGTCAAATACACTTAATCAAATACAAATACAAATACAAATATTTTTATTTTCATATTTCAAATTAAAATACAAATACAAATACTTTAACTTTTATTTATCAAATACAAATACAAATATCATGTCACAAATACAAATTCAAATATCATTGTTTTTGTCAACATGTGGTCAGGATGTGGTCAGCATGTCCCAGTACAAACATACTTTATACTGGCATTCACACCAGTCGGCCAGCCTTTGATCCTGGGCAGATGCCCAGAGGTCTCACAATGGAG
This sequence comes from Terebella lapidaria, assembly GCA_949152475.1. Lineage (NCBI taxonomy): Eukaryota > Metazoa > Annelida > Polychaeta > Terebellida > Terebellidae > Terebella > Terebella lapidaria. The sequence continues at coordinate 30,179,891 of OX424567.1, forward strand.
ACAGGAAATGATAGGGATCTGGAATGTGATGTAAGGGACTAAATTATATGGCTGGTTATTCTCTCAGGTTTCTTTTAGTCCTGGTGATCTCTGAACATTGTGAGGCAGGGGTCCTTATCAGTGCCATTCTGTGGCGTGGGAGCTAAGTTTGTATGAGCTGAACATCCTTGTTTTATTTCGATGTATATGATCAAATATTTGTGCAAATACATCAAATACAGCAATCAAATACAAATACAAATATGATATTTTATTCTATTCAAATACAAATAAAATACAAATACGCAAAAGTGCTGTATTTAAATACAAATACAAATACGTATTTGACCCCAGCCCTGCCTTCAGCAGTGTATATCAAAATCTGTACCATTTCATATGAACAGATACTGTCTCCTAGTCCAATCCCTAATGGTACAGTTCAATTTGCACTGTAACATATCACCCGATGCCGTTTGTTTATTTCAGCTACAGATCCGCCTCCATCCATAGCTGCCAGACTGGCAGCAGGCACTCCATCAAGTGGTCGTCTTGAAGTCTGGGTTAATGGACAGTGGGGCACAGTGTGTGACGACTCGTTTGGGTTCAATGATGCACAGTAAGTCAAATGATGCACTGTAATTCGTGCTACCCAATCTAAATTGTGTACACTTTGAGAATGCAAAGACATGAGAAACGTTGAAGACTTGGGATATAACCTGTGATGCCTGAGGTCATGTCTGGGCTGTAGTCCACGATCCGAACAGGAAGCCTTATTATCTATTGTCTGGCGCACAGTGGCATTCAGGGCCGTCACCAGGATTGAAAAGAAGTGTACTCACAAATCTGAAACCTTTGGGTAACATGGGTAAAGGAATGCGAGCGAGCGAAGCGAGACCGGTCTGGGGGGTTGGGGGGCGCCGTAAGCCCCCGAGAACATTTTGTGATTTTGCACTTTCTATGGATAAAGTTGGACCATATCTGACGTTGTAAAATGTGTTGAAACCTTCCAATGTGAAGGATCACACTCATGTGTATGTATGTGAGAAATAAGAACGAATAGAACATAATTGAGATTCAATCAGATAACCCTTGCAATTTAATAGGCCACCGACAACACCGCTACACCGGATTAATTGTCGGGTCTACAAGTAGGCCTACTTCACGTTCCGTCACCTTCTGTGACTATGAATGGCAAACTATATGTAAAGGATGCTATTATAAACGAGTAATCTGGTATATTAGCCTACTTTGAGATAGCCTACTTTGAGATAAAATATATAGATATTCGCTCTATTGTTTTAATAGAAATTGTTGCCCAAAGTTACATTAAACAGATCCGAGTGTAGTTGGCCTTCAGCATTATATAGAAATATCGATCATTCATACACCACAATTGTATGCCGACAATATTGTGTATCAGTCCGACACTATATTTTCATCTCATTTCAACACTGCAAATTTAAATTTTTGCATACAACAGGTAATATATCTGTGGCTAACAGTTTTCCCGCGCTTTTTTTTTTGACGGACCACATGGTGTACAATTAATAGCTGCACTTTGCCAAAGATTGTTTGACGGTTCTAAAACAGGGAACTTCATCCAGCGGATAGGTCTATCCGAGATCGCGTTAGATGGTTTCTTCTATGTTATTTTTGTTTTTCTGGAAACAGTGCACGCACGTGCATCGTGGTCTCGCCCTGGTGACGTGCCTGGTGGCATTCATATTACTTGTCAGACGAATGACATGTTGTAGCCATTTCCATCCTAAAAATCTACTTAATCCTTTCATGCACTACACAAGATAAAGCATGAGGTGAGGAATAAAATCAATGGGTATTCCAATCTGTCAACCAGATTATATGACAAACGGGATGATTCCCTCTTGTCAATGGTAAGTTTCCCTTTTCTAATTAGAAACAATTATATGACGCCAGCTTATGGCCAGCTAGGCGGAAATGGCTTCAAATATGAGTGTTTTTTTGGTATATTCTGGTGGAAAAACCCTAATGAATAAAATATGTGTCTTGACAATGGACTGAATGATATTAGTCATTTACATTTATTTATATTTATTATTTCTAGGGTGGCTTGTAGACAACTTGGATATATTGGAGGACATGTGTTGTCTGCGAGCTATGTCACAGACGGAACTCTGCCCATTCTGATGGATGATTTACGCTGTTCAGGTTCTGAGTCTACTCTCCAAGAGTGTTCCTTCAGTAGTCGCTCTAACTGTCACCACGGTGAAGATGTCGGGGTGACATGTTTCTCGAGTCAGTACTAAATGTATCCAGAACCTTCAGCATTTATATTTTTCAAGGAGAAATTGAATTTGTACATAATGAGAAGTGCCGAAATGACCTCATGCACCTCATGCACAACCATTATCAAAATGGAATTAATACATAGTATTGAGTATTTAAAATGACTAAAACTGAGTTTGTTATCCAATCTCTGTGTCCAGTGTCAGGCAAAATCAAGAAGATTTATAGAACTACACGAACTCTTATATATAGCTATAAGGGGGGTAAAATCAGGTATTGTGGTAGGAGTGAGCATTTCATACATGTCGAACCCGTAATGAATGAAAAAAAGTACCACCAGACACGCCGTGCTGCATTCGTGTCACAGATTTGGTGTAACGCTACCTATCAACTAGATCGTGATGACGTCCATCTGGTTATAAAACTTTGTAAAGCGCAGCTATAATTCTTGTTGAAATATATCCTTTCAGCATAGTTGAGAACAAAGTCCTCATATCTGCAGCTATCTGTTGAATATTGTATAGAATCTACATTGTGACACAAGCAGAATATATGCTCAGTACACAGAAAACATGTATTTGAGGGTAATAGATTGATACTTACAATTATGCCTGGCCGAGAATGAGGTTTTGATTTCAGTAAGTCACTTAGCACATGAAAGTTGCTGCTGAGAAATTGACCGTGAAAAATAGGAATGAGCATTATTTTGTGTTCCTTTGAATACATTTTATCCAAAAAAGCTACACCCGTGAGATGATTTAGTAACGATACATCGTTTACGTAAAGGAAAGTCAAACTTAGGCCATTTGTCTCGTATTCAAATCAAATTTTTAATTGATCTTTATGTATTATTATCGATGGAAATTTAGTTAGATAAGTAATGATGATAAGCTTAGTATGTATGAAGAATGTCAAAACAATTACTCAAGCATATTTCAAGTTGTTCAAACATAAAAACCTATCAGTTTCCGTCAGCATTGTATATCAACACCTGTACTATTTAACATGAACAGATACGTTTTTTCTGTTGACATTCATGTGATGACGTGTGTTAATTTCAGCTACAGATCCGCCTCCATCCATAAATGTCAGACTGGCAGCAGGCACTTCATCAAGTGGCCGTCTTGAAGTGTGGGTCAATGGACGGTGGGGCACAGTGTGTGACGACTATTTTAGCACAGATGATGCAAGGTTGGTACCAGTAAATTATTGGAATCTAATCCCCATAGATATCAGTAATCCTAATTAGCAAAAAAGTTGTACACGTTCTGTATTGAGTATGATGCCAGATAGGTAGGTAAGGTAGGTAATTTATTTTCAAACTATAATCGTTGATCATATTTACAGTAATGGTTTACAATGCATATACATATACAAATATAGTTTGGGGTTACTCCAGAGATAAAAATAAATCTGTGAGTTGGAGGAACCGGTGTAGAGAATTAAATATGATTTTGATCAGTTTATATAGTTATTGATAATAACCACAAACGGCTTATAATTCTGATACATAGAAGAGTTATTGCAAGGTTAGCGATTGGAAGGTTACCGGTTAGCAGTGCCCATTGACTTGTGCCTTTCAGTGCTGTTATAGTAATTTATGATGAATATAAAGTAATTTGCATGAATATCAAAGAGATGACGACGGTGGATCAATACGAATTGATGTAATATTTTTTTAACCTGTTAGAGAATGATTTAATAGATAAATTATTAGAGAATAATTTGATTTGGGATTTGTAACCACAAATTTGGACCTTTGTGAAGAAATGTTTTTGCGATGCATTCGGACAATCTATGGTTAATATGTGGATTATTACAGCGTCTTGTATAGTGAGTATGTACCTCGGTATTGGATTGGTAGAGGGATAGAAGAGGCGGTGGTAGGTGGTTATTCTCATGTAAATACATGAATTTACACAGCTGTAAATTGAAAAGATCAGATAGTTTAAGAACATCAAGCGTTTTGAAAAGATAACATGTGTGATCATTATATTTAGCGTTACAGATATACCTAATACATTTCTTTTGTAAAATTTCCAGTTTATGCAATTTGTAGTTATAAGCCACTCCCCATAACATAATACCATACACCAGATGGGACTGAACAAGACTATAATAGAGCAATTTGAGAGTACTAGTGGTTAAGATTCGTTTTGCTTTGTTAATTGCATAAGCTCCACTTGATATTTTCTTAGATATATGATTTATTTGTTCCCCCCACTCCAGTTCATCATCCATATAAATGCCTAAGAACTTAGTAGCATTTACTTTATTGATTGTGTTATCGCCAATTTTTAGTGTATTTACGTTCGATAAGAGGCTCTTTTTTGTACGTTTGGGGTGAAATATTATGAAATTAGTCTTTAGTACATTTAGCGAGAGTTTATTAGCTGCAAACCAATCAGATAGTGAGAGTAGGTCTGCTTCTATTTCGCTGAACAGATTTTCAGTTTTAGTGTGATAGATGGTGGTATCATCAGCAAACAGGATACTTTTTGAATGTTTCAAGCAATTAGGGAGGTCATTAGTGTAGATGATGAAAAGAAGTGGGCCCAGAACCGATCCCTGTGGCACTCCACATGTAATGTTATTGTGGTTTGACTGAACGTCACGGTAAGATACGTATTGCGATCTGTTGGTGAGGTAGCTCCTGAACCACTCCAAGGCAAGTCCACGTACGCCATAAAATTCAAGTTTTCTCAGGAGTATATGATGGTCAAAGTATCAAATGCCTTGGAGAGGTCCAGGAATACTGCTAAAGTGGGCAATTTATTTTCATGGCCTTTTAGTACATCTGCAAGAAACTTAGTAATAGCGTCAGTGGTTGAGTGCTTTGGGCGAAAGCCAAATTGGTTTTGATAGAGAATATTTTTACTGTTCAAATAATCATAAAGACGCCGATGTACAACTTTTTCGAGTATTTTAGAAATTGATGGTAGTAATGATATTGGTCGGTAATTTCCCATGCTAGTTTTTTCCTTGGACTTGTAGATGGGGATAACCTTAGCTATTTTCATGTTAGCCGGGACGATACCAGTTTCTAGTGATTTATTTACTATAATACTAATAGGAGTTGTTAAACTTTCCTTGAGAGCTTTTATTAGTTTACAGCTTATTCTGTCATAACCAGTACTACTTTTGGGTCTCAGCGAAGATATGATTTTCCCAATTTCTACATTATCTGTGGGTGTGAAGAACAAGGAATGTGTATTTTCTGTTGATTTCATGTGATGATGGAATGGCATAGTTGGGGTTTTTATTTGGGATGCAAATCTATTACCGATTTCAGAGAAATAATGGCAGAATTCATTAGCAATTTTAATTTGGTCCTGTACTATTGCGCCGTCAATGTGGAATATTTCCGACATCTTGGGTTTGGATTGAGTCAGTTTTGTCCTAATCTTATAACTGAGGGTATTCTTTTCCTCACGAGTGCACTCAGCTATGAACTCATTGTTGTCGTTCAAAAGAGATTCAATAAAACTTTATTTGTCAGAGAAAATAATCAGAAAATCATCGTTCACATCTCAAATGGTATGCATCAGTACATCTATAAAGAGTAGCTGGATATCAGCACTGTCGAACGGCAAGTCGTATAGAATGAGTTTGGTTTTCAGGGTGGCTTGTAGACAACTTGGGCTTGATGGCGGAAGTGTGTTGCCTGCGAGTTATGTCACAGACGGAACACTGCCCATTCTGATGGATGATTTACGCTGCTCTGGTTCCGAGTCTACTCTCCAAGAGTGTTCTTCCAATGGTGGCGAGGACTGTAACCACAGTGAAGATGTCGGGGTTACATGTTCCTCGGGTCGGTATTAATATTTGGTGCCTCCAAACAACACTGAATGAAAAAAAACTTGCAATATAAGTTAGGATATTCGGAACCATTTTTGTGAAATTTGGTATAAATTTGGTTCACAGAGAGGAGTCTATTTTTGTAGTAATCAAATATTAAGATCTGACTTGATAGTCCATTAAAATGAGTGTGTGTACTTCACCCACAGGTCCGGCTCCAAATATAACTGTAAGACTGGCAGCAGGCACATCATCAAGTGGTCGCCTTGAAGTCTGGATCTATGAACAGTGGGGCACAGTGTGTGATGATCATTTTGGTCCAAATGATGCATGGTAAGTACTAGTATGTTTCATATTTGATTTCTTATGAACATGAGTATCACATTCAATTTATCACATTACACAAACAACATTGAATGTTATTGACTTTTTATTGTGCAATTATTAGGATTTTCACATTAAGATCAACATTTTAAAAACAAAGGTCAACGTTCTGCAAATATATTGACAGTAGTAACCCAACAAAAGCTTCTGAAAGTAACTAAGACGATTGGCTCATAATGTATTCAGATGTCTACATATTCATTGGATGAGAAGTTCCTGAATCTAATAAGAAATGGAATATCAGACCAATGCGTCATTAATCATGTGGGCAAAATATTTACAAGTTAACATTTTTCCTTGCGTTTTTTTTCAGATGGTAAAAATTCGACAAATCAAAAGCAATGAAGAGTTGAATTTTCAGTAGTGTACCACATTATAAATTGTACATTATTTCTTCAACAGCCGACTGGATATTACCCAATATATTGAACGAATTTTCATGATATTGAAAAGCTCTGAAATTCCAGGGTGGCTTGCAGACAACTTGGATTTGCTGGAGGAAGTGTGCTGTCTTCAACCAATGTCACAGACGGAACTCTGAACATCATGATGGATGATCTGGGCTGTTCTGGTTTGGAATCCACTCTCCAAGACTGTCCTTCCAACAGTGGCGAGGACTGTAACCACCGTGAAGATGTCGGGGTAACATGCTTCTCGAGTTAGTATTTATTGTACTCAGATACTCTAACATTTGAACGAGATATGCAAGGGATTTCATGAATATATTCATCCAGACGAAAGTTGACTTTTTGTAATTCACGTCATATCAATCGAAAATTAATTAAGTCAGGCTCAATACTGTATATGTTCCCGATATTCACTCAAGATGTTATAAAAATAATATGAGTGTTTCAAAATAAACTGAAACAATGCAGTGGAATGGAGTGGCTTCCACTGAGTGGTTTCCAACGTTTATGGTTCATTTTGTGATAAAAATGATTATCTAAATAAAATATCAAGATCCAACTTGATAACCCGTCAACTGTTTACTTCAGCTACAGATCCGCCTCCAACAACACATGTAAGACTAGCAGCAGGAACAACATCAAGTGGTCGTCTGGAAGTCTGGGTCAATGGACGGTGGGGCACAGTGTGTAACGACCATTTTGGTGCCGAAGATGCATGGTGTGTACCAGTATTCAAGCCTACCTAAATATGAAATAAAACATTTGATTGATGACAATGTATAAGAAAAAAATATTGTTATGGCCAGAGTGGTTACTGGAGAAATGTACAGCGTTAAGTTGCAGATCAGGAAAATCTGCAATCTCCAGTTGGCATCACTGTTTTATGGGCGCGTAAGCACCTAAACTGACTGATATTTCAATGCTGCCTCCTGTTGAATATTCGTTTGATAACCCTCTAATAGTAGTTTTTTGGATTTATGGTCTAATAAACTAGTGACATGGCTTTACGTGTGTTGTCCGTCAATATCCGACCATGTTCTATCTTTAAAGTTTACAGCTGATTTTTCCTGAAATGGTGTACAATAATGCCTGAAAATACTTGAAGGGGGTATTTTTTCAGGTGTTTTTACTTCACTTTTAGACCGTTTTTCGACAGAAATATAGCTAACTCTGACTTTAGGCTAGCATCTTTTCAAACATAGCAGCAAGGGTGCTGTAGCTTACCGGAAGATCATGCAAGTTGAGCATTGATTTTCCCAAATATAATTTTTACACTGATCTTCAACTGTACTGTATTGTCAAAACATGTTCGTAAATGTTGCTGAGCACACATTTTCTGTATGGAAAATGTATGATACGAAACAAGTTACATCTTGAAAGTTTTTCTCCTTTAATGACATATATTCACTGGGGGAAAGATTATTTTTTTTGGCTGGAAATCACTCAGTACAAATAGTGACTTGATTTGGGACCAAAAAAAGTTTTTCGCCTACCTATCAGAAAGTCAAAATTACCGCCACACGCAGACTGTCAATTCGAAGGCAACACAACTTATGCATGTCACAAGGGTACATAGGGAAAGTAGGTACATAGCTCAAGTTCAAGGTCACCATTCAAACTGCAATATATGATATGTGCGAATACTTAGGCTCTATCTTGAAGTGTTCTAGAAGTTTAGGCAGCAAATCTCCCATTATGAAGGTAAAATTGGTCAACTTTTTGAAGTCCAAAAAGTTGTCCAATGTCTGCCCAAAAGGAATTTGTTTTTGCTGGAAATGGCTCAAAACGAATAGTAACTTGATTTGGGACACAAAATTATTTTCACCTAGCCGTCAAAAACTCAAAATGGCTACTCTACGCAGACCGTCAATTCAAAGGAAACAAAACTTACACACATCACATAGTCAAAAATGACTGAAAATACTTGAAAGGGGGTATTTTTTAGGTGTTTTTATTTCTTTGTTCCTGACCCGCCAGTCTGCATGTGGTGACCTTTTAGATTTTCTATCGCTTTCACTTTTCACTTTTTTCTTCCTAATGGGAGCTGAAGTAAAGAGCTTAACTATCGATATATTCAAATGGAGAGTGGCACGTAATAATTATAGTGGTGACCTTGAATTTCACCTTCAGTGAATTTGAAAGGTGAAAAACGTCAATTTTAGTGAAATAAAAGTTGGGGCTTAAAACTATGCATTTCTCCGGTAACTTTCCTAGCCCTTGAATTATTTTTTTTTATGGAATGGATGTTATTTGCCCAAAAAGTCAAATGAAACAAATACGAGGGCAAATATTTTCTAGTGGGCTGGTGGGGTTCGAAGAAATACTTTTCAAATTTGAACAGAAGGAACTTTTACCAAAGACTAAATGGTACATACGAGGAATCATATGCATCAGTTTGAATATTGTTATATTGGAACATTGTTGCTGGTTAGATTAAGTTGGCTACTTTTCATCAGAATAGGGTCCGTAAGTCTCATTCTGCATATGTTCTGAAAAAAAAAACGTTTTCATGACGTAATCTTGTACTCCGGGTCAAATCTTGTCATATGGTAATCAAGGCATTTTAGCAGAAATGCCTTTATGGTTTTTTTTTTTTTTTTAATTTTTTGGTTTCCGCACGATAACTTCAGTTTGCCTTGGTGTATCTTCGCCAAATTTTCACTGCTGGTCAGAAATGTTGTGTGGAAGAAGCCTTTTGTTTTTGAGCCAGCTCCGAGGTCCTTGAGGTCCGTGAGGATGAAATCAATGTTTCTGGTTTCCGCACGATAACTCAAAAAGTATTATGGCAATGACTGTGGAACTTTGCATGGAGGTTCATATATCACCAGGGAAGAAGCCTATTGATTTTGAGACCGATTCGTCAAACGACCTTTGACCTAGGGCTCAAAATAATTTTAGCTGAGTCATCCTTGAGGCTCTCATGCATATCTCGGAAACGGTGCGTCGTAGAGCGAAACGGACGTTATTTTCGAACTCGTCATCCTAGACAAACATGTCTAAGGGGTATTATGGATGACCTTTGACCTTGACCTTAAATTTTTTCGCTGAGTCAGCAGTTTTCGTTTTCGTCGATATCTCGGAAACGGTGCGTCGTAGAGTGAAACGGACGTTATTTTCGGACTCGTCGCCCTAGACAAACATGTCTTCAGGGTATTATGGATGACGTTTACCTTGACCTTAGATTTTTTCGCTGAGTCGTCATTTTTCGTTATCGTCGATATCTCGGAAACGGTGCGTCGTAGAGGGAAACGGACGTTATTTTCGGACTCGTCGCCCTAAACAAACATGTCTAAAGGGTATTATGGATGACCTTAAATTACATCTTTGACCTTGACCTTAAATTTTTTCACTGAGTCGGCATTTTTCGTTTTCGTCGATATCTCGGAAATGGTGCGTCGTAGAGCGAAACGGACGTTATTTTCGGACTCGTCGCCCTAGACAAACATGTCTAAAGGGTATTATGGATGACCTTTGACCTTGACCTCAAATTTTTTCGCTGAGTCGGCATTTTTCGTTTTCGTCAATATCTCGAAAGTGGTGCATCGTAGAGCAAAACGGATGTTATTTTCGGACTCGTCCCCCTAGACAAACATATATATAGAGTATTATGGATGACCTTTGACCTTGACCTTAAATTTTTTCGCTGAGTCGGCATTTTTCGTTTTCGTCGATATCTCGGAATTGGTGCGTCATAGAGCGAAACGGATGTTATTTTTGGACTCGTCGCCCTAGACAAACATGTATATAGAGTATTATGGATGACCTTTGACCTTGACCTTAAATTTTTTCGCTGAGTAGGCATTTTTCGTTTTCGTCGATATCTCGGAAACGGTGCGTCGTAGAGCGAAACGGACGTTATTTTCGGACTCGTCGCCCTAGACAAACATGTCTTAGGGGTATTATGGATGACCTTTGACCTTGACCTTAAATTTTTTCGCTGAGTCGGCATTTTCCGGTCTCCTCGATATCTCGGAAAAGGTGCGTCATATATCGTAACGGACGTTTTTTTCGGACTCATCGCCCTAGACAGACATGTCTAAAGGGTATTATGGATGACCTTTGACCTTGACCTGAAATTTTTTCGCTGAGTCGTCATTTTTTTTTTTCGTCGATATCTCGGAAACGGTGCGTCATGGAGCAAAACGGACGTTATTTTTGGACTCGTCGCCGTAGATAAACATATCTTAATGGTATTATGGATGACCTTTCACCTTGACCTTAATTTTTACGTTTTTTTTCGGACTCATCGCCCTAGACAGACATGTCTAAAGGGTATTAGGGATGACCTTTGACCTTGACCTGAAATTTTTTCACTGAGTCGTCATTTTTTGTTTTCGTCGATATCTCGGGAACGGTGCATCATGGAGCAAAACGGACGTTATTTTTCGACTCGTCGCCGTAGATAAACATATCTTAATGGTATTATGGATGACCTTTCACCTTGACCTTCATTTTTTTCGCTGAGTCGGCATTTTTTGCTTTCATCGATATCTCGGAAACGGTGCATCATAGAGCGAAACGGACATTATTTTCGGACTCTTGGCCCTAGGCAATCATATCTAAGGGGTACTAGGGATAAACTTTGACCTTGACCTTATTTTTTTTCGCGAAGTCGGCATTTTTCGTTTTCATCAATATCTCAGAAACGGTGCATCGTAGAACGTAACAGGCATTAATTTTGGACTTGTGGTCCTAGACAAACATATCTGAGGGGTACTAGAGATAAACTTCGACCTTGACCTGAAATTGTTTTGCCAAGTCGTCATTTTTCATTTTCGTCGATATCTCGGAAACTGTGCATTGTAGAGCGAAACGGAAATTATTTTCGGACTCGTGGTCCTAGACAAGCATATCTGAGGGGTATCAGGGATGAACTTTGACTTGACCTGAAAACGTTCACCAAGTCGGCATTTTTCATTTTCATCAATAGCTTCATCCTGAAATGCCTCCAAGGCCTTTAGGCCTTGACGTCTAGTTTTTACTGATTTAGCTTGATTTTGGAAGAATTGCACAAGAAGATAATTGTAATTATTTTACTATTTTTTCCCAAATGTAATGAGAGAACTCCCGATTATTCACTGACAATATTTAAATAAACGGGAGTGTATTTTTATATACTGAAAATTTATCGCAATCCATTTTGTGCTTGAGAATGCATTTCTGAAGCATATATTCGAGTATAGCAAAACTATTTCTGTAATGTTACACCAAAGTTAGGATCAAACACTTGTTTCTTATCATGTAGTTACTCGAACCACGGATAGGAAGTATACTGCAGACTTAGTTTCAAAGTCTTTATCAGTTTTCATTGCCCCATTTCCTAGAAACATATGTTATCCAAACTTTTCAGTCGGCAGATAATATTCTTGGAAGAATACCTTCAACGATTTGATAGTGGTGGGAATGTGTGAGTAAGTGTAGTGTGAAGATCCTATATAGTTCCGATAATTTCTCTTTGTGTATTGGGTGACCAAATACACAGTGATTTGAAGATTTGATAGAAAATTTGGTGGGAAAATGATATTGACCCAATATGATGAAATAATGCAAAATAACGTTACCTCTCAAATCCCACTTTAGGCCCTATGGCCACCATTTCGGAAATAAAGGCAAAAATAATTATTTACCGCCTTCCAAAATATTTATGTTGTTTTTGTCTATAACTTCAGGAAGAGTTGTCCATGAAGTATTCTTTTAAAACTATGAATTAGTGCGAACTTTGATTTGTGATGATGATGGCTGACGAGGTCAACAGATGACAAGAGAAAACAGCGAAATGACAATAGTGGTTACAGGACCAAAAACCCTGTAACCTAAAAACAGATGTCGCTATGGGAAACATGCTATATAATAAATAGACTGTTGCATCATTATCATTAATCTTATGCTGGGCTAGAATTGTGATCAACTAGTGTTCCTCGAATAGCTAGAAAACCTTTTTTCAAAATATCAGGGAAAGTTCGTTCCAAGTTGTAGACCACAATATAACTGTAAATTAGTATATCCGAAGGTCACAAGATAACTTCCATTAACCTGAATCATTTCATTTACTAGTATTATCTTATTGGAATTCCAGGGTGGCATGTAGACAACTTGGTTTTCCTCAAGGAATCGTGCTGGCTACAACCAATGTCACAGACGGAAGTCTGCCCATTCTGATGGATGATATACGCTGTTCTGGTTCCGAGTCTACTCTCCAAGAGTGTTCTTTCAATGGTGGTGAGGACTGTAACCACAGTGAAGATGTCGGGGTGACATGTTCCTCGGGTCAGTATTAACTGAACTCAGAAATGTTAATAATAAATAAAATGTAGATGAACAATATCTTTCGAGCACATGTTGCTGTATCACTTCATCTTGGTGGGTTCAGTATGACGGAAGTTGACTTTTTATTACTCATGGCAAGACAAACAAAGCTGATTGGCTCGGCTCATTGCTGTAGATCGACATGATATTTGCTGTTTTACTGAAGCAACATGATGAAATGGAATATGAACGTAATACACAGCCCAAATACTAATTTGTAATCAGGTGAATCAATTAAGAAATAAGATCGCATTTGATGATCCATCAAATATTTGTATTCACAGATCCGTCTCCAAATATAACTGTAAGACTAGAAGGTGGAACATCATCACTTGGTCGTCTTGAAGTCTGGCTTTATGGACAGTGGGGCACAGTGTGTGATGACCATTTTAACATCGATGACGCTTGGTGTGTACTGGTATATGTAACCGATTGTGCCTAAATCTCCATGACAATTTTAGTCAATGACAACATAAAATAACTGACAGTATACAGATGCTGTCCAATACTGATATCCGTGTCAGTGTACTGATATCAATACTGACAGTATGCTACGTGACTGGAAAGACATCACTATCACTCTCAAGGTTAAGATGCTGAGCTGAAATCATGATTCAAATTTTGTTTTATAATAACCCAAAACATATTCAAGTGAAAAAATAAATGTATTGTTGGTATCCAGTCGTGCATCTCAATATACGCGAAATATAACAGTGCTCTTCGTAATGGTGACTGGATATGCTCCTTCAACTTGAATAACTACGATAACAAGAATAAGCTGACTGGAATTCCAGGGTGGCTTGTAGACAACTTGGATTTTCTGGAGGAAGCGTGCTGGCTGCGAACTCTGTCGTGGATGGAACTCTGCCCATTCTGATGGATGATTTACGCTGTAATGGTTCTGAGTCTACTCTCCAAGAATGCTATTTCAATGGTGGCGAGGACTGTGATCACCGTGAAGATGTCGGGGTGACATGTTTCTTGAGTCAGTATTTATTGTACTCAGAAATGCTAACATTTGCATGAAAAGTGCACAAGGGATTCCTGATAGCTTTCTGTTGGACCAATATATTTCATATGGTGCACCCTGACGGGATTTGACTCCTTGTTACCCAGGTCATGTCAGACAAAAGCTGATTAGTTTTGGCTCATTGCTGTCCACGTATTGAAGCATTATGACGAAATGTAGCATGAGACTGTTTCACAACCGAAAGACTCATCTTAAAGTCAAATGAATCTATTAGGATTAAAATTCCACTTAATAACCCAAAGAACACTTGTTTTGACTTCAGCTGCAGATCCGCCTCCACAAATAACTGTGAGATTAGCTGCAGGAACACCATCAAGTGGTCGTCTTGAAGTGTGGGTGTATGAACAGTGGGGCACAGTGTGTGATGACAATTTCAGTGCGCGTGATGCTTGGTGAGTATAGGGTTATTGCACAATATGAACTTATGCCCGGGGGCTGAGATACCTGGAAGCTCATATCAAAGTAGAGAGCTTCTTGAATACTTGGCCCAAAAATCATGAAACCCTATATTTTGCAATTACACGTTCAACGTGTGCGAAACAATACCCAGTAATATTAAAGTGTGTTTCAAATGTTCAAATCAGCACCAAATCCAAATAACAGGAAATAATATACAACTTTATTATTCACATTTTGATGTAATGCACATGCATATGACTGTACATACCTTCAAGAGTGCATCAACCCTGCCTTGAAAACATAAATTTGTACTGAAAACGTCATACCTGACCTGATACATGCCTGCAAAGCAACCATGTGCTTTTGTTTACTCTTATAAGAATGACATCGCCAGTCCCGGATTTACATATCGCTGGGCAACAGTTAGTTCTTGGGAGATCTGGCTCAGCTATTAAAAAAATGAAAAATATTGAAATTATGTATGTTTTTCGAATTTATTTTTTTTATCCGGACATTAGCACTAACTAGGTTATTTGTCGACTGATATTTTCTGCTCATGATAATACATTCATATAAGTGATTTCTACATCAATATCAATGAAGTATCCCTTCAATGTCAATATAAAAGGGTCAATGCTGAGAATATATTATTATTATAAATACATCATTAACTGCATTTCTTTCACCATCGTGATTATGCTATTCTCCTGATTGTGGATCTGTAATAAACCAAAAATATCCAAACGACAATATAAATTATCAACGATAGTGGGTCTCCAATCGAGTACCTCACCATACTTGATGTATTGGCGCTCTAACTAAGGCTGACTCAATATTAACAATCAAGCAATTACGCTATCAAGAATAAGCTGACTGGAATTCCAGGGTGGCTTGTAGACAACTTGGATTTTCTGGAGGAAGCGTGCTGGCTGCGAGCTCTGTCGTGGATGGAACACTGCCCATTCTGATGGATGATTTACGCTGTAATGGTTCCGAGTCTACTCTCCAAGAGTGTACCTTCAATAGTGGGGAGGACTGTAACCATGGTGAAGATGTCGGGGTAACATGTTTCTCAGGTCAGTATTAATTGTAATCAGAAATGCTGATATTCGAGAAACTGTGCATGGGATTTTCTGAATATAGTTTGTTTGATTACTATATTTTAGTATGGTTCTGGCACACAGCAGTTGATGACTTTGTTTCACGTCATGTGAAACAAAAGCTTATTGGCTTGGGTGCATGAACAGGATATTTGCTGACATACTGATTAACGAATTTTAAAAATCATTTTTATAGTCCAGTGAATGGATCAAGGATTGAGATACCACGTGATAATCCATCCAACACTTGTACTTACTTCAACTACAGATCCGGCTCCAAATATAACTGTAAGGCTAGCTGCAGGCACACCATCAAGTGGTCGTCTAGAAGCATGGGTCTATGGACGGTGGGGCACAGTGTGTGACGACTCTTTCGATCGTGATGATGCACAGTAAGTAACTATATTTAGCTGGTTCTACCTGATAAATAAGTATTTAAAAGTGTATTGACTTGCAAACCGAATATAGAATTTGTACACATGTGGTACAATAAAATAACTGAAGATATGTTATAGAATTGTACTCTGAAATGGAACGAATAATTATGAGATACATGTACTACAATACAATAGGAAACAGTGCCAATGTAAGTGGAACATGCCATAGTTCACGAGGGTGTTTCTGCACCACGAGGATTTGTTGTGGATCTTAAGGATCGGCCCACACATTTAGGTTGCAACAAGTTGTGCAAGTAGTCTTGTTCCATATTGGAGAAGAAGCGCCTGTAAGCTCGGGTCGGACTTTCAGGGTGTCCAGTTTGTGTTGACATAGAGTTCCTGTATAGCTCATATCTGGAGATACTACTGCCAGAGCATATAGTTGTATGGTCTCAAACTTCGCAAGCCTACTCCAGTACTGAACTAATTACTGACATGTAGACTGCAAGAATATATTTTGGTCCAAAGTCCGTGTGCCAGAGCAAACAGAGAAGGTAGAGCCTCAAAGATACTTTTGCACACATAGAATGGACGTGCACATCTCAGGTGAGATAGTCCGACATCTTGACAACAACGGCGTTCGATTGGTTTCAAGACATATATATCACCATCTTCTTGTCACTATTCAGTCTAATATTATTCCGGATGGCCCCCTCTACAACTTTGTCAGTATACTGTTGACAGTTGCTATCACTACCTTCGTGTGTGCAAGTTTCCCAAACGGTGCTGTCATCCGCATATTTATGCTGTCATTGTTGTGAAGGAGGAACCCCAGTAAGGTCCCTTGTGGAACACCCCCGTGGGTATGCAGCCACTCAGAATTCGTAAGCCTGACACCCTGTTGTTGATCCTTCAGGAATGTGGTAATCCATCTTATAAAGAAGGGAAATGATTTATGCTGAAAATTGTCATGACCTTGAGTTTGAATATTGACCTCTTTTTCAAGGTTACAGGAGAAAATGGCTAATATCTCGTTTATTTTAGACTTTATAACTTGATAATGAATTGTGGACACACAGAAAATCATATATGCGAATATTCTGATAACTTTTATTTTGACCTTTGACTTCATTGTCAAGGTCACAGGACAAAATTTTTAATATATCTCTTATTGTTGAATTAAAGGAGGACTTCCTATCGATGTGTATCGGCTTCGACCCATGATTTTACGGTTAAAACTTCCATATAGCAAATATATTTCAATGCATTTGAATGGAGAAGACTCTGAGCTTCGTTCACATGAGATAAGTATATATTTGTTCAGTACAAACAAATCATACGGAAGGTATAACATCAAAAACACCGAAAGACTGCAAGTTTTTTCCTATATGTGCCACACGGCAGTGCATGGCTGACGGAAACGTCAAACATGACGTACATTTCTGTGACGTCATTGTTTTGAGAGAAGCCTCGACAGGCGGCTCATTCCACTGGAACCAAACATGCTGGAAGTGCTCCGTTGCCCGAGGCATCATCAAAACAATGACGTCATCGGTTGCTACTCATTCATACTCCCCAGTTGTAGGGCTTGGCACGATAGTTTAGTTTAGTTTTTTAGTGTGCACTGTGGAGCTGCATTTCGTAATACAAACTGAGGGGAAATCGGTATATCAGAGATAATATCCATCACCCAGTCGTGTGCATATGATTCGGTGACTCTGAATATCAACGGTGTCAATAGTATAGGGCGTAGATCTTTCTCAAGACGAGTAGGTGGATTCACCTTGGGGAGTGGGCACACATCAGCTGACTTCCACTGGGGCAGTACGATATTTTCCCTGAATCTAGAGTTTAAGCTGGCGATTTGTGAGTTTGTGACATATCTGATATATTTCCAGGGTGGCTTGTAGACAACTTGGATTTGCTGGAGGAAGTGTGTTGCCTGCAAGATATGTCACAGACGGAACACTGCCCATATTGATGGATAACGTCGGATGTTCTGGTTCTGAACAAACCCTCCAAGAATGCTCATTCCTTGAGTTCGCCAATTGCGGTCATCGTGAAGATATCGGAGTGACATGTGTATCAAGTCAGTACTTGGTGTGGTATGGAACTTTAGCTTTTCAAATTATGAGAAATAGAGAAAAAAGATTTAACAGGGGCGGATCCAGGAATTTGAAGACAGGGTCCAACATTATACAGCGTGAGCTCTGGGGCCCGGTCAAGGTCCAAGAAACCAGATCCTCCTTTATGTCCCGTGGTAGCTTCCTGGCATCTCCTGGGTATAAATCCCACTTCATGTCCTTGGTATATTTGTACAAAAAATATGGAGTGAAACGAGCCTGTCACGGTCGGGGTCTGGGGGCCGCTGAAGAGATCCACAAGCCAGTCTTTTTTTTTTAGCTTACCGGCTCATAGGGGCAAATAAGCTATTATGGTTTTTCGTCCGTCAGTGTCGTCGTCGTCGTTGGCGTCAGTGTCGGTATCGTCACCCACATCGTCTGTTAACCGTTTTTGTCGGGCTGATGAATTTGCCCATAAATTTGTGTGAATATGTGTTGGGTCATTACCCCAAGATATTTTTTTTTCATTGTTTTATTGAATCGTTTATGCAGTTTTGGCGGCCATTTTTATGCCGAAAATGGCTGTTTTTGCATGTTTTTCAAATTATTTTCTCAAAAACTGTCTGAACAGTTTTGAGATTTCAGTTTAAAAATGTTACCCTCATGTATCATTGTGATATGTATACGTTTCGATGCTAGTCAATCGCCGGTCTGCGTGTGGCAGCCATTTTGATGTTTTCTACGGGGCCCAAATGGGACTTTCCCATGTTAAATTCTCCTATGCTTTATAATGGGTCACATTGTTCCTGATATCTCACTTAATATTGTGATAAAAAACATGGAATCAATTGTGGACATATAGGAAATGATATATGCTGAATATTCTCGTGACCTCGAATTTGACCTCTGACCTCATTTCCAAGGTCAAAGCACGAAGTGGCTCAAATGTCTCACCTTATATCAATTTTACAGATTAGGAATCAATTGTGGACATATGGGAAGTGATATATGTGAATATTCTGATGACCTTGAACTTGACCTTTGACTCAGTTTTAAAGGTCAAAGCACAAAATGGCTAATATTTCGCTTATTATTTACTCTACAGCTTGGGAATCAATTGTGGACATATAGGAAATGATATATGCTGAATATTCTCGTGACCTTGAAATTGACCTCTGACCTCAGTTTCAAGGTCAGAGCACAAAATGGCTTATATCTCGCTTATTATTGACTCTACAGCTTAGGAATCAATTGTGGACATATAGGAAATGATATATGCTGAATATTCTGATGGCCTTGAATTTGACCTTTGACCCCATTTTCAAGGTCATAGGACAAAATGGCTAATATCTCGCTTGTTATCGACTTTACAGCTTAGGAATCAGTTATGAACATATAGGAAATGATATGTGCAAATTATTGTCATGACCTTAAATTTTACCTTTGACCTCATTTTCAAGGTCACAGGAGAAAATGGCTAATATCTCACTTATTATTGATTTTACAGCTTAGGAATCAATTGTGGACATATAGGAAATGATATATGCTGCATATTCTCGTGACCTTGAATTTGACCTCTGACCTCATTTTCAAGGGCACAAGACAAACTGGCTCATATCTTGCTCCTCTGTTGTCTGTATGGCTTGGGAATCAATTGTGGACATATAGAAAATGATATACAATGTGCACTGAATATTTTGATGACTTTGAATGTGAACTTTGCTTTCATTTTGAAGGCCACAGCACAAAATTGCTGATATCTCTTTGATTATTGAATGTACAGCCTAGCAATCAAGTGTGGACATGATGTATGCTTAATGTTACATATGATGAATATTCTCTTGACCTTGAATTTAACCAGTGGCCTGGCTAACATCTAAAATATTAAACATTGTCCGGTAACCTATCTTTGGCCCTCGGCCTAATTTTTGCCGAGTCTGCATTTGCCATTTTCGTCCATGCCTTTTGCATGGGAATGGTGCGTTGTAGAGTGAAATGGCTGTTATTTCCGAACTTACGGCCCTAAACAAACATGTTTTATAGGTATTGAGGCAACTCTTTGATCTTGACCTGAATTTTTTTGCCGAGTTCGCATTTTTCATTTCCAGCGATATTCCAGAAACGGTGCATCATAGGGCATGTTATTTTCGGACTTCTGGATAAATATGTTATCCAGGCATGTTATTTTCGGACTTCTGGATAAATATGTTTTTTAGGTATTGCGGATGAATTATGACCTAGCATGGAACTTCTTTTTGCTGAGTCGGCATTTTTCATTTTCGGCCATATTCCGGAAACGGTGCATTGTAAAGCAGAACAAACATTGTTTAGATAAACATGTCTCAAAGGTATTGAGTATCGACCTTGAATTGTTTTAGCTGAGTGGGCAGTTTTTTTGTACTTTCAACGATATCTCGGAAATGGTGCCTCATAGAGCATCTTT
Source organism: Terebella lapidaria (assembly GCA_949152475.1). Classification (NCBI taxonomy): domain Eukaryota; kingdom Metazoa; phylum Annelida; class Polychaeta; order Terebellida; family Terebellidae; genus Terebella; species Terebella lapidaria. Next base: position 30,200,442 of record OX424567.1, read on the forward strand.
CGGACTTGTCGCCTCAGACAGATATGTCTTAGAGGTATCAAGTTTGTCCTTGACTACATTTGATTGCATGTGTACATGTCTTAGAGGTTTCATTGGGATCTTCGCTCTCGAGTCATGTTTCTCCTCAGTCAGCCTTTTGTTTTTCTCATGTTTCACACTAAAATGCCTCCAAATAGCTATTTTTCATTCAACCCTAATCATGTTTGATCAACGGAAAGTAATTGCTAAACACACTCAGGTTGTTCAGTAACTAAAGGTCATTTGTTAACAAAGTAGTGAGCAGATTGTTAACAATGAAAGAGAGCACTGAATAGCAAAGCCTGTTCTTTTTCACAAGTACAGTCAGTGATCCAAATGATCATATTTCAGTTCAGTTGTACAATATCTACAAAATCTCTTGACGATCATCTGACCATGTGTGTTTACTTCAGCTACAGATCCGCCTCCAAATATATCTGTAAGACTGGCAGCAGGTACACGATCAATTGGTCGTCTAGAAGTCTGGGTAGATGGGCAGTGGGGTACAGTGTGTGATGACCACTTTAGCACATATGATGCATGGTGGGTATTAGTATTTAACTAGTACTAGTAACTAATAACTTAACTAGTATAATATTTAACCTTTTCACTGCCGGAGGCGACTTTAGTCGACACAGGCGAATCTAGTCGACCCAAATTAGGGGGAATCAGGGCAAACTGAAACCCGAGAAATAATATTCTATTTATGTTTCAACAGTGAAATTTCGCAACTTAAATTGTATATAAAGTACTCAGAACAAACCCTCTGATTTTTTAATATATTTGAAAATGTTTGCCAGTAAATATGCCATTTAAAAAATAATATACTTTGAAATAACTTGGCAATGGGAGACAAGGTCTGAAGCAGTTTTTGGCGATGAAAGGGTTAATAATCATTTTTTTTTATGAATATCCGGTTGATGAGAATATATAGAAATAGATAAAGAGGTTGACAGTATACCATGTAATTTGGAAGATGGCTGCTCGAGATCAGTGTTGTTATGTCATATTGAAAGGAAAACCTTGTAAAATTAATCTTGAGATTATGTAGTTCATTATTCACTAAAGGCTATATCACACACCCACCATGTACAATTTGCGCATAATACATGTATGAAATTTCGTCATACGTCGATATACGTGTGAAAATTGAGGTCTTTATATGAAATTTTGACAGATGTATCACGAGTGACCACATTGAAACCGCAGAAGAAGTACGAAGAAACCATGCAAATAACACTTGAATATTATTAAGCGATTATTGTTTGCAATTCATTAGTGATTCATGCGATCATTATGAAAATTCAATGCTATATGTGCACCGTATACAAGATATAAGAGATACATCTGTGGTACATGTGTGAAAGGACCGATAAACATATGTGGACATACGTGGAAAGGTCGTCGAAAGCCAAAAATTTGCATATGCATCTCGCAAAATCACTCATAACTGCGTAAGATTTATGTTATGTTTACGTTAGAATTGTGTATAAAATACTTAAAATACGCATATACTGCGTAAATCTCCACTGATAAAATTTGTTGAGCAACTCAAAACCAAAATCATGTGAAGACCCATCCGCCAAAACCCTCGACGGACACTGCGCAAATGGACGAATGGAAATTGCATGAAACACTCATGAATTATGTATATCGCACATGTATCATGAATAACCAAAATTTTATACATGTAATATGCGCAAATTGTATGTAGTGGCTGGGTGACATAGCTTTAGAACTCACAGCCAAAATATTCACTAACAAAATGTTCCGTGTTTCGTATACGATGATGCTTTGATGGTACTGTTTTGAAGAATTGTCATCAAGTCATGTTCGGTATTCTTCAATATATGACTACATTGATTAGAAATATCAATATATGACTACATTGATCAGATAAATCTAAGTTCCTGGTGAAATATCCTGAGAAGACTATGGAAATTCTAGGGTGGCTTGTAGACAACTTGGGTTTCTTGGAGGAAGTGTGCTGTCTCCACACTTTGTCACAGACGGAACTCTGCCCATTCTGATGGATGATTTACGATGTAATGGTTCTGAGTCTACTCTCCAAGAGTGCTACTTCAATAGTGGCGAGGATTGTCACCATGGTGAAGATGTCGGAGTGACATGTTTCTCAAGTCAGTATTCATTGTACTTAGAAACAATAATATTTGATTTAATGTGCAAGGGGATATTTGAAATATAGGTCCAATAACCTATTGTTTTTGCGTTGCATCCATCGTCCGTCGAGCCTTCCGTCTAGTAATCTGTTTTGCCGACCATCTAGTTGTCCGTCCGAGTAAACTACCAGGGTCTAGAGGTTTTGAAATATCCCCTAAACCCACCGTTAGGGAAAAACTGGCATGAGGGGCTAATTTTGGAGTTATAGTGGCTTACCGGAGGGAATTTTACAAGGGAAAATCCGTTCAACTAAAATGTGAGAGCGTGGATCCATCTATCCACATTGTCTTTTTTGAGATTGATTCCTTGAATCTTGATAAAATTTTGCACAAAAGTGCCTAAAAATATTTCGACAGGAGGTGTTCATAAGTTTTATGATTTTCCTGGCTTATTTTTCAACATAGCGGTCGTTTTTATGAGGATTTATCAATTTTGGACTTGACGGCCATTTTCTGAACAAAATGGTCCTATCATTTTGAGATTTTTGTTCAAAACATGCTAACTGGGGTCCTTGGCATTATGTATAAACATGGAGTGCTTTAAACTGCTCATTAGGACCAGAATCTTAGTTCAAAAGATTTAAAATTATGTTTTGGTTGCTTTCCCAAAATCTGTATGATGACTTTTGAGATTCGTATTTCAAAACTTGCTAATTGGAGTCCGCAACATTGTGTATAAAAATGGAGTGCCTCACATCATTTCGAAGGACCGAAATCTAGGCTCAAGTGGTCCAAAATTCAGTGTTCGGCTGTTTTCTCATAAACTATCTGATTATTTTTATTTCAAACATGCTAATTGTTGTCTTTGACATTGCATTCAATTATGGAGTGCTTTGAATTGCTCAAAAGCACCGATATGTGGCCTCGAAAGGCCTGAAAAGGTGATATGCACAAATTGTTGTATGCGCCTAAAACCTTTGTACACAGGGCTAAGGTTTTTATTATGATCATATAGAAAATCATATCTGGTGCATCCTTGGTGAGCTTCAGGTTGACCTTAGACGATTTTGAAGAGTAATGCTTGTAGATAGAGCTCATGCTTGTATTATGAACATATGAGAAGTCATGTACTGACACAATGGTGACATTGCAGTTCACAAAGATAACTATGATTGGTGGATCTCAAGGTCATATGTCGCCTGCTCAAAACTAGAAATTGTCCGGTAACCTATCATAGCCTTTATTACAATATTTTGTACAGTTCATCCAGATGAGAGTTGACTTTTTGTTGAGCACGTCGTGTCAAGCGAAAGCTATTTTGTTTGAACTCATTGCTGTACCAAATCACTTACTGTACAACTGCACTAAAGCAATGAGATGAAATGAAGCATGAACTTGATCTACAGCCAAAAGTCTACTGCCACTTGAATCCATCAAACTCCTGCATGTACTTTAGCTACAGATCCACCTCCAACCACAACTGTAAGGCTGGCAGGAGGCACTTCGTCCAGTGGTCGTCTTGAAGTCTGGGTCTATGGACAGTGGGGCACAGTGTGTGACGACCATTTCGATATTGATGATGCTTGGTGGGTACTAATATATTTGTATAACTGATTCTACTTAAATATCAATGAAGTGTTTGATCTATGACAATATAAGTTTATTGTTTAGTAAGTCATCACTATTGCATCACTATCACTATCAGGTGATCCTGATTCAATATGTGTTTCAGTAGTAACCCAAAACGTGTCCAAACGACACTATAATTTTGAATATCGAAAATCGCATTTGTACAGTGCCTCAATATACATAAACATACTGCTGTACCTAAGCATAAATGCATGTACTCTATTAACATGACTGAATACGCCAACAAAAACTGGCTGATTGGAATTCCAGGGTTGCTTGTAGACAACTTGGATTTATTGGAGGAAACGTACTTCCTGCAAGCTTTGTCACAGACGGAACTCTGCCCATTCTGATGGATGATTTACGTTGTAATCGTTCTGAGTCTACTCTCCAAGAATGCTATTTCAATGGTGGCGATGACTGTTACCACAGTGAAGATGTTGGGGTGACATGTTTCTCGAGTCAGTATTAATTATACTCAGAACTACTAGTATTATTTTATGTATATTACGTTTATGATACTAATACATAGGTAACCAAACAAACTACTGAAACTAGGCGTCCTCCCGTAGGGAAACCTCTGGGATGGTAAATACCAATGACATCTCCCTAAAATCTACTAGGCGGCAGCAATTTATCAACTTCCTTCATTCCCATTCTCGTACTCACAGGAACAGTACTACTTCAATATATTTTACAATTATCATTTCTCTGTTGTTTTCACCAACTAGAATCAAACTAGATTCACTAGTAAATAATTGTTGGCTCGGGAGCGGCCAATGATTACATCGATGGGTAACTCAATGCCCAGGCTACCCTCATTATTTTGAGCTGTGTCTTGCCCTCACGCACGTGTGGCTGCTGCCACATTTTGCAACATGATAAGTCTACGCATTTTGTTTGGAGCACGTGGACATCTTCTGCATTGAGGCCTTTCTGTGCTCCACGTGCACGAATATCACCGTGGCCGAACGTCTCTTGCACGTTGAAGAACTTACTACGCCTACGGGAGACTCCCTCTCTGACCACATCCGACCAGTCCCGTTCTTGACAGAAACACTGCTAAGCTCAGTTTGCTGGTTCAAGGCTGACTCGACTCACCTAGATGCCGACAGTGAACCCAGACTTTCTGCCATGCTTAGACTCCCGAGAGTTTTACTCATATGTTCCCCCTCTCCAACAACTTCAACGTGCACTTTAGAACCTTGTAGGTAATGTGGAAGATGTTCAGGGTCGCTGAAAGATTAAGACGTTGTGCCTTCAGCTTCCGCGTTTTCGAGTTTAGATCTAGTGGCCAGGTAGTCTGACAACTTCTGAATACACCCAGAATGCCAACGTTTCACACCATTGACCACCACTCTGATGTTTATACAATGAGAGTCCGGGCCCCGGTCGGGGGTCGATTAGGCCTTGTTAGGAATGATGGTTCCATTTCTCGCTGCCTGGGCTGTGCTATGGGGGTTTCGCTCGGCTTACTGGTTTTGTTATGGACCCTATCGTGGTCTGGGTCTTGGAATCCAATAAGGTATATACTCTAACCGTATCTATTGTATTATCTGTCCGTGCGCAATTGATTTTCCCCACACCCTTCTTATCAATCGGGAATGAAATAGAAGTATGAAACAGTATAAGACACCCGTTAAATTTCACTGCAGTGATATTACCATCATGTTCAAGTGATATTAAACACTTTATCAGCAATTATCATGGAATTGGCACAAACAATTCTCAGAAATTGAGTGCTATCCGAAGCCTTTTTCATTGAGAGTTTACATCAGTGCTTGCCAAATTTTGTCAACATAGATGATGCACCACATGCTTTGGGGTAATCAGGCTCAGTCTCTTTCCGCACCTGGGATCTTCCCTCTTCCTTCCGATCGGGCGCAGCAGGCTTCGTGCAGTGGGCTGTTGTCCCTGTCACATCATCTCAGATGTCACATCAGCTCAGACTTGGCAGTTGGCTCATCTTCCAAACATCCCACCCTCGCTTCTTTCAACGTTAACTTTGCTTTGGTCTTGGAAACACCGTCAGCAGGAGACAGACTCTGAAGACAGGGACAATGAACCTGTCAGTACCCCGAAAACGTTTGCCATGGAGACCGCCAACTCTATTCAGTTACAATGCCTTTGATTGTATGGTCAGTCCCTTGTATCTGATGCCTTCTTTTGTATCTCAGTGCACCCTGCATCCTGCTGGTATCTGAGGTTTGCCTACTCCGGTCGATTTTCACCATACGGCATCTTCCTCCCCAAGGATTTGTATTATTGGAAATCCAGAGCGCACCAATACTGTGAGCTAGGCTTTCTACATTACTATTTCTCTGGTGGGAGACTGCTAGAACAACATATTGATCACCTGGTGTCGTAAAATTAGAGTGTGGGACGTGTCGCCAGTTTCAATTTGGATTTTCAATTTCAATTTGAAACCCTTAGCATCAGCACTTCTCAAACTAGTCATATGGAAAATGGACTTCCTCCTGGCGCTGGAATCTAGCAGGTATTGAGATGAGATTCACATGATTGGCGCATTAAAGGTTAGCTGACAGGAGGACGTCTCCATAGTCAGACTGGACATTTTGTCTTTTCTCTTTCACCTTTTATCGGCTCTATCCTTAGCCATTGTGATTTTCCAGTTTTGATTGCTCACAGATTCCGTGAGTTCTGGGAAGCTTCTCCCCATATATACATGTTTTGCATTTTTATCTTGATAAGACTAAAGCATTACATGAAGATAAAAGGTTCCTTTCGTCTTTGTATTTGATGAGTTTCGAGAAGGGTATTCGGGCCCCAACAATTTTCTCTTGGACCAAGAAGTGTATGCGTTTGTGCAACAATCTAGTTCAGCAATTGGCTGACTTTTCTTTTTGTGTCCCAGCGCACGATATACGGGCCATGACATTGTCTGCGTGTTTGGTTTTTATTGGTAGTACTCTATTATCATAGATAATGCGTGTTTCTATCTGGTTACGTCACTACACTATGTGCCCCGAGTCACTCCACCATTTGATGATCAAACGTTTCAGTTGTCGTTTTCTCCAGTGGGAGTTTTCTGTTTGAAATGTGTTTATTCTCACGAAGACGTCAACAGTTACGACTGTTATGGACAAAACGTCACCATATTTGATATGAATCGATTCCTTGGTTGTGTGTTTATACGAGTATAAAAGGATGTGGAACAGATGTGTGAACTGTTCGAGATAGATTCCCAGAATCTCCTATTCAAAGTATAGATTACTTGAAACTTACACGCCTGGCGTGAGGTGGATGCGAAACTGTTTTCGATACAATGGACAGTCCAATACTTGGGGAATGAAGATGGAAGGGAAAAATAAGATTTTCACTTAGAATGAACCTTTTTGCCCTGGCTACATTGTTCAGAATGACCTACCGATAGTCTACATGAGTAGATTTATAAGGGATGGGTGCAAATTCCAACTCCTATGTTTATTCTATTTTTGGCCGTTTAGTAGTTTGGAGGTAATGTATAGGTCAATAATTCATCATTTTTAATTTAAAAAGTTTAAATGCATTAAAGTTCAGGTTAATAGGGTTCCCGAAAGAGGGATGCAACGACACAACTTCTCTCTCTCTTTTTTTCCCATGAAATCGATGACTCCCCCAGTCAAATAAAGCTCATTTGGTCAACAGTACACCGAATTCTGCAATGTCTGAGGCACTCGAGACCATTTCACTTGATCATTATCTCACAAAACTCGGTGTATGGGTATCAATTTACCAAAACTTGCCCCCAGGCACTGATGCGCACAATTTCGTTTTGGTTTTAAGTGACATGCACACTCAACCAGAGCCATAATACCTTTTTTGGCCTCAACCTCCATATTTATCTATACTCCGCCTGATAAAGGAATAATTGGGAATGAAGGAAGATGACACTATGCTGCCACCTAGTGCCTTTTAGGGGGATGCCATTCTTTAAGATGCCTATTTTGAGTAGGCTGTTGGGAGTTTATGGAGGCGAGTATAGTAGTAAATAGTATTAGTTTTAGAATGACAAATATGAGGAAATGTGTCAGGAACTTTGAAATATTGGTTGTTTTTGGATCACACTATTCTACATCGTTCAGCCAAATGTGAAGTGACTTTTTGTTACTCACGTGTCAAACAAAAGCTGTTGTTCAGACTCTGTTGTAAAAAATCATTCTATGATATAGTGAGCAATATGATGGAACGAAGTATGGACTTGATCATCAACCAAAATATTAATATATCCCAATTTATAAGCCATCAAACGTTTGTATTCCAGCTACAGATCCAGCTCCAAATATAACTGTCAGACTGGCAGCAGGCAATGCATCAAGTGGTCGTCTTGAAGTCTGGATCTATGAACAGTGGGGCACAGTGTGTGATGATCATTTTAGCGCGAGTGATGCTTGGTGGGTACTGAGACTGATTCTACTTAAATATCCATGAAATATTCAACCAATGACAATATAAAAAAGGATACCCATGTTGAGAAAGACTATTTTAACTATTGCTATGTAACTATTGCATCACTATCACTGACGAGGTTATGATGCTGAGCTGATATACTGATTCATACTGATTCATATAGGATCGTTTGTATAGAGTCGTGCACCTAAATATACTAGAAATATGCCACTCTACCTAAGGGTGATATAGTGCAACTTAAATGATTAAGCTAACAGAAACAAGCTGATTGAAATTCCAGGGTGGCTTGTAGACAACTTGGGTTTCCTGGAGGACGTGTGCTGTCTGCGGGCTCTGTCACAGACGGAACTCTGCCCATTCTGATGGATGATTTACGATGTAATGGTTCCGAGTCTACTCTCCAAGAGTGTTCTTTCAATGGTGGCGACGACTGTAACCACGGCGAAGATGTCGGGGTGACATGTTCCTTGGGTCAGTATTAACTGAACTCAGAAATGGCAACATTTGAAAACTGTACAAGGCAGTTTTAAATTTAGGTTGTTGTTTGTAAACACTTCTCTGAATGCATCAGCTACTGGGAAGTTCACTTAAAAGTAATGTTGAACAGAAGGTTTGTGTATTAGAGGATATTCATTGATAATCATTTTCGGATAGACTTCAGCAATATGATGAAATTGGATTTAGTCTGTAGTCACCTGAAACCAGGACAATTATTCCACTTGATGATCTATTAAACGTGTGTGCTAATTTCAACTATAGTTCCGCCTCCATCAGTGACTGTCAGACTGGCTCCACATAATCGACTTGAAGTCTGGATTCATGGACAATGGGGCACAGTGTGCGATGACTATTTCGACCATAATGACGCACAGTGAGTAACATGATGATGCTAGTCCTACCTAATACCGAAGACCCCAGTCGATTGAAGGTAACATGGGAACACACATTACGTGTACATCGTTGATTGGACATAGTAATAATAATATCACCAAGGAATATCGTCTGTTGTGAAGCATGCAGGTGTCATTTGGCGCGAAAATTGCATATGTTTGAACATTACCATGGTACACAACGTTATGATGTCATATTACCACTAAAACAGTGCTACCACCTGGCGATTAGGGCTTTTTCTGCCCATGACCCATTGGAACTTATTTCGAGTCATCCAGATTTAAATGACAGCAATAAATGTCTCAAACACAGAAATAGCACGATTAGTGAGTGAATTTTACATGAATTAGGTGTCGTCGGCGTAGCTATGTCCATGTATCAAGCCATTACCACCAATACTAGATTTTGATGACGACAATAACAAACGTAAAATACATCATTTCGCAATAGAAACAAAGCCCGACCAACGGGGTTCTTCGTCTATGAACCTCCCAACTACATTAGGTTGTTGTTATAGCTTTCCAGCTACATATTCAAGCCAGCCTTGCGATATATTCTCTCCAGCTTATGTCGTACCATATGTGCCTTTAATATGGATTGTGTCATTTTACCAACGTTTCCTCCAGCCCGATTGGCATCACATTCTATTATTGTAATGGACCTCATGCTCTCTGACACAGGATGTTTCCACATACATCAGAGTACACAGACTAATGGTCTGATAATCCTTCTTCTGTGACATTGCTGATAGTGAAAAGAGAATCATCTCCACGATAATGAAGTCCTGTATGTGTCTTGTCTAATGGGCAGAGACATATAAATGTTGCATTCATCCCAAAGACACAATAGGTCATGGATCTGTGTCACGTGGTATCCTCGGTGCAGATTGGGATCTCTAGAAATGTAGGAATACTCGTTAATGTCGGTCTATAGATGGTGATAAATACACTCTGTTGAATCTGACTTTGGGTGATATGGGTATACCACTGAACACACAGTCATCAGGACCAGTGGCACCAAGCACTGCATGAGACTGGCATCGGCCGTGTGTCAGACAGCGATGTCAGCACGCCAAGGATCAAACGTTGGATATTTCGAGCTGATTGTAATGTGTCTTACTGGACAAATTGTTGAACGAAATGAAATTGCATTGCAATAGCCTGATGTATTTCAGTTCTGTAACCATCAATGGCATTTCCGTAATACATCAAAAGGAAAAACTATACAGGTCCAGATTCGTTAGAGATCGAGTGACGTTCTACATGTACTACCAAAACATATATCAATGGACTTCCTGTACATTTTCAGAGTGGCTTGTAGACAACTTGGTTATGCTGGTGGACGTGTGCTGCCTGCAAGCACTATCCCAGACGGAACTTTGCCCATTCTTATGGATGACTTACGCTGTTCTGGTTATGAGTCGACTCTCCAAGACTGTACCTTCAATAGTGTCCACGATTGTGGCCACCAAGAAGATGTTGGGGTGTCATGTTTTGTCACGCGTAAGCATTATATAAAAAAGATATTCTCGAAATGTTGCTGTGTTTTGTTGATGACATTGTGTATATCAGGAAGTTCTGCGATGCCGAACTAAAATTCAAACACTTATTCAACCACTGAACAAGTATCATAAACAATTTTATGTGTTCACTCAATACCAAAGGACTCATATTTTGTGCAAGATCAAGTAGGTACCAATAAACCAATGTTTTGTGTTTTGTGTTGCTACATGTAGATGCAGATTTTCTGTGATTGTTCTTGAACTTTTGCCTGAAATTTCAGCTCCTACCTTCACTTTCCCCTTAGATCCTACAACTACACCTCCACGTCGGACACCTATGCTTCCACGAACTTCACACCCATCAACTCCCTTTCCGTGGAGCCCCTCAAGAACTGCACGACTGCGAGGGGGCACTTCATCAAGTGGTCGTCTCGAAGTGTTGGTCTACGGACAGTGGGGCACAGTGTGTGACGACTCGTTTGGGCTCAGTGACGCACAGTAAGTCAATTGATGTATTGTAATTCGTGCTACCTAATCTAAATTGACTACACTTTGAGAATGCAAAGACATGAGATTTAAATGACATAATATAACCACCAAGCTATACCTTAACTCAATTGAAAGATATCTAAACCACGTTCCTCTACCCAGTTGCCCCTAACCTTTGGGCTTCAGTTTGGTAGTTACGTACATGTGATTCACTCATTGCCCATTTGAAAATCCATTGTTTGGGGTTACTGGTTCCATGTCCGATAATCTATCCACATGGCATTGAGTCCGTCGTCTGTCCACACATCGTCCATCAGTCTTGCTGGGCAAACAACGATTTAAAGGCTCTGCATGATACTGGCCTCGGTCATGCCAGACACTAATACCCGGACACCAAGGATCAAACTATTGAATATACAAAAGTATTAGACTGATTGTATTGTGTCTCACTCAACAGCATGCTGGAGTTCTCTGAATATGTAATCAATATTCTTTACAATAGCTTGATGAATCATAGTTCGATAACTATCGATGGCATTTTCATTATTCATCAAAAACGAAAGCTGCATAGATATATATTCTTCAGGGATTGAGACATCGACTTCCTGTACATTTCCAGAGTGGCTTGTAGACAACTTGGGTTTGCTGGAGGAAGTGTGCTGCCTGCAAGTTCTATCCCAGACGGAACTCTGCCCATTCTGATGGATGATTTACGCTGTTCTGGTTCCGAGTCTACTCTCCAAGACTGTCCCTTCAATGATATGCATGACTGTACCCATGATGAAGATGTTGGAGTGTTATGTGCCATCATACGTAAGCAAAGAGATTTGCTGTGTTTTGTTGATGGCGTTGTTATGTCAAGAAGTTCTGAGATAGAGAAATACAATTCAACAGCCTATAACTGAACAAGTATCATAAACAAGTGTTAGGTTAAGTTAATTTGTGTGTGTGTTAAGTGTGAGTAGGTACTAATAAACTAATGTTTTGTTTCGTCTGTGTCATCACCTGTAGAAGAAGATTTTCTGTCAATTTTCTTGAGTCTTTTACCTAAAATTTCAGATCCTGCCTTCACTTCACCTATTACTCATCGTCTGCCAACTCTGCTTCCACGAACTTCACACCCATCAACTCTCTTTCCGTGGAGCCCCTCAAGGACTGCACGACTGCGAGGGGGAACATCATCAAGTGGTCGTCTTGAAGTGTTGGTCAATGGACAGTGGGGCACAGTGTGTGACGACTCGTTTGGAGCTGAAGATGCACAGTAAGCACATTTGAATGGTATAATGCAATCACCAAGCTACATCTTACATCAATTCAAAAATACCTAAACCATGCCCATCTGCCCAATTGCCTTTTGGCCTTATGTTTGAGTAGTTATTTGCATGTGATTCACCCATTGCCCATTTGAAAATCCATTGTTTTGGGATTATCAGTCCTATGGTCTGAATAACCTATCCACATGGCATTGCGTCCTTCTTCTGTCTTCCCATTTGTCCATCCGTCTTGCCGGGCAAACAACAATCGCTTCAGGGGTTAAAATCATGATTTAGACCAACAATTCAGTTTAAGGGCTATTTTTTTTCACCAACTTGGGGGCTCATTTCGGAATATTAGATAGGAAATTTAACATGAGGTGAAACCGTAAGTCTGTTTTGTTCGCTTGCTCGTTCGTCTGTCCGTCATCCTTCAACATTTTTCTTTTTAAGAGTTTACGACCAAATTCTTCTAAAATTTTGCAGAAAAATACCAAATATATTTCATAATACAGTATTATTTGTTTTTCGTTTTTTCGCGATTTTTAGGTTACCGGACCTATGGTCCGTAACCTATTGGCATGGCGATGCGTCCGGCGTCGTCGTCGTCGTCGTCCGTCGTCCGTCGTCCGTCAACAATTTTATCTTTAAAGTTTACGATCGAATTTTTCTGAAATTTTGCACAAAAATACCTAAAAATATTTCGAGAGGGAGGTATTTTTTAGTTTTTTGATTTTCGCATTTTTTTCAAAATGGCGGCCGTTTTCGACGAAAAATGCCTGATTTTGGACTTTGGCGGCCATTTTCTCAAAATCTGTTCAGTAACTTTTTTTTTTATTGATGTATAACACTCCTCATATGTACCCCTGTGACATGTATAAATTTCGTTGCCCTTGAATCGCTCGAAGTGGGCCATTTTGGGCCCAAACTCGGCCCAACTGGGACTTTCCCCTGTTAAATTCTCCTATGCTTTATAATGGGACACATTAAAGCCTAATATCTCACTTAATATTGAGATTAGAGACTAGGAATGAATTGTGGACATATACCGTGAATCGTTAGACAAAGTGTATCGGGAAGTCTGTGAAGGTTTATATAGAGCTGGAATCTGTTCTCTCCCCAGTGTTGGTTGCTTGAAATCTAATCAGTATATAGTACCGGGTTGGAATGAATATGTTCGTAATTCGCATGCCGAGGCTCGTCAGGCTTATATCATGTGGCGTGACTCTGGTAAACCAAGGCAAGGTCAATTGCACGAACTTATGAGAAAATCTCGTCTCAGGTTTAAGTATGCACATAGACAATGCTTGGCAAACGAAGATAGACTTCGTGCTGATAACATGGCAAAATCATTATCCTCCATTGATGTATTTTCGTTTTGGAAATCTGTTAGGAAAATTAATCGCAGATCGGTTCCGTTATCTTCTACAATTGATGGTGTTACCGGCGAAGCTGCCATTTGTGACATTTGGAAGGCTCACTATTCCAAATTGTTAAACTGTGTAAAAAACGAATCAGAAAAGCCGTTTGTAGAAGAACATTTGGATAAGATAGCTCAACATGATATTATAGCATTCAGTCCGATTGATATCGCCAGGGCTATGAAGGACCTTAAGACAGGCAAGTCTGTTGGACACGATCGCCTTGCGTCTGAACATTTTGTATATGCACATGAATCGTTATCTATCCTGTTGTCTATGTTATTCACGTCCTTTATATTGCATGGATTCCTTCCTGATGATTTTATGAAGACTGTAATTGTCCCATTGGTGAAAAACAAGTCTGGTTGTATTTCGGAAAAAAATAATTATATACCAATTGCGTTGGGTCGAAACTACTGGAAATGCTGTTACTCAACCGGATCGAGGAATATATTGTGACTACCGATAATCAATTTGGTTTTAAAAAACATGTGGGCACTGACATGTGCATTTATACACTTAAGAATGTGGCCGAATTCTATCGTGCGCAAAACAGCTCTGTATTTTCCTGCTTCTTAGATGCATCTAAGGCATTCGATCGTGTCAACCACTGGACCCTATTTCGTAAATTGTGTGTTCGGGGTGTACCTGTTTTGATTGTACGCCTTTTGTGCTTCTGGTATAGGACACAGGAATTTATAATCAAATGGGGTTCTGCAACCTCTGCATCTTTCAGTGTACTGAATGGAGTTAGACAGGGTAGTATCCTCTCTCCAAGATTGTTTGCTTTGTATATGAATGATCTAAGTACTATTCTCGCATCTCGTAAAGTTGGTTGTTATATGGGATCTGTATGTGTGAACCACTTGTTCTATGCAGATGATATTTGCTTGCTCGCCCCATCTGCGTTAGGCCTCCAGATAATGTTAGACGCATGTCAGTTATATGGCATATCCCATGATATTACCTTCAATTCGTCCAAATCTAGCTGTATGGTTATTGTTCCACGTAGATCAAGGTCTATTAATCCTCCATTGGTAATTCTAAAAAACGACGTTATTCCCCGTGTTGAAAATGTCAAATATCTTGGTGTGACTCTAAGTGATACATGCAATGACAAACTTGATATACAGCGCCAGCTGCGCAGTCTGTATGCCAGTGCAAACAGTATCTTCTTAAAATTTGCCCATTGCTCTTTGTCAGTAAAATCATATCTTTTTGCATGAATTTTTATTGTTTATATCTGTGGTGTGAATATAACAAACAAGATATGTCAAAAATTCGAGTGGCGTACAATAATATATATCGAAAATTGTTAGGGTATGGTATTCGTGATAGCGCAAGTCATATGTTCGCATCAAATTACATTGACTCGTTTGACGCCAAACAACGCAAAGCCTGTTATTCCTTTATGCAAAGATTGTCAGTATGCCAAAATGTAATTATCACTGAATTAAATAGCCATATTTGGGTACAGCACAGTTATATGTGGAAACATTGGGTTAAGTCCTTGTATGCTCTCTGATCTTTATCTATATATGTACGACTGTATGTGTTTTTATGTTTTTACCTGTACTGTCCATTCATCTATGGGTTTGATACCTGAAATAAAGCTCTATTCTATTTTATTCTATTCTATAGGAAATGATATATGCTGAATATTCTCGTGACCTTGAATTTGACCTTTGACCTCATTTTCAAGGTCACAGGACAAAATGACTAATATCTCGCTTATTATCGACTTTACAGCTTAGGAATCAATTGTGAACATATAGGAAATGATATATGCTGAATATTCTCGTGACCTCATTTTCAAGGTCACATGACAAAATGGCTAATATCTCGCTTATTATCGACTTTACAGTTTAGGAATCAATTGTGAACATATAGGAAATGATATATGCTGAATATTTTCGTGACCTTGAATTTGACCTTTGACCTCATTTCCAAGGTTACAGGACAAAATTGCTAATATCTCGCTTATTATCGACTTTACAGCTTAGGAAACAATTGTGAACATATAGGAAATGATATATGCTGAATATTCTCGTGACCTTGAATTTGACCTTTGACCTCATTTTCAAGGTCACAGGACAAAATGGCCAATATCTTGCTTATTAGCGACTTTACAGCTTAGGAATCAATTGTGAACATATAGGAAATGATATATGCTGAAAATTCTCATGACCCTGAATTTGACCTTTGATTTCATTTTCAAGGTCACATGACAAAATGGCTAATATCTTGCTTATTATCGACTTTACAGCTTAGGAATCAATTGTGAACATATAGGAAATGATATATGCTGAAAATTCTCATGACCCTGAATTTGACCTTTGACCTCATTTTCAAGGTCACATGACAAAATGGCTAATATCTTGCTTATTATCGACTTTACAGCTTAGGAATCAATTGTGAACATATAGGAAATGATATATGCTGAATATTCTCATGACCTTGAATTTGACCTTTGACCTCATTTCCAAGGTCACAGGACAAAATTGCTAATATCTCGCTTATTATCGACTTTACAGCTTAGGAATCAATTGTGAACATATAGGAAATGATATATGCTGAATATTCTCGTGACCTTGAATTTGACCTTTGACCTCATTTTCAAGGTCACAGGACAAAATGGCGAATATCTTGCTTATTATCGATTTTACAGCATAGGAATCAAATGTGAACATATAGGAAATGATATATGCTGAATATTCTAGTGACCTCGAATTTGACTTTTGACCTCATTTTCAAGGTCAACAGGACAAAATGGCTAATATCTTGCTTATTATCGACTTTACAGCCTAGGAATCAATTGTGAACATATAGGAAATGATATATTCTGAATATTTTAATGATATTGAATTTGACCTTTGACCTAAATTTCAAGGTCAGTCATTTTATTTTCAAAGTCAGATTACAAAATGGCTTATATCTCGCTTATTATCAAATTTACAGCCTAGGGGTCCATAGTGAACATATAGGAAATGATGTATGCTGAATAGTTTGGTGATCTAGAATTTAACCTTTGATCCCATTTTCACGGTTAGAGATATGGCGATTTCAGTGGTCACCTTGAATTTGACCTTCAACTTTCTCGGCTTAACTCTGTATATTTCTCCGGTAACCTTTCTAGCCCATTGGGCTAATTTTTTTTCTCAAAATGGAAGCATTTTCCAACAAAGAACAGCAAATGTCGGACTTTGGCCTCCATTTTCTCAGTATCTGTCGGATAATTTCTTTTCTAATATGTACAAAACTTACCTCATGTACGTTTGTGCATAAGTCTCCAGAAAAACTCAAGGTGTAAAATCGTTACCCTCCAATTTTTCGACATCGGGCGATAATAAAGAGTTTTCGTCGTACGACCATCGGCAATACACCATACGATCGGGAATTGGGAATCGGAAGAAGCTGTTCTTTGTTCTTTCCAACAAAGAACAGCAAATTTCGGAATTTGACCTCCATTTTCTCAGTATCTGTCGGATAATTTTTTTTCTAATATGTACAAAACTTACCTCATGTACGTTTGTGCATAAGTTTCCAGAAAAACTCAAGATGTAAAATCGTGACCCTCCATTTTTTCGACATCGGGCGATAATAAAGAGTTTTCGTCGTACGACCATCGGCCATACACCATACGGTCGGGAATTGGTCATAGAAAAATACAAAAAACTATTTAAAACAAATTAATCTTGATTAGAACCGGAGTTATAGCCAATTATGTGATGTTCACATTCAATTTGACAAATCTATCATACCGATCATGTTGATCGGACCATCATTTTGTCTTTGAGTAAAGCATGCGGACAGGAATACAAACCCAAATGCATAACTCACTTCCTATAGGTGCGAGGGTAAAAATCTGTACGCATATTGTTTGCCCCTCGATACGCAGATGTGATTTTGGTCATACTGGGGTATATTTTTTGGGGGTATTTACTGTTACCGCAGTGTGATTCAAGGCTTACATTTTCACAATATGTTGGTAATTAACTTATGGGAGAGGGTTAGAAATATATCTGATATGATGCATCAGGAAAATATAGGTCCAGTTCAATGTGTGAAGTTTGCTTGGAATCAAATAATGATGTAATATATATATTTGGATGATGCTCAGTATTATCACGCAATTGTATCTAGAGATATCATTTTTCAGGGTAGCTTGTAGGCAGCTCGGGTTCACTACAGGGACAGTGCTATCCTCCAGTTCAGTCCCGGATGGTATCCTGCCTATTCTGATGGATGACCTACGTTGTACCGGTCGCGAGGAGACCTTACAGCTATGTCCTTTCGACAGCAAAGATAACTGTGACCATAGTGAAGATGTCG
Source organism: Terebella lapidaria (assembly GCA_949152475.1). Classification (NCBI taxonomy): domain Eukaryota; kingdom Metazoa; phylum Annelida; class Polychaeta; order Terebellida; family Terebellidae; genus Terebella; species Terebella lapidaria. The sequence continues at coordinate 30,218,506 of OX424567.1, forward strand.
GGGTGACTTGCTATTAATCAGTGAATTAGTATATATTTTCGGAGCAGTCGATCCCTACAAAAACATGTTAGTTGATGTCGATGTGATATTGAAGCTTTTATTGATGTAAGGCAAGCGGCCCATAATACAGAGTAGTGCATTATGACATAGATGCGGTGCCAACCGCAAAAAAGTACATAACGGATATTTCTGTACATTATGATGTATACATTATGATATTATGATGTGCTCTATGCACATTCACAGCATTATGTAATACACTGCTGAGTCTTTTTGGTTATCATTATATTGTGATTTTTTTTTCAAATAGGGTTCACATCTGATAGTTTCGTAAATTGGACAGATAACAATGTACAAAATAAATAGAAAATGTAGTTCATGTAATACAACATTTTTGTTGACACATCATGAAATTTTCAAGTCTATGATTTCCACATCATAATTCTGTGAGGGCAAATGTTTTACATTTGATATTTTAGGAAGATAATATTCATACTCCAACCTATACTTGTATGTGGAGTAAACATTTAACCTTTTGTTTGAATTTATATAATTTTCTTACTTTGTGGTGAAATATCAGTTAGCCTTTGTTTGAGAACAACATAAAATAACTCGATATTACCCACTACTTGTTGTAACCATACATCACCAAAACCATGGGAATATAACAAACGTTTCACTTCGGACACCCAGTTGTGTCCTCCAGATTAATCGAAGGTTCTTAGCATTTTAAACAGGGAATTCCTTATTTTCACATGTTTCAGATCGTGGATTATTCTCAACCAGAATTTTATACACTTGTACTTATATATTGTGTAAGCGGTTGCATTTGATGTACGATACGACAGTTTTAGTATAAATTTAAAATATTTCTTATGCACAATTTCAAAGTCTCCCTTTTTTGTGTCTCCCATAGTCCTGCTCCAAAAGTTACAATTGTTATTTATGTATATCCGTCAGTATCGTTAGTTATTATTCCAGATTTTATTGTATTGCATACTCAAGAATAGAAAACATACATTGGCATGCATTATAATGCTGTGGTGAATTGTACGATGGTGGTCTGATAACACTATGGTGTATTATAATGCTGACTTGTATACAACATGAGTGTGGTGAAAGTAATGATTTGGCGTTTTTGTTAGAGTTATAACATCGATCCGGTCTAGGAGCTCTGAGGAGGTGTCCTGCGTGTCCGAATAATACACCTTATTCAAGCTCTTGTCTATTCACTAGACTTTGTTTGTTGATCAAGGAAGTGATTAAATGATATACAAACATGTTTATTACAAATTGATTATTGTCACAAAGATTTTATCTTTTAAAAATGTGTACTTGAACAAATGACATGTACATCTTATTCATTTTAAGATGATGAATAAAAGCGTGACATGAAAACATGACTGAAATTTAGTGTACATTAGGTCATAAGGGTACTAGTTTATGTCTGAAATTGTTCTCAGAAACGGAATAAAGGGAATGTACATGTTCCGACTTTTTTCTAGACTGTAGGTCACAGGGTAATTATGTCACAGATCTATGTAGGATGGGAAAGGAAGAGCCTGTTGAATACCGGAGGGGGGGGGGGGTTCTAGGGGAGTGTGAGGAAGATGTGGAAGAACTGAGTGGGAAGAGCAATAAAATTATACTGTAAATACACTTAATTTCGCTAGAGCCACTGGCGCATTTAGAGGTGGTGCAGCCAGCTCATACTCCTCCCCCCTCCATTTGGGCGCGTGAAAAAAGCGAACGACTTTCAAGCCCCTTCTGTTTAAAATTTCCGTTCACAATACCCCAGCAATATAAATGGGACTATTCACGATAGTTATTGGCACTTCGGCATGTTTGATTACTGTTCTGTTGAGTGAAATGTAATATGTTGAGATGAAAAGAATATGCCCGTATACATAACATTAACATGTTGACACGTCTGTATCACTCGATAATTCATAATGACTGATAAATGCAGTCAGGGAAATTAACATGGCATATTTGGCATAAATAGCTAGATTTAATAACAATCAGAGGAACATATGTTTCAAGAAATTGTGTCCCGATCATATATATTTTACCATAAGAGTGTATCATTATGTCTTGTGGACTTTTTATGTTTCATAGAAGTTTTTTTATTTTGAACATAATGAGATGGAAATATATCTAATGGAATATTATAGTACACAATAATCACACAAGATTACATAATTATTATGTAGTATATTATAACACTTATCATAATGAAAACATATATTGTACAATTTCTGAGGTCATATCAGAGATTATAGAAATCATCATATTCCACTTGTCATTCCGACAAATCCACGTGTCATGACACGCATTCTAAGGGAGGTAAGGAACTTCGCAAATGAAGTTATGTTTCTGGGAGCAGTCACGATTCATCCAGACGAAGTTAGGGCATTGCTGGGCACATATTCTCGATAGGTGGGCACAGCCTCCCTGCGCGGTCGGGGCATCGGAGGGCAGCCAGTTGTGATAGGATAGGGAGTCACCGTCTGCCAGATAACGGTCGCACATATAAGTTGTACGGTATTCTAGGAGCTACCCTTGGGTTTTACAGCAGATGAAACTTAAGTTTGACGAAGTTTGATGATTGAATTATGCAACAATAACATTTACTGACTTCTAGCAGTTAACACTTAAGGATTTTTTGTAATATCGAATGTCTGATTAACATGTGAATGATAAACAGTTGAATTACCACAACACACAGGAAGCAATCACATTCTATACTCACCATGCCCCCAGACCCAATCTTCGCGATGGAGTCCAATCCAGAACCCAAGCAAACCAGGCGTAAAAGCCTCCCCACGAGCCATCAGATCTGCCTGGATAGCCTCGAATACATCGTCGCTGTCGATCTTGGCTAGAGAGGCGTTTGTGTACGCCTCTTGGCAGAACTGCCTGCCATCGTACCAAGTGTACGAGTTGGCTGGTGGAGTCCTGTACAAGTGGAAACAGCGGCCAGACACACTCGTGGATACGTATGTGTCGTTGTCATCCGCATGACACAAACTCGGATCTTGGTCGATCGTGAGGGAGAAGGAGCAAAATACCATACACTTATTGAATTTCCTTTTATTATTCAAGTATTTCATGCTGATTTTGTCTTTGTACATACACGTGTATAATATCAGTCATAGGTTAGTTATTTCAACTACATTTAATGCACATGTACCGATGTCGTGAACTTCACAGATTAGTGACACCGGTCCCTCCGTATTGGGCGTGTCGTCGATCCAATGATAGTCGGCTGATTTCAAAGCCATGACATAGTTCTCTTCTCTGGGGTAGCCCTGTGACCATCTCGAGAACGAACCTAGGATTGAACCGAATAATACACTTTCCCGAGGTCTGCTTTTACATGATACGTGTGGAAAATGTATGAAGTATGTTTGTTGAGAGTTCGGGGATGCTGTCAAGAGATTTCGCCTCACAAATGCCATCGGATTCCTCGTCCCATCTCCACATGTCGAACTTCGTTGATTTGGCACCAATCCAGGGTAGCGAATCTGCACTGAACCCTGGTGTACTTTCTATGTGGTCGTTGATGAAAATTTGTGTCTTGACGTCCTTTATCGTGACGAGGTGGCCGGTGAAATTGTTTCTGCATACGACATCAGCCTCGGTCCAGGTCTTCTCGTGTGTGACCAGATAGTAGCAAGCCCCAGTGTCGTTTGTGCAACCTATTTCTAAAGGATGGAATGTTACAAAAGAGTAGATTATGAAACGGGATAAGTGACACCATTCATGTGAGTGATTCAATGATCTTATGGAAAAGAACAATCTGCAGAATTTAAGTTCACGTTTCAACAATAGCCTACTCAACATTTGAACGATTTTGAAGAATCAAGGATCCCCATTAAATTGAAGATTATTTTGCATTATGCGGTGAGATTTTGACTCGGATGCTAAGGTTTCAGTACCAGACACTGGATGAGGGACATAAGGTTCCAGAACTTCACAGATATACGGTTCGTCGTCTGAACAATCCATATTCGTCCACATGAAATCCGGGCAACTCTCTGCACATTCATGGGAAAGCTGGGCACATCCGCCTCCTTCCGAGGGATGAGTCAGCGGTATCCAGTTGTCATAGATTACTGAACCGTCGTCTGTAGATGAAAGAGTTTACCAAACGTGACCACTCAAAAGCTTTGAGGTTATTTACATTGAATACCAACATTCATGGACTTGTTTGTCTGTCGGAAGTAGTTTGTTCGAAACTGAATAGCATGTAAAGATATATCCGTGCATGTCGATATACAGATGAACATCACGCGAGTTTTCACTGCGCCCTCCGAGGAGTTTAGTTGCCTTACCATGTACCCAAACCCAATCCTCCCTGTGCAGCCCGATCCAGAAGCCATGTAGGTCTGGATTCAGAGACGAGTCATTGTCGAGTAGGCTGTCTTGGATTGCCTCGAAGATGATGTCATTGTCAATACTGGCTAGCGTTGCGTTTTCATACATTTCAATACATAATCGTCTACTGTCGAACCACGTCAGGTCGACAGATGGACCTTCACCTTCACCAAGAGCCTTGTATGAATGGAAACAGCGTCCATCGACGCTTGTGACTAGATATGGATCCTCTGGATGAACATCGCACTGTGTGTCTAGATAATGGGACATATTAAACACTTCCGTCAGAGTTATTTGTTTCCAGGCTTCGTAGATACCATGCCGTTTAAATACACATTTTCCTTAAGTTTCTTAAGCTTATGTGGCTAAGTAGAGCGCTCAAAACTGCAGAGTGCACTCTTTGGCGCTTAACAAGGAAGCGAGGTAGACTGTAAGTTAGTTGTAAAATGTTCTGCAATAGAGGTGGGCTTTAAGATTCAACTTGAATGTAACGAAATTGGTAAGTGATTTGAAGTTGTCTGGAAGGGCATTCCAGAAACGAGGTCCAGCTACAATGAATGAACGGTCAGCAAATGTTGAGTTTTTGGTGCGTGGAACATGGAGATTATTCATCTTGAGGCGTTTTTGTTTCATCCACGAGTTTACAAATACAAAGTTACAAATACTTGCGTGAATACACGTATTTCACAAGTATATACAGTATTGAAACGTGTTATTTGGATCATACCATAAACTTCACAAATGAGAGAAAGCATTCCACCAGAACTGGGAGTACTATCCACCCAGTAATACTCCTCAGCTCTCAGAGCCACAGCATAGTTCCCGTCTTGGGGATATCCGCGTGCCCAGCGTGAAAACGAACCTGTTTAATACAAAACATCGGTGAATATGGATACTTTTGGGTGGTAATCGAGATATTCGTATTTTCTGTACACGACGGCTAAGAAGAGAACACAGTAAATAAAACACAACCAGTTGTATTTAATTAACTCGAATCGAATCATATATAAGCCTAAAACTGTAGTATGAGATGAATATAGGGCGTTCCCCATTACTGAATGATCTTACATGCGCCCTGAGATGGATCCACCCACTGCCACATGTTGATGGTCTTTGATCGGGCTCCGATCCAGGGTCTCATGGTCACAGGGTCGTATCCAGCGGTGTCATCGAGATTACCATTCAGGAAATCTTGCACTTTGTGGTCCTCTATGGCAACCAGTCTACCAGCGAGTGCCGATGCGCATGAAGAATTGGCATCGGTCCAAGACACCGCATCGGTTACAAAGTAATAGCATGATCTTGTGGCAAGCGTGGTGTTAACACGGCATCCAATCTCTGATATGTGTTCTGTGAAAAAAATGTAGGGAGCCAAGTTAGGTTACTTTCCTGTTAGTTGTATAATCAGTTCTCTGCTTGTGAGAGTTCAGTAAGAAAAAGAAGAAGAAAAAACTGAACGCGATTTTTCACACAACTACAAGTTTGGTTGTTATCACACAAATCATGGCTATACATGAAGGTAAATATTTCTGATCTGAATGAGTAGTTAGACGGGTATGTGAGACGTTAGCGCAGATGTTCTTGTGACGCAATAGGTGGATTTTTGTTTGAACTAATCAAAGGCTCAGCTTAATCCGACGTCCTTCAATTACAATGTTAACAGCTTACCGCTAGGTGTTGTTGTCGTACCATACGGCGTTTCCATGGTAACACTAGTTCCTGGAGATGTGCTCCCATCAGCATTGTCTGATGGGAATAATAGTAACCCAGATAATGTGCCACATACTTCTAAATCACAAGCCGGTAGTAACTAAGGAATTAGTACCATAGAGTACACTGCCGATTTTAAACTGACTTACCACCGTAACAAATGAAATGTTTTGTGGTGTCACAGTGGTCCACTTTCCACTTATACCCGTCACTGGGATCGACATACAGACAGTCGGCACTACCTCCGCTGTCACCAAACGTCGGCTCATCTACCGCCAGGTTATAGTAGTTCATCTCTGTGTCCCCTTGCACTGAAATTATGAGTTAAATATGTTTTACCACATACACTTCACTGTTTACATCCATCGTCGATTATAAACTATAAGTATTGTTATTATTTACCCCTCTTCCACACGAGTGGATTCCTAAATAACCCCGTGTACACTAGATTCGCTGATGGGATTTTCCCGCGCGCAAACACCATGACTTCCACGTGTTCCTCTGGGCTGTTGAATATGGCGAGGTCACCACCTCTGTCACGGCAGCTCTGACGGGCGTTGTACCACGTGCGTGTGTCTGTAGCCTCACTCACGTGGACACACGTGCCCTGGGTCGTGTTCAGGTAAGACCCGGGATCTGGGGTTTCCTCGCATGGCTTGGAATCAACTTTCAATGACAAAGGTACGGTGCTTATTTCTGCCACAATTAGATTAATTTTTAAAAAAAAAAATTCAGATATAAATATTTTAATTACACACGGAGCAAATGTTTCCTTCGCGAAGCAAACGTTTTCTTCACGAAGTAAATAGTTTGCTTTGCAAAGCAAATGTTTCCTTCGCGAAGCAAACGTTTTCTTCACGAAGTAAATAGTTTGCTGTGCAAAGCAAATGTTTCCTTCGCGAAGCAAACGTTTTCTTCACGAAGTAAATAGTTTGCTTTGTATAGCAAATGTTTCCTACGCGAAGTAAACGTTTCCTACTTCGTGTGGGAAACGTTTGCTTCACGAAGGAAACATTTGCTCCGTGTGTAATTAAAATATTTATATCTGAAATTTTTTTTTAATGAAATTAATCTAATTGTGGCAGAAATAAGCCACCGTACAAAGGTCTATTTTATTAGTATTTCGACAATTTCACTTTCTTCACTATCAGAATAACTCGTAGGCCTAATCTGTAGGCCTAATCTGGTGATGTTTTTTTTATATGGCGCATTATATACCTACATATCAATCTTTGTTTCTCGATTCTCTTACCTCGCTGTCTAGGAAAACATACTGAAGGGTATGATAGTTGACTTGTACAATGTACATTATACAGTTAATTGATTGTTAACTACCAAACTTACGATATGCACATAAATACGGAAACTTCCTGGCACAGTGGTGGTCAAAGTATCTATAGTAAGGAATGTCCTGAAGTTTAGCGGCGCCACAGTACTGTTTTTGAGAACTTGTATAAACATCATCCTGGTTGTCAGGTTGTCCAAACCCCCAGGTGCCGAACGTACCTGGAATATTAAAAGTAGGTCTGCCTTGTAGGAAAGTGGAATTTATCGGTAAGTATTATGATTTCATTTCTAGGGGCTCTATTTTGTGACGAAATTTGCCAGAAACCTAGTCGTTGAGCAAGGAGAGGTACCGTCGATTTTGTAGATGAAGTTCCGTATGTTGCCACCGCAGTTCTCTTGCCATGGGTCACCCCCACAAGTCCGTGTGCAACCAGCACTGGGCCCTCGTCGACCGAATGTGTCTCCGCACCAACACTCTCCAGGCTAGAGGTACAGAAAACTCTTCCCACCAATATAATAGCATGTCATTATATACATTCAACATGTACACTAGCTGGCATTTCATGAAATTAATTCGTCAGAACTAAGGTTATAAGATATTCTGACCTGATTGCCAAGCATATGAGAACATTGTTTGCATAGTTCTACAGTTTCAACATTTTGGTGGATATGCCTAAAACCCATACCATGTCGTCGTTTTGTAGACCGGCGTACTTGTATCCAGCCCCATGACACGCCATTTGACAATCGGAAGGGTTAGAATTAGAGTTCACCACCTTGCGATCCAAGTCACGATCTGACTCAGAGTCGGAGTAGCAACCCTGCTGGGACACCGCATATATCGACAGCACTGGAAGATAGACTAGTTCATTCAGTAAACTATCGGCACTGGATGATAGAATAGTTCACTTGGTTCATCACCTGCACTGCAGGGTTTAGGGAAGTTCATTTTGTTTATTTTTATTGTACATAGAATATTCCACTCAGTGAATTGACATCACCATGGTGTGAAAAAAATCAAGTTGTACATTGAGATAGATAGATTGTACTGCATGCAGAACAAGAATCATACCTGGTGCAGAGCATTAGATCTCCCCGGATAAAAAGAGCCAATAGCGCGTTCAGTTCTAGTGCTGTTTTCAATTCAAGTTTGTGCTTATATACGATGTACATGCAGAACGAATATCGGTGAAAAGGGAATGGTAGTTGATAGTAATAATAGTCCCTGATCGAGTACGCCCATCAAAAATACCAGGGTGTCAATGAAATTCAGCACCAATTTCAATTTAGTCTGGGAATCAGTATATTCATCAAGTTGATATTAGTCAATATTGTACAAATAGACGACTATATATGTTCATATGATAAGTGTCTACAAAATTTGAGTACCGTCGGACTAACTATAAGCACCGAAATATCATTGTTGAAGTCGATGGTGTTGAACACGGAACCCATCCTGTCTTTTACACATTGTCACCCATGAATACCACGGTTATGAACATTCCGCGCTTTGCGAGCGAAAAAGCAGCTCGTTGTGGGACAGCGACAGTGATGTTGCAGTAAAAAAAATAAAACAAAACAAATGTGCTATTATTCCCGTTCCAAAACGAGGAAAACCCGACACTGAAACACAGTAGAAACATGCGAAATGATCGATGACTCGGGAGTCGGGACGAATATGATACCTGGTTGGCTGAATGCACATCGTGTTGATATATGTATTCTCAAATCCCGCTGACACGCAAATGTTCCCGTAAATCAGCGATAATCATGAGAAAATTGCTTCATTCGAATATATTCGTCAGATTACATTAATTAACTGAACTATATATGTCCAACTCTGTAGAACAAACGTTCAAAGTTTTTGCACTTAGAAGGCCGGTTTTTCCTCCAGGGTCGAAGAGTATCCCCCTGGATACTGAGAGAGCGTTTAAAAATTCTCCACTGCGGTAAGACAATAACTCTTTGAATCGAAAGTGCTATAGGTTAGAATACATGTTGCTCACTCCGACAGCCAAGAAGAGTGTAACCGCTCCCTTTGATCATTGACAGTACTGGAAGGTAGGAATGTTCATTTTGTGTATTGATAGCAATGGAGGATAGATGTATATTAACGGGGGAGTCGATATTGTGGTTGACAGAGTAACCATTATAGTTGAATTTGTGAATCACCACTGTACAAGTTATTGATTCGCGTAGTTGATCATCAGCATTAGAAGGTATAATGTAGGACAAGGGAAACTTTAGGATACCCACTATGTGCTCTCTGACTCTTTTCACAGTCCTGACAGTCTGCAATGTGAAAACAAATATTTCACCAAACTCGTTCAATACTGTCTTACCAGGCAATTTTTACCGGGCATGTACGATAATATCGAACAATCACCTACCGTAGACCCATCTCCAATGTGAAGCGGGGTTACTGTCCAACTCAGCTGGGTCTTCAATGCCGCCGCTGATCCATAAAGGCTCAGTGATATTGTGGTTTGCAAGGAACCATTCCACTTTAGCTTGAATCTCGGGTGTGTTCACACTCAGCAGAACCCCGTCTTCTAGAAGCGTTCGACAGTGTGTGAATGCATCATCCCATGTGGCCTTCACATCTGGGACGGTGTAACAGAAAGTCGAACCACCCACAACCTCGCAGTGCTGAGCTAGATCTGACAGTTGAAATATAGGATACGATGTCACGATATGCCAGGCCTGACACTCAAGAATGTTCCATCAATCAGATCTACATCAAATGTGTTTTCAAAGATTGAAAGAGTATTCATTAGCAGAAATGATATGTTTGATTGAACGTCTCGCAAACATTTTGAAAACTCCCTTGAAATTCAATATACAATTTCGAGGGCCAGCGTAAGAAAACAACAAGCAAGCCAAATTGTGAACAAAGACACAAATATCACAACTGATCGGTTGTTTTAGAAAATTTATAGGAAACACCATAATTTAATTGAACTCATGTGTCTCATAGAGACAACTTTTAGGTATTTCAAAAATACTGATCGTTTCAGCATCATATTTCATATTTTCATCCAAAATTATGAAACAAAATCACAAAGCTTGTGTATAAGTAGGTTTATTGTATTCCATGTATTTTTGATGAAAATGTGGGCAGCTTAGTTATGTTATGTCCTAACGTTTGATAATATTTTGATGGATAAATTGTACTAATTAGTTGAATAGGTGGACCTTTTGTGCTGAAAAATGTGCAGATTCCGCATTGAACATATTCGTATAGTTATTTTTCCTTATGAATGTACTATTATTGAGGCAAATACATAAAGTCACAATAATTTACATTCACTTGTTCGGTTTCCGTACGATGACATAAGTTTGACTTGATATCATTGTCAATTGTTTGTACCTCGCAGTGCTAAACTAGATCTGACAGTTGAATGCCGGGCCTGACAGTTAAGGGTGCACGTAAACTTCATAAGTCGAATCTGGCAATAACTACATCAAATGTGTTTTCTAAGATTGAAAGACTGATTTTTCATTAGTAGAGATAATGTGTGTGATTGAACGTCTTACAATCACATTGTGAACTCCCTTGAAATTCAAAGTACGATTTCGAGGTCAATGTGAGGGATTAGCAAGCAAGCAAAATTGTGAGCAAAATTCAACACGAAAATAGCACGACTGAGCTATTGCTCTATAAACTTATTGGAAACTCCATGCTTTAATTCAACTCAAGAATCTCGTAGAGACGAACTTGGGTATTCCAAAAACAATGATCGTTTCAATATCACATTTTTGATACATTTTCGCACAAAATTATAAAACACAGTCATAAAGCTTGTGCACACCAAGTATGTTTATTGAATTTAATGAATTTTGCTGGAATATAACGACATAGAAGCTCAGTTATGTTATGTTTCGTGTGTGACATGACATAACATAAATATTCCAGCTTAAAATTACAAGTTAATCCAATGATCCAGAACAAAACTACGGGCAGAAAGTGTTTCACTGATACATGAACTTGACTTTAGATGTATTAGATACTAACTTCGAACGTTTCTCATTTACCTGAAATCTGTGTTGTACATCGAGTCAGACAATATTCCCGGACTCACCCCCTGAACAAAATGTTCTGATGGGTATGTTGGCGAACTTTGCCTTTAATCTGTTTTTTTATTTGGACTGAGTGGCATTTTTCCGAAATGTCTACCGAGACACGTTCTGACGTTGAGATCAAATATTCCGAACAAATTATATCACTTACTTCCATGTATGGATGGGGCAAGCAGGATGACCACAAGAATATGAAAACACACGAACTCGTGTAAGAATCGCATTGCGTCCGCTATGGCTGGTTTCAAAATCACGAATGATTTGGATCTGTGGTGTTTGGTGATAAAAATCCATGATCATGACTTAATCACACCACGCAAGCCGCACCTCACCAAACACTTCAACGCATGTCACCCAAATAAAAATGTTGATAACCTCAGAGCAATTTCAAAGCACCACTTCAGAGCACCACGTAAAAGTTTAAAAAGCACGAACGCGTCAGCAAATAAACTGTTGTAATTCACTGATAGTCTACTGTATTAAGGGTTTGGGGTAGACATTTGGGTGCCAAAGCTGAATTTTTGCACAGTGACTCTGGAGACCATATAGATAACCCACAAAAAAGTCCCCATCAATCCCATGGTTTTTCTTCCCCAAAAGTCCAAGATGGCCGCCATTTATACGCAAAATAGCTTAGAATTGAACTAGCGAGTAATCTACTGCACATACGTTGGTGATTTTAGTGTCTGCCCCCATGTTTTCTGACCCAAGGAATCTGATGGTGATATTGCTGAATCTCTATGACCCTTTCCTGGAGATCGTAGTGGCAGAATCGTGTCCACTAGATTTATCTGTTTTCTCTGTAATCATTATGGCTGAAATCGTAACACAGATTTCGTGGTTCATTTCAAGAAGTCCCGGCATGATTAGCACATTTTTGATGCACGAACAAATGCCAATTTGAAGTGCTTAATGTACTTGATTAGCACATTCATTTTTTATGCACAACCAAATGCCAATTTCAAGTGCTTAATGTACATGATTAGCACATTCATTTTTTTATGCACAAGCAAATGCCAATTTGAGGTGTTCAATGTACTCAAATGATCCGCTGGGTGTGTTACATGTAGGTCAAACATAGCCATAGATTTAGAAGAGACGACTCCGGAAGCCTCTGAATCTCAAGTGGCCTCTATCGGCAATCCAACACAAAAATTGTATTCAGCCCGAACATGAATTGCCTGAACATTTCTGGCCAAGCTGTTTTGATATAATACGTGGTGTCTTATGGATATATACCGTGCTAGCCACAATCTCTCCAAAACGTGACAGGAAATAAATAGTACATTTCGGATTATCTGTACCAACATACATTTGTTAACATTCGTTAAACATTCAGTGTCAACATCACGCCCGCCATAATAAATCAATGGTCTTTTATGATCTTGATAAGTATGTTGGAATGTCGTGTTTCTTTGATGTATTTTTATGACGCCTGATTTCGTCACGACTACACGAGCAAACACAAGCAAAACACACCTCTCAGCTCATTGCACATTATAAATCTCAGACCGAACGGAAGCCTTCCCTGTTAAAATACACGTACAGTGCACGCAGCAAATTAAGAAAAAAAAATCTGCCACAAAACATTTCTGTCCCCGAAGACATTAACACCCCGCAGATGCCTTTTGATTGGGTGTTTATTCACCTGACATGCACATATTTCACGTGTTTCTTCCGGGTTTAAAATGTGTTGTGCTGATATACACTAATGTTACTGATACACGTGAACAACAAGGTATTGCATGTTGTATTTATATTATTTATATTACCATATTATGACTGAAATACTACATAAAACGAATAAATATGAAACTATTCGTCGTAATCTCTGACATTCATTAAGTTTTGGTTGTTGAGATTAGACTTGCTATGTCCCTGTGTTTCGCACATTTAATGATTTCTCTCCAACACTGTTGCCACATTATTGTACACCCGATTCCCTATTACCGCCTACTTCGCGCTTATTATTACCGCCTATAACACTCCAGTTTGGTTGGAAAATACATGTAGATAAAATTAAATCAATTCAACGAGTCATTATTCCCACAAATATGATTTTATTCATTATAAACCAAATAATGTTGACGCCCGATACCTAGGGTGCAAGCACCCCGCATCTGAGCATGGTCACGGCGCACGTCGTAATTACTTAACTACAACCAGGTAATAGTCCGCCGAACGAGGTCGGTTGGATACATCACTCGAATATTAGGCCTTTTCCGTACACCATACCTCTTTTGGCTGCTTCAAGCTCGAAGCTTGTGTGTCTCCTTGGAGACGCATTGTCTTTATCGCTCCACTATACTGTTTTATTGGTCATGACGTCACACCCTCGGTCTCGTGCGCTGCTACCTCTATAGCTATCAGCCCGTCAAGTTGTCAAGGCGAGATGGCACGGCCACATGATCCTCGTCCCCTTTGTCTTGAGTCCGTCTGGACCCCGGGACAATTAACCTCATTAACTGAACTATATATATTCACTTCGAAACCCCACTATAGTCCGGATTGCAAGTTTGAAGGATCAGGACAAGTCGGGGCGAACAGGGGAAAGACATCTACACGATGTTCATCGCAAAGGTGATCAGAATCGTGGACAGTAACACTTCGGATATTTATGGCCACATAGTACCTGACCACAGAAAACTGATCAATTTGAACGGGGATAAGTTGCAACCGAATGGAGCCGGAGTAACAATTGAAAAGGGAGGGGGCGGGCATACATCTTTATGATGTCACCTGTTTACTGCACTGATCGATCAAAATAATGTTAATCATAGATTTGTCACATGTCCATCATGTGTGTCCATCATAATCACATGTCCATCGTCCACAAAGTGAGAGTCCGCGGGACTGACGAAGAAACAGGCACAGGCAGACAGTCCTTATGATTCTCGAGTCCGGCGGAGACAATAATACTATAGTTTCTGGGTACTAAAGTTTCTAAGCATTGTTTCAGTTTCATCACAGAACCAGCTAATTTGCGTACACTTGCATGTAATAGTAAAACAAATCTGATTCACGGATAAACGAGCGGGGTAGTTCTCAATTATAGGCAGACAGACGGATGAACTGAACAGCTCCTCAGAAAACAGTTTCTCCAGATATCTCAGCAACGGCGTGGAAAATATACGGACTCATACCGTACTCCCATACATGGATGTCCAAAGAGTCTTCTGGGAGTCTACAATTTCATTTGTAGACGTTTAATGTCACATTTGACTTATTCAACACAAAACGTAATCATGTGGCGCGTATCTTCGTGGCAGGTTGAATGTAAACTTTCTCAACTTTTTGAACCTTCTTAAGGGAATTCCAGGTTTGCTATTCGTGCGCATTTCATGTAAAAGTTTAATGTGAAGTTTCTCAACTTTTTAAACCAGGAATTGGGGGGAGTGTCAACATTGGACAATTAGCTAATATAATAGAATCAGTTGCCATGACACCATGAGTAGTACCAATGTTGGAAAGTCTGACTGCATAAAGGTTGTTGTGCAAAACTCCTCAATCTACGTGATATGATGAAAACCGTTACTAGGCGTCAGATACAAACAGTTTCACTTTCTGGTATCGGTTTCTAGCAAAAGAAAAGGTTCAAAAGGTTCACAAACTTTGTCAACTTTTTCAACCTTTAAAAAGTTTTAAAAGTTGACAAAGTTTACATGAAACCTGACACAAAGAAACGCGCCCATGATGGCACAGGATCGAAAGTATATGTACGGTATGACCGCCTGGTCATAATATTAAACCTCTATGACAAACATAACATCATGCGAAAACTTGACTTCACAATAGTGGGATGATCTCTGCCGGCGATTATCAGGTTAGTACGTTGGTGAGATTGACGATGTACACACATAGTTAGAAATGCACATTTGTCGGTCATTGCAGAGGCATATAGAGGTCATGGGACCGCCTTGATAATGCAACAACTTGGCCTCTCACTGGTACAGCCTCATCGACGGACCACATGGAGGTTGAACTCAAGACAGCCTGACGGGAGCCATTGACTGGTCATACATGTACGCTACTACACGGTATACAGAAGGACACAGACATCAAGATTATTTCTGTGAAATGAATGACTTTCAAGAACGTGAGTTTCAGCGCGCTAGTTCACCTAATTCCGTTTCATGACTGATTGTTATGTTACCAATGTTACAGGATAGGCGGTTAGTTATTCCAGCTCGATAGGTTTGCTTTCCGAACGCGGGACTGAGCTTCATTGATGCCTGGATAACATAGTTGGCAGGCATACACCTGAAGTGGACGAATGCTGGCTTCATAAATTGACAGGATGACAGATCCGGGACGATGCTTTGCCGTGACTTTTGTCTGTCACTTCAGGTCCGAGCTGATACGGATTATGGTGAGTTTTGATGTATTCATTCGTTCAATAACTGAAATACACAAGATAAATGGATCGGGAGTTCTAGGACATTTCTCGAGAGAGATGTGTATTTTTTTCGTCTTCTTTGTATTAAGCACCATATTGTTATCGATCGGTTCATCTAAGGACTGAGCTGACCTCCTTATGCAGATAATCAAGGTCGCTGAGATGTTCTCATACACTGTGTCGTCACTCGTCAACATAATTGTTTTTCTGCATCTTCACCGAATGATTTCGTAGATGTCATTACCTTGGATCCCTTTCAGATAACAGTGAGGACGTGGAGGTCGCATATAGGGATTAATATACATATTGAATTTATAATATATAGCAAAAGTATCAACCTTTTGCCGCTTTCAACATAAAAATGTCATCTCAGGTCTTTAACGAAGACATTCAAGATGATATTCAAACACCAACTCGTACCAATCGTTCTTGACGGAACTAACTACACGAAGCATGTGCCTGCGTGATTGATGTACGGGAATTCCCCTCGCCCAAGCACCTTACCGAGTAACTGCTGGAGTAACCATGAAGATCACGAGTACAGCGTCCAGGATCGAAGGCTTTTGTAAGCTGTGTCAGATCTTAAACGAAGATAATTACCCGAACAAGAGAGATTTCAAGGTCCCAGAGTGCTGGAACCCGACTAGGAGCTGTGTCAAAGGCATGGTGGAGAATAAATGATATATGGTGAAAATGTTGCACGATTTCTTTCCAAAGCATTGTTATATTTCTGACAATACGTTCACTGCGTTGCTAAACGCATCAAATATACATATGTACATACGAATTCCTTGTGCCTCAGGCTAATACATCAGACACTTTCGATCGCATTCGTTTTCCCCTAAACTGCGCCAGTAGAAATGTTTTCTTTGACCAGTATACATGCACATATACATAGGATGTTTGGTTTGTTCACATACACATTGTATTTGATATATGAGTTCGTATGGTCTACCAAAAGTTTATACGGAAACATTATGTTGTCATCAGCACGTCGAATCTCGGAAGATTAATTATAAATTCCCGCGAATACATTAACACCATGAACTTTTCTGAACCATGAACGAAAAAAGAACATTGTGGCGCATTCTTTTTCTGTTAATAAAATAAGATACAGAATATATTTCCATGAGTGTGTTATTCGTAAAACACAATTACCTTGCTCAGAAACACAATTAGAACAGTTCTTTACTGATATTCGAAAATGTGACACTATATGGGGGTATTCTTGGGAATGTCAAGGGATCATCTTCATTTCAATCGGCCATAAATACAGTGTAACGTCAGCAGGGCATTTGGCAAGTTCTTTGCCTGTTAACGTCTGTTAACGTCTGCAATTCAACATTGGAAGTGTCGCAATGGGTGCCTGACTGGGGTGTGGAAGTGGAGGAATGTCCCATGTAATGTCACAAGGTAACAGGGTGAGGGTGTAGAGGAATGTCCCATATATGGTCCAGGGTATCGGGGTCAGGGACCCTGGTGTGGGATGTGTCACGTGGCACAATGCGGTGCAATCACGTAAATCCTCACCATAACATCCGACATGTCTTTGTAATGGACTAGTTCATAGAATTTCCCGCCAAATTCTACCGAGCGTTCCCGAAAAGTTCAGGCAGCCGACCAATGACTGCTGCGCGCAGATTTTGAACCGAAAGTGTCAACAACGGTAATCACTTCGATTTCATCTGCGTCGAATACCCACCACGCCTTTCAAATTCTCAGCCGTTATGACTGTGTAAACCACAAATAGACAGTCTACACGTCATTCAGTTGTTATATCTCAGGTTCAGATGATTTTCTTGAAAACAATCGCCCGACATTGCACTTTTCAACCGACAAATATCACGTGAAAAACGTATAACCACGTCCGTGAGTTTACTGATTCCTGCACGTGTTTACATACACTTCGGGTTTTCCCGTATGTGGTTACACTTGTTGCTTCGGGCAACGCGCGCAGCAGTGATTGCTCTGTTTGAAACTAGAGATTTCCGAAGATTAGCTCATGGCGGGAAAAGTCTGTGAACTAGTCCAATGACAAATTAATTATACATGATGTCATGACAAGTTATGAAAATAAATACTCGCAACCCACTGGATATATGTGACTCAAATGATAGACTACACAAATCACATGATTTCTAGTGCTAGATAAGTTTATCCAAAAGAAAGGTTCATATTTGCTAGCCAACCAATATCTTTTTGAATACAAGATAAGGATTCATCGCCTGTCACTCAAATCATTCGCTACAGGCAGTCCGCCATCTGCCAATACCTGCCAAATTGTTGGTGTAGACAAACAGGAGAGCTTGGAATGCCATGTGTGGACATGATGGCCTTCAGCTGTACAAATGTACCAGATGGAAACATCACGGATGAGCCAGTCTGAACAAATATGATGTGTCTTGAGAAGACATTTCGTGTATTCTCGATTGAAGTAGTCCTTCTCGCGTGTTAGCAAGTCTTTCTTCTCGCTTTTAACCTCTTCGATGGAAGGCAAATCTACGTTTTTGATAGATACCCTTGTCTCTTGGGTAGCGGGATAGATACGCACGACTTGCCACACAAAACCGCAGTGGATAGAAGTGGTGGCTCTTGAAGCAACGAAGCCTACAGTGCGGCATGTTTGAGTTCCGCACCATGGGACGGCATTTAGTAAGTGGGCCCTGATGATGTCGCCCAGGGGTGCCGCATACATGGTAAAGAGTATGCCCACAAAAACTGGAAGGAACTCCACATGTCACCTTCACAGCAACGGATGTCGCATATCCTATGATCACAGATTGCACACCCTTGGAGAATGAGTTCAGCCAGTGAAGTGTGAAACCAAAAGGACCGAATCCTATGCTTCTCAAGCAGCAGAGGTCTATAGTGTCAAATGCCCTGAGGTCGAGTAGCAGGAGCGGCATTCCTTCTCCCTTGTAGAACGAAAAAAAAACATTTTGCATTTTCAGGAGTGGATTTTCCATGGTGGGCACGAATAATACGAAAATTGCATTGGTTCATGCAGATTGCTATCAGCAACGTAAGTGGAATACTGGAAGAGATAATGAGTTATACAGAACGACTGCAAGTTAAAGAAATGTATGAATCGTGATTAGTTGTGACTGTGTTAATCTAGAAATTGAGAAATTTGCCAAAAAAAAGTAAATAGGTAATCGTAGAATACGATAGGAAAAATGAACACATAAACGAGATGACATAGGCGACGCACTTGCTGGAATGCCTACGTAATTATGACGTCATTTCCACAATGCGAACTTAATGTGAAACTAAACTTAAACTTGCCGGAATACCCACGTAATTATGACGTCATTTGACACCAATTATATACTGCTACTTAAAGTGAATGGATATTTTTAAGTATGCATGTTAATATCGTGCTTATATATATATATTATATCATCACCGGAAAAGATCATAATATTTCCAGATAACAAGTTTCCGTTGATATTTTACCAATTGACTGCCACAAAAACGTCAATTACATCAAAACAGATATTTCGATTGAGCTAAGAATTGACAGAGAGCATCATGGGACAAATCCACATTGTTTGCAGATGAGCTGCAGTAAGTATTATAACGTTGCACATCTGTCGCTCAAAAAGGCCTGAGTGTCAGTCTGAAATCACGTTTGACGTTATTATGAGGTCAATTGATGTCCGATTCCAAAAATGAGAACAAGGTCAAGGTCATTTTTGAGGTCAGCTTCGACCTCAGGCGCTCGCAAGGGCTATAGGTCATAGGCCTTAGGTCTGAATACAAAAGTTGTTAGCCTATATGAGTGCTACATTATGGTTTTTACTTTCATGTTTCTATCTTTATTAGTTCCTCATATTTCGTGACCTGCTGGATTTTCACCTAAATGTCAATATTGACCTTAACATTTGACAGCTGACCTTGAAATTATGTGAATCGGGAGAACTTGACCTTGCTTATTAAATGATGCAATGAAGTATTTCTACACTAATTATCCATTAATCATTCACTTCGAATATGAATATCGAATACGAATACCCAGTGTATGTTTGGGTAAAATGGTTTGAAATGTAGTAGATATATATAGAATTTGGGATATGCACATGTATTTCAATACGGGAAGAGTGAAATAAGAATATGATAAAAAAGGAAGCAATGTCCTATATTTAGAGGCATCACAACAGCAGAACTAAAGGTTGGGTGTGCCACGAGGTAAGGATGAGCTTAGAACGAATACTCGAATATAAGTGAACAAACCCGCGACAACACATAAAATACCAATTGCAAACCACAAAAAAAAACCTTGTCTGCCTAAATTGAGCCCTATTTTCATTCTCGATGAATTTATTTCACTTTTACTTTTACTTTGCATACCCAAGTCGATAAGTCGATTTATTGAGTTTCGTAATATCGATTTGAGTTACATAAGTCGATTATATCGATATACGTGAGTTTGTGGACTTCCTTCTCTAATATTATGCCTTTGAGATAGAAGTTAGCACACTCACTGGTCTATATTTACTGATATCGACTCTGTTCCCAGATGTGTGAAAAATAACAACTAATGAGTGGTGCAGTGGCTAAGGCGAGGGACTCGTTATCCAAAGCTCATGGGTTCGAGTCTCGAGCATTCACCACCAATGTGTCTATCTTCACCCAGGATTAAAATGGGTACCGGTTGCATGATGGGTGTTGTATAGAGCGCTTTGAAAAGTTCGATCGAAAAGAGAGCTACACCAAATTTAACTTTAAGTTTATTTAGCCGGGGGTCGCCGAGTTAACATGTGTCTGAATGCCTTACAAATTGAAGTCATCACAACCCACCTGCGGCACACAAGGAAGCATAAGAACTATTGAAAATAACAGCGAACTGGCTGTTAAGATGACTTGTTGGGATATTGAGTTTATCATTTTAGGACAGTTGACAGAATGCGAATGACAAATATAAGTGTTCATATACACCTACTTCATTGCAATCTATCAAACAGTAATAATAATAAGGAAGCCTGGATTCGTTCTCAATCGACGAGTGTATACGTGTTGACTATAACGAACATCTTCACTATAATAATTGATATTCTTCTTGGTTTTTTTCCCATATTACCGCGTGAAGATCGTGTACAGTATCCACAATGCAGTGTAAGTACATGTCAAGGATTTTGCCTGCATACTGACGGGATGTATAAAACTATCCCAACAAAGTATATTAATGTAAAGAAAATATCAAGAGATTAAGTAAACGTGTTAAATATCTAATTATTATACATTTTCACGTTACTACGTTTTGTCTTGATATATTTCACGCTAAGATGACTTGTTGGGATATTGAGTTTATCATTTTAAGACAACTTGTTGTGATTTTTCCACAACAACACATCTTGTTGTGAAAGTCAACACTTCCTTGACCTCTCAAAAGCATTCGATACGATCGATCACGCTATACTTTTATACAAACTAAATCATTATGGTATCCGTGGTTTGCCTTTAGAATAGTTTCGTAGTTATTTATGTGACCGCCAACAATTTGTCTCTTATAACGATGTTCAATCTGGTATCCAACCAGTTACTTGTGGAGTCCCACGGGGATCTATTTAAGGCCCCCTGTTGTTCATTATTACGTCAATGACATACCGAATGCAGTGGAACGATCTAGTTTTATCTTGTTCGCTGATGATAAATTTAACTCAGGTAGTTGAACGTCTGAATACTGATTTAAACTCTCTGAGCGAGTGGTTTATGGCAAATAAATTGTCTCTGAATGTGCTGAAAACACATTATATGTTCATTCCTCATACACCGGATATTAAAATGCCTAATCATCTACAAATATTGATTGATAATGTAGCAATCCAACACAAATCCGTTATCAAGTTTTTGGGAATATATATTGATGACCAACTCAGTTGGAAGGATCATATCTCTCATGTTAAATCCAAGCTATCTAGCGCTATATATGTGCTCAAATCTGTAAAGAATATAATGCCACAAAATATTTTGAAAACTTTATATTTTTCACTTGTGCAGTCCCATCTAATTTACGGGATTTCTTGCTGGGGTGCAGCGGCACGAAAGTATTTGAAAAGGGCGGAGGTCTTGCAACGTAAGGCCATACGTATTGTTTGTCGTGCTAGTTACAATGCACATTCTGAGCCCTTATTTAGATATGCAAAAATACTCAAATTATCTGATCTTTACACGTTGGAAATAGCAAAACTTATGTATTTGTGTTCACATCATACCCTTCCGTCCCGTATCATGGATATGTTCGTGAATACCGCAGATGTTCACAGTTACAATACGCGCTAGACAATACACCACCGGCCACGTCGTACCCACATCGCTTCCCAATGCTTACTTTATAAGGGTCCTCAAATATGGTCTTCGTTTCCCCATTCATTTCACATTATTCCAATGAACATACTTTTGCAAATAAGGTCAAGGTCATGCATTTCAATTCATACACGCCTGTGTAAGCTGACGATACGCTTTATTTCATGAAATTAATTTCAGCGTTTTTTACTAAGCAATCCCCCATGTACGGCCTATATTCGGATCAGTTCATAACTTATCAAGGTCAGTCTGTTTTCTTTAATAGTCTGTTTTGTGTTTTTTTGATGAATGTTGTGTAGTGCCAGGTTAGGAGTATCGGGTGGGGTTGGGTGGGGGTGGCAGGGGGAGGGGTGGGGGGGGGGGGGGGCTTGGTTGATTCTCAGTTTCTGGGCTTAATATGTGTCTCTAGTTCTTGCATTGTCGCATGCATGGATTCAATCATCACTTTGTTGTTTCAATTCCTTCATTTGTGTTCTATTCTTTAGCTGTTATTTAAATTCGTTCAATATGCTGTTCAATATTATTTATAGTCGGTATATATGAATGTTTATATAATACCTGTATTTCTATCTAGTAGTTTGTCTTTGTACTGTATTGTTCACTATAATGTTATGTAATTACTATTCAATGGGGTTCCTATTGTTATTCAAATTAATTTTGCTATTATTTCCATTATCATGCTTGCATCTCCATGTGTATAGTTATGCTCTTTCGCTTCTCACTAACATCCAACTTCTATTTTCTTTACTTTAATTCTTTGTCTGTTCACATTGGATTCTCTTTTTTTCTCTGATATGGGATGGGCCGGGATTATGCTTTTAGTTCTTGTTTGTTTATTTTTCGTTTATTTTGTCGTTGTAAGTTGTGTTTTTCTATGTTTATGGGTATCACACTCACCCGTATATATATCTGTAATTTGTGTATGTTTTAGCCCTTTTCTGTTCATGGGTGTACAGCCGTTTGTGTTTTTGTGTGATTTCCCTTCATATCGGCTTCTTTGCCGAATGATAAAATAAATTACTTACTTACTTACTTACAAGGCAATAAGGAATAACAGGTCATGTGGCTGATAAATGTATGATATTACAAAAATTATTTCTCGGCATTATGTGAAGGATTCTTGTCAGTTCATCTTTCCCAAATATAAGTTTAAGACATAATGCATATCATTATCTTCGCTATTTAGCATGTAACTCATTACAATATGATGCAAAGACTACAAACTCATTATCTCTCTTTAGGGTAAATATGACAGAATATCTGACTCGTAAAAGTGTACAATTCTTTAAAACTGAACAGTTTTAACTACAAGTTTATGTAATGTATGTATGACTGTTCAAGGATTATGATTAACATTATAATATCGCACATACCGTTTAATGAACTTGTATCACTATGCGTGTATAATATTTGTGATTTGATTTTATGCGAAATGAAATAAACGATATTCATTCAACAGTTTTAGTGCGAGTTTTGCGTTTTGGGGCTGAAATTCATCATGAGGGAAGATCTCCAACTTTTTTTTTAATTTTCGGGATGGAAGCTTGACATTTGGTAGGGAATTGCTGTTGGGTCCCAGGTGCCAAATGGATCCTGTTGTGCCAATGTGCCAAATTAAAACAGGATAGCCTACCATTTAGCATGGCAATAATATGAAATCGAATTTCAAGACCGAATCCATGGACGATGTTTACAAGTTCAGTATAAGTGGCAAATCCGAGCCATGTGAATATCGAAAACACCCAGCCAGCTGAGAGTGAGATCAGGTGCTCCGGATGAGTGAGCATCTCTTGTCCCGCATGCGACATCCGCTGCGACATACACCATGGTAAATCGGGAAGCAAACATGCACACAACTACAAGGATGGAATGATATCTTCCATCATACGTGTGACAGGCTTGGCGTAACCTTCAACCAGATCATAGTGACGACCATAAAACTTCTTGAATGTCGACATCAGTCTAGGTATTACATATCCCTGTTTGAGCAGTTTGGAAGTCAGAAGCTGTGCTCCGACTATGAATTCCTGGTAAAATGATCATGCTCCCGTATAACAGATTAACTATGATACGTATACACCTTAGGATGGCGATGCTTATATCACTGCTCAATACAAGAAAATTGATAATTAGGAAATAAAAATCGCCAAATGTGTCATAATATAACCTCGTTCACAGTTTGCCTTTAGGGTCAATTTCAAGGTAAATGTCAAGATAAGGAGCTGGTGTTAGAGATCAGTTGTTTCTTTGATTTACAGTGTTCGTATGGATATATCTGATGTAGATATTCACCAAACCTAGGATTATTCAGTGGTATCACATGATCAATATACCTATAAGTAAAATTGGACGAACTGGCTAATTGTTCATCTCCTCGTTTCATGAGATTTTGGATAAACTCGGCTTCATAGGAATATAGGAACAAGGCCGCCAATAATGGTGCACAATTGGTACCCATAGGGATCCCAACTGTTTGTTGAAAAATAACACCGCCAAACTCAACAAATATCATGTCAATGAGAAATTCCAGAATACCAATAATCTCATATTCATTACATATATTAGCACAGTCAGTGTGCTCTCTAACAAAATACACTGATTTATGATTAACCACAAGATATTTATAACTTAGTCTGCCAATTATGTGCAAAAATTATTGTTGAATAATATGCGTGTTCCCCGTATCCTTCATCCTTCACCATAGTAGTGTACAGTGTGGAAATGTCATACGTTTGGACACTGTTGACAGTGGAAAAAGAACTAGATTTCAGGTTGAGTATTGTGTCAGAGATGGGATTTAATGTTTTTCGTGTCAGGAGTACTTTAAGTGAAAAGTGAAACTCCGAACAGTATGATTGTGAATTTGACCAATATGCACAAACAAAAACTAAAAGTTCAGGCGATAAGTGTTCGGAAGTAACAAACACTGATATCAAGCACATGGAACAGTTTGCTGATGATAATGAAAACAAAGCTCGAATTGGTGAAATAACTAGTCACCATTTCTGTGTTTCGCCAGTCAATTCTAACCCACAAATCCTGAGTTCCTTCTATTTTTGGCAACATGTGGCTATAGTTGCACTTTTCATGAAGAACAACGTTTTGTGTTTTCCTTGCTCAAAAAATTGCCAATAAAAAGTAACCGCATGGTCCAACAGCATGAACAAAGATTGACTCTGACTTGTTTACACTGCTTTTGTTGATATTTTTGCGATGCTAAATTGTATGGTTTTATAACTTGTCATACTTGGAATTTAAACACCAATTTTCTTCCAAATTTCAGACTTTAGCACGCCAAGGTTAAACTTGTCAGTTAATTTCGAAATCAACATGTTTTTACTGATCTTTCGAAATCAACATGTCTTTTTTTCAACATGAATATCCTTTAACCACCCCCCCCCCTCACGGTGAAGTATGACAAATAATAGAACACCGATGTAAACAAGTTAGAAAAATCAGAGTATATGTATGCTATATGTTCATATATGTGTTAGCACGTCAGTTGTTTAATGGACAATGTGTTATGTGTACATGAAACCATGTTTGTATGACAACCTAATGATCGTTTTCAATAACGTTACTGCTGTGCACATTGGCACATGAAGTAGTAAATAAGTAAGTAAGTTTATTTGGAAAATGTATAATAACAGTCAATTTCACTATTACAAGTACATTTACAAATACATTCCCAAGGACATTACAAGAGACAGAGTCTGTAGCCCGTCATATACATTTCGGTACATGATCATACAATTACGCGTTCTGCATAGGTTGTAATACCCAACGAAGAAATAAAAAAAAGAAAAAATACATTAAGAACGACAAGAAACATGTACGAATTTTACAGTGATAATCCAGTGGAATGTGGTAAGTGTGGACTCAGTACTGACTAAACTTGTGGTGTTTGAATAACTGTTTGAAAGATTTGACACTTTTCGCGTTTTTAGCTTTATTGGTTTTATCCATTTTGCGGGTCCTAAATATAACAGACTGCGTTTCGCCGTTTCAAATGTCATTATAGGTAAAATCGGGTCATCTCCATGGCGAGTTGTTTGCCTATTCCCCTGTGGGCGATAATGAAATAGGTCTATGAGGGCATTTGGCAGTTTCTCATGAGCAAAGTTGTACATGAATTTATTTATTTGTAGCTCGAAAATATTTGAAAGTTTAAAAATTCCTGAATATCTGAACAACGGAGATGTATGGGCATAATAAACAGAATTATTTAAACATCGAATTGTTTTCTTTTGGGTCACTGTAATTTTGTTCAAATGCTTCTGATATGTGCCTACCCATAGAATACATCCATATGTGAGGTATGGGTGAATGAGGCTATAGTACAATGTTTTCAAATTTTCATACTGTAAGAATGACTTTGCTCGCGTCATCGCATAAATGCAGCTTTTTTTTGTGCACGTGTTCAATATGTGCGTTCCAGCGTAATTGGTCATCGATATGAAGACCAAGGAACTTTGTAACATTAACCATTTCCAGTTTATCTCGATCAATATATAATTCATGGGGATCTCCGTTTGTATTCATGTTACACCTGGTGAAAACCATGTATTTGGTTTTAGAAGAATTTACAGAGAGCCTATTCGCTCTGAAACAATCAGTCAAAATTTTCAAGTCCAAATTCATATGCTCATGAAGCTGGGATACATTTGCACTTGACTAGTATACATTAGTATCATCCGCGAATAAAACTGTTTTAGCGTATTTGGTGCATTGTGGGATGTCATTAGAATAAAGAATGAATGAAAGCAGAGAAGTGTGCACGTATATGAAAGATGAAAAACTGGAACCAGGTAACTTGTACTGTTTGGTTGTCTGCATTCGATAAGGATTAAAAAGGTGTCGGACGGATTCACTGGTATGTTTTCAGTGGACGAGCAGTAAGAATTATCGGGCAACACAAGCTACGTGATCAAACAAAGGCAAATAAACATGAACAGAAGCCACGTGAGCACAGCATTATCCCGTATACAGTGTGATATGTGATAGTGGAAACATGTCAAAACAAGCTCTAACGATGCTTCGAGGTAATTCGACTCAAAACTATATCTCTACTGTCAATGACCATCCAATTGTAAAATAGTTCTTCGCTCTGGTCTGGAACAAAATCTGAGTATGTGAAAAAATATTGACAAAAAGCAAATCCACCCCCCCCCCCAAATTCGGCCCAAGTAGCGCACCTTACTCTACTAATACTACACACCCACTTAATGTATACCATAATTAATCCGTCTGGCACATTTTTTAATCTTCATTGAATTTAGAAGAAATAGTGAGCTGCGCTACATGGGCCCCAACTTCTTCATATGGTCTTCACAAAGTATCGACGAATGATAATTTTGACCCAAACAGTGAAAAAATGAATACGTATTGCAATATGTTTGTTTAGAGATACCAGTCTGATAATGTGTTCAATGCGTGATTCACTGCTTCTAAGATATCGCTAAGAATGTAAATACAACAACATAATACACGAGAATGTTACCAGGAACTCCGAAATCCCAGAATAACAATCCGTGCAGTCCATGACACACTGTTTCTGAGATACGGACTAGAAAACCAACTTTCTGTGGCCAACGAGCAAGTTCACTCTAAAATGCCAATGACAAGCATTTGTCTCAATAAATCAGAGTTGTCTTTGGATATTGCGGCCTAAGTATCATATCCTGCGCCTTCCTCTATATATACAATAAGGAATAAAAAGGTGCGAGACGGATTAAATGGTATGTTTTAGGTGGACGAGCAGTATTAAGGAGCAGTGTACGGTACTTGACCCGATATTGCCAGGTTTGTCCTGATGACATAATCTACGAACAGGATTGTTACACAATAGTAACACAAGATGTATAGAAACATGCCATTATAGTTTGCAATTTTCTACTTGAATCTAATGGTTAATTTACGAGTAATTCAACGTGACATACATTACGGTTCAACGAATGTAAATAATTATCATACCGTTGTCAGATAATCACAGCCTGTTACGCCCTGCACATATTTGAGCTTTTCAAAAATATTTTCGTCGTATCGAGATAATACGTTGAATTATCAGGAAATAGTGAACAAATTTTCCGAGTCATATTTAAAGAATGTCAAAAATATTTGTAACATTGCATAGAAATACCATATGAAAAGAATACGAAGCTTCCTGGTTGATAAGCCTGAGGTGACTAGGTTGTGAGATTGCCTAACTGTAAATGGTACTAAATCCTGACCGTAGGTGTCGGGAGCTTTATTTCAACCACTAAGTTCTGCGATTATTATAATACCACTCATCATTACTAACAAAACCCCTTCTGTGTATAAAAATTAGTTTGCCTATGATATAATACATTTTATAATAACTACAAATGCCCGCCGGACTGCAAATACCATATTGCCGTATGGCAATCATGACGCCCGTCACGACGCCGGAACTACTTTTGGACATGAGCTAACTATTCAACTATAAACGGGTTATGTCAAAATATGGGTTTTTGTGCCTGTGGTTCAAGTTCTCCGACCGGAAGCGGCGGAATAACCCTACGGTGAAATAACCCTATAGTATTATACATACTCACTCGAATTCTTGGTTGATAGCATGGGGTAATAACCATACAATGCTTATTAAACAACAAAGCGTCTTATTACAAAGCGTCTGATGAGATCCCTCAAACGAAACACAAGATTCGGGCCGAATATAAATTGAGTCGTAAAGTACTAAACTTGGCATATACCGTGCACTGGGTAATACATTTCTGACAATATATTACCAGACTCGCAGTGTTGTGATGTATCTCTGTGGAATTATACAATCTGTAGCTGAATGTACATATAAATCTGGAATGATTTATACTGCAAAATCCATTATATTTTTGTGGCTGATGACTTTGTATTTTTCAGACTTATTGCATTGTGCTGCTCCCGTAATATACTACTCGTCCACTGGCAATATATCATTTATTCCGACTTTGTATTTCTTTATTGAAAACAGAAACACAAGCAACACAAGCTATTTAGACGGACAGGCAAATAACCAAATGTGCATCCATAAATTCTACCATTAGCGATTTAGGTGATATGATGGGTTTCCATTATGTAATCGATCAATAACCGTGTGATCAAACGGCGTGAACGTAAGCAATGCTCATAACCGTGTGAACACATCAGTTATTCTGTGACTGTGTGTATATTTGCATGTGATATGCTATATCAATAACCGTATGATCAAACAACATAAACAACCACAGAGCTGCATGAGCACATCAGTTATTTTGTGGCTGTGTGTATATTTGCATGTGGAAATGTGGATATGCTATATCAATAACCGTATGATCAAACAACAAAAACAACCACCGAGTTGTGTGAGCACATCAGTTATTTTGTGGCTGTGTGTATATTTGCATGTGGTAATGTGGTTATGCTAAACCAATAACCGTATGATCAAACAACATAAACAACCACGAGTTGTGTGAGCACGTCAGTTATTTAGTATAATATGTGTGAAAATGAGTACATCTGGCCTAAGATAGATACGTGGCACTTAAAAATGTTGATATTAGGGATGTTTTCTTATCCACGTAGGTAGATGTGAAGTAAAAACCGTAACAATTTCGGCAAAAAAGTTGATCTTTGGTTTACTCCTGGACTCCTTACATTCAGAAATTTGGAAAAACCATACAGAAATTGCCTGCATCAGCCCAAAACAAGTAAAGCTTGTATTATCGAAAAGAGTAGCGAAAAGGGAGTAGTATCAACATTGAACCAATGCACTTAACATGACCTGAGAAAAATGGTATAATGTTATCTCTCGCAGTAGGAGGAAAAAATGACAAATCACACATTTCAGAAATTAGAAATTTTTATTGAAAACATATTACTAAGATCAAGATATCTCACAGGCAATAAGTTATCTGAGGAAATACCCAAAATGTAATGACGAGGAAAGTAGAATGCAATGTGTTTAATTTTCCAGCAAGTACTCGTGAAATTTCAAAATCCTGGATCTGATAGATTAAAAACAGCTATACTCTGTTTGCATCAGACCCTGGTCATAGATATCAGTAAATCATTAGGAATTAAGGAGGTGTCAGACTTATTGAAGTTGGCCGAGGTGGTTACCATTTATAAGCTAGGAATAAAGAAGTACTGACAACTACAATAATTGCCAATTACAATATTTTACCTACATTTTCCAAAATGTTAGAAAAGATAGTTCATAAACGATTATATAGTTTTCTTTCAAAACAGCAAATATTGCATGATAGTCAATATGGATTTCGAGATGAATATATCACTGAACATACAAAAAAATAGACATTGATTTTGGAAAAAACAATTGACATTGAGTACTTTTATACAATTAATCATGAAATATTATTAACAAAGTTACACAATCATGGTATTTGGGGCTATGCATTGCATCGGTGTAGAAGCTTCCAAACTGAAGCAATTTGTCCAAATTAAAACACGAAGAATGTTCAACATTGACAAGTCCTTGGGCCTCTGATATTGAATTTATGTGCAAATGTTTTACCCAGTTGTCTAAAATACAATAAATCAATTCTTTTTGCTGATGACACAACTACATGTACATGTATTCATATCTCTGAAAACTAGAGTTGCTACTCCTGAACATTGTATAAATTCAGATGTATAACAACTAACAATTGGTTCAGGGGATATAAACTAATCAGTGAATGTTAATAAGAAAACGAATTATGTATTATTCACCAAAACACCAAGCACAAGAGAAGTATGACAGATAATCATGATAACGTAGTTATCAAATTGAAAACACCCCTATAGGGTAAAAAATTATGTTAAATTTCTTGGTATTATAATTGAACGCAATCTCACTTGGCATGTCCACAATACATGAAAAAAAAATATCGCCGGACCATTCCTAAAGCTAGATACAATGACCATACACTACCTTTGTTTCTGCAGAGTAAAATGTTGAGGATATATGATATAATTACATATCATTTGCTGCAGTTTATGTATGCATATGCATATTCCACCCCCTGCAGTTGATGTACGACCGCAATAGTGAAATTCCTACCTATAATTCAAGGCAATCTAATAATCCCCATCACCTTGCTTTCAAAACTTATATATATGGTAAAAGTCTTTTTGTGAAGGATCTCGATTTGTGGCAACAGTTACCAACCGATATCGAAGAAAGTCGCTCAAAACAAGTTTTCAAAAGAAAATTGAAACAAGTCTTATTATTTTATAAGTAGGTGAATATATTCCTCGTTCTTGTTTTAGTGCCAGACGTACATGTGCCATTTTGAGATTATTATTAAACTAAACAGCAGTTTGGGTTACGCGAAGGGAACGGTATGGGGATAGGGATAGGGTCAATATGTATAGTGAAATTATATTATCAAAATAATTTAGTTATGGGATTATATGGAAATCTGATGAGTGGAGTGCATAGCGAAAGCTTTAGCATTTACCATAACTCACCATTAATCGTGTGTTGAAATATCATTGGCTGATTAAATAACATGATTGAATACCGTAAATAGCGTTCGAAACGTATTTTATTTCGAAAATGTTCATTTTGTATGATTAATGTGTGTCAAAATGAAATTACTACTAATACATGACTTAAATTAGTGATAATCTAAGCTTTTCCTTTTATGCATTGAGGAGATTGAAAAAACAAAACAATTTAATACTAAAATCGCAAACTATTCTCTATTCTATTATCAATTCCCATTTATAATATGGAATAACATTATAGGGATCATCCAACTCAACATATTTGAAAATAGATTTATTTTGCAGTAAAAAAGCAATTGGGATTGTGGCCAGAATAAATTATAACGATCATACAGATAAAATTCTCAACAAACTTAAAATACTTCTTCACTTCAAATCAAGAAGGGCTTCTAAATGTATGAATCATGATCTTTCATAACAGTATACCCGATCAATTAAGAAGGTTTAAAAGTATACATTATTTTGTGTCAGACTATAAAGCCATCTTTCCTCTAGTTATTCATCTTGACTGTGACGGACCCAATCTTGAATATAATACATTATGTACTCATGCCAACTTGTCACGATTTCACATTGGAGTGGCGGGAGGTTTAGTGGGAATTGATTTGTTTTTCATTGCTTGTACCATATTTTTTTTTTTCTCAGGATTATGTTAAGCAAGTATCCAAAACTCCATATACGTATCATCTGCTATCTTTGTTATCCACATACCATACTATATAAGGGATTATTTCTATATGAATTACAGCCTTCAATGCTTCTATGGACTATAAGGACTTATTGTCAACATTATTCGCTATATATGTGTCATGTATCAACCTGAATGAATTGATTGATTTATTTGATTGAAGTCACTGACAGCACATGCGAACGGACCGCACGAACAGGAGTGGTTGTTATAACAAATTAAGCATAGCTGACCGAGATATAAATCATAGTTTTATGTGGTTTTATGGGCGCATCTTTCTTTTATTGTGCTCATAAAATATCAACACTCGTGAATATACTTATGTTTTTGTGACTGTGAAACACGATATTTGGCGATATTTTCATCAATTTGAATGGCACACCTGCTGTGTTTCACATCCCGTATGTGTCAACGATGCCGCAATTCTAACAAGTTTAAGACTTCAACTTTCACAACGTGAGCAATCTACACCAATGTCAAAAGCCCGAAATGAGACAGGCATATCCCATAAATTCCAACGAATTTAGGCGACTATGTTTATGCCCCTATGGGATGAACCAGTTGTGGTGATATTGAGTCAAAAGATACTCGGGTTTATTCTAAGTAAATATGTTCATTTCGGAACAATTATGTCATACTTATATAATACGTATGATATATTAATTAATATGTAAGAGATACTATGTTATACGCAGGAGATACTGTCTTCACATACGTAGGAGATATCACATTATAAGTAGAGGGATCCATTCCGTGCACCTTGTGTGTCATTTTCACGAAGAGCGTCAATGAATCAAAGAGGTTAGATGGGAAACCCGGAAGACGAACACATTTACTTCTATTTTCACGTCAGCCTCGTTTATATGGAAATGTTAGTATCTCCTACCTATGATTTAGTGTTAGTATTATATGTATGACTTATTGCAGTAACTCCTACGCATGAGATACGTTTGTTTTAGTATATCGTACGTATAGCTTAGAAGAAAAAATATTTTTTTATTGTGGCACTAACGAGGCGACATTATTTATCACTTGAACATCGGAAAAAAACAGATATTTTGCGCACATTCCATGTTGGGGCTGAAATTCACAAGGGGGTAGATTGGAGACTCTTTGTTCTTAGTTTTGAAGGTAGACGTCTAAAACTTTATAAACAATTCTGACTCGACACCCGGTTAGGACATACACAATTTGATTATGTGAATGATATTGACTAGCCTAATGTTCACCCGGAATCGTAGTCACTTGTAAGTATTTTCAAAATAGATAACATGAGTAGCTGGTGAGTAGGTCACTTCTTTCATGGCGATGGTGTTTGTAATATGTTTCTCCGTGTGGTCAACCCGGTTGGCACTTTATGCTCTTCTAAAAGACCCTGCACATCCCCCCAACGACGTGACGTACAGATGAATAGGTCAGACATGAAGCACTGTACAATCACATTGAAAATAAATAGTGCACGAGGGCACAACTTAAAAGAGTTCTCCGCCGGAGGCTTCTCTCCGTCCCGTCCCGGTAACGTTCCCCTCCCTAGCATTGCCCAGTTCTTCATGTAAGTCGTTGAATCCCGGTGACCTAAGGTCCTGAAGAAGGAGTCAGCCGCACGGAGGTCGTCTGGCCCTTGTTCGTGGTGGTGACGATCTCCCCACGGTCGATGTCGCTGTTGCAGGTCTCACTGAGCAGGCGTCCGCTCGCTCTTTTATAGTCTGGGTGGCTGTGCGTGCATCTTCGTCCGCGAACGGTTCTTCCGCAAAGAGTTCTTCCTTCGTCATCCGCGAACGGTCCTTCCATGAAAGGTGCTTCCGTAGTCATCCGCGAACGTTTTTTCCGCAAACATTTTTTTCGCGAACGGCGCTTCTGCGAAAAGTTCTTCCGCCAATGGGACTCGTTCCTAATGAACGTTTGGTTTGGCGCCGTTGGTTGTATTGATTTTGTTACAACTCCACCCTTTATGGAGATCAATGTCCCCGTTTATCCTTTCTCTGTCATATTGCCCGATGCCCGCCATGTCGGAAAAAACTTTTTAAACGTGAGCTCACTGTTCAACTATTCACAAACTTATTGAAAAGTGCCAATAAAATCCCCAAATTAGGATATGATCAACGGGTTATGCCACAATGTGGGTTTTTGTGCCCGCGTGCGAGTTCTTCAAATAACCCTATGGTGGAAACAACCTATATTTCGTGACCACCCTTCTACACAGTGCATACGTTATATTTTTCTATGATAGCCACTCATTTGAATTTTCGGATAAGAGCTTGTAATAATCCTGCCAAGATTATAAATCTACAAAAGTGTAACTACAGTACTATAGGGTTATTGCACAATATGGGGTTTTATGCCCGAGGGCCAAGTCTTTGAAATGCCCAACGCGAAGCCGAGGGCTTCTTGAAGACTTGGCCCGAGGGCATGAAACTTCCTATTGTAATAACACGTTTATCATAATTTTAGTATGTTTCAAATCACTGAATCATATCCGATATGGAAGAAATTAGCAAGTAATACGGCTTTCATTCACACATTTATCTGATTCGCAGGCCATTTCAGAGTTCCAAGAGCATCAGCGTGAAACGTAAATTTGTGGGAAAAATGTCATATATAACGGAATCGGGCCAAGAGGCGACCATGTGCTTTTGTTTACCCTTCAAAATAATGACGTTTTCTGGGAGCTGCCCAGGCAAGTGTGGAATTTACAGCCCGCCGGGCAGAAGTTTGTTATTGGAAGAATAGGCACAGCTATTGAAAAACAAAATACATAGATATGGTGTATGTTTAGGTCTAAGTTTGTTGACAGTAATTTAAGTTACTGTATAATAGCATCAACTACGCCATTTGCATCGACTGTCTTTCTGGCATATGATAAATCACTTTTATTACAAAGCATCTGATGATATTTTGCGGAAAGGGTATTAGGGCCAGGTTGTATGTCAAAAATTTAAGGTGTCTAATTCGTGATCTCGAATTACAAAGTCGTGATTTCGAATTACAAAGTCGTTATCTCGAATTGCAATGTCGTGATCTCGAATTACAAAGTCGTGATCACGAATTACAAAGTCGTGATCTCGAGTCACAAAGTCGTGTAATCAAGACTTTGTAATTCGAGATCACGAATTAGAAACCATATTTTTTTGACATACAACCTGGCCCTAATACGTCGTCTTAGATATCCCTTAAACGAGACAAAACTTTCACCTCGAAATGTATATGGGGGGGGGGGGGGGGTAATAACCCTGTCATGATCATGAAACAACGAAGCTGCACAGTTTTCATCACTTTCATACGAAGCATCTGATGCCATCTCTTAAATGAAACAAAAAGATTCGGGCCGAAAAGTCTATAGACTGAGTCGTAAATCGACGAAGTACTACACTTGACATGTACCGTGCACTCGGTAATACATTGCTGACAATATATTACCAGACTTGCAGTGTTGTAATGTATCTCTGTGGAATTATTCAATCACTAGCTAAATGAACATCTAAATCTTTTTAATTTTGCATTTTTTAGACTTATTGCACAACATAAGTGCTGCCCCCGTAATATACGACTCTTTCATTGAAATATACCATTTAGTTTGACTTCCTCTACTCTTATTGACTATAGAAACACAAGCAACACAACCTACTTAGACGAACGAACAAATAACCAAATTTGCATCCATAAATTCTACCATTAGCGATTGAGTGATGATTTATGAGTGAATGTCAACGATCAAATCATTGGAAGCCAAGTATAATGGGTTTCTAGATCAATAACTATAATGATCAAACAGCGTGAACAGAGGGAAAGCTATATGTTCATAACCGTGTGAGCATACAGTTATTGTGTTTCTCTGTGTATATTTGCATGTGGAAATGTGGATATGAATCACCAATAACCGTGTGCTCAAACAACATGACAAACAATGCCACAGAGTTGTGTGAACACGTTAGATATTCATCATTATGCCATGTTTTTTTTTCTTTATTTCCGTTCGGCGGGTGGGTGAAAATAGCAGTTATGTTGAGAAAACAACACACAATTTTATGTCGTTTTTCTAAAAAAAGGCACCGAATATCGAGAAAGATAAAGAATGGTTTTAATATTTTCTGTTATGCCCTTTGTTATTCATCAATAAAGTATCTATTGACTTAGCGAACTGTCAAATGCCATTTATCTTACATTTTTGGTATGAGTTACTTTATGAATAAAGATGTTTTTGTGGTAGTAAATGTCTGGGTTTTTTTTGGTGTTTGTTTTCTTCCTGGCTGGCTGGTAACAAAAAGTGTAGAACAGAGAGTGTTTTCACTCTGTAGTTTCTATTGTCTACCATTTTTTCTCATGGAGCACTGTAATCCTGGCGGCAGGAGGCGGTGTTGTACTTTGTCGTCCTCAGGGACGATTGTGAATTACGTCATTTCGTTTTGCTAACATATTATTTCATTCATACTTTTTTTCGTTTTGCTAACATATTACTTCATGTCATAGTAATAGTAGTAAACACATTCATTCGGAAAGCTCATCCATCCACCAGGAGTGCCACCAGTTCAAAATACAAAATGGTGCATGTGGAATGAAACCTCTCTGTTCTACACTCTCTGCTGGTACTTTTAAAAAAAATGTTGACGGCAAACAAAGAGAAAACACAACATGGCCTAATATGCAGATACAGTTGTTCAAGCAGTTGCGTGATTCAGGCAGTTGCTTCAAATCTATAAATTGTTCTCTTCGCAACGAACTTAATATAATGATGCAAGAAAAATGTAGCTACCACGTTGAAGTACTATAACTCGCCTCTATATTGGCAGGGAAAATAATTCCCCGCCCGATTTTCCATTTATGGGATTTCAAGAGAAGCATATAGTAGTCGCCCTATGAACACGCAAAAATCGCTCAAGATATACTAGGCGTCTCAAAAATCACCATCCTGGTCAGTTCACAATATATATTTTTTTGTTATAAAAGTACCAGTTATATGTCTAGATTGAGATATGAGATTTTGAGACAGTTGCCATATATCTTCAGCTAACGCTGAATGGTAAATCATTTCAGCACTTTTCCGAAATGTTACTCGTAACTGCCTGAAAGACTGTACTTTGAAGATTTAAAACTAGTTCACACCGTTGTTCGCTGATATTTCAAAGATGCTTAATGGTATTATACTATAACTTGTCGTACTTCACCTGGCTGTCAAACGGCAATGTTCTATCAAATTTCAGATTTCTCTCGCAAATAAAAGAATCAACCTGAATAATAAATTTCAGCCCAAAACGTCTTTTTTGGGTTTTGGTCGTGTTTACATCCATCAGGAATTGAAGTATTGTTGTAGTTTTCGATCATAAGATACATTATAGTGTATCTACAAAAACATGCTGATTCCAAAAGATATTGCATCGCTACAGAAGCAAGCAAATGCTCAAAATGTGTGCGGACCCAGAAGATCAATGACGGGGGTGAACATTTTCAATTTTTGAGACAGAAGTCTGAAATTCTAGGAAATAGTTGTTCGAAATTGGAGTTATAATACGAATATATTTAGCATATAAAGTATCTGCAAAAAGCGGTGTGAACGAGTTTAAATATACATGTGTGAGGTTACATGTATACTTGTGTGAGTATGAGTATATCTGACCTAAGATAGATATGCGGATATTTCTTATATCAGTGTACCTGTATATTTTGCTCTGAAAGTATGTACAAGTTGATTACTTACCTCTATATATCTCGGCGATCTCGGACGATTTGTTTCCGTGATGTCGCACCTCCAACCATCCAATTCAAGGTGATTCATTTTTTTCCAAACCTACCTGTTGTAATTGACAGACGCATGTTGTATTTCCTTATAATGGTCAAAGCGGTGCATCAAGGTACTATTTCATTGTTCAAATCACTATTTCTCCCAGAAAAGCACGTGTATCGATGTCAGAACACTCATTTTTTAGTTTGTATGGTTTTAGCCGAAACATTCCATTCAAATGTATAAGTGTTTGCCCTGATTGGAGCTTTCACTGGGTGGAAGCACATCTGAGTGAATCAGTCTAATACTTGACCAAAGCGGTATTGGCCAGGCGTCTGTCAAGTGTTTGCAATGAGCGATCTATTCCAATAGTGTGTGGTAATGTATGGCGCAGTGTCTGCGTAGATGTGCGTTTTAGTTTGAAATCATCCACAGCAGCTGTAGTCCAACGGCTAGAATGCACATGTCATACTTTAGTCATACTTAACGATTAGTTCAAACTAGTTGACATCTTCATCATCCATGGAAGACAGAAGTAAAGTTGAAGCACAATTGATACACAAAGAGGACATATTCTTGGTTGTTATCAATATTGAGAATATTATTTGAAAGTTTGGTCCAACCGACCAGGAACAACTCTCTATTTGTACAATAAAGTGGCAGCCATGACGGTATCGTGATGGTCTCAATATCGGAAAATCAAAGAAAACGACGTGCTCTTTTTCATACAACATTCAATAGCACTGGCTGCCACTGCAATTCATTGAATATATTTATGATTGAGCCCAAGGCATATCTAAATAACTTTCGAATGTTCCAAACATAATAATTGTACTTTCATGAACAAGAACCAAGTTTTTCCGAGTCTTTTATATCAGTACAGTGCATGCTAGTCAGATAGAAGCTCGGCCACATATGAAAGTATTCTTATTTACAGTTTGTATCGACACATAATTATTTTTCACGTCCATCCAACACAGAATTTATCTATCACATTAATACATAAACAACACACCTTTTTCGTGAAAATGTTTCTTTCTTGTTGTCCAGAATCAGTTACGTGCTGACACATAAATGGACATGGATTTTAAAAAAACTATATTTTACATGAAATTAAGAACCGGTTTTGTGAAGGTGTGAACTGAGCTGAAAAGTCTATCATGCTGAGACTCGTCAAGAGTCGCTCATTCCGGGAGGATCCGGCTTCGACCTTACCTCTCCCTGGCTCATCAAGGCAGTCTGGGAGTAGTCCGTGAGTAGGTAGTTGTATACCTTGGCACGTCAGTTCGAGTCTTTTATATATTTTTCCCGGTGGGTCTGCACGGTGTTTCAACCATGGTTCGTTTGGACAGTTGTCCATGAACAATATAGTCCAGAAGCCAGATCCAGAAATATGTCACTTTGTTGCACCCGAAAGGTGGAAAAGGTCTGACCTATGCATGTTGCAGAGAAATGTATCACAAACAAGAATAGCCAAGGTGTCTGTATCCATTTTGTTAGGGTACCCCTTGTCGATTTTCAGTGCGTTTTTCGCACATCAAATTTGGGGGTATGGTAACCCTATGGCTTGTACTTTTCCTTGGATGATGCCATAAGCAAATCAATAATACCACTGCAAAGGAAATTGAAAATCCTATTGAAATATACCAGATAATAGTTTTTGGGCTGATTATTACACGATGTGCAACAGTCAGAACCCCTGATGATATAATTGCCTGAAGCGAAAGCACAGTGTTTAAAATGAATTTGTTTGAATATTATGTTGTGACATGCTAACATAAATTAGCGTGACTTCTAAATTGTATATTAGTGCATTAGAATCATGTTCAATGAAAATCACTTTGCTTGGTGAGGTTGTATCACAGCGAAACACTCCCCTTCATCACATATGAAATGCACTGTTAACACACGAAACATGAATGTTTTTCATTTCACCTTAGTAAACTTTGGTTACTAATTGTTTATGTTGTGTAATTCCATGCCATTTTCATATTGATTTTGCTTTATGAAGATTTTTTCATCAAAATGGACCCTAATGAGATGAGAGAGAACTGTTCCCATTTTCTTTTCGCATATCAATTGTGTGCAAATCCAAGATGGCCACCAATTATCATCACAAATCTAATATTCGCCATATCTATGGCCCTGATTGACATAGACACATTAAATTTGTTTCGTTTTTAATGTTTTCAGGCACAAGGAATCCAGTGAAACGATTCTTCTAACGATACGTTTTGTATTAATTTGTTAATCAGAGGTTACTCAGCCAGCTTAGTCCGAATGTGGGCCGACTTCTCACCAATACAGTCAGTTTAGGGAGGTAGAATCCCCTACCTCGGCAGTGGTATGTGGTCGCCAAACCGTGCAAGTGTGTTTTCACCCGACTCTGTAGTTCTGTACTACATTAATGACCACCCTCAAGCCAAGACCCGAGCCAATAAGAGATATCGAAATAAGCGTATACTTATTCATCAATTGTTGACACACCATATCACCATCATCGTCCTGATCGTTTTCCGCATACTTCAGGTTATTGAAAGTAGGTACATGTTCAGGCTTGCCTCAGTTGCATCAAACTTGCAAAGTTTTGTGCAAGTCACGTTGATCAGTTCTCCTGGCATTGCTGGTATACTGTCACATTCCACGAGTTCCTCAACTGCCTGGTGCTGGTGGTGTGTGCTCTCGTGCCAGCCTATGTCTACTGGATTCAACACTGCAGTTTCAAACGCTGTGTCCTGAGACCATATTCTGCGTAGTAATGCAATATTTGTAATATTTATATGAAACATTGGTGACATTGTCTGGAATGAATTGGATTCGGTCTGTTTGTCCTTACTTTTGGATGCCCAGTGACACTTGCACCCATAATGACAAGAAATCTTGGTAGGCTGCAATCTTGGAACATTATACATAGACCTGAATTTGATACACCATCTTCCATCTCCAGTGCCTGTTATGACTGGTTGTTTATTTGATTTTATCATTTATCACCATAACCCTAATGAACCTTCAATATTGATGATATGTGTGAACCTGTGAAATTTGGCTTTCTACAGGCAACGGGCGTATGGTGCTGCCATTGCATGTATCCTATTGCTCTCGGTTACTAAATGGCTCATACCCCAGTAACCTCAACATAATCGTGTTTTCCATATCCATGGATGAAATTGTCAGCGGGTTCAGGAAGCCCTTCACTGGTTCTGACTCTGTGGCTTCAAATATAAAGCTGTGACGGTGTGATTGTCTACAGCAACAGTCAATTATCTATTATATAAGAAGGGTATCCACGATGATTCACCCAAGCTTGAATCGATCAGAAACTAGGAACCCTTTACTAAATGGGGATCCGTCGTATTCTTGGATACCCAGGGTCGAAGTTTCACGATTGTCTTCAGTGCAACACTTTCACCGTGAGGAGGTGAAATAATCCACTTAGTCATGTATGCACCAGTGCTGATCTTCGTGCAGTGGGGCTAAGGTGGCTGGCAGAACTGTCCACATACAACTTCTTTGTTGTGTGCCAGGATCCATCCGGGGTTTGGTAGTCAGCATTTCTACTAGTTCGGCTAGTGAGGTATCCCTTTAGCTCACTTGGTAGAGTGTTGGACTACCGTTCATCGGGTCCTGAGTTCGAATCTCCTCTCGGGCCAGTGGAATTTTTCCAAACTCTGCAACATTGGCGCCCAATGGGGGACATGTCCAAATGTCAAGGACGAGATTTCCGAAGAGGGGAAATATGTGCCAGGGCACATTCGGGGCTCCCCCAACTTGGGGGTCAGCATTACTACAAGCTCGGCTAGTGGCATACTTTTCAAAGTGTTGAACTACCGTTCGTCGGTTCCTGGGTTGGAATCCCCTCTCGGGCAAGTGGATTTTTCTGAACCCTGCAACATTGAATACGTCTCAGGCACGGGCTTTCTCGGATGGTATAGTGGGATTCTTCTTGATCTTTGGAAAGCAAACACAGTTCAAACCAATTGCTGCTCTCTCCTCACAGACACAGACTTCATAGACATCATCTACTGTAGGCAATTGCTGGTGAAGTGACCCTATTGACAAGTGAATTTCCACAACCCAGGACATTGGATGTTCGTGTTGAACAGTACATAGATGTTATTATTAGGCATGTGTCTAGAACAGAAACAGACACCCACAGCAGATGATATCGGAGGTTTACATCCAGAAGCAGCTGGATTTCTGAATTACAGGGTATTCCAGATGCCTGCGGGACAGATCGCTGCGAACACATACACATCGTTTTTTATATTTGTGTTCGTGTCTGCATAGCCTAATAAAAGTTTAATGGGAACATTCAGGGTGGCTCAGAAACACATTTAGAACAGTTCGTTTCCGATATTCGAAATTGTGACACTTGATAGTTTCCTGGGGGTATCAAGTTTAAAATTTGTGTTTGCCTACGATTATTACCAGAGATATGATTTTCTTTCTATCAGGGTTCGTTAGTTCACCTACATAGCCATATTAAATTTAATAACTAGCACATATTGATTTTGAAAAAAAAAGATTTTGACATATTGGAAAGCTATTTACTCCAGCATTTTGAACGTTTTCATGAATTAAGCACATTCCAAGGGAACTCACTTAAGGAAAAAACTCAGTCCTTATATTTGACATGGTTTTGTGAGAACGCCAGTGAAGTATTTGGTTCATTTCCTGTTGTAATGTTGACGTTTGTGATTTAACCTTGGAAATATCGCAGTGGATGCTTAACTGGGTGACGAAATGGAGGAATAACCTGAGTATTGCTGACAATGGGTGTCTGATCGGGGTGGAGGAGTGGAGGAATGTCTTGTGTAATGCTTTCATTTGGTGCCAGATTGGGATGAGGAAATGGAGGAACGTCATGAGTATTGCTGACAATGGGTGTCTGATCCGGGTGGATGAGTGGAGGAATGTCTTGTGTAATGCTTTCATTTGGTGCCAGATTGAGGTGAGGAAATGGAGCAGTATTGCTGACAATGGGTGTCTGATCAGGGAAAAAGTGGAGGAATGTCCCTTGTATTGCTCATAATGGGTGCCTGACTGGGATGAGGAAATGAAGGATCGTCCACCGTATTGCTCAAAATGGGTGCCTGAATGGGGTGAGGAAGTGGAAGAATGGTCCGTGTATTGCTGCTGGGTATCGGGTCTGGGACCAAGGTGTGGAATGCGTCATGTGACACCACTTTTTGCAATCAGACACTCGGAGTTGACAAGTTTTTTTTTTTTTTTTTTTTTTTTATTCACACAAACGATATAGGTACACACACAATACATTCAAACAGTTATTCCAATAATGACTTCCTCCATGACTTTTCGTACTGATATATATACAATAGTTCTCTATCACAGGATGTCTGCTGATAGATACATCTGAATCTACATATACAATACTTTGCAATCAACAATAAATAGTTTATTTCTTTGATGATTATAGTACTATCATCTTCTGAATAGAAACCAAAAAGGACAGTCAATTCGTTCAGCCCATATGGTTTACCCAACTTAACTGTAATGTCATTTTCCACCTCAGTCCACAAGGGTTGAACCGTTTTACAAGAATAAAAATGATGTCCAATATTGTCGAGTTCTTCACATACTTCACATTCACTAGACTGCTTAATCTTATATCTGAACAACAATTTATTTGTTGGGTATATACCATGTAATATTTTCCACTGCATTAGTTGTAATTTAGTTTCTTTGGTTGAAAACCTGGCTAACATCCAATGTGAATCAGTTAAATTTATG
This sequence comes from Terebella lapidaria, assembly GCA_949152475.1. Classification (NCBI taxonomy): domain Eukaryota; kingdom Metazoa; phylum Annelida; class Polychaeta; order Terebellida; family Terebellidae; genus Terebella; species Terebella lapidaria. The sequence continues at coordinate 30,262,327 of OX424567.1, forward strand.
TTGTGACGCTCTGACCAGAACTGTGTGTGAACGACCTGTAATTTTGATATCAATATCTGTGAAATATCCTTGGTGGCAAGAAATAAAATGTTACGATCACCGAGATATATTTGCAGATCCCGCTCTTTACACACACCATCATTAATATACTCGAAGGGAAGGGCATTCCGAACAACATTGTATTCCATTATTGTACATGCCCTGTTCCCGATCTCGTTCACAATTGAACGAATGTCGCGAACATGATGGTTTTCTATTAAGTCGGCTGTACACAAAATGCCCTTATCGATCCATCTTTTGAAGAAAAGAACATTTCCCTTATACGTTATGTCTGCATTATTCCAAATAATTTCAGTATGACTCCTAAAGTTATGACTGGGATTTTTATTTTCGACATCACACCACAAGTAGATAAGTTTTCTGTAAAAAGAAGGGAAGAAACCCTGAAAACCGCGAATCTTACAAGAAGATGCAGTGCACTTGAATATCATGAAACGTGGACCCAGCGTTCCTATATAATGGTTAGAAATAACCCGCCATGATCCTGTTCCAGGACTCAGTAACAGCTTGACCCAGCGAAAAGCTAAAGCGGTTTGTATTATTTCGGCATTGATCATTTTTAGACCACCATCTTCATATGGTTTCACCATAATTTCCCTCTTAATCCATTCAGGTATGTATTTTAAATCATTTTCTTTGTGTATCTGCTTGTTACACCATACAAATTTGAACAATAATGTGTTAAGCCGTTTCAAAATATCTGGAGGTAAAATAATTCCCTGCATAATATACAAGAACTGTGATATTAGGAAGGTTTTTGATAGGGTTATTCGGCCTATAATAGTGAGAGACCGCGATGACCAGGACTTAATAATACCTTCACATTTGGTGAACTTAGGTTCCCAATTCTGAGATATTTCATCCGCCCTTAGTTTATTGCTAAAATAGACACCTAAAATACGTATGTTATTATCGTCACCCAATAACCATCTCAGCTCCCCTATTTGTTTTTTTCTAAACTTCCAGCAGCCAAGCCATATGGCTTCTGTTTTGTCCTTGTTCAATGTTAGTCCTGAGAATCGGGAGAAATGCTCAATTAGAAATAGACATTTCAGGATTGATTTTTCGTCCTCTAAGAAGAGGGTTGTGTCATCTGCGTACTGTAATAACTTCAACTGATTACTGTGATTACTTGGTAAATTTATTCCTTTGATATAAGAACTTTATCTGATTTTGCACGATAATATTTCACACGCCAGTACAAAACATAGCGGCGAGATGGGACACCCCTGACGTATGCCACACTTAAGTTCGAACCAATCAGACAACCAACCACAATAATTGATACAACTGTAGGAGCTGTGATTCAAAACTGAGATCCACCGTACAAAGATTTGCCCGAAACCGTACCGTTGCAATGATTCGATTAGGAATTGTTTTGAAATGCTGTCAAATGCTTTTGAATAATCTAAGGCTAACATCGCTCCTGGTAAGTTATGGTGGTTCGTGTATTCTAGGATATCATCGATTGCGCGCACTACAATACCAGAGTTTCTCCCCTTTATATACCCATTTTGGTCCTCAGATATAAGTTTATGAGCCGTTGTTTTCAAACGTAACGAAAAGACCTTGGCTAGAATTTTGTAGTCTGTATTGGTGATCGATATGGGCCTCCAATTTTTCAGTCTATTTCTGGCTAAATGCTTACCCTTGTGCAGCAGGATCAATGCACCAGACCGCTGGGTTTTTGACAGCTGCCCGACTAGAAATGAGTATCTATAACAAGACAGTAGTATATGTTCTATCTTGGACCAGAATACTTTATACCAGGCCGTCGTTAGCCCGTCCACCCCTGGACTACTAGAGTTTTTCATTTTGCCTAAAGCGAGTCTACATTCCTTCGTATGTATGTACTTCGGGTTTAGAGTACAAAGATTTATAATAATTATATTGTAATTGACGTATCTCTCGCTGATCCTGAACCACACGACCATCTTCGAGTTTGAGAGATGCAATATATTTCTGCTTTCCTCTATGACGTTCTAAATTCAAAAATATTTTGTACGTTTCTCTCCCTCTTCTGCCCAAATAACTTTTGAGCGGATTTTCGCACCATTAGTTCTTTCTACAGAAAGCACATCAAGTCTTGCCTTCAGATCGTTCACTCTGCAGTTCAGGTCTTGATCGTAAGGTGATAACGAGAGTAATTCGCTGGCACCTTTTAACTCCTGAGTAAGTATTTCAACTTCACACCGTTTATCTCTGTTTTTACTTTTGCTATAACTCATAGAAAATATTTTGACTCGTTTCTTTATCAAATCCCAAACTGTTTGGGCATTCAAATCAAGTTTGCTATGTTCAAACGTATTATGGATTACATCGTTAACACCACTCACATACTCCGCTTCACACAAAGAGCTATCATTCAGCTTCCAATACCCTGGTCCTCTTTCAATACATTCAATGTCTAGATCAACCAAGACCCCTCGGTGGTCTGACAGTGGCATATCCACTATTCTGCTGTCCGAGCACAAATCCACACAGTCACCGTCTACAAACACATAATCCAATCTTCGCGATACTCGTTGGATTTGTCTTCGGTAAGTAAAATCTGAAACGTTTGGATGGTGACAGCGCCAGATGTCCTCCAAACCCAGATTCGTCATGACCTGCTGGAACGCTTCAATTTCAGACTTCCTGTGACTTTTTCCACTTAAATTATCCAGCTGTTCATCAAAAATACAGTTAAAGTCTCCCGCTATAATAACGCGTGAACCTGGAATAGTAGTTCTTAAAACAGTACGTTACAACAAGTTCAAAAACAGTATTTTCTCTTTAGATTCATTTGGACAATATACACAGAACACACAAAATTGCTCATCACCATGCACAATTGAAACACCGACTATTCTACTCGAACATTCAATGATTTGACAGCTGTCATAGTCCAAATTTTTGGATAACAAAATCATTTCACCCTGTGAGTGTTGTGAACCACTAAAGTGATACATATCCCCCAACCATTCTTTTTTCCACTTAACAATGTCACCATCAGATACGTGGGTTTCTTGCAAAAGACATATGTCAACATTCATATCATTTATTTTTGAAAACAGAACATCGCGCTTTCGTCTCTGCCTCAGTCCATTAACATTCAATGTCAGCAGCTTCATAGTGGTTTTAGGAATGGAGTTTTTGTTTGGTCGTGAAATATGCTGCGATATCGATATTACGTTTACGTTTCACTTCCACGTCGAGGGGGCTGATTTCCTTTCGTTTGTTAAGAGGTTGATTTCCAGGTGTAGTTCCCGGACCACTACATGTAGCTCCCAAATTCTGCTCATCAATTATTCTGTCAGCATTCGACATCACTTCTGGGGATGATATCGCTTTGTCCACGTCTCTGTTTAGTGCGCAGTCGATGAGTTGTAGAGCAACCTGTTGAGGATCAGACAGACTGGGTGCGCTGACCGAGGTCACCTGTAGGGGATCAGACCGATTTGGTGCGCCGTCTGAAGTCACCCCAGTTGCATTCGGCTCATGTTCAGGCTGAATCGTATCATTGTGGTGGTCGGGTGCTCTCAGCTCCATCAGCATTAGACCTAGGGTGTTTCGCCCTGGCCATTCTACTGGAGGAGTTTGGATGGTTTTTTCTACAGTGAGCCCAGATGCCCAGTATTTGTTGGTTGTGGCTTCGACTAGGAGTTTGGAGCCACTTCTTTCCAGTTCTTCTCGGAATTCTGAGCATTGTTCATACTTTGTAGTGATTGCATTCCTCATGGCATCATCACGACCTTTTGCCACCCAATCAGGAGAGTCACTGATGCTGTCACCTTTGGACTTTGCCTCAGAGGGGGAGGATGATTGCCGAATTGTAGACGCAATGTCACGTCGCCCATGGAACATGGCTTTCAACCATTGATACAGATGTTCTGAGGATTTATACCAGAAGCCATTCTTCTCCAGATCACAAGGAAAGAAGTTGGATAAGGGACACTTCTGGCCTCTGAATGCGTAGGTGTTGTTGTCTGGACACAGTGTTATTACATGTCCTACTTGTCCACATAGGCGACAAGTAGGTTTGCCTCTAGTGCATCCTTTGTAATCATGGTCCAGGCTCTTACATTTACTACAGTTTATGATTTGATCAGGACTGTCGACATATACTGTTAAATCGACCTCAAATAATTCAGTCGGATCCAAAGGATTTGCCATCTGATATACAGAATACCGTGGGATGCATTCTGTGAAATCACTAATGTAGCAGTAGCGATTCGGAGTTGACAAGTTAGATGTGATGTTTGACAAGTTAAGAGAAAGAATATTCACTGTTCAGTTTAAAATGCCTTAAATTTACCTCGTGTGCAGTGGATAACCATACTGTCTAGGCTAATCTAGGGTCATTTTTTGTACATTCTGTGACCACTTTCTGGGCACCTTTTAATGACTGATTCAACTACCCGAATCATTAAGCTAAAATGAGATCCTATGCATTTTTGTTCGAAGTGGAGTCTAATTCCACCAGGACATGATTCTCAAAATGTTCACCTTTGCTATTTTAAAGTCATGGACAACAATATCTCCGGTGCTAGGTTTGATACAGTTACGATTAAAAGGTATGTTTCCACTAATGTTAGTGGTACAAATCTGATGGAATGGTTATTTTTCAGTTTCAGGATGATTTCGACCTCGAAAGCCAAAATGGCCATCATCAGACATCTGAAATATTAGTCGAGCTTGTATAATATGTGTGCCTGCACCACCCAATGAATCTCCAGAATCCAAACTTTTCAGTTTTTTTTAGGTTACCAGAACTATGGTCTGAAAACCTACACATTTTCATCTTTAGGTTTACAGTCGAACCTTTCAGGAATTTTGCACAAAAATAACTAAAAATATTCTGAAAAGGCTGTAGGCCTATTTCTTAGTTTTTTTATTTTCGCATTTTGTTCGAAATAGCAGCCATTTTCGACGATAAACAGCCAATTTCAAACTATGGCGGCCATTTTCTCAAAAAAAAATTCAGACAGTTTTAAGATATTTCGATCCATCTTCAAGGTCAAGCAAAATAAGGCTAATATCTTGCTTATTATCGACTTTTACAGCTCAGGAATCCATAATGAGTGTATATAGGTAATGATAAATGCTGAATATTCTGGTGACCTTGAATTTGATCTTTGGATTCATTTTCAAGCCCAGTGCACAAAATGGCCAATATCTCGCTCATTATCGACTTTACAGCTTGGGAGTGAATTGTGGATGTATAGGAAATGATGTATGCCAAATATTTTGATGACCTTGAATTTGACCTTTGACCACATTTTCAAGGTCACAAAACGAAATGGCTAATATGTCGCTTATGATCGACCTCACAGTTGAGTAATCAATTGTGCATATATAGGAAATGATATGTACGGAATATTTCTTGAACTTGAACGTTTGACCCTATTTTCAAGGTCAGACACAAAATGGCTAATATCTCGCTTATTATTGACTTTACAGCTTGGGAATTAATTGTGGATATATAAGAAACGGTACATACTGAATATTCTCATGACTTTGAACTTGAACTTTGGCTAAATGTCTAATATGTCGCTTATTAATGACTTTACAACTTAGGAATTGGATTGCGTGGGGCATGGTTTCACACATGTCTCTCAATCTATTTTCCAGGTGAAGGAGGGAGGTTTGCCACTCACATGTGCCTCGTCATCTTGTGGGGTCATTGTAAATACTCTGTAGAGATCACTTCTGAATGCTTTCCGGCATGCAGGGCTGAGCTTCATTGATGTCTGGATACCATAATTGCAGGCATAGTCTAGACGTGGACGAATGATGGCTTTATAAATGGACATGAGGCCCTCAGGGAGTACTGATGCTCGCTTTGGTGTGCAGCGGAAGGAAATCCGGAACGAAGCTTTGCTGTGCATCGCTCTGAGTTGTGTGTGTCACTTCAGGAACTGATATGAATTATGAGGATTTATCCACTCGTTCAGTGGTTGAACCATCCAAGATAAGGGGATCGGGAAATGTAGGACATTTTCCGAAAGAGAAATGCATTTCCTTCATCTTCTTTGTGTTAAGCACCATATTGCTATCCGTCGTCCAATTAAGGACTGAATTGGCCACCTGTCACAGGTGTGCATGTTCGTTGAGACGTCTCATACACTGTCGTGTCATCAAAATAGGTGTCTCTCTGCCTCTTCACTCATCAATTTTGCGGATGCCATTAACTCGTCATGATATCAAGGAATATCAACACATCTGTCAACCGAGGATGAGACCTTGTCAGATAACATTGAGGATGAGGATGTCGCATTTGGTTAAAGTATATATGGCGAGAATGAACTTTATTTATCATTTAACCTATTTATTTGGAAATAAAGTAATTACATACATATCAATTTTTTAAATATATAACAAGAGTATTAACCGTTTTGCCGCTACCAACATAAGCTCAGCTTATGGACAAAGACATTCAAGATGATCAAACACCAACTCGTACCAGTCGTTCTGGGCGGAGCTTACTACAGGGAGCTAACTACAGTCTGTGTAGTCCTTGATTGATGTACGGGAATTCCCCTCGCCCAAGCACCTTACCGAGTAACTGCTGGAGTTGAAACATGAAGATCACGAGTACAGCGTCCAGGATCAGAGGCTTCTGTAAGCTGTGTTAGATCTTAGACGAGGATAATTACCCGAACAAGAAAGACTTCAAGATGCCGGGGTAATGGAACCTGACTAGGAGCTTTGTCAAACGCATGGTATAGAAGTAAGGATACACCTCTTTGGGTTTTGCAATGCTGTGATGCACATATTGCACAGTTTCTTTCCAAAGCATTGTTTTGTTTGTGACATACGTCCACTGCATTTCTAAACGCATATACACTACTAAAAATTAGGAATATTTCGATGATATCGGCCGAAGTGATGACGTCGTGTAAAAAACCTGACATTCTGCTGAAAAAATGCTCCATGATCACAGGTTTCGGTGAGTAGAGGTAAAGCTTGCTGAGCAGTGATTTGGCGAGTTATCTGGTGTGATTTGGAGGGTCAGTTGTCTTTATATATCGTGCCTATTTGTGAGTGTGTGTATATATATAATTGCCAATTGAGTTAACATATTTATTTGGATAACCAACAAACAGAAATGCTTACAAGTGGTTCTTCATTTGTTTATGCATGTACATTATAAAAAAACGTGTCTTGTATATTCATCTTGCATCGAAATCGAAGAAATCCCTGAAGCTCTCCACGTGTTGTTTTGTTGTGTTTTGCTCTATCGGAAGGGAAAAAGTGGCAAAGTCCGTTTTCTTCAAAGGGTGAATTTGTTTGATTCTGAATGGCCCAAGATCGATATTAACAAAAATTTCCACCTATCCGTAAACAATCAAAATGGCGCCCCCCCTCCTTACGCCTAAACCGGCAATTAAGGGAAACAAACTAAAAAATACCTCCCTCTTGAAGTCTTCTCTTGAAGTATGCAAAATTTCAGAAAGATTGGATGGCCGACGGACAACGGACAGTGGACGCATCGCCATGCCAATAGTATATCAGAGCAAAGATTCGCCAACCCAAGAATGGCGCCACGTTGGACAGAGCAGGCCGAAAGAGAGTTGCTTGTGTTGTTCAACTGAAGGAACCATTTAGAGAGGTTTCCGTTAGAACGTCACCCAGACCAGATCTACATAATATACTGCTTAGGTTCTCTCAACTATCACATCAACATGACAACGACCTACAGACGGGATTAGATAGATATTTTGTTTCAAGAGACACAATACAATAATATTTGAAATATATATAAAGTTACAAGTATGTTCACTTGAGGTAGCAATCAAAGACCTAAGTCTGTAAGCAGACAATCCAGTTGAAAAAAAAGACAAGAAAATAATGTTTCAGTAACAATGAATGCCGGATTGTACCCTATACGCTTGTATCTCAAATATAAATAGTAGTTATACACAAGATTAGTTTCTATCAACTTGGGAAATGAATATACAATATGTAATAATAGCCCCTTACCCTACGTACCCCTTCAGAACTAGTATGGATAGTGGTTATTAGATGAATTAACTCTATGCACCAGTAAAAAGTGTGAAAAAAAATAGCCCAAGGGCTAAGAAAGGTTACCAGACGATATATATTTTTGAAATTTAACCTGTGGTCAATGACCCTGAAAAACAAAGTCATTGGTCAATTCAAGGTCACTAGAATGTTCAGCACATATCATGTTCCACTTGTCCACAACAAGTCTAAAAAATCTATGCTATATATTAGACCGGGGGCCAAATCCGGTTTTTGGGAATTAGGTTTGCACGGAGACACCCATTGGCGAATGTGGTATCGTTGGAAAGCTTAAGACCTAAGGGTCACATTTTGACATATCCCGTCTTTTGGGACAAGGGCGGTCACCATGGAAACGGGCTCGGAAGGTCAATGACCTCAAATTCAATCAAGTGTCCTGCTAGGCATCCGGAATGGCATAACATATCACTGAAAGTGCTCCTTCGAAAGAATGGATCAACCGATTGGGTTTAATTTTGGAACTTAGACAGATGCTGGTACTAGGTATGTGTTGGCGGAGTGACCTCAATGAGCTGTCAAGAATGGAGGCCCCGGGGGTCGGCATCACCACCCCCTGGAGTTCGCCCCTTCTCCAAATAATGACAAAAGTGTGATTTGGGGTTCAAAAGTTTGTTTGTTCAAGAGACCAATCAATATAAAAGTTATTAAATAGCACCATTCAAGGGTAAGACCAGTTAGGATTGCAATGATACCAGCATCACTTGTGGGTGGGTCCGGTTGCCATGGCAACAGACGTTACAAATGGTAGGCGTCGGGACCATTTTTCACCCAAAAATGGCAAGAGTATCGGGGTTTAGGCTGTATAAAAGTGTTACCGATCGAAGACATGGCTATATGAGGCTACCATCATTGTCATAGATGAACATAATGTGGGAAACGGACATGCTGATAGCACCGTGGCCTCAGGGTGAGGCTCGTTTCCATGGCAACAGATCTATTTTTCCATAAAATATGGCAAAAATAATGAAGATTTGGTTGCTTTAAAGTGTTGATATTTAAAGACAGATCAACGGTCTTGTCTCAGATAAAACACACTTGGGACAGAGACGGAATGCTACCTCTGTGTCTCAAATACAAGACACGTGAAACAGGGACGAAATGCTACCACTGTTGCACCTGAGTGAAACTCGTTGCCATGGCAACAGAGGTTTCTATTGGTAGGTGTCGGGATCATTTTCACCCAAAAATGGCAAGAATTACGGGGTTCAGGCTGATTAAATTTATTGAAGGTCGGAGACATGGCTATTTAGGGCTACTAAATTTGTCATAGATGAACATAATATGGGACACGGACGTGCTGGTAGCACCGTGGCCTAAGGGTGGGGCTACATGGCAATAGGTCTATTCTCTAATAAAACTTGGAAAATATTGAAGAGGGGGGTTTTTAAAGTGCTAGTGGTTAAAGACAGATCAACGACATCACTGTCCGGAATCCGTTTCGGCAGAGGATATTGGGAAACGATATTTTTCGGTTGGGAAACGATATGTTCGATTGGGAAACGCCAAGCTGCAAGGGGGTATGTGTTGTTTTTCTCAATAAAGTATGAAAAATAGGTGTAATCGTTGATCAGAAGAGAGACAAACATGCGCTGATGTTGTATGAAGCCTCCAGTGTCGACCAAACCTGCTATACTTGATGTAACATCATTTTTGTGACATGAAATGCGATGAAAATCACACCGTTTTGAACAAATGAATACTGATAATTAAATATGTGTCTGATGCACACAAAAAGTAAAACGAGTCAAAAGAAAGGTATATTACATGATCCCCAACGAAAATAAACATTTTACATCGTCTCATTAATAAATGTTTGCTGATTTTCTGAACCATTGATGTTTCGGTGGGTAAACGATACGTATAGAGAAGGCGCCGGTTGGTAATCCATGCTGTTTCGATTGGGAAACGGAAAGTTTTGTACATATGAAATACGAGATCATCTGTTATACACAAGCAATACTGTGTGGTCTTTAGTGAAAGGTTACCTCGAGTGAATTATTAATTATATGACTGTATGCACAACATTTTGGGTGTGAAAAAAGGTAAATCATGTGCCCGGCTCGACATAATAGAAAAAGTTTCGAGATTTTTGTTTCAAAACATGCTAATTTGGGTCCTTGACAATGAGTATTAAGATGGAGTGCCTTGACGATCGATAGGCCCAATATTTAGGCTCAAAAGGCCCAAAATTCAGTTTTTAGCTGTGTTCTCAAAAACTGTCCTATCAGTTTTGAGATTTTTGTTTAAAAAGATTCCTCTTATTTACCTTTCTGAAGTGTATAAGTTTTGTTGCCCTTGAATCGCCGGTCTGCATGTGGCGGCCATTTTGAATTTTCGACAGGTTGGTGAAAAAAAAACTTTCTCGTCCCAAATCAAGTCACTATGGTATCCAACCAAAAAAATTTCCCCCTTTGAAAACTTTTTTGGATTTCACGCAAATTTTCCTTCACAATGGGAGCTATATGGAGTAAACTCCTAGAACACCTAAAGATGGAACTTACATATTGGCACATTCAAATAGGAAATCATATATTGTGGTTTCGGTGGTGATCTTAAAATTGACCTTCAATGACCTCGAAAGGTCAAAGCGCCCTTTTTTGTCAGAAAATTGGTCAATTTTTGTCTTTGGCGGCCATTTTTCCAAAAACTGTTCAGACGGTTTCAGATTATCGTTTGAAACGATCACCCTTATGTACCTTTGCGACATGTCTGAGTTTCTTTGCCCTTGAATCGCTCAAAGTGGGCCATTTTGGCCCAAACTTGGCCCAAATGGGACTTTCCCATGTTAAATTCTCTTGTGCTTTTGTAATGGAACATATTATTGCTAATATCTCACTTAATATTGAGATTAGAGATTAGGAATCAATTGTGGACATAAAGGAAATGATATAAATGAATATTCTCATAACCTTGAATTTCACATTCGACCTAATTTTCAAGGTCACAGGACAAAATGGCTAATATCTCGCTCCTTATCGACTTTATAGCTTGGGAATCAATTGTGGTCATATAGGAAATGATATACGTCAAATTTTCTGATGACCTTGAATTTGGCCTTGATCTCATTTTCAAGGTAAGAGCACGAAATGGCTAATATCTCGCTCATTATCGACTTTCCAACTTAAGAATCAATTGTAAGCATATAGAAAATAATGTCCCCTTTGGGCAGACATTGTTGAAAAATTACCATTACAGACTTTGAGACCTTAACATTGTACAGTTCTCCGGTAATATTTCTAAGCTAATTTTTCCCTGTTTCCTCGTCCACAGCGGGTCTCAGTGTTGAAAAGATTTTTTTCTTGGTGTTTGTCAAATGAGTGCTTCACAGTGTGGTTAGAGACCTCAAACTTGGAATGACAGTTATAACACCTGGCATTGAAGCCACGAGACGCCATCTGTTGGAAGAAATAATAAGTATGAATAAATAATAGCCAAAAACGAGCCTTAACGGCCCATAAATTTCCAATAAAATATCGTTTACTAATCGAAACATCTATATCAGAACTGTTGTCCAATCGGAACAGTATCGTTTACCCACCGAAACATCAATGGTTCAGAAAATCAGCAAACATTTATTAATGAGACGATGTAAAATATTTCTTTTCGGTGGGGATCATGTAATACACCTTTCTCTTGACTCGTGTCACTTTTTGTGTCCATCAGACACATATTTAATCATCAGTATTCATTTGTTGATTCTCGGTGTGATTTTCATCGCATTTCACGTCACAAAAACGATATTACTTCAAGTATAGCAGGTTTGGTCGACACTGAAGACTTTATACATCATCGCATGTTTGTCTTTCTTCTGGTCAACGATTACACCTATTTCTTCATACTTTATTGAGGAAAACAACACATACCCCCTTGCAGCTTGGCGTTTCCCAATCGAACATATCGTTTCCCAACCGAAAAATATCGTTTCCCAATATCCTCTGCCGAAACGGATTCCGGACAGTGGACATGATTCAGATAAAACACACGTGGGACAGGGACGGGATGCTACCACTGTGGCCCATGGGTGGGCCTCGTTGCCAAGGCAACAGGGAGTATTAACCATCCGTGCCATTTCTATTCTGATTTTTTTTGGATGGAAACATATTTGAATCAGGGAGAGTTCTTCAAAGAACCTAAACGTTATTTGATGGTACCTTGAAGTATCCCCAAAAGCTTCAATTCACTGGTTGTGAAAGAACCCGGGCTGAACCTTTACGAAAACCTCATCTCATAATTCCAAATTTTCTTTACAAAGAACCTTTGAGGTTCCACGAAAAAGGTTCCGCACAAAGAACCTTTCAAAAAGGTTCTAAACGAAACTGTTGAGGTTCCATATATGTATAAGCTCAAACAACCGTAAAACGTTCTATCCAGAACCTATCCAGTTCACGTTATATTGTTCATATTGTATTGTACGCCCTTGAAAAGCTTTTATAAGTTCGTATCATGGGTTCATATGCTAAACATGTAGGAAGTCACAATTATGTGAAGGGCTCATCTTTCGGTAACCTTGAGATGGGATCTCAGATGACCTTGGCGGCTACGTCACGATGCTATTGAAGACAGAATAGTAACTCGCCACGGCGAGATAGTAACTCGCCATGGCGAGATAGCTAACTCGCCACGGCAAGATAGTAACTCGCCATGGCAAGATAGCTAACTCGCCACGGCAAGATAGTAACTCGCCATGGCGAGATAGTAACTCGCCACGGCGAGATAGTAACTCGCCACGGCGAGATAAAAATTTTTTTTTGCGTGGCGGTAATACGCTTCCGTACCAGACACTGTGTACTGTCGTAACTGTTGGTCGGTTGCCTTTCAATGATTTTAGATGGCAATGGAAGGTTCGATACCGGTCTATAGTTTGACAGTTCTTCGGTGTCAGACCCATGTTTTTTCTCAAAATGGGTGCGATCAAGGCTCGCTTGAGTGAAGAAGAAACACCACCGCAGAGCGAGGAGTTCACAATTGCAATTATCAAGGACAGCAAAACCTCCTGACATATTTTTCACCAGCCAAGTTTGGATAAGGTCACTTCGCAATGATCTCGATAGTGAAGATTTGATGATGTTACTGACTTCGTCTGATGTTAGCCTTTTGAAGTTTGCATGTGATCAGATTGTCACTATTCTGCAGTCTGGGAGATCATCAGATAACATTCATGTATTCTCAGCAATTTTGTTGCTGAAGAAGTTACCAAAACGAAACTTTGGCTCCGAATCTGTGTCAGGAATTGTGCAAACGCCTCAGTACTTCGTGCGAATAACTTGGTAATTTGTGCAAACGAAGTATTACTTCGTGTAAACGACTTACTACATCTTGCAAACGAAGTAGTACTTCGTACAAACGACGTAGTCATGTCGTCATGTCCTATCAGGGGCACCGAAGTATGATTACTTGTTCGATAAACTCTTATCGTTCAGAAATGTAAAATCGGTCCTGTACTCAAAAATCCTGTTAGTCATATGAATTGAATCTGACTATCAGCTGTAGAAAACTGGCTCACAATAGAAACAAATAATTAACAGGAATTGCAGTGAAATTACTTGAATGTAAAATATTGTTCTCTGTAAACTTATCATTTACAATTGTATGTAATAACTTCATTCTTACCGAATTCTGGCTATTTATCTATTGACAATTTCAAGGCCAATGATGACCTTTGGGGCTAAATATTTGCTTCCATAGATATCTTTCCAAATTTGATAGTTTGTTGCTATCGACCTTAGTGACCAAAATGTGACATTTGAAGAAAATTGACCATTTGGTTCATGGAATATTATATTTTGAAAATACATGGTGAATTTTTAACCAGATTGTTGGACATTTACTAAAATCCTTTCCAACGACATGTACTGACTGCTGGGTATTGGAAATCAATGTGGATATGTTGCCTGAGTCTTGTATGCCTTGTATTTCTTTCCTATTTGAATAATAAAGTATGTTATTAGCTTTCATCAAATATATTATGAAGATATCAGTTCCACCTGTTATCGTATTGCATCCCACAGGATTCGAGTAATATGTACTCATCATTTTAAAAATGATTTATTTTTTTGCATAGAAAAATGATCGATTCCAAGGAACTTCCCAGAACATTGATAATTACTCAAACATCTGTTTATTCGTAGTAGCCACGAAAACAACTTGACTTTCAGTCTTTTAGGCGTTAGTTATTGGATTTGACACCACATATTCCGTATAAAAACTGTTTCCAGTCGAATATTTTGTGATGAATTCCCTAAAAATTTGGCCAATTACATGGAATATCGTATATAAATGGAAACAATGTGTATTTGGTGTTGACCGGATAGTTTCAGAATGCCGTTTGAACAAACCAACCCCTATAGTTTGTGCGCTCGCCAACCATTGGTTTCAACACCATGCTGCACAATGTTTTGATAGTTTTTTTTTCAAAACGGCTTTTGTTATTTGCTTATACAACTCCAATGCACTAATAAACGGCATGACAAGTGATGACATGCTATATGATGAAGACATAGTCTTAGGATAAGCTATTTGGTCGGGCTTTGTTTCTATTGCAAAATGTTGTATTTTACGTTTGTTATTGTCATCATCAAAATCTGATTGTATTGGTGGTAATAGATTGATACTTACATTCATACCACTGAGTCGGTGTCACTGCTGGCGGACGTTAAATCTGTCCCCGAGGATACCATCAGCTCAGTAGCCTTCTGGCTTATGATTGGGTACTTTTGTACTTGTCATGTATCTATTCCATGGGGTTGGTTTCGGATTTCTAAATTATTTTCATAGGTTGTTGGGCAGTTGTATACTAATTCCATCAGGTGTACAGTAGAAACAACTACATTTAACACACTGTCTGCCCCTGATGACGCCAGTGTGTCTTAGGATAAGCTATTTGGCCGGGCTTTGTTTCTATTGCAAAATGTTGTATTTTACGTTTGTTATTGTCATCATCAAAATCTGATTGTATTGGTGGTAATAGATTGATACTTACATTCAATACATAGACCACATAACAAACGGTTATTTGCACAATTTACTCACTAGGGGCGCCACCCATTCGTCCACCATGGCCATTCTTCCACCTTGGCCATTTTTGTGCAAATAATAGAACTGACACGGATGGTTAAGACTGTTGTAATGGCAACGGGCCCCACCCACGGGCCACAGTGGTAGCATATCGTCCCTGTCCCATGTGTGTTTTATCTGAGACAAGGTCGTTGATCTGTCTATAACCATTGGCACTTTAAACACCCAATCTTCAATATTTTCCAATTTTTATGGGAAAATAGACCTGTTTGCCATAGAAACGAGCCCCACTCTGAGGCCACGGTGCTACCAGCATGTCTGTATCCCATATTGTGTATACATTGTATATATATGACAAAGATGGTAGCCTCATATACCCGTGTCTTCGACCCTTAATAAATTTAATCAGCCAGAACCCCATAATTCTTGCCATTTTTGGGTGAAAAAAAAACTCGGCGCCTTCCAATACAAACCTCTGTTGCCATAGCAACGAGCTTCAAACAGGTGCAACAGTGGTAACATCCCGTCCCTGTCCCACTGTGTTGTATCTAAGACAAGATCGTTGATCTGTCTTTAACCACTAACACTTTAAAGCAGCACAATCTTCAATATTTTTGACATTTTTATGGGAAAAATAGACCTGTTGCCATGGAAACAAGCCCCACCTGAGGCCACGCTGCTATCAGCATGTCCGTGTCCCATAATTTGTTCATCTATGACAAAGATGGTAACCTCATATAGCCATGTATTACACCATTAACACTTTTAAACAGCCTGAACCCCATAATTCTTGCCATTTTCGGGTGAAAAATAGACCCGACGCCTACCATAAGAAACGTCTGTTGTCACGGCAACGAGCCTCACCCAGGGGCCACAGAGGTAGCATTCCGTCTTTGTCCCACGTGTGTGCCATATGAGACAAGATCGTTGATCTGTCTTTAAATATCAACACTTTGAAGCAATCAAATCTTCATTATTTTTGACATTTTTTATGAGAAAATAGACCTGTTGTCATGGAAACGAGCCCCACCCTGAGGCCACGGTGCTATCAGCATATCCGTGTCCCATATTATGTTCATCTATGACAATGATGGTAGCCTCATATAGCCATGTTTTCGATCATTAACACTTTCATACAGCCTGAACCCCGATAATCTTGCCATTTTTGGGTGCAAAATAGACCCGACGCCCACCATTTGTAACGTCCGTTGCCATGGTAACCGGCCCCATCTAAAAGTGATGCTGGTATCATTGCAATCCTAACTGGTCTTATCCTTCAATGGTGCCTTTTAATAACTCTTATACTGCTTGGTCTCTTCAACAAACAAACTTTTGAACCCCAAATCACACTTTTGTCATTTTTGGAGAAGGGGCGAACTCCAGGGGGTGGTGATCCCGACCCCCGGGGCCTCCATTCTTGACAGCTCATTGGGGTCACTCCGCCAACACATACCTAGTACCAGCATCTGTCTATGTTCCAAAACTAAACCCAATCGGTTGAAACATTATTTTGTAGGAGCACTTTCAGTGATATGTTGCGCCATTCCGGGTGCCTAGCAGGACACTTGATTAAATTTGAGGTCATTGACCTTCCGAGCCCGTTTCCATGGTGACCGCCCCTGTCCCAAAACGCGGGATATGTCAAAATGCGACCCTTAGGTCTTAAGCTTTTCAACGATACCACATTCGCCAATGGGTGTCTCCGTGCATACTAACTCTTAAAATAACGGCCTTTTGCAGGTTTGGCCTCCAGTCTATATCTTTTTTTATAGATTTCCTGAAAAATTTGAAGTGATTTTGATTTTTTGATATTTTCATTCAAAGATGCCCATTGAGATGGTCCCTAGTATATGGAACTCCTTGCTACAAGATTTGGCTTTCTGGAAATCGTCTGTGGATCTCTGCGATATCGAGTATTATAATCATGTATTTCTTCATTTCTGTTGAATATTTGCTGTAATTGGTCAGGTGATTGGTTGTGGTAGGTGTTATACATGAATACCATTAATTGCATGTGAAATAAGTCATATAATTCTAATATATTACTACGGGCAAATAATGGACCAGTGCTCTCATTATATCCCGCTCCCTGAATACATCTAATTGCTTTTTTCTGTAGTTTTCAAATTTATCCCATCCAATCCATAAGCTCCCATTCAGTGGGTTTTTCTCCTTTTTTATTTTTTTCAAACAACATACAATAAGTTTTTAAACCAATCATAAAGAATGTCTAATTCCGAGTTCATTGTTTCATATAATTCAGTTTTATTTTTTGAAGAGTAGAATATAGTTGTATCATCCGCAAAAAGAATACAATTTGCTTTAGTGAGGCTAATAGGTAGGTCATTTGAGTATAATATATATAATAGTGGCCAAAGTACGGACCCTTGTGGTACCCCACATTTCATTTGGCATGTATATGATTTGTGCCTGTCTATTTGTACATATTGCTGTCTATCTATCATATAGTTTTTGAACCACTCCAAGGCCACTCCCCTAACACCATAATGGGCTAGTTTGGAAATAAGTGTATTATGATCAATTGTATCAAGAGAGGTCTTGGAGAGGTCCAAAAATACAGCAAGACTGTGCTTATCACAATCATAGGAGCTCAGAATATTATACACAAACTCAATAACTGCACTCGAGGTGCTATATTTCGGTCGAAATCCATATTGACTTTTGTATAAAATATTACTTATTGACAAAAAGTGATATAATCGTTTATGTATGATTCTTTCGAGTTTTGTGGAAATACAAGGCAATAGGGAAACAGGTCTGTAATTGTTAAGAATTGTTTTATCTTTTGCCTTATAAATCGGGACAACTTTTGCAATATTCATGCTACTTGGAACTCCACCAGTAATAATTGATTTATTAATAATAATTGATAATGGTTCACATATAGAAACATTTATCTTTCTTAAAAGTATCGAGTTTATTCCATCATGACCAGAGCTTTTCTTGCTTTTCAATTTAGTTATAGTTTGGTGTCTTTCATCAGGAGAAGTGGGTGACAGGTATATTGATTTTGAATTTGCATTATCTTTCATGTACTCCATATAATGTTTGTTGGTGGTATTTTATCACTTGGTGGTATTTTATCAGCCAGGTCTTTGCCAACATTTGTGAAATATTTACAAAAACTATTAGCGATTAAGTCCTTATCAGTTTCATTTCTACCATTTATATTGAACACTTCCCCAATGCCATTTTCCCTTTCTTTCTACCAATTAATTATTCAAAATTTCCCATGATTTTTTAATGTAATTTTTATATCGTTCTAATAATGATTTATAATGAGTTCTTTTCGC
Organism: Terebella lapidaria; assembly: GCA_949152475.1. Classification (NCBI taxonomy): domain Eukaryota; kingdom Metazoa; phylum Annelida; class Polychaeta; order Terebellida; family Terebellidae; genus Terebella; species Terebella lapidaria. Next base: position 30,280,743 of record OX424567.1, read on the forward strand.
TATTTTCTCTATTCGGTCATAATGATTTCTATAGTATACTCAATGAATTTTGCATGATTCAATTCATTCTTTTTAGCCAAGTACTTTTTATATAGATTATCTTTAGTCTTGCAAGATTTTAATAAACCTGGTGTCATCCAATCCTCCCTTATAACATCTTTAGCTTTAATTGTAATTTCATTTTCAGGTGCAAAAATGTCAATAGTGGTTCGTAGGTTACTCAAGAAATTGTTATATCCAGCATCAGGAGACATATAATTTAGTATTCGCCAATCTTCATTATTCAAACTATTAATAATTCTATTTATATTCTCATCAATCAAAGACCTACATTTAAACTTCAGCGGAATTTTATCAGGTCCTTTTTTCATTATTACTAATGAATGTGAAGACAGGAAGATGATCAGATATTTGGCAGTTTTGTATGCCTGATATTACATGTACATTACTTTTACTTTGGGTTTTTACATAGATATTATCATTAATGTTGCCGATGTGTTGTAGGTTTTGTAATTGTATGAATATAGGTTTCACTATGGAAGCAGTCGAATAGTTCTTCAACATACTCATTCGTATTAATTTTAGCATAATCAAAATTATGGTCCGTGCCAATCACAACGTCACATTTTTCATCATCAAGCAACCTAAGTAACTGATCATAACGTTCAATGGAAAGTTTCTCACTTGTGCCTGGATAACGATATACTTCACCAATAATAAATTTCTTGGAACTTTGCTTTATCTTGACTTCGATACAAATACATTCAAATTCTCCATCCACATTGGGATTGATGTCAGGTCCTGATGTGAGTCTTAAACTATAGCTAATCTTTTCATTTATAAATATCCCAAACCCCCCCCCTTTTTGAATTAGTTCAATTCCTACATACAAACTTGTAACCAGGAATTTCACACATCTTCTCGCTTAGCACTGTTAGAAAAGTTTCACAGACTAGTAGAAAGTCACCTTTTTTGTTTCTAGCCTTCATGTCATCCAAAAGAACTTTGATGTTATCAAGTTTACTACACAATCCCTGAACATTCAAATGTAGTACTCTATATACAGTCAGTCCATCAACTTCAATATGTTGTAAATCATCAGTATCATAATATGTGCATTCAGCATCATACAATTTTTCACTTTCTAGAAGTTTTTCCAGTTCATCATCATTTATCAAATTACTGTTCTTTCTAGCATCGGAGTTCATTCCAATCACTGTATTTTTTACAACCTTTCTCTATATTCTACCTGATCCGGGTATACACTAATATCCGTCCCATACGTTTTTAGCCCCCTCCCGCATGGATTGATTAAATGACAAGATCCAAAAATTTGCAGTTGTCATAATTTTCAGATGATTCGCATATACTTTCTCAATACACTTACAAACACACACATTCACTACTTAGTAAGCTCTACTAATGTGTGTATACACACAAACACATGAAGTACAGTGTCCATACAAATATATCAGAACTAAGTACATTGTCCATACACATATAATTATTAGATTCAAACATGTATGCCCCGCATTACAAGGTCGTACTCAGATACGTACCTGAAAATAAGTTCAATGACAATAATAATCAAAGCCAAATATATTGAGGCAAATGTATCGCTAGAGATATGTATGGAAAATGTGGTGACCAAGTGTGTCAGAGATATACATATTGCATGAATAAAGAGTGCAAAACACAAAAACGAAAACAGTGTCTGCACAGATTACGTGACGGAAAAGTTATTCAAGCCTCTGCAATATGACATCATGCTCATCATACTCTGGGGTGTAAATCACACTCACATGCAATTTCATCTCCTGATTTTAATAATTCATTTCCCGGTTTTAATATTTAGTTCCAGGTTTGAATATGTATTTCCCGGTCTCATTATTTAGGTCCAGGTTTTGGTATTTAATTCCCGGTTTTAATGGTTAATTCAGGTGTTGATATATTTTCAGCGTTCAATGTTTTATTCCAGGCTTTAATATTTCAATCCCGATTCTAACATTTAACTCCATGCTTTATTATTAAGTTCTGAGTTTTAAATCATCATTTCTCTGTTCAAAAGTGAGTGATTAAATCTTCAGGAGAAAGTTAATTCCTAAATTAAAATCCGTACAGAGTTAAAAAATCAATAGTTGTAAAGAAAAAAAACGTTTGAAAGTTTCAACTCTACCGAAGGATTGGAACACATTTTGAATGGAGTAATAGTTAGGCTATTTCCGAATGTATACAAACAATATGGTCTATGTTTTTTTTGGTCGAGGAAGGCATTATGTTCACTTCACCGGTAACTGACCCAAGTTCAGCCAAATTACGATGTGCAAATGAAGAACGGGGTTCACCAAAGATAATTTTTTTTAATATATTCACCACAATTTCAACTGACTATATGATTCTACATTTGAACTGTAGCCGGAAATTGATGTTACATATGAAAAGTAACCGAAGTTGGACTATCCGAAGTTGGATTCACAAGAAGTATAGCCAACTGAAGGTGAACTTAGAGTTAACTGAAAGATCAGTTGAGTAAAACAAAACTGATAACGTCTGAGATAGAACCTGAACTATCAACCGAGAAGGAAAACGGAGCTGAAAAAGAGGTCAAAGGGAGGGATGAGCGACAACTCTGATGATCCGGGACCCCTACGTCTGATGGAACAGTAGTGACTGCACTCCAGAACACGCTACCACATGAGGCGGCCAGCAGCCGGTCGAGGAGTCTTGTCCAGATGAGGAGCCGGTAACAGCCGAACAGCTGGGCAGCCCACCAGCCGGGCAGCCGAACAGCCGAGCAGCAGAACAGCCCACCAGCTGAGCAGTCAATCATGACTGAGGAGCCGACTTCAACACGAAGTCCAAGAGCAACCCCTATATCAACCCCAGAACTGATACAGTATGTTTTCAATCATGGTGTAATCAATTCTGGTGTCATTTTTGCAATGAATGTAAGTATCAATCTATAACCGCCAATACAGTCAGATTTTGATGATGCCAATAACAAACGTAAACTACAACATTTTGCAATAGAAACAAAGCCCGACTAAATAGTTTATCCAAAGACACACTGGCGTCATTAGGGGCAGACAGTGTGTTAAACGTAGTTGTTTCTACTGTACACCTGATTGAATTAGTACAGTGGGAATGCTTATTTCCCATTTTTTAAGGAAACAAAAGCAAGAAGAAAGCCAGGATGTTCACCACCAAATAATGTTAAATCCAGACAATTCAATATATTAGAAAGAAGTGATGAGTAGTATGTATAAATCTATATGTGTAGCAGATGCAGAGCTATGAATATTTTGAACAATAACAAAGTGAATTGCCTGATGATATCCAGAAACGCGGCTCCGGAATTGTCACGTTATCAGGACTGACTACTGAATTCGATGTGGACATTGGAAACTATTCCCTTCCAGATGACTGAAATATATGTAATATGTGTAATATGTAATATGTATATCATACTACAGTTCCTCACCACTTTTTTTTCAGATCTAAACGATATTTGTGCAAGTTGTGCCGGACACAGTCAGAGAAGCGTTTAGTCAGAGAAGCGCTTGGTCCAGAGAAGATTAAGTTACTAGCCATAAGTGCGGGATATGCCACTCTAGCTGATTCAATTAAAAAAAAAAAGATTAAGTCACCATAAAACCTTTTCTTTGCAGTGCCGGTCATCAAACACTTCCAATAGTCATTCGTCGGCATTTATCACATTGTGGGATATGTTGAGCGAACTGATTTGCCATTTATGTGCACAGATGCTACTCCTTAAAAACCAATATGTTTTGTTCGATGAACCAAGTTCTCCCGAGTCGAGCCCCTCTGCTCTCTTTGCACTGCCTGACTTGCCCTTCATCAAATGCGTTGATTAAATTTGAGGCTCGAGGTTTTCTCCTGCACCAATTCGGATCTGATGTTTGGGATCCTCCAGAGAGGGGAAGCTCAATCTGCTGTTGCAGTCTATTATCATCAGTCAGGCAGTTGACATTTTATTTTCGTTCATGTCTTTCGTATTTGCTCGTATCTGGGTGGGCTTTGATCGAAACTCAGATATCCAATTTCGTCAGGCTGCTGCAGAAGTACATATTCATCAGGAGCTCCCGTGTCACCATGTCGGTTTTGGGGTAGGTGCGTCTTAGGCATTGTCAGACAATTCCAGATCGGGCATCAGTCAGCAGGTTTGCAGTTCAGACTGGTGTATAAACGTTAGTTCCTCCTCTCAGCCTATCTAGTCGAGCAGTGTTAGTCTCCAACCTGGTCTGGTAACAACGGCTCAAGTTCTAGTTTTCTATATGTCTCCCCAGCTTAGGGTATATTGTACCTCTCCATCCTAGGCAATCGGGGTGGTGTGTTGGGTTCTTGGTTGTAACTGTTGAACCGGCTGCTTTTCCCTCACGCTCTATACCTGCTCCTATCTGCAGTTCAATCCCACCCTTGGCTCCGTCCATTTGAACTGGCTCAAGCCCGGCTAGCTGTCTTCAGCTACTGCCTAACTATTCGCGTTGCTAGCTCTGGGAGAATCCTAACATTGTCACCGATCGAGATCTTCTGCTCTTATTAGTCAAGGCAAAATTCAACTATGTTTTGCTCTCTTTTTTTTAATGACGGCTGTGTCGGCCTTGTTCGTTGAATGCTAAATTTCAAATTACAAATGTGATTAGCTGAAGATGTTTCTTTTGTGTGAAGTGTGTTTTGTGTGAAGTGTGATACTTGTGAACAATGGTGTCTTTTTCTACTGACCCATTGGAGAAAGCGGCCACGCACAGGCCGCCACATTGACAAAAACCTCGAAACTGACACAGGTCAAAAGGGTGCCCCGATGATAATGAAATGCATTAAGATATAGCAATTTGGTGACCATACTTTAGGAATATGGCCTTCAATGTCCAAAAATACTTGAATCAATGACTGGCAACCTATGATTTCAGAGACAAATTTATATGTTTATCATATGGTGAGCACGGTGGTGCAGCACGGATAAAGAAAGCCCTGGCCACATGCCATTCTGGAAAATGGCCACCACGGACGATGTGCAGTAAATCTGACAAGACACCATAGCTTATTTTACAAGTATTAGCATGAGATACATATATATCGTGTTTTTCCACAAAATTGAAAGTGAAGCAGAGTACCTATCTACTAGGCTGATAACTGAACATATGGGGCGTCGTAGGCTTGAAGTGGTTTGTGGGAACGACCACTAAACTCCAAAATTGTGTGATTTGCATAAACAAACGGCCACCATTTGGGGAAAATGCGACATTTAAAAAGCTAAAATTGTTTCCATCTTGAATCTATATTAGGTATTTATGTTCAAAATTGCAGAGAAATTTGACCGTAGATTTAAAAGATGGAAATGTGGACAATGAGCGAATTACTGACGATGAACGCCCAGACAGTCCAAGGATGTATTACCATAACGATAGCTCAAGCAGCGTTCGGTAGCCTAAACTAGGTGACCTCCTCATGATTCATGGATAGAAGTTCATTTGAAGTGCAATGGAAACGTAAAGAAGAAATATAATCAGGGAACTCAATATTGAGAGGCTTCGCAAATTCCACTCTTTGGTCCAACCTGTCGAGAACAACATTGTACTGGAATAACCTTGTTCAAACAGGTAGTGACGCTTGACTGTTAGGACGATGTTTCAAATCTGAGCTACGAGATCATTCCGTTAAGTACGGAGGAGTGAGTTACATGGGCGCTATGCCACAACCTCCAGTCATCGACATCACTGAGTACGAATATTGGAGCACCTGACCAGGCACCTGGGAGACCTTCCGGAGATAGAGAGCGAGTACTTTAAATACTTGGATTGGAAAGCAAATACGAAAGAAAGCGAGTGACAAAAACATGTCTATATATGACATGTTTTTTTGGTGGATTTTTTTACTCTTTTTTACCTTTACTGGTAAAGATTATTGCATTTGTTTTCTTATTGCTGTTGATGATGTTAACACTGTTTAAATATATAGTAAGTACCAGCCTAAACCCATCAAAACATTTTTCATAGATCAGCCTAAAATCAACTCAATGCTATCCACTTTATGCGACCGACAAATATGCGACTGACAGAAGAACTGTGATAAAGTCCAGTTTGCGTTCCATTACTTCAGGCAAAGTTGATGACACTGAAGCACCACAAACGATTCGACTATGCTGCTGTTATAGAGCCACCGGTTGCACTAACGTGAAAGCTTTGTAGATGTGGACGGAATCTTAACAAAATGATTTCGACAGACTGAAGCAAGCATTTCAGTAACTCCACAACTGGTAGTTCCAGGCAATCTGGATATTATATGTTCTAGACACAGAGGATAGTTTGTCCTTATTCATTAGATAGATAATTATCTCAGAATGTTGACGGACAAGACGTTTTTATTAGATTTGCAAGTGATACGTTATCGACGGTGCAAATTAATTCTTACACGACGTATCGGGAATTACTAGTCAAAGAAAATATGATGTGAATTTTCGACATTATTTGTGGGGATGAAGATCCCTAAGAACAGGCAAGCTGAAAGTGGAACAACACAGACGGTCTCCTAGCAAGTTGGTTAGTAAAACTACATCAAAGACACGTTACTGACAAGACACTGACAAGACTGAGCACTAGAAGATCACATTTGCAGACGAAGGCCTCTATGGAGATCGAAAGCTTCAATGGCTCTTAAAGACTGGACTCTGTGAAGGTAATTTTACATTTTAACACAGACGATTCAACTGGTCAGGGTTAGTCTTAGACGTTTGCCTAATGGTGTAAGAAATTTCAACAGTGTCAGTCGAGAAAAGGGAAACCAGGAACCCAAAGATCGCCATTAACGTAACTATTGACTGGGACCCATTATATATAATATACATAAATAACCTAGATATCCATAAAGTGAGACCAAAAAGTTCGCAGTACATCCTAGGAATCTGATATTGCTTTTTGAGGCAAAAGATTTTTTTTTTCATTCACACATCATACAGCTAATGCTGTATGTGAATCAATGAATCATGTACCATAGCGTACAGTAGAACTAGTAAATCTGAACCGAGCAACAAATTTGCTAGGCCATGGGCAAGGCCATGAAAACTTGCTGAAAATGCACTGACATTTTATGTGACAGATGATGGTTGGATGAGAAGTTCAAATACTGATCCGTATGGGTTACGATCCAGTAGATGGTGACTTTGGTTGAGAATAATCTGTTCAAAACTGAGAAAAAAATAATCTGTTCAAAACTGAGAAAACAAAGAAATGTTCATTTTGACGTGCTCAACCAGTTTGTGGGTAACGCTGAGGACGCTACATACGTCAGGAGTGAAAACACTGAAAGAGTTCATGAGTTTGCTAAACGACTGCAATTCAAAAAATTGCATGAACCATGATTAGTTGTGGTCGCTGATGTTGCACAGAAATCTGGGGACGAAAGTGACGATACAGTAATGAGTGAAAACGAGCGGAAGGCAGACCTGAACATTTACAAAAAATATTTCTTGTTGACCACTTGGCAGAAGCAGATGACTTTCTTGTCAGTCTGTACTTTCCTATTTCCGGAACTATATTTCTGATGCTTGGCAGATGCAGATGACTTACTTATGAGTCTGTACTTTTCTATTTAGATAACTATATCTCCGGATGCTTACTTGTCAGACACAGATGTCTCAATTGTCAGTCCGTACTTTTCTATTTCCAGAAGTATATTTCTGATGCTTCTCAGATGTAGAAGACGTACTTGTTAGTTTGTACTTATCTATTTCCAGAACTATATTTCTGATGCTTGTCAGATGCAGAAAACTTACTTGTTAGTTTGTACTTATCTATTTCCAGAACTATATTTCTGATGCTTGTCAAACACATATGACTTACTCGTCAGTCTGTTCTTTTCTATTTCCAGAACTATACTTCTGATGCTTCTCAGATGCAGAAGACTTACTTGTCAGTTTGTACTTATCTATTTCCAGAACTATATTTCTGATGCTTGTCAAACTCATATGACTTACTTGTCAGTCTGTACTTTTCTATTTAGAAAACTATATCTCCGGATGCTTACTTGTCAGACACAGATGACTTACTTGTCAGTCTGTACTTTTCTGTTTAGATATTTATATTTCTGATGCTTGTCAGATGTAGAATCCTCACTTGTCAGTTTGTACTTATCTATTTCCAGAACTATATTTCTGATGCTTGTCAAACATAGATGACTTACTTGTCAGTCTGTACTTTTCTGTTTAGATAACTATATTTCTGATGCTTGTCAGATGTAGAATCCTCACTAGTCAGTTTGTACTTATCTATTTCCAGAACTATATTTTTGATGCTTGTCACACACAGATGACTTACTTGTCAGTCTGTACTTTTCTATTTCCAGAACTATATTTCGGATGCTTCTCAGATGCAGAAGACGTACTTGTTAGTTTGTACTTATCTATTTCCAGAACTATATTTCTGATGCTTTCCAAACACATATGACTTACTTGTCAGTCTGTACTTTTCTATTTCCCGAACCATATTTCTGATGCTGATCAGATGCAGAAAACTTACTTGTCAGTTCGTACTTCTCCATTTTCAGAACTTTATTTCTGATGCTTGTCAAATAGAGATGTCTTACTTATCAGACTGTACTTTTCTATTTCCAGAACTATATTTCTGATGCTTCTCAGATGCAGAAGACTTACTTGTCAGTCTGTACTTTTCTATTCCCAGAACTATATTTCTAATGCTTGTCAGATGTAGAAGACTTACTTGTCAGTCTGCACTTGTCTATTTTCAGAACTATATTTCTGATGCTTACTTGCCAGATACAGACGACTTACTGATTAATCTGTACGTTGTTATTCCAAAACTATATTCTTTGACAATAGCTTGGCAGAAACATATGTTTTGGCAAAAAAGTAGAATTAGCTGCGCCAGTATGGAATAAATAAAGGATCTGGATTTTTTTCCATACTGGACTGATGAAATGAGCTGGTGACCTTTTCATTTTAGCCACCCTTAGCGATCTGATTTCGCCTCGGGTCGAATTTTTTACACCAAAGGTCGCTTCCTTCGATCTTCCAGTTGATGCCTGAGTTTTAGCAACAAAATCTTTTCAAAAAAAGTTCAATTTCAAGCCCATTCGGATCCTTCTTTTTCGTGTACTTTATAATTCTCTGGCAAAAATCAGTCCCATTCTCATGAGTGAAATTGAATATTTCAAACTACCTATGTGGATATCAGCGTGAATGATAAATGTAAAAACCTTGCACCATACCACAGACAAGTCCTTTCGACTAAGGTCAAAGGTCGTATTCAATATCATATTCAAAGCTTAACCTTCGAGTGATGAGCAGGTAGAACCCCAGGAACAAACACGATAGAGACACCGGGGTGAAACGAATGATGCCTTCACTGAAACTTTTGTATTCATAATTAAAGCCTACGGCCTATGGCCTATAGCCTTTTATACGCACATTAGGTAGAACCTGAAATAACCTTTTACTATTTCCGAATATATCCAGTTTATATTGGAAGGTATTTGAGAGTACTTTCTAAAGAGGTCAGTTTTATTATCAAACACATTTACAGTGGTTATTTGCATTCTGCATATATCTAGTTTATATTGGGAGGTATTTGAGAGTACTTTTTAAATAGGTCATTTTTATCATCAAACATAATTACATTATTTATTTGCATTCCGAATATATCCAGTTTATATTGGAAGGTATTTGAGGGTACCTTCTAAATAGGTCATTTTTATTATCAAACACAATTACAGTGTATATTTGCATTCCGAATATATCCAGTTTATACTGGAAGGTATTTGAAATTACTTTCTGAGTAGGTCATTTTTATTATCAAACACATTTCAGTGTTTATTTGCATTCCGAATATATCCCGTTTATATTGGAAGATATTTGAGAGTACTTTCTAAATAGGTCCTTTCTGTTATCAAACAAATTTACTGTGTTTATTTACATGATATTAGCACTTTGTTTCCAGTTTTTGTGGATTTGGTGCTCTGAGGAGTTTCAGAGATAACTATATACTGGAGCAGATTGTCTGTTTTCAATTCGATCTTTGAATTGGTTATGATGGTTATGACGTGAATGACGTTTTTATGAATAACTATGCCTAATTATGCAAAGTTTAATATCCAAAGATACTCTTATGTTTTCCAGTGAGGATATGACATTTGAAAGCACGATATCAACTCGCATGATTACATTGATCAGGTCCATCAAGTTCACACAGTTTCAAAGACAGTAATGATTGGTCAACGTCAAATTATATTTTGGTTCATTTCATGGTTGTTTTGAACTTCTTCGCATTAGAATTATTTTAATGTGAGGTGATGACGAAACAAATCTATTGCACACACCTTCATTGCATCAGTCCTGATTGTTCAGATAAATAATAATCATTATATATACCACAAGTTGAAACATCAATGGTTCACATAGTGGCAACCACGAAAGCGGGGAGAATCTTGCCGAGCCATCTGCTATTCCTCACCCACGAATTCTGTCGAAAACATTCGGCTCAATATTCCTACTTCCGTATATTGTGTTGTTAGTTTGTGACAAAATCTATGCCGATGTCATCACTTTTTTATCGGCACTAATCGGTCAATGCATGGACAGCCCCAGCCCTCCCCCGAACCATGAGGGACAAAATTACAGTGACAAGCAAATCGAGGATAACGCCTTACTATATCCGATGATTTAACGTATGATGTGTCATACGTGTATATATCAACATGGAGAGTTTGACATACAATAAACCTAGCACCATCGGTGCTGTAGCTTATCGGAAAATATGTTTTGAGGTACAATATTGAAATTAGTCTGTGGTCAAGTTCGAGGCCACCCGTAAATCCACCATATATGATTCCCTAATACTAACATGATTTATCTTTGTCATCATTTTGTCTGCAGAGACCGATTGACATAGTTTATGTGAAATGTGACCTTGAAATTCACCGCCCAAGGTCATCTGAGTTCGAGATCGCCAAAAGAGAAATCATGACTTCCTATATGTTCATAATACAAACCTAAGGACTATCCATAAGCGTTTTGCCTGCAGAGGCCAATTTACAAATTTTAGATTAGATGTGACCGTGACAGTTGAGGTCATGTTCAAGGTCAACTATGATATAGATCCATCATACACGATTTCCTACATGTTTATGCTCATAATACATTTTTAAACGCTATTTACATTTATTAGTGCCTGCACAGGCCAATCGACACATTTCAGCTCAGATGCGGCATTGATGTTTATTACTCAAGGTCTTCTGATGTCAACTGTTTATATTGTAAGCATTTAGGGGGTCATATGTGCATAAAAAGGGCATAAAAAGATCGGTTCAAGTATCATACACTGCACCTTAATACTACTCGTCCACTAAATGAATGCCATTTAATCCGTCTGTCACCTTTTTAATCCTTATTGAATATAGAGGAAGGCGCAGTGTATGATACTTGGGCCGATCCTTTTATGCCCTTTCTATGCACATATGACCCCCTATATGCTTACAATACAAACCTAAAGCATTATCTACAAGCATTATGTGAGCCGAGGCCAATTCAGGCGTTATAGGTTAGATGTGACCTTGAGTCTTGATGTCAAGTGCGAGGTCACCAATATAGATCCATCTTATATGACCTAGTATATGCTCATGATACTTCCTAATCTCTATCCACAAAATTATGTCTGCAAAGACCAACTAAATCCTTCCAAGTCAGACGTGACGTCTGCCCCACGAATTCATTCAATATGAGGTCACCCAAAATCCACCATTATATATATATATTCGTTTATTCATCAGATAAAACTGATACATTACAAGGAAATTTACGTTATGATGACAGAAAAGAAAAATATATGAGATACAAATAGAGAAGCGGAGAAAACAATGATGATTCACTCAGTGAACTCCATTTCTTCTTTCTTTAAGGTATCATAAGATGCATGGTCTCTCATAGACATTAACTCACGTATAATACTAGCATGACAACCAAGCACTCCTTCGGAGCATACTTGTTTAGCTGGCTTGATTGAAACATTGACAAGGTCACTTTTGTCAAGATTATAAAACGCACACAGCTCATTAATGTTTTTGGATAGATTGGTGTTACTACCATTTAATGCTAAATTATAAGCAGTTTTTACATACATATTCCGACTGTTACATAGTTGACGGACGAACCGTGCGAGCCGTCGATAAAATTGTTGCTTCACATCTAGATCTGCACATATCAAATGAAGTAGGTTACAGTGCGTATTGTAGAGCAAATTGAATAGTTTCCTTATACATTTTCTTCACGCTATAAAGAATCGTTGTACATGATTTCCGATATGCCCATAATACAAACTTAAGCTCTATTTACACGTGTTCTGTTCCCTTGAGACCTATTTGTGCATTCTGTTCCATTTTGGTCTTTTTGGGCATACATTCTGGGCTGTTCGAGCGATTCAAGGTCTATAATGACCTAAAATACCATTTGTGTATAGCAAGAGTAAAAAAAAATTATCAAGAAAATTTACTCTGAATTTGAAATTGTGTCAGATTAGCCATTTTCGGAACTGAAATGGGCGCCAAGTGGCCGAAAACGATTCAATAAAACAATTTTCAAAAATGTTCTTTACATATTGGCCAACTGTATGATCTGACAAATTCATAAGGACATTCATGCTGTAAGAAAATATAGACCCAGACGGACGGACGACAGACAACGGACAGACCGACGAAAAACCACGACAACAGTTTATCGGCCCATATGGGCATGTAAACTAAAGAAAACCGTATGGTCAAACAGCATGAATAAAGACTAAAGTATGCTATATGTATGCTATAAGTATGCTATATGTTCCTCTATGTGCGAGCACATCAGTTATTCATTGGACAATGTGATTGTGTTATAAACAAGTCGAGGTGGTAGATGAATGATCTTATCCATTAACTGCTGTGTACACTAGCACGTGGAGAAGTGTATGCATGTATGGGCCCAGGTATATTGTGCTGCTTATTCTACTTTGTTTCATAAGAACTGAAAAAATGTCGCGACGGTTCATTTGTATGTGTTCAGTGGACGAGCTGTAAGTATTATCGGGCAGCACAAGCTATTGAGGTCCAACAAAGGCAAATACACATGTACAGAAGCCATGTGAGCACACTATTCGACTCAAAACTATATCTGAATAGTCAATGAACATGAAACTGCAAAACAGTTCTTCAATCGGATCCGGAACAAAATCCGAGTATTTGAAAAAATATTGACAAAAAGCAAATTTTTCCCAAAGTTCCAAAATGCATCACTCTAGTCTTGACCAAATGCTGAGTCTATAACAAAATATACACGAAGGACAATTTTGACACAAACATTGAAAAAAAAAAGAATAGATATTGCAATTTGTTTATTTAGAGATACCAGTCTGACAACGAGTTCAATGAGTGATTCACTGCTTCTAAGATATCGTTAAGAATGTAAATACAACAACATGATACAAGGGAATGTGACCGGGGAATTCCGAAATCTCAGAATAACCACCCTTGCAGTCCAAGACACACTGTTCTTGAGATACGGACTAGGAAACCAACATTTTGTGTCCAAGGAGCAAGTTCGCCCTTAAATGCCAATGACAGGCATTTGCCTCAATAAATCATAGTTGTCTTTGGATATCGACAGGTTTGTCTTGATGATATTGTCCACGAACAGGATTGTAACACAAAAGTCAGTCAAGGCGTATAAAAACATGTCATTATAGTTTGCATCGTTCTTGACTTTACACATATACTTCAATCGAATGGTTATTTTACGACTAATTGAACGTGACATACATTACGACTCAACAAATGAAAATAATTATCATACTGTGGTCAGATAACCAAAACCTGTTACGAGTTGCACATGTTTGCGTTTTTAAAATATTTTTCCCATATCGAGATAATAACTTGGCAGATACATACGTTTTGGCAAAAATGTGAAATTAGCTGCGCCAGTATGGAAAAAATAAAGGATCAGGAATTTTTTTTATACTGGATTGATGAAAGGAGCTTCTGACCTTTTCATTTTAGCCACAAAATCTTTTTTTAAAAAGTTCAATTTCAAGCCCATTCGGATCCTTCTTTTTAATGTACTCGATAATTCTAGCCTTTTATACGCACATTAGGTAGAACCTGAAATAACCTTTTACTATTTCCGAATATATCCAGTTTATATTGGAAAGTATTTGAGAGTACTTTCTAAAGAGGTCATTTTTATTATCAAACACATATACAGTGGTTATTTGCATTCTGAATATATCCAGTTTATATTGGGAGGTATTTGAGAGTACTTTTTAAATAGGTCATTTTTATCATCAAACATAATTACATTATTTATTTGCATTCCGAATATATCCAGTTTATATTGGAAGGTATTTGAGGGTACCTTTTAAATAGGTCATTTTTATTATCAAACACATTTACAGTGGTTATTTGCATTCCGAATATATCCAGTTTATATTGGGAGGTATTTGAGGGTACTTTCTAAAGAGGTCATTTTTATTATCAAACACAATTACATGGTTTATTTGCATTCCGAATATATCCCGTTTATATTGGAAAGTATTTGAGAGTACCTTCTAAATAGGTAATTTTTATTATCAAACACAATTACAGTGTATATTTGCATTCCGAATATATCCAGTTTATACTGGAAGGTATTTGAAAGTACTTTCTGAGTAGGTCATTTTTATTATCAAACATATTTCAGTGTTTATTTGCATTCCGAATATATCCGGTTTATATTGGAAGGTATTTGACAGTACTTTCTAAATAGGTCCTTTTTGTTATCAAACAAATTTACTGTGTTTATTTACATGATATTAGCACTTTGTTTTTATAGTTTCTGTGGATTTGGTGCTCTAAGAAGTTTCAGAGATAACTATATACTGGAGCAGATTGTCTGTTTTCAATTCGATCTTTGAATTGGTCATGATGGTTATGACGTGAATGACGTTTTTATGAATAACTATGCTTAATTATGCAAAATTTAATATCCAAAGATGCTCTTATGTTTTCTAGTGAGGATATAACATATGAAAGCACGATATCAACTCGCATGATTACATTGATCAGGTCCACCAAGTTCACACAGTTTCAAAGACAGTAATGATTGGTCAAGGTCAAATTATATTTTGGTTTATTTCATGGCTGTTTTGAACTTCTTTGCATTAGAATTATTTTAATGTGAGGTGATGATGAAACAAATCTATTGCACACACCTTCATTGCATCAGTCCTGATTGTTCAGATAAATAATAATCTTTATATATACCACAAGTTGAAACATCAATGGTTCACATAGTGGCAACCACGAAACCGGGGAGAATCTTGCCCAGCCATCTGCTATTTCTCACCCACGAATTCTGTCGAATGCATTTCAATGGAAACATTCGGCTTCAGTTGAACTTTTCACAAAAAAACAAAAACAAAACACGGTGTGTGTTTTCCTTGATCAATATTCCTACTTCCGTATATTGTGTTGTTAGTTTGTGACAAAATCTATGCCGATGTCATCACTTTTTTATTGGCACTAATCGGTCAATGCATGGACAGCCCCAGCCCTCCCCCGAACCATGGGGACAAAATTACAGTGACAAGCAAATCGAGGATAACGCCTTACTATATTCAATGATTTAGCGTATGATGTGTCATACGTGTATATATCAACATGGAGAGTTTGACATACAATAAACCTAGCACCATCGGTGCTGTAGCTTATCGGAAAATATGTTTTGAGGTACAATATTGAAATTAGTCTGTGGTCAAGTTCGAGACCACCGGTAAATCCACCATATATGATTCCCTAATACTGACATGATTTATCTTTGTCATCATTTTGTCTGCAGAGACCGATTGACATAGTTTATGTGAAATGTGACCTTGAAATTCACCGCCCAAGGTCATCTGAGTTCGAGATCGCCAAAAGAGAAATCATGACTTCCTATATGTTCATAATACAAACCTAAGGACTATCCACAAGCGTTTTGCCTGCAGAGGCCAATTTACAAATTTTAGATTAGATGTGACCGTGAGAGTTGAGGTCATGTTCAAGGTCAACTATGAGATAGATCCATCATACACGATTCTCTACCTGTATATGCTCATAATACATTCTTAAACTCTATTTACAATTATTAGTGCCTGCATAGGCCAATCGACATATTTCAGCTCAGATGCGGCATTGATGTTTAATACTCAAGGTCTTCTGATGTCAACTTCAAGGGCATAAAAAGATCGGCCCAAGTATCATACACTGCAGCTTAATACTACTCGTCCACTAAATGAATGCCATTTAATCCGTCTGTCACCTTTTTAATCCTTATTGAATATAGAGGAAGGTGCAATGTATGATACTTGGGCCAAAAAGGCCAGCACATATGACCCCCTATATGCTCACAATATAAACCTAAAGCATTATCTACTTTCATGATGTGAGCGGAGTTCAATTCAGGCGTTATAGGTTAGATGTGACCTTGAGTCTTGAGGTCAAGCGCGAGGTCATCAATATAGATCCATCATATATGATTTCGTATATGCTCATGATACTGCCTAATCTCTATCCACAAAATTATGTCTACAAAGACCAACTAAATCCTTCCAAGTCAGACGTGACGTTTGCCCCACAAATTCCTTCAATGTCACCCAAAATCCACCACTATGATTTCCGATATGCCCATAATACAAACTTAAGCCCTATTTACACGTGTTCTGTTCCCTTGAGACCAATTTGTGCATTTTGGTCCATTTTGTTCCATTTTGGTCTTTTTGGGCCTACATTCTGGGCTATTCGAGCGATTTAAGGTCTATAATGACCTAAAATACCATTGTTGTATAGCAATAGGGAAAAAAAATTATCAAGAAAATTTACTCTGAATTTGAAATTGTGTCAGATTAGCCATCCTCGGAACTGAGTGGCCGAAAACGATCCAATAAAACAAATTTCAAAAATGTTCTTTACATATTGGCCCACGGTATGATCTGACAAATTCATAAGGACATTCATGCTTTATCGGCCCATATGGGCATGTAAACTAAAGATAACCGTATGGTCAAACAGCATGAATAAAGACTAAGTATGCTATATGTTCCTATATGTGCGAGCACATCAGTTACTCATTGGACAATGTGTTATGTGTTATAAACAAGTTGAGGTGGTAGATGAATGATGTTATCCATTAACTGCTGTGTACACTAGCACGTGGAAAAGTGTATGCATGTATGTGAAGAATTGGGCCCAGGTAAATTGTGCTGCTTATTCTACTTTATTTCATCAGAACTGAAAATATGCCGCGTGGGTTCACTTGTATGTATTCAGTGGACGAGCTGTATTACCGGACAGCACAAGCTATAGGGGTCTAACAAAGGCAAATACACATGAACAGAAGCCATGTGAGCACACTATTCGACTCCAAACTATATCTGAAATGTCAATGAACATGAAACTGCAAAACAGTTCTTCAATCGGGTCCGGAACAAAATCCGAGTATGTGAAAAAATATTGACAAAAAGCAAACTTTTCCCAAAGTTCACAAAATTCATCACTCTAGTCTTGACCAAATGCTGAGTCGATAACAAAATATACGAGAAGGACAATTTTGACACAAACATTGAAAAAATGAATACATATTGCAATATGTTTATTTAGAGATGCCAGTCTGACAACGAGTTCAATGTCTGATTCACTACTTCTAAGATATCGTTAAGAATGTGAGTACAACAACATAATACACGAGAATGTGACTGGGAACTCCGAAATCTCAGAATAACAACCCTTGCAGTCCAAGACCCACTTTCTGAGATACGGACTAGGAAACCAACATTTTGTGTCCAAGGAGCAAGTTCGCTCCTAAATGCCAATGACAGGCATTTGTCTCAATAAATCATAGTTGTCTTTGGATATCGACAGGTTTGTCTTAATGACATTGTCTACGAACAGGATTTTAACACAATAGTCAGTCAAGGCGTATAGAAACGTGTCATTATAGTTTGCATTTTTCTAGACTTTACTTGAATCTAATGGTTATTTTACGAGTAATTCAACGTGACATACATTACGGCTCAACAAAGTAAATAATTATCATATTGTGGTCAGATAATCAAATCCTATTACGCTCTGCACATATTTGAGTTTTTTAAATATTTTCCCCGTATCGAGATAATAGGTTGAATTATCAGGACATGATGGACAAAATTTCTGAGTCATATTTAAAGAATGTCAAATAGATTTGTAACACTTCATAGAAATACCATATGAAAAACTACGAAACTTCCTGGTTAATAAGCCTTAGGAGACTAGGTTGTGAGATTGCATGACTGTAAATGGTACAAAACCCTAATCGAAGGAGCCTTATTTCAACCACTAAGTTCTGCGAATATTATATTACCACTCGTCATTACTTACAGAAACTTTTCTGTTTAGAAAGATCAGTTTGATTATGATATAATACATTTCATAATAACTACAAATGCCCGCAGGACTGCATATACCATATTGTCGTATGGCAATCATGACGCCCGTCATGACGCCGGAACTACTTTTTGGACATGAGTTAACTATTCAACTATAAACGGGTTATGTCAAAATATGAGTTTTTGTGCCCGCGGGTCAAGCTCTCCAAAAGTTCGACACGGAGCGGATTAATAAACCTGCAGTGAAACAACCCTATAGTATGTTTACCCTTCTATGCACACTAAGTCGAATTCTTGGATAATATCTTGGGATGAAAACACTGCAATGCTTATAAAACAACAAAGCTGCACAGTACATAATTTTTATTACAAAGCATCTGATGAGATCTTTCATACAAAACAAAAAGATTCCGGCCGAATATAAACTGAGTCGTAATTCGACGAAGTACTAAACTTGACATGTACCGTGCACTGGGTAATAAATTTCTGACAATATATTAACAGACTCGCAGTGTTGTAATGTGACTCTCTTGAACTATGCAGTCAGTCGCTAAATGTACATATAAATCTGGAATGATAATTACTGCAGAATCCATTATATTTTTGTGGCTAACGACTTTGTATTTTTCAGACTTATTGCATTGTGCTGCCCCCGTAATATACCACTCGTTCACTGGCAATATACTATTTATTCCGATTTTGTATTTCTTTATTGAAAACAGAAACACAACCTATTTAGAAGAACAAACAAATGTACATCCATAAATTATACCATCAGCGATTTAGGTGATATAATGGGTTTCAATTATGTAATCAATCAATTATCGTATGATCAAACAGCGTGAACATAAGCAATGCTCACAACCATGTGAGCACATCAGTTATTTTATGGCTGTGTGTATATTTGCATGTGGAAATATGGATATGATATACCAATAACCGTATGATCAAACAACATAAACAGCCACAGAGTTGTGTGAGCACGTCAGTTATTTAGTATAATATGTGTGAAATGAGGATATCTGGCCTAAGATAGATACGCGACACTAGAAATATTGATATTAGGGATGTTTCGTATCCACTTAGGCCTACGTGCAGTAAAAAACGTAACAATTTCTGCAAAGAAAAGTTATCTTTGGTTTACTCGTGGACTCCTTACATTTAGAAATTTGGACGAACCATACAGAAATTTTATGCATCAGCCCAAAACAAGTAACGCTTGTGTTAAATACATTATCCTACAGGAATAAATCCAAAAAATCTTATCGAAAATGTAGCGAAAAGGAAGTACTCTAAACATCAATGAACTTAAACATGATCTGAAAAAAAATTGTCTAATATCATCTCTGGCATTAGGAAGAAAAATGACAAATCAAACATCTCAGAAATTATAAAAGAAAGTTGACTGAAAACATATAATTAAGATCAAGATATCTCACAGGCAATAAGTTATCTAAGGAAATACACAAAATGTTATAAGGAGGAAAGTATAATCCAGTAAGTCTATGTTTCCAGTAGGCACTCGTGAAATTCAAACTGTCATCAATACCATGGAACCCAAAAAATTCTTAATCTGATAGATTAAAAACAGCTGTACCCGCAGTCTGTTTCCGCCCCTGGTCATAGATGTAAATCAGTAGGAACTAAGCAGGTGTCAGACTTAATGAAGTTGGCCGACGTGGTTACCATTTATTCTCTGTTATTGACTTAATTTACAAACGTTTTACCTAGTTGTCTAAAATACATCAAATCAATTCTTTTTGCTGATGGCATAACTACATATTCATGTATTCACATGTCTGAAGACTAGAGTTGCTACTCCTAAACATTATATAAATTCAGATGTATACAATCTAATTGGTTCAGGGGAAATAAACTCTGAAATAATCAGTGAATGTTAATAAGAAAAGGAATTGTGTATTATTCACCAAAACACCAAGCACAAGAGACGTATGACAGATAATCATGATAACGTAGGTATCAAATTGGAAACACCCCTATAGGGTAAGAAATTATGTTAAAATTTTTGGTATTATAACTGAACACAATCTCACTTGGCATGTCCAAACTTTACAGGAAAAAAATAACGCCGGGCCATTCATAAAGCTAGATACAATGACCATACACTACCTTTGTTTCTGCAGAGTAAAATGTTGAGGATATATGATATAATTATATATCATTTGCTACAGTTTATGTATGCATAAGCATATTCCACCACTCTGCAGTTGATGTACGACCGCAATAGTGAAATTCCTACCTACAATTCAAGGCAATTTAATAATCCCCATCATCTTGCTTTCAAAACTAATATATATGATAAAAGTCTTTTTGGAAAGGGTCCCGATTTATGGCAACAGTTTCCAACCGATATCGAAGAAAGTCGCTCAAAACAAGTTTTCAAAAGAAAATTGAAACAATTTTTATTCACATTGTATAGTAGGTGAATGTATTCCTCGTTCTTGTACTGGTGCCAGACGTACATGTGCCATTTTGAGATTATTATTAAACTAAATAGCAGTTTGAGTTACGGGAAGGGAACAGTATGGGGATAAGTATAGGGTCAATATGGATAGTGAAATTATATTATCAGAATAATTCAGTTATGGGATTATATGGAAATCATAAGCTCAAAGTAGCTAGGAATTTTTGGTGTTTGCTACACTTCACTCTGATGAGTGGAGTACACAGCGAAAGCTTTAGCATTTACCATGACTAACCATTAATCGTATGTTGAAATTTCATTGGCTGACTAAATAACATGATTGAACACTGTAAAGAGCGTTCGAAATGTACTCTATATCGTAAATGTTTATTTTGTATGATTAATGTGTGTCAAAATAAAATTACTACTACTACATGACTTATGTTAATGATAAGCTAAGCTTTTCCTTTTATGCATTGAAAACAATTGATTACTAAAATTGCAAGCTATTCGCTATTCTATGATCAATTCCCATTTATAATATGGAATAACATTATAGGGATCATCTAACTCAACATATTTGAATAGACTTGTTATTTTGTACAAAAAAAGGATTGTGGCCAGAATAAAAGTATAACGACCATACAAGTAAATTCTTAAAATACTTCCACACTTCAAATCAAGAAGGGCTTCTAAATGTATGAATCATAATAGTTCAATCCTTTGTAACAGTATACCCGATCAATTAAGAAGTTTTAAAAGTATACATTATTCACAAAGTATACCTTATCTTTTCTCTAGTTATTCATCTTGACTGTGACGGACCCAATCTTGAATAAATTAAATTACGTACTCATGCCAACTCATCACGATTTCACATTGGAGTGGGGGTGGGGGGAGGTTTAGTGGGAATCAATTTGTATTTTCATTTCTTGTACCATACTCATTTTCTTCTTAGGATTATGTTAAGCAAGTATCCAAAGCTCCATATACATATCACCTGTCATCTTAAATATTCACATCCCATATCGTATAAGGCTTCTTTCTATATGGGTTACAGTCTTCAAGGCTTCTGTGAACTTTAAGGGAAATTTGAATATATTTCATATCTCAGTGTCAACATTATTCGTTATATAAGTGTCATGTATTAATTCCTTAATGAATTTATTTATTTATTTGATTGAAGTCACTGATGGCACATGCGGACGAACCGAACGAACAGGAGTGGTTGTTATAACAAGCATAGCTGACCGAGGTATACATCATAGTTTTATGTGATATCATGGGCGCATCTTTCTTTTCATTGTGTTCATGAGTGTAGTCTAAGTAAATAATATTTTGAAGCAATGGATTACAGGGCCTCTGTCGTGCCATCAAAAGCCCTAGTTATCATCTTTTACAACTCACATGTATGAGATATTAGGTGATACATATGAGGTGATAAGTCATACATATGAGATACTAACACAAAAGTGAGAGATACTTATCAGAAAAATAATCGGTCTGACCAGTGGTGTGTAACGGTCAAAACTGATAGTGGTCACAGTTTCATGTCCCGGAATGGCTGAGAGCGTTACTGTATACTTAGGTGTGAAACTGTATGTCAGGCCGAATAAGACAAAATTATATTTGACTGCAGTACAATGTTATAGCTAGACAAACGAACATATTCCATGTTCATCAATATCTCATTAGGGACATGCGACAAACCGCGTTAGTAGGCACGTTTATTTGAATGGCACGTATACGTATAACTCCACGTTTAGGCCGTATAGGAAGGGGGTAATTATTATTTCATGTTGTAAATGTCCCTCGTGAGAGTTCACCATATAGGCGGGCATGGATAATAGCTGTGCCCCCCCCCCTCCCCCTCTTATCATCCTGTTCTGGCTTGTTCTGCAAAAAAACATGGATTTTCCAAGCCCTTTTCAAAATGGCTTCCAACCACCCATTTCAACACCATCTAGATACATATAGGGTAATGAATCTCACATATAATCCTGGTAAAACTACTACCGCCATTCTCGATAAGGCTTTACATCATTCACATATATACGAGTTTGAAAGCATTACCATTAATGACATGAATCGATGGTGGAAACACCCTATAGTTCGTTTCCACCCTGCTACACAATGCAAACGCTATATTTTTTTAATGTTAGCCACTCATTTGATTTCTCGGATAAGAGCTTTTAATGATCCTGCCAAGATTATAAATCTACAAAACTGAAACTACAGTACAAAACTTTATTACAAAGCATCTGATGATATCCCACAAACGAAACAAAACATTTCAGGTCAAAATGTATATAAACTAAGTTGGGGTAATATTCCTGTCATGATTTTGAAACAAGGAAGCTGCACAGTACATCACTTTTATTACGAAGCATCTGATGAGATCCACACATGAAAGAAAAAGATTCGGGCCGAAAAGTCTATAGACTGAGTCGTGAATCAACTGAAGTACTTAAAAACTTGGCATGTACCGTGCACTCGGTAATGCGTTTCCGACAAGACAATATATTACCAGACACGCATTGTTGTAATGCACCTCTGTACACCAGCTAAATGTACATATAAATCTGAAATGATAAATACTGCAAAACCCATCATATTTTTGTGGCTGTTTATTTTGCATTATTGCATGACATAAGTTATGCTGCCTCTGTAATATACGACTCGTTCATTGGAATGTACCATTAATAATCCAACTTTTCATTCCTTATCGAATATAGAAACACAAGCAACAGAACCTACTTAGACGAACAAACAAATGAAGAAATTTGCATCCAAAAATTCCACCATTAGCGATTTAAGTGATGAGTAAAATTCAACGATCAAATTTTTGGAAGCCAAATATAATGGGTTTCCATTATGTAATAGAGCAATAAATGTATGATCAAATGGCGTGAACAGAAGCATTGCTATATGTTCATCACCGTGTGAGCACATCAGTTATTTTGTGGCTGTGTGTATATTTGTATGTGGAAATGTGGATATGATACACAAATAACCGTGTGCTCAAACAAATGACAATCGATGCCACAGAGTTGTGTGAAGGCTTTAGTTATTCATCATTATGCCATGTTTTTTCTCCTTTGTTTCCCTTCAGCGGGCGGGTGAAAATAGCAATTATGTTGAGAAAAGAACACAACATTTTATGTCGTTTTTTCCTCCCCAAAAACGACGTTTTACCTCGAAAAAGACACCGAATATCGAGATTATCATTTTTCTGTTATGCCCTCTGCTATTCATCAATAGAGTATTTAATAACTTAAATACAACCAGAGTAGTAGTTCATGGAGTTACAATTTCAAGTTAGTCATGGATGCAGTTGAGGAACATGCCAGAAGGTGGACTAAGCGAGAAAAAGCAGAAACTGATTCTCTGTCAGAATGGGTCAAACAAATTAGGTCGTTGCTGTCTAAACGCATTCGTGTTTTGTCTAAGTCAGTCAGTACTAAATACAGCTCTGTCTTTGATGATCCAGTGGTTGCTGATAGTTTGTTGAAACTCTGAGAAAAAATTGTCATTGTTCCTGCTGATAAAGCATCCAATAATGTTGTTTTTGTATGTAAAGCATACTAAATTCAGTGCCTATTCAATGAACTTGGTATCTCTAACAACAACACTTCTAACCGTACATACCAGGATATTACTATATCTAAGCAGGATATATTATCTAATCACACGTCTGTATTGCATTCTTTTGGTATCACTGCTTCATGTAAAGATTACAAACTACCCAGTTTATACTGGATCCCAAAATTACACAAAAATCCATACAAACAAAGGTATATTTCAGCCTCGGCATCATGTTCCACCAAAGCTCTCTCTAAGCTATTAACTGTTATATTGTCAAAGATTAAACATGGTCTCCAAAATACTGTGAGACTATTTACTCTAGAAGTGGTATCAACCAAATGTGGATACTAAAAAATTCCAAATCTTTGTTGGAGTATCTACATGCTCACACACTTTCAAAAGTTACGTCTATCAAAACATTTGACTTTTCCACTCTCTACACCACTATACCTCATTCAGACCTAAAGTCCCAGTTTCAAAAGCTCATACATAATTCCTTTTTCTCCAAAAGGACAACGTCGTTATAAGTATATTGTAGTCAAATATAATACAGCCTACTTTGTTGAAGATGATTCAGATGCTCTGCATAAATATACAGAAACCGATGTTGTGAATATGGTTAATTTCCTTATTGATAACATCTTCGTGGAGTTTGGTGGCCGGATATTCCAGCAGAATATTGGTATTCCAAAGGGTACAAAACTGTGCACCATTATTGGCAGATCTGTTTTTATACTCATATGAATCAGATTTCATCCAACATCTACAAAGAGGAGTATCCAAGTTTCAAACTAGTAGCTTCAATTTCACCTTCCGATACATAGATGATGTATTGTCAATAAATATTCCCAAGTTTGGTGATTATTTGGATGATATATATCCTAAGGAACTTGAAATTAAAGATACTACAGACTCCTCTAATTTTTCCAACTATTTAGACCTAAGGTTGGAGATTGATGAAGATTCTAACCTGTCAACTAGGTTGTATGACAAACGTGATGATTTCAATTTTTCCATAGTCAATTTCCCTTTTCTAAGCAGCAACATTCCTATGTCGCCAGCATATGGCGTGTTTGTCTCACAACTCATACGCTATTCCAGAGCTAGTTGCAAGTATGAGGACTTTGTTCACAGAAATTCCCAGCTAGCCTCTAAACTGCTGCGACAGGGATATGTTTTACCAAGACTAATAGCTGCTTTCAAGAAATTCTATGGATGTCATCACAATCTGGGTGATAAGTACACAAAATCTATTACAAGTATGCAACAAGACCTTTTTGCATGTTAATGTTTTGGAATTCATGACGGGTGCCACATGTGGGGCAGGAAATGCTCACTCTTCCCGGAACACCTGATTTCACCCCTTTATGGCAACATATGGGGGTTCATGAAATTCCATTTAAATTTTTTTCCGATTTTGCCTGACACTGGACTTTGAGATTGGATGATGGACTCGGTTTTGTTTGCTCGGATACTATATACTTGGGTATTGTTTCCATGTTTAGCGAACTGTCAAATCCCATTTATCTTACATTTTTGGTATGAGTTACTTTATGAATAAAGATGATATTGTGGTAGTAAACTTCTGTTTTTTGTGCTTGTTTTTTCCTGGCTGGCTGGTACCAGAAAGGGTAGAACAGAGAGGTTTCACTCTACAATGAGCTGGTTCAGCACTACAAGAGCGCATGCGTAAAAACGTGAATTTAGTGGATAAACAAAAACATGTGACATTGTTGTCTAAAGAAAAAAAAAAACGTCGCAGAGATAATCCCGTTGTCTCAGATTTGAATGTTAGTAAAATCAACATGTGCTTTTATTTATCCACCAATTTCTGGAATGCTGATTTCGCTTATTTCAATTATCTATATTTTTTCTCAGGGAGCACTGTAATCCTGGCGGCTGGATGCGGTGTTGTAGTTTGTCGTCCTCAGGGACGATTGTGAGTTACGTCATTTCTTTTTGCTAACATATATCCTTTCATTCATAAATTCATGTCATAGTAACAGTAGTAAACACATTCATTCACAAAGCTCATCCATCCACCAGGAGTGCCACCAGTTAATACAAAATGGTGCCGGTAGAGTGAAACCTCTCTGTTATACACTCTGCTAGTACTTTTTGAAAAAAAAGTAATTACGGGAAACAAAGAAAAAACACAACATGGCCTAATATGCATATACAGTCATTCAGGCAGTTTTGTGATTCAGGCAGTTGCGTGAAATCTATAAATTGTTCTCTTCGCAACGAACTTAATATAATGATGCAACGAAAATGTAGCTATCACGTTGAAGTACTATAACTCGCCTCTATATTGGCGGGAAAAATAATTCCCGGCCCAATTTTCCTTTCATGGGATTTCAAGATGAGCATATAGTAGTCGCCGTATGAACACGCAAAAATTGCTCATGATATACTAGGCGTCTCAAAACATTACCACTCTGGTCAGATCACAATATATTGTTTTGTTGTTATAAAAGTACCGGGTATATGTCTAGATTAAGATATGAGATTTTGAGACAGTTGCCATATATTGTCAGCTAACGCTGAGTGGTAAATCATTTCAGCACTTTTCCGAAATGTTACTACTAACTGCCTGAAAGACTGCACTTTGAAGTTTTAAAACTAGTTTACACCGTTTTTCGCTGATATTTCAGCGATGCTTAACGGTATTGTACGACAACTTGGCGTACTTCACCTGGCTGTCAAACGGCAATGTTCTATAAAATTTCAGATTTCTCTCGCACAAATTGGATCTACCTCAATAATAAATTTCAGCCCAAAACGTCTATTTCGCGTTTTGGTCGTGTTCACATCCATCAGGAATTGAAGTATTGTTGTAGTTTTCGATCTTAAGATACGTCATGGTGTATCTACAAAAATATGCTGATTTCAAAAGATATCGCATCGCTACAGAAGCAAGCAAATGCACAAAATGTGTGCGGACCCAGAAGATCAATGACGGGGTCAACATTTTCAATTTTTCGCGACAGAAGTCTGAAATTTGCTAGGAAATAGTCGTTTGAAATTGGAGTTATAATACGATACATTTAGCATAGAAAATATTTGCAAAAAGTGGTGTAAACGAGTTTAAATATACATGTGTGAGATTACATGTGTACTTGTGTGAGTATGAGTAAATCTGACCTAAGATAGATATGCGGATATTTCTTATACCTGTTAATTTTGCTCCGAAAGTATGTACAAGTTGACTACTCACCTCTATATATCCTGGCGATCTCGGACGATTTCTTTCCGTCATGTCGCATCTCCAACCATCCTATTCAAGATGATTCATTTTTTCCAAACCTACCTGTTGTAGTTGACAGAAGCACGTTATGTTTCCTTATATGGTCACAGCGGTGCATCAAGGTACTATTTCATTGGTAAAATCACAATTTCTCCCAGAAAAGCACGTGTATCGATGTAAGAACACTCATTTTTAGTTTGTATGGTTTTAGCTGAAACATTTCTCTCAAATGTGTAAGTGTTTGCCCTGATTGGAGCTTTCACTGGGTGGAAGCGCATCTGAGTAAATCGGTCCAGTACTTGTCCAAAGCGGTATTCGCCAGACGTCTGTCAAGTGCTTGCAATGAACGATGTACTCCAATAGTGTTTAGAGATGTATTGCGCAGTGTCTGCGCAGATGTGCGTTTTAGTTTGAAAACATACACATCAGCTGTAGACCAATGGCTAGAATGCACATACGTACTTTAGTCATACTTTACGAAGTTCAAACTAGTTGCCATCAATAGAGAAGTAAAGTTGAAACGCAATTGATATACAAAGAAGACGTATTATTGAGGGTTATCAATATTGGGAGGCTTGGTTTGTTTCAAAGTCCAACCGACCAGGAACAACTTTCTATTTGTACAATAAAGTGGCAGCCATGAGTGTATCGTGATGGTCTCACTATCGGAAAATCAAAGAAAATGACGTGCTCTTTGTCATACAATAGCAATGGCTGTCACTGCAATTCATTGAATATAATCATGATTGTGCCCAAGGCATATCTGGATAACTTTCAAATATTCAAAACATAATATTGTACTTTCATGAACAGGAACAAAGTTGTTCTGAGTCTTTTATATCAGCACCGTGCTTGCCAGTCAAATAGAAGCGCGGCCACATATGAAAGTATTCATATGGACAGTCTCTGTCGACATAAAAATATTTTTCACGTCCATACAACACAAAACGTATGTTTATTACATAAACAACACACCTTTTTCGTGAAAATGTTTCTCTTTCGTCGTCCAAAATCAGTTACGTGTTGACACATACATGGACAAAAGTGTTTTTTAAAAATATATTTTACATGAAATTAAGAACCAGTTTTGAAAAGTTGTGAACTGAGCTGAAAAGTCTATTATGCCGAGACTCGTCAAGAGTCGCTCATTCTGGGAGGTTAAGGCAGTCTGAGAGTAGTCCCTGAGTAGTTAGTTGTATACCTGCCTGTTCAAGTCTTTTATATAGTTTTCCCCGTGGGTCTGCACCGTGTTTCAACCATGGTTCGTTTGGACAGTCCGGGAGTCGTCCGTGAACAATACACATCATTCGAGGACTCTCACGTCGTGGCTTGTTCGGGAACACGAAACAGCAAACAGATAGGGATGATCCAGGGTACTTGTTGTGTGGCCCGTCTGGTCTTTGGTCCAACGATGTCTGGACTGGGTCTCCAGATTCGGGAGGTATTCTTCATGAATGTCATGAACCTTTCCCGTACCATTCACAATATTAACGTGGGAGCATGTTCAAGAATATTGAAGACGGGGTGACTTTGGCCCAAATATTTCATATAATGACGCCTGTGGCTGTATAAGTATATATATGGACGATTTTATTGTCCAAACCATATCCCTCAATTGGGCATTTGACAATGTACGGTAACCATACATAGCAGTGATGCTTATCGTGGTCATGCATGGAAACATTTCATGCAACTATGTATGATATTACGATGGGGTGACTTTGGCCCACTGCAAGGAATGACGCGTCCAAGGTTTAGCAAGTGTAAAACCTACAGTCGTTTGAAAATTATAGGAATACAAACTGAACAAGACAATCAGAGATTGCATTCCCTTGCATCCCAGATTGATGTGTTC
This sequence comes from Terebella lapidaria, assembly GCA_949152475.1. NCBI lineage: Eukaryota > Metazoa > Annelida > Polychaeta > Terebellida > Terebellidae > Terebella > Terebella lapidaria. The sequence continues at coordinate 30,310,283 of OX424567.1, forward strand.
TAGTTTCAACTATACTTCCAGCTAAAAACCTAGATACATTTTCGACCCTAGGTGATAATAGGAAATTTGGGTCATATAATTATTATCATCGGTCGGTTATCAACTGATGGGGCACAGAAGAACACAAAAATAATAGGGAAAATCAATCAGGAATATAATGACAGTCATCAAAAACTCCCCTTATAATCGTTATTAACAAACTTATATTGATGATTAATTTGCAGTATTCGTGGTTTTTCCCCGATTTTTAACTCCATTCTTATATTCGTGGTTTTTCCCCGATTTTTAACTCCATTCTTATAATCGTGATTAACAAACTTATATTGATGATTAATTTGCAGTATTCGTGATTTTTCCACGATTTTTAACTCCATTCTTTTTCTGCTGTGATCGTGACACATTTCTTGAGTGATAACGGACTGAAATGACTAGCTCCATAATATGATAATGAACCTTGAGTGACCAAAAAATCGTAAAATTATGTATTCAAAATTTTAGGCATACGTGTGGAAAATGATGCTTCAGGAAGATGATCAGGATATTTTTTACTGTAGTCAATGCAGTGCTTCTTTGCAAAAAGCGTCTTTGCAAAATATAAAGTTTCGAGCAAAATATTAGTGTAATAGCTGCCGGGCCAAAGTCACCCCATGTTCCCATGAGTTTTCTTCTGTTTTGTGCATTGTTTGCTCTAATTTCAAATTTATAATATCTAGCGTTCAACAATGATGATTTTTCGAGGGATTATCACTTGCGAACGCACTGTGTGGCACCCAATTCAAGCGAGCCTTCGGGTCCTTAGAGACTTGAATACAATTTCCCAGTGTGCTGGTTATGCACAAATCAACACTATGGCCTGTTGGTGGAATCATATAGCTCAACTTTCAGTTAGTCAGCTGAAGTGACATACTAGTCACAAAATACATTGTCTATTGTAAAAAAAACTCATTACCGGGCAGCCATAATTTCATGATATCATGATTAAACATTGCAGAGACTGTAATGCCGAAGTATAAATATATACAATGCCATGTTCACCCTGCAACATATCTCAAGGCGGTGAGTGACCTAGTTCTTTTGTCTAGGGGTCAGTTCATGTTATTGTCACCGACTTGTGCTCAGATTTTGGGGAAGGAAGATGAATACAAGGTAAGAAAATTGCAATTTCTGCAATATAACACATATATATTATAACTGAGGTGGATGATACGATGTCCGAGATAGTACTCTAAATTTATGTACTTCACAAATATTTGTAGGGGCTGAAATTCCCCCAGAAATAAGGATTCTTTGATCAATGTTTACCCCAATTTTGACACGGTGATCACGTTTATGGTCATTTTTTTACATTGTATTTCGATAATCTGTTCATGGGAGTTAAGATAATCATCTCATGTTTCATACATCCTGCGCATATGCACTAATATTTTGTAATTTTTCAGATATTCCTAAATTATTCCACATGCTTGTCTCACAACGTCAGAACGTCACCAAGCTCATCCATGCAACCAAGGCTGCTTTTTACCGCTCACATATCCAGATAAATTCTGGCAATCGAAAGATACTTTCCCAGACAGTCGACAAACTGCTGCATACCTCAACAGGAACGTCCCTCCCCTCAATGCGAAACTTGCCAAGGAATTCAAGGACTTCTTTGTCGATAAGGTTGTGCGCATTCAATCTGGCCTTCATCAGAGCATTGCATGCATGAAAGACATACCTGTGGCCCGTCCTCCAAAGTTGCCCCCCAACTGCTTGATCAGCTCATTCCGTCCAGTCACTCAGGAGGAGATCAGTAAGTTGCTGCACAAAGCACCAAGTGAATCATGCGAATTGGACGCCATGCCGACCTCTATCTTGAAACAGTGCAATTATCACATTGTCCCTGCCATGACATATATCATCAACAAGTCGTTGGAAGTCGGAACTTTTCCACACCAGTTCAAGTACGCCCACGTACGCCCCTTACCGAAAAGAAACAACATTGGATTCTGAGTGTCTGAGGAACTACAGACCAGTGTCCAATCTTCCCTTTCTGTCAAAGCAGACAGAAATGGTGGTAGCAGCACGTATGGCAGAACACATGGCCGATTTTGAGCTCTTCGAACCACTTCAATCGGCATACAGGCGCAATCACAGCTGTGAGACAGCTCTCATGCGAGTCCAGAACGACATCCTCTAAACACTGGACAATCAAAAGGTTGGCTTTCTTGTTCTCCTAGGTCTATCCAGTGCTTTTGACACTGTTAACCATCAAATCCTTCTGGAGAGGCTTCAGTCAGACATAGGTGTCTCTGGTAGGGGCCTGGCGTGGTTTGCTTCCCACCTTGGTGACAGGAAACAGAAGGTGAAAATCAAGGACACGTGCTCTACATCACATGAACTGCTGTCGGGAATTCAATTGGGGATTCGACCATTTCACTAGTTTCAAATGTGCCCAATCTGGGAGCAATATTTGACAGTGACCTGACCATGGCAGCACACGTCAATGCCGTATGCATGTAGGATAAGATGATATCTCAATACTGACGCATGTGATAAAGTCGTCCATGCATTTGTAACTTCCCGTCTAGACATGAACAACTCCCTTCTAGCAGGACTTCGAAAAGACAACACTGACAAAAATTCAGAGGTGTCAGAACATAGCCGCTCGAGTAGTCACATGTATCCCTGCCACAGCCTACATCAGTCCCATTCTGAAAAACCTACACTGGCTGCCAGTAACTCAGAGGATCAGTTTCAAGCTGATGCTGTTAGTGTATCGGGCACTGAATGGGCTAGCACCAGAATACCTTGCTGATCTCATCCATCCATACACACCTGGGCGAGCCCTTAGATCGGCGGATCTTCACCTGCTCAGTGTGACCAAGACCATAACTCTCTGGGGTGACCGGGCTTTCACAAAAGCTGCTCTGGGGTTTTGGAACACTCTGCCTATATCTGTCAGAACAGCACCATCTCTTGATTCATTCAAACGAAGCTTAAAATCTGACCTGTGTGACATTGCTTTTCAATAATGTTATTCCATTAATGTTATTGATTTTTTCAGTGTGTTATGTATGATATATTGATTTTGATTAACTCATCATGGTACAGCACCTTGAGCAACGCTATGTTGGACGACCGCTTTATAAAACTCTACTATTATTATTAAATACACACATCTCAAAAACACAAACAAAAGGCAACTCTAGATGACCAGAGGTAGAAACAAAACGCAACTCTAGGTGGCATAGGAAATAAATATCTGATAAAAAAGGATGATGAAAAGGTCAATATACAAGAAGACACCAATTTTGGGCTCTGTGCATCTTGATGAGTCCTGTGTATCCATCCACTACACCACCTTGTTAAATATAGGCTGGTAAGGGAACTGGAAGAATATCCAGACAAATACTAAAACTATTTTTGCATTTCAAAAGAGCAATTTGACAAAGTTTAATTCGATTTTTATATTTTTTGTTATTGTTTACCACAAAGTATATACCTACATAGGCCTATTTGCAACCGTGAAGTACGTGTTACCGTCTGTCTCGTCATGATGTACTAAATAGAGGCATTTGTGTGGATTTTCACGTACAATAGAATGAGGCATCAAGGTAGCCTTCATTTGTGAAAAAGCATTGTTTTGCCACAAAAATAATATCATAGATCGCTGAGTGACCACTTCTAGCAGTCATATTGTTTTTCAGAATAATAATGCAATCATTAGCAAATTACATAGGATTCAGCAATAGCTGTGGGAAACCTTAAACACAACTTTATTTATACATGACATATAAAAAAGAGCAACAATTAATATTATGAAAACTCCAAGTAATTTGGCCATTACCTTTGCTTGACATTGTACATGCAGTTGCAGTCCACAAAGGTCACAAAAAACAACCCGTGATCGGCGGACAGACCAGGCAGTTGTCTTTGCATATATGTGGATAATTTATGGAACATATAGTTATATTTTAACCTCTAATGCATTTTTCACTCATATTATGTGCTGGCATTACGGACGTAAGGCGTAAAACTTAGAACACTGTTCTATATTTTTAAAAGTGGAGCGCTAGAATGGGACATGTGTGCACACTCCCCTTTGGAAAGCTGAGTTCTATCATAGCTTGCGTGGCGTTGAAAACGTACAGCATAAAACAGTTCTCAAAACAGCCGGTGTCATCTTGTTTGTTGTGCCTTAGAACTCATTTACGAAATTAAGCGCTATACAGTTTGACGTATCATCATTCTAAGAGGACATCTCTTGGGAAGATGTCTGATCTATCTGGATGAAGTGATTTGCTTCAAACGTGATTTTTTCCCCCAGTGCGTTAACAGCTATTTTCAAGAAAATATATGGAGCATGACTCAAATGTCAAGCCGAGAAATGTGAAATACTCAAAATAAATATACGCTATCTTCGGTTCATTACATGTGGGGATGGAAACGATTTGAAAAAGAAGGATAAAAGAAGTAGGTGTTATCAGACATAGGCTGTTTCTGACATAGTGGATGACACTAAAGCATCACAAACTATTTGTCAACGACTATGCTGCTATTGTGGAACCACTGGTTGCACTAACGTGGCAGCTCTGATAATTTCTTGGAAGCATTTTTTCAGCGCCACACCTGATAGATCCAAGTATGCTAATATTACGAATATTTGTTCTAGACACAGAGGCTATCTGATCATTATGCATGAGGTGGACCACTATTTCAGATTCTAGACAGACAAGAAGTTTTAATGGGTTAGTGAGATGTTATCGAAAGTACAACGACATTTATGCATGAAGTATCGAAATATATCAAAATATCGGAAAATACTAGATTCCAAAATTTTCGACACTCCCTATGGGGATGAAAATTCCTAAGAACAATTTATATTTCATTAAGTAGTTGTATAAATATAGTGACACATGCAGTATGCTTTGAGAATTGCGAGAATACAAAATAACTGATGGCAAGTTGGCAGGTCAAAATTTGTTATAAGAGTACAGTCGGGCCGACTTGTCTGAGATTCAAAGAGCAGATATCAGTAATGGACCAGTGTACAAATGGATACAAATTCAACAAAGCCCAACAGTAAGCAAAATGGCACGCTATGAGGAACAAACGAAGACGACACTATCCAGATGGATACAACTGAAAAATAAAAAAATAATTACTGATCCAGACGATGAAGGAACATCAAATGACAGGTGTGATTCGATAGATTTTACTGAAGTTGGCACTGCGAGAAGCAGTGCTACATCAGCTGCATGAGTTGAGAATAGTGGTATATCTTGGAATACAAAGAGGAACATTCCAAGTAAAAACACGATTTTACTGGCCAGAGTTAGCCTAAGACGTTGCATGATGTAGTACGAAATGTCCAGAGTGTCAGTCAAGAGAAGGCAAACCAGGTATCCAGAGACCCTCATCGATCCAACTGCCGACTGGCGCACTATTAGATTGAATAGCTCTGGATATCCTTGATACATATGATGTGAGGCCTAAACGTCAGTAGCGCATCCGAGTAATTTCATATTACTTTCTGAGATATACAGATGGTTTTCCATTGAGACGTCATGCAGCTAAGGCAGTAGTGGATATTCTGGTGAATCAATGTATCTAGTACCATGGCGTACACAAGTAGTACACTCCGACCAAAGTACTGAATCTGAGTTGAGTCAATTCCACTTTATGTTACTACTGTTAAGATCCAAGAAGATACGAACAGTACTAATCATACCACAAAGTGACAGTCGAGACCATATATTTCTCAAGAAGAGCCACAATATGACAAAGGGTTATGACAGGTATGCTCAAAGTAAATCATTCTTCGAGAAAGGAAATTCAGTAAAATGAAATTAATAGAATATTATTATTATTATTATTATTATTATTATTATTATTATTATTATTATTATCCTGTTAAACCAAGAAAACAAAGAAATGCTCATTTCAACATGCTAAACCATTCAAGAATTGCATACGTCAAAAGCGGAAGTGAAGAAAGAGACTATGAGTTACACAGAACGACTGCAAGTCAGGAAAAAATGGATGAACTGGGATACGTTGTGGCCACCGATCACGCACAAAATACTGGGGATGGAAACGGTGATGCATGCTTGAGCGAAGGCGAGCAGACCGCACCTGAAATTTTCACCAGAATACTAATTCCTGCGGGAAATCATAATAAAATAATAACCATTAATCAGCAAAAAAATTCCTAAAGAAGACAAAAGTAAAGATGAAGATTTTGATAGGAAAAAAACGCAACATGCATTTAGATAAGCCTGGTTACCAAATCATTCAACGCACTGTATTCACAAGCACCACGACAGCTGCACAACTAAAGGTTGGGTGTGCGGCCACGAGGTTAGTATGACACAATGAAAACCAACACGATACAGGACAAGTGGGCACAAACACCATGGTCGTAGATGTTAGTGCTAAATGAAACTCCAAACTCTATGATCTTTGAATATGACCAATATGCACATAAATAATAAAAACAAATATGTGATGAGGGGTCGCAAGCAACAAACACTGATATCAAGCCTATTGACCAGTATGTTCATGCTAATAAAATAGAAACTCGAATCCAGCGGACATGGACTGTTCAGCCATTTCTGTCTTTCGCCAGTCATCACTGTGGAGGAGACTTCTCAGGCACATGCAAATCCTCACCCACGAATTTTGTCCGTTTATTTTTGGCCACATGTGACTTTAGTTGTACTTTCCACAAAAAAGGGCAACTAAAGTCACATCTGTGTTTTCCTTGTACAATATTTGCTACTCCAGTTAATTGTCTTGTTATTTACGTTTAATGTATGAGTAATGTCATTGCTGGCATAGCTCGGCACCAATCAGTCTATGCATTGGCAAGCGCCTCACAAATCACCATGGGGACGAAATTACAGGTAAAAAATAGGGTTAAGATAGGTTACCAGACAGTTTTATTTTTAAGTATTACAGGTGACTTTATTATGACCTCGATATTTACCAAACCAGGTCATCTAAGTGGGCTTCACTGTCACCATTAGATGTGCTTTTTATGAATTTCTATACACGTTTGTTCATAATACGAACACATAAGCCTTATCATCAAGTATTTTATCTGTAGAGGCAATTCACACATTTCAGGTCAGGCAAAACTTTGAGATATAGCCTTAATTGTCATCTAGGTCAAGTTCAAGGTCACGGAAAGATGTGTCATATATAAATGACTTCTATTAAAGGCCGACCGTCAGCTTGCCAAATATCCCACCGGACAGCAATTAACTTCAGAGCCAAGCTCATTGGCTGAACAAAGGGCCCACCCCACGCCTGCCGTCTAACGGTCGTTTCTGCACTCGGGACATAATCGAAACAGCGTCCCCGGCCAGCCAGCCTGGTACAACTGCCTTGACTGATAACCACAGAATTTTGTCTGCCCACTACTGACACTACAGTCTAGAAATAGTGGTTTTGTGCACAGTCTCTGGGAAATATCCAAGCTGGAGCATTCCGCGATGGCACAACTGCCAATTTATTACAGACAAGCATACATTCAACAATATCTCTTCAACACACATGTTATGCATTAATACAAAAAACATAATATTATGAATATCATGGTATTACCACATGATATTCTGCATTTTTTTTCTCGACCACGAACCAAAGAAATGTTATAAACTACAAGTCTGTACATGTGTCAAACGTTTAGGCCTAGTATTTAGTATGTCAACCTGTAATATTTATCCAAAATACTGCTTCAAAGTTTAGAGCAATTACCAAAATATCTCTGTAGGTAAATCACCATTGTATGTACCGACGTCATACCGTAGTTTTCCTAATAGAAGCTTGTGCCCCAACAGAAGAGTGCCCCTGTTTTTGCAGAAAAAAAATGCCGCGTGCTTCACTTGGATTTATAAATTGTCCTTATTTTATTATAGTAAGGTCTCATAACATGGGCTATATTTTTTTCCCAACTACCACACAATGAACATTGCATGCATGTGTTATATCAGTGATTTATTTTAGAAATGGCTATCAAATTTCACATTTTTATGCGCGCTAATGTTGAATGTCTTGCATTAGAGGGCCGCACTTCTATTGGGACCAGTACGTCATGAGACAGCTATATGGTTTGTGTCCTGATCATGTCGTTAATATACTTGTACATGTATGTGAACACAGGCTGAATAATAAAAAATTAGGCCAAGGGCCGAAGATAGGTTACCGGACAATGTTTAATATTTTAGATGTTAGCCAGGTCACTGGTTGAATTCAAGGTCAAGAGAATATTCAGCATATATAACATTAAGCATATATCATGTCCACAGTTGATTGCTAAGCTGTAAATTCAATAATCAGAGAGATATTAGCAATTTTGTGCTGTGGCCTTGAAAATGAAGGGGCAAAGGTCAAAATCATCAAAACATTCAATGTATATCATTTTGTATATCATGTCCACAATTGATTCCCAAGCCATACAGTCAATAGAGGAGCTAGATATGAGCCAGTTTGTCCTTGGACCTTGAAAATGAAGTCAGAGGTCAAATTCAAGGTCACGAGAATATTCAGCATATATCATTTCCTATATGTCCATCATTGATTCCTAAGCTGTAAAATCGATAATAAGTGAGATATTAGCCATTTTGTCCTGTGACCTTGAAAATGAGGTCAAAGGTCAAATTCAAGGTCATGACAATAATCTGCATATATCATTTCCTATATGTTCATAATTGATTGCTAAGCTGTAAAGTCGATAACAAGCGAGATATTAGCCAATTTTTCCTGTGACCTTGAAAATGAGTTCGAAGGTCAAATTCAAGGTCATCAGAATATTCAGCATATATCATTTCCTATATGTCCACAATTGATTCCTAAGCTGTAGAGTCGATAATAAGCGAGATATAAGCCATTTTGTGCTCTGACCTTGAAACTGAGGTCAGAGGTCAAATTCAAGGTCACGAGAATATTCAGCATATATTATTTCCTATATGTCCACAATTGATTCCTAAGCTGTAGAGTCGATAATAAGCGAGATATAAGCCATTTTGTGCTCTGACCTTGAAACTGAGGTCAGAGGTCAAATTCAAGGTCACGAGAATATTCAGCATATATCATTTCCTATATGTCCACAATTGATTCCTAGTCTCTAGTCTCAATATCAAGTGAGATATTAGGCATAATGTGTCTCATTATAAAGCATAGGAGAATTTAACATGGGAAAGTCCCATTTGGGCCGAGTTTGGGCCAAAATGGCCCACTTCGAGCAATTCAAGCGCAACGAAATTTATAGACATCATAGGAGTACATATGAGGAGTCTTATGTATCAAAAAGAAAAAAAGTTACTGAACAGATTTTGAGAAAATGGCCGCCAAAGTCCAAAATCAGGCCTTTTTCGTCGAAAACGGCCGCCATTTTGAAGAAAAAGCAAAAATCAAAAAACTAAAAAATACCTCCTTCTTGAATTATTTTTAAGTATTTTTCTGCAAAATTTCAGAAAAATTCGCCCGTAAACAAAAAAGATAAAAATGTGGACGACGACGACGACGACGACGACGACGACGGACGACGGACGACGGACGCAACGCCATGCCAATAGGTTATCGGACCATAGGTCCGGTAACCTAAAAAAGAGCCACTGAATCGATCACGTACAATCATGGAAATAGCCAATGAAAATATCAAAAATTCTGATCATAAGTATATAACTATATTATTGGAATATCAGTCTAACTTTCGGAGAATATATCAGGCAGGATACATTAGTCCACTGGCTACAACATTAGTCATTGACATATTGTATACAAGCTACATGCATTCTGAAATCAAACATCCAAATAAGAAACATTTGAAATAATGTCCATTTACATGTACATTATCACCAAAATGACAGTTATATTTATAATCAAATGACGCTATACTCACATCATGGAGCGAAGAGTGAACAGATGTTAGAGTCCCATAAGTTATCACGGTAAGTGTAATCTAGTTTTTTATATTTCTTTTTCATCTTCCGTCGGCGATTCCCTGATGCCGGTCTGGAACAGGTCGAAGTGTGTCCCCTGTTCACGTTGGTGTTCCAGTGCAGGGCTGCCAGCTTCGAGCGTTAAGGTCTTTTCTACAACGAGATGTTTCATGGCATCTATCGTGCTTGTTCTGGTAATGAAGGACAATGTTGTCCAACATTTCCCGGAGCTTTGCTGGATCTCCCACACACTTTCGGATGGCCCAATGAAAGTGGTTCGCAACAGGATCGACCTTGTCCATCAGTTGCGTGTGCCATGACTTCCCGTGTTTGTACTTAGGCCCAGAACTGATAGCGGTCAACTCCCTTTTGATGATCTTCACGCCGTGCCATAAATCGTTTTGGTTCCTGATGGTAGAATGAGACTTGACCATCTTGTTTATGGTTGCGTTTCTGTCGTGAACCATCGTGTGTACCATCACCTCTGATCCTTCTAGATGTTGTAGGACCCTTTTTGTTCCGAGGGTTTTGTGTCTTTGGGTGACTGGGTCGTCAGCTTTGGTGACATGCTCATGATACAGAAGCTTGTGGGATTTCTCACCCAATGCCACAACATTACATTCTTACGCCATCCATGTCGGGCATCGGTGAGAATGTTTATTCCTTTTGACACATCGTCATACATCGCCACCTCCTCAAGTGCAGCGGTTTCACAGGAATCCTGGTATTGAGCACTTATGATCGGGTAGTACTCGCGCAAAAAAATTCCTGAGCTTCTTCTCAACCACGCAGCCATTGCCAGCTGCTTCAACGAGTCGGACATACTGCACGTGGAGAAGTCCGCTGCTGACGAGGCCATGGGACATTCTCTCGTTGACCAGGTGCTCGTTGTTTGGCAGATATGGCGATGACGACCACAGGTAGGTGTGTTTCCCACATGAAAGCCTGGCTATTCCTGCATGTCCGCGCATGGTCAATTTGCTGACGGATAGCTTTTCTGGGCGGAACTTGGCATGATTTTGGACAATGTCCAATTATTTCTCGAGGGAGGAATTTGCAGTGAGACATACCACTTCCTTTGTCGAGTCCCTTGTTGCAGCTTGGTACGTCGTGGAGTTGTGAAGCAATGCTTCATTGGTATCGGTAATTTTCGTAGACTGGGAAGAATAGACATCCAGTACATGGGAAAGTATATCACCATTATTCACAGGCTTCTGCAAAGACTGCACGAGCGCTTGTCGAACGGATTTCATCCTTTCTAGGATATTTTTCTTCAATTCTTGATTTGCTGGTATTTCAAGGCGGAAATTGTCTGGTTTTGACCTTTCCCGTGGAGGTTCCATATTTATAATGATAGGAATCAACAGATACAACATATTTATATAAAGGTCTGATAGACGAAGAGAACACCAGTCCACGTCTAATCACAACAAATATATAGATAAAAAAACAAAAAAACCTTCCTTCCTGGCACATTTTTTGATCATGTAGAAGCACTCAATGCAACACAGTGACTGTCAAAGTGAATCTGTTCTTGACGAACTTCAATATACAACTGAGCAAATTTTCTCACAGTGTGTACATACACTGGTTGTTCTGTGCCTTTTCCCCATGAAAAGGAACTTTCCACAAGAGAAAAAAAAAATGATTACAGATGTATTGATACATTTATTTGACCCATCTAAGGGCAACTCTGAGGTAATGTGAAAACATAAAATGTTGTGTTCATCACTCCACAGAGATCGTATTAGCAACTTCAAAAAGCCCACATGCATTCTATTCCAGATGTCAAATGTCCCAAACATGTCCCAATGGTATTAGCAGGGATTGGTTGTAATCTGATAATCAGGGGTTATATCATTAAGATGGGTATTTTTCTTCCTTTGGTCTCCTTCTTTGTTCTCAGGATCCAAGTTTTATCTTTTTCTTTTTTACTTCGACCACTGGAAACAGTTGTATTCACAGATATGTCAGTCTGGGCGTGATAACATGTACATGTCTTGTTTTTAGTTCGATCCCTGACACAACAGTCTTAGGTGTATGTGGAATATTTTCAGTTATTTATGCATTGGATTATACTTGTGAAATGTGCTAAACATGAGTGATTCTGAATCTGAACAAGGATCTACTACTGGTAACAGTGATACATGTGGAAATAGTTGGATTGAGAGTAACACAACAACGAGCGGAATCAATACAGCAGCTATTTTCCCGAAATAACTGGGAGTTTCAAGAAGTTCCCGAACAGGAACATTCCGTTCAAGAAGAGAATGAAACTCGAAGATCTCCAGACTTCCATATATTAGTAAATCAGGACGGTGACAGAGAAGAATGTGAACATTGTTTGTGCAGACCTTGCATAACAGATCAAAGCAATGAACAGTTATGGTGGGAAAAGAATCCATATCAACCTCGCAAACATAACCACAAGCTAAGAAAGAGTGTTTATGAACGCTTCTGGACTATGCTGTATCACCGAGGTGTTTGGTTGGACGCACGATACATTGATAGGAAAACACAAGCCCTTGCACATGACCCCAACAGACAAAATTTTATGTGGATACATCATATACATAGAAGGGACCTCATGCCTATATGTGTGCTAGACCTAGTTCGATCCTGGTATCCAAATCCAAAGGATATTACATACATTGGGCATGAATGGGAATAGATGTTAGGTGAGGAATGCATGTTTTGTTACATTTATTTTTCAATTGTTATGCTATGCTTGAATGAGATATATATATAACAGAGAGGAGGGGGGAGGAGCAAAGTCCCCAACTACCTGGTACTGACAAAACACACCGAATGCCAAAGTAATCTATCAGACTATCTATCAGCTCATAATGCAAACATAAACTCTATCTACAAACCTTTCGGCAATTTGGGTGCATTTTGCTTTTACCAAAAATTGCTGTTCGACCTTTCAGGGGTCATCGAAGGTCAAATTCAAGGGCAGCACACAAATCGCCATTTTGGACTTCCTATTTGAAAGTGCCAATATATAGCATTTATCTTCAGGTGTGTTATGAGTACAGTGGTGGCAGCTCCCATTGTGAAGTAAAGAAGTGCCAGATGATTCAAATTTAAACGTTAACTCTTTTTTTGTCTAGGAATGGCCCAAAATGGATAGAAATGCAATTTGAGGCAATAAAAAGAAATTACAAACCGTTTGAAAAATCCAAAAGACCGTCACGTGCATACTAGCGACTCAAGAGCAACCAAACTCATACACATAGCAGAGGTACATAAGGGGAATCGTTTGAAACAAAAAAACCCTAAAAACTGTCTGAGCAGTTTTGGAGAAAATGGCCGTTATAATCCAATTTTGGCCATTTTTTAATCGAAAATGGCTGCCATTTTGAAAAAAGCAAGAAGAAAGGAAAAAAAGGAAAAAAAACCGAAAAAACGAAATTTCTGGGAATATTCTTAGGATATTTTTGTGCAAAAATTCGGAAAGATTCGACGGTAAATTTTAAAGATAAAAAATGTGGATGGACGACGGACGGACGGACGGACGGCCGCCGGACGCAAACGCCATACCAATAGGTTATCGAAATAAAGGTTCGGTAACCTAAAAAATATAGTAGGCTAACGCCGCACAACAACCTATTAGTTGGCGACTTAGCCTCATATTATCCTCAGGATTCACAGAGGGTTGGTGACGGACACATGGATCAGATACATTTGTTGAGGATACTACCCATGTACAATCATGTAACAGGATTGAGATTGATTATTATTATACTGTGACAACCATCATAGTTTTACCATATGATATAGTGTGTGTCACCAGAGTTTTGGTTTAGATATTCACTAGGTGTCAGTACTATAGCTTTTGGCTTCTGGTGGTCAGTGACTGGCCACTCCCTATAAACTAATGATTTCCGGGCACATGTGAATATGACCAGTTGTGTCACAGCAACTGACAAGGAGTTCCCTCCGGAGACCCCCCTCTAGGCAACGGCTCTTCGGTAATCCTAGTATAAATAAATTTGTTCAAACTAAGGGAAATTCCATGTAAAGTAAAGTTCATGCTGATTATATATTGCCTCATTGTTTGCATCATTGGGTGAATTGGATTCAACACAGATTGTTAATACTCTCATGTATCTTGTGTTCATGACTGGATTCATAATGGCAGTAGTCTGTCTTTTGTGACATTCGAAGCACATGGTGTGGCTGTCATTTTGTATGTTCTTAGTTGGTTAATTCCCAGGTATTTTCTAGTACATATTTAGTACTGTGTGCATGACAAAGTTTAGGAATAATTTGCAACAGCATATTCTCGCCCCTATTGAATATTGAATACTTGAATACGAACAAATTCCAGTATCCAATATACTTTTTGAAATGTACTAGTACTAGTTCAACTGTGATATTATTCGTGTGTTATGTTGTTTTTGCAGAGTTTATTATATTGGAAGTACAAGTGGCGAAAACTATACAAGTAGTTGGTTCTAGATTTTTAGCTATAACAATATTGTCTGCATTACCTTGAGTATCAGGCATGCAGTGCTTTCGTTTGTAGCTACAAAATTTGTCATTTATCTGATGAACAAAATAAAACCACAGAGGTTTATCTGAAGTTATTATTTCTAATTACCCTCGCCCCGTAGGGGGGCGAGGGTATTGCAATTGGGTCTGTCCGTTTGTATGTCTGTTTGTTTGTTTGTCTGTCTGTCTGTATGTAAAAATCAATAATTGACCATAACTTCGGTTCTATTCAAAATATTTTTTTCTAACTAATTTTGTATTTTTCTATGGCCGATTCCTGATCATCTGATACATGGCCCGTGGTCGTACGACCAAAACTCTCCATTATCGCCCGATGTCGAAAAATTGGGGGTCACGGTTTCGGTTATTTTTGGCCAGCGACGTTCCAGTGCAAATGTCTGCGCTCATAACTCAAAGGCAAACAGTCTGATCGATTTGAAATTTATCGGCCAAGAGTGCTATGATGGTGGCTCAGTCCCTTTAAAATTTTGCCAAAATCGGATGAAAAAGGTTGCCATGGCAACGGAAAAAAGAAAATCACATAATTGACTCTAATTCCAGTTCTACTTGATATTAATTTTTCCAACTATTTTTGTATTTTTCTTTGGCCAATTCCCGATCGTTTGGTGTACGACCGATGGTCGTACGACGAAAACTCTCCATTATCGCCCGATGTCGAAAAATTGGGGGTCACGATTTCGGTTATTTTTGGCCAGCGACGTTTCAGTGCAAGTGTCTGAGCTGATAACTCAAAGGCAAACGGTCCGATCGATTTGAAATTTATAGGGCTGGAGTGCTATAGTAGTGGCTCAGTCCCTTTCAAATTTTGAAATCAATCAATATTAAATTTTCAACCTATTTTTGTATTTTTCTTTGGCCAATTCCCAATCGTATGGCGTACAACCGATGGTCTTAAGACCAAAACTCTCAATTATCGACTAATTTTAGTGACTGAATCTGAAGGGCGAGGGTCTGCAATCTCTGATTGTCTCGTTTGAATACTGCAAAACAGCTATCAGCTGTGGTATCAGCTCATTAGGAGTCACCCGTGGCACACATGAATTACACCCCGATATACATCTCAATGTTTCGTTTGTACTTCCTTCTTAGTTCACTCAGCAGGTTAAATAGTTGATAGGGGCGAGGATAATTAAGTACAATAAAGATGCCTAAAACTAGAAGGGGTTCACCAGATAACAACAAATCATTCTACAATGGGTGTGACATTCATTATGAGGCATTCATACCTCATGGGCATGACATTCATACCTCCAATAGTTTATTAGTTATTTAACACTGTTTATAATGATAGAATGTTTAACGAATTACGACCGAAACATGGAGTAACCCAGGGATCAATTTTAGATTCATTGCTCTTCTTAATGTATATCCAGGACTGACGTGTTTCCTTTCAGTGTCAAGACGAGATGTCAGTCGAGACAGTCGAGATATCATCAAATGAACTAACAAAGAGTTAGAAAGATCACGCCTGATAGAAATGTAAATGCATGTCATCCAAAGCTGATAACGGATGCAAACTTAACCCACGCACTAACAAAACTTAAAAGAGCGAAACGTCATTATCTTTGTGAATAAAACGTCGGGACATGTGTTTGGTGGGGGGGGGGGGGGGGGGCGTTATTTTCCCCTTCAATTACGCATGTATGCGGCTTGACGTGGGATCGAAACCACGCCGGCGATGGTGCTTAGTTCAAATTGAGCGAATGAGCGCTCGCAAGAACAAGTCGCTCAACTCGCTCCCATGATATCAAATTCGGCCCAAGTATCATACATTGCGCCTTAATACTGCTCGTGCACTGAAAGCATACCATTTAATCCGTCTCGCACCTTTTTAATCCTTATTGAATATAGAGGAAGGCGCAGGATATGATACTTGGGCCTGAAATGCTTGGGCCTAAATATAGATCCTAACCTCGGGTGGCACACACGTATATATGTATATTGTCTTTTTATGTAACAAAATATCTAAGTATATTAGATGTTCGTCAGATCCCCGTATTTATTCTCAGGACGTATAATTAGGGAAGCGGTGTTGCATGTTCATAAAATTCACTCCGTTTAGAAACCCATATTATATTTGGGTAATTAGATATCTGTATTTAGTCTCAGGAGTTAACTGGGGAAGCGGTGTTGCATGTTCATAAAATTCACTCCGTTTAAATACCCAGCTTATTTCTGGGTAATTAGAATATCTGGATAAGAATTATTCCAATAATCGATTATAGCTATACATTCACACAGCGGACGGGCGGCTGAGCAATGACCTTAGAAAAACTCGTGACAAAAGAGCTCATCGACCCAAATATGTACTAATTCTTAAGGTAGTCCGCTCCAAACAGTGAGGGGAGGGGGTCAAAGAGTTTTTCAAAATGAATGACTGTATTAACAAAATCTAGAGCTTCAAAATGACATATTTTATAGAGTAACTGATCAGCATCCCAAAACTGAAAAGAAAATAGGGGGTCACCGTATCCGTTCTCTTTGAAAACAAGATGCAAGATGTGAAAAATACCATAAATTAAGTCATTTTAGTAAATGTTTGTGATATGTGATCGAATATGTCGAAGAAACCAGCACGGTGACCCCCTATTTTCTTTTCAGTATTAGAATGCTGATCAGTTACTCTATAAAATATGTTGTTTTGAAGAGATAATATTCGAGATATAGCTTTTAAATTTTGACTTTTCATTACCGCTCTGTTTGTAGCGGACTACGTTAAAGCTGCTGCCTTCGAATGTATGCAATATTTTTTCAAAACCATTTTTTTGTTAAACACATCTAATGCAATAAAACAAAAGGTGTGCTCAATGATTTTTACGATTACAGTCCCTCCGAGTTGTCTTGTCATCCATTTTAGTGCCCATTTCATACAGGTTTTGTAAATAAACAAACGAAGTCTATCCATCAAACCCGAATGTAAACAAATGCTCAAATCGCGCTTAAAAGTCCACATCGAGTACATTTTCCAGTTCGTGTGTGTATATATAGTGTGTGAGAAAATCATCAATGATATACTATGATGTGCGTGGAATCTTGCACTTCCATGCTTTGTTTACATCTGCGTGTAATGGATACAGTTCCTGTATTTACGCGATAACCGCCTATTCAAATGGGCAAACTTTCCCTGAGAAATGGTTATTTTCATTACATTTGGTGTGGGTATGTTTCATTCAGTTAGTTTAGCATGTTAAGTATGAAATATAGTTTTCAAAAAATATTGACTGCTTTCGAAGGCAGCTGTTTTGAGCTTAAATGTCAATAACATCTATACACACCAACTACATGGTTGGTACACACCAACTACATCTCCGATATCAGGTGTTCACTATGAGTGGTATGAGTGGAATAAATTCTATGGTCACTCCAAAGTCTGTTCCACGTTCCTCGACCATGTAGCAACAGTAGAATCACTGTCCGGAACCTGACATAGCAGACAGTATTTAACTCTGATCGACTTTCCTTATTGTTAGTGACCTTACCTTTTGATCGATTTCCCTTACTTTTTGTAACGTGACCTTTTGATCGATTTCCCTTACTATTTGTGACTTGTGTTGAAATGAAATATGTATAGCGATTGTATAGCCTAGATCGAACAGAACCAAGTAGCACTAACTACTGGGTGTACATTTTTGCATGTTCTTCAGTTATTCATTTCAGTAATTTTGGATTCGACTACCGTAACCTATTTACCGGACTACCTTAACTGGCATCATCTACGTGACTACCGTTATGTTAACGAATAGTTTTTCTTCCCGAATGTAGTGAAATATTATTCATTATGAAACTCAAATAATAGTAGCGTTGACAAAAATTATGGAAAAGTAACCCCGGAAAAAAATGCATCAATCTGTGAGTATGTAAGTAAGTAGGTAAGTACAATTCAAAGTAATTTATTTCAATCTCCCATGACACTGGGCACACTCCAGACTCCATGTGTTGCATTGTATGTGTAGTAATTTTAGCGACTGTAACTCCCGTCCCTCCCGCGCATACATATTTCCACAACAAACATTCATTCTACATGACTTACATACAGGACAAGTACACACTATACGATCACAAGCATAAACTCCATGTAGTCATGGTTACATACACAGGTCAAACCACGCACCTGCGGCCCCATTTATTCGGTACACTCGACCCAGTATATTCGGCCTTGACCTTCACATGCACTGACTTCTAAACATAGAACTTGACACACATACCCCACGCATCCCGTGCACAGTTACAGTTAATACAAGTCTTGACACGCGCCGGGGAAACCCACTTTCCCGGTGTGATCAGCGCATACCAGCATACATCCAACCAATCACAACACCGCATGCACTTGGCGGGAAATTACACAGTCATTAGTCACTACGATGATACATTTACAATTACATGCATAACAATGAATGGAATGAAAGATATGGAATGTATGAACAAAACTCCTCGACGTTTCATAGTGAAACGGAAACTAAAACTTTAAGAGTCCAATGAACTGAAAAGAAAAGTTTGAATTAACCTTAACTAATTACATGTATAAAACTAAACTGCCGTGGCTAGGATATAATGATGATATGTACAACTATTTACAACATATATATATATATACCGTGACCAGGATTGTTTGGTCAACTCTGGGCCGCATCAAAAGGGGGGCCGAACAGTTCAGGGTCGAATCTTATTTCCTCTCCCGTCCACGTTTGCCAGCGGGAGGGGGCTGGGCCGCAGGAGACGCCTGACGCATCAAGGTGAGTTGTTCGTCCGGAGGGAGCTTTGGCAATATGGCGACAATGGTGGCCAAGAGGTCCTCCGGAATGGCCGCTGTAGTTGGGGTCGACGAAGCCGCAGCTTGTGGTTCGGCCGGGGTCGAAGTAGTGCGGAGTTGTTCGACCTCCTGCCGAAGATCTGTCACTTGACTCTCTAGTTGCGTGACTCTAGCGCGCAGGCGTCGATTTTCCTCCGACAAGTCGTCCGGAAATGTGGGTTGGTGACGCTCATGTAGCGAACCCATGGCGAAGCCCACTGAAAGGCCGTTGTATTCAGCTTGCCGGATGTGATGGTCCATGGCCGACACGTACTCCCGCCGAATGAGTTGCAGATACTGCTGGGCCATGTCGTCGGCTCGCGCCAGTGCCACAGTTGGAAGATGCTCTTCCGCTTCCGAAGGCAAGAGCAAGGGGTCGGCACTGTGCATGACTTGATTGAGGCGATCGATCCAAAAATCGTCGTGATGGCCGATCAAGTTTGGAAGCCTCCGGGCGTCCTCGTCCCGATCGGGGTTTTGCAGGGTCGGGTTTTGGCCTGGCAGGGCCTGTAGGCCGGGCAATGTTCGTGTCGACAGCCGGCTCCCATGTTGCCGCAAGAACTGGTAGTCAGCGGCAAATTCTCCCGATCCGTGCAAGGGAAGGAGGCAGCGGGGTAGCCTCCACCATCCTTCTGGACGGTGTGGTCGACTCTCTCGGGGCCGGTGGATTTACTGGGGTCGAAAGTTCGGGCGAATCTGTCGCGATCTCCCTTAGAGGAGGCGGCAGGTCGGGTTCCTCACCGAGAGGTTGAGTCGTCTGAGCGGGAGTCAGCATGGGCTCCGCGAGCTTCTTCTCCAAAGGTGGGAACTCCTCTGGCGGGGGAACTAGTCCCTCTCGAACCCTGTAATCGGTCACATTAGAGGCCGTGGGTCGTTCCACTATCATCCGCCGTGGAATGACATCCGAAGGTCGGGTTTGTGTCGGGGCCGAACTTGACGTCGTGGTAGCCGAAGATACCGTCGTCGAAGACACGACAGCCGCGAATGTCGTGGATCCGCTAGAAGCCGTCGTCGTTGGTGCCGTCACCGGAACCTCTTCAGCCATTTTTACCGAAGTGGTCTGGTATGTAATGGGCCGGACGAAAAATATAGTGCTGGGCCGACGTACACGTACCCACGTGTTCATTGTCTCTATATCGCTCACCATGCGAGCGAGCCGAACTTCGTCCGCCGGCGTCGTCGCCCGATTATACTCCAAGCGACGGAGAACCTGTTGGACTTCAGGGGCCGAATTTGGTGGGTACTGGTCGAAAAGTTCCGGGGCCATATGCCAGATCCCAAAAGTCAAGACGGTGTTGACATCTCTCCTGAAGATGGGAATATTAGCCGGAACTCGAGGGGGCCGATAATTGGGATTCGGCTGCATGTCGACTCTGCAGCGCAGCGCGAACCTTACCAGCATGGGGCCGGTTGCCGTGAGCCTTCCTTCGTAGTAAAACGGGAAGGACGTGACATGTAGCGGGGTCGACTGCGAAAGATGCTGAAACATCTCCTCCTGGGCCAGGGTGATGAAGCCGTCACGAGCCGGACATACGAAAAATCGCAGGAACGGGAAATGATACGCTAGAACGTGTGCGTCTAGCGTCTGGGCCAAACGGAAGGGTCCCCGACGTGGCACGGTAGACCACCGTCGCTCTCCTTCTCCTTCCTCCTCACCAATGCAGAACGGACACGCGTATTGTCCGTCCTCACGCTGAATCGGGGCCAGTGTCAGGATATTACCCTCCGACAGGGTTGACGGCTCGTCGAAGTTATGGGCGTGCCCATAACCCACACTCCGGTTCCGTCTGCTGAGTGGAACTTGAGTCCAGTCTATTGGCCGAGTACCGTATGGCGTTATCGGTGGTGGTACCAGCGCCATTAGTTCCGCTACTTGTCGGCGGAATGTCGAAGTCGGGGCCGAAGATCCGGAGCTGCTCCGGGATGAATCGCTAGAAGTAGAGCTAGCACCTGTGCCCTGTCTCCTCTTCATATTGGTATACGCGCGCTTGGTGGGCGAGCGCGTTACCTTGGGCCGAACAACTGCAGAACTGGTCGCAGGTGATGTCGGGACCGGCGCGATCGGGGCGATCGCGTGTGGGGCCGAGCTGGGCTGTCGAGCTGCAGCGGCCGCTTGTTGAGCCTCCTCGGCTGCTTTCCGGGCCTCAATGGCTTGGCGAACAATACTCCCGCCTTTCTCGAGTAGGCGGAAGCGCTCAGGGTCGGTCGAAAAGGGATCGTCCTGGGTCGGGCTAGGCGTGTGGCGCACTCCTCTTTGCGCCAACTTATCCCGTACCGTTTTGGGTCGAGCGCTGGCCTCCGATCCACTTGCCGTGTCGCTGAGCGTAACTGGGTCGAGCTGCTCAGGCTGCGAGTCGGGGCCGGACGAAGATTCGTTGTCGGGGACGATTATGGGATGATCCGATTCATCCCCGGTGTCGACTACTTGAACGGTGATGTTCTCGCCATCCAACTTGACCGTGCGGGGCCGATTTTCATCTGGGTCGCCTTTATCCCGGTCATCCCCGGGTTTGTCAGCCATGCTGACGGGCCGAAATTAAGTCGGAGTACTTCCTAAGTACTGACTAGGCTGGTTGTAACAGAGTCCGGATTTCTTCAAAACCAGCCTAGTTCAAATGCCGATAATCAAAGCCGAAGTCTTGCGACCAGGATTTAAACAATGTCAAAGTTTATAGGCCGACAATATTATTCACTTTTGCAGTGTTTTTATAGCAATAGTCCGTATTCCAGTATATCCGAAACTTTAGTACCGTCCTTCTCCTCTAAAGTCTCAGACGCAAATGACCTGATTGCCGCTAATCTTCACTGCCGTACACAAAGATGCTGACAGCATCTCAATTCTTAGAACTGGGTCGGGGGGCGCTCTCTATCTGTATAGAAAACGTCTTTATGCTATGTATCATTGTTCCAAGCGTACACACAGCGAGGCGGGGCCGTCGTCAAGGAAACGCAGAGCGATCCTTCTCTGACCTCTTGGGTCAGTCCATTACGACAGTAGGGGTGTCCTCACACTGTCCAGATTTCCGTATGTCCATCTGCCGTCCCCTGGATAACTCGTTCCGAAACATTGTCTATTTTGTACTAATCGACTGTTCGAATTACTGGGCTCTTTTTGGCCGACGACTCACTATTGTCTTTATCAGGGGAGATTTCACGTGGGTGCTGTAAACAGCCAAAATGTTTATTTGCGCTCGTGCGTGCCTTGTGAACTAAACAGTTTATCATTCCTTCTCCCACAAGTTAGCGCACAATAAACTACGGGGTCGAGTTGCTGTTTCACAGACGACACACAGTTATTAAAGGCTGAGATATGAATATCAATCACTCACAGGGGTGGACATCGTTCCATTCATTTTCAGGAAGTTCACAAGACGACGGGGCCGCAAATATTGTAGGGGTCGAAATTGCAATGAACTGGGTCGGTCACACCGCGGCGCTTTGAATATTTTGGGTGATGAATTTGGTGACAGGCCGCATCTTGGCATGATAGCTATGTAGTGACTGGTTCCCGTACCACTGGGCCGTACCTCCGAATATTACATGGAGTGAGTAGAGGCTCTGTCGACGCATACTCCAGAACGAATCACACTATCACCTCTTCGACAACTAAGTGGCCTTACTCACGGTGTGACTAGTTATTATCCTCTTCGGCTGGCACATGGATTGAAGCTTTACATGATAATCTTAGTCATTGCGTAACATACGCCTTGATCAATGGTACATGTTATACGGGGTCGAAACACATATCATAATGCAACCAATTTTTCACCAGCATCATAATTATAATATCATCTCTAGTGTGTATATATATCGAATTTGCCTCACTGACATTTTGTACATATTAAATGCATATATTGTTATTGTAATATAATATATTATTGTAGGGACAGACATGATATCATAGTCCATTAGACATGCATAATTCATCATCAATGGTATCAATCAGATAACAAGGCCGGGGTTATCTGTATCGGGCCGGTTTGCGTGCGTTGCGTCTGGGTCGATTTGGTCGTGCAGGCGGGGGCGTAGCCTCGCTTGTCTCAGGGTCGGAAGATACCACAGGCTTTTGCCTGCGCGTCTTGCGTGCCGGTTTTGGAGTGTCGGAACTTGATCTGTGTGATCTTTTCCGTTGCCGATGTCGACTTGAGCCGGATGAGGTCGGAGATCGCGGTTGGCGATTCTGGGTCGTTAGTGAATCAGACTCAGCAGTTTGGTCTGAATCGGTATGCCGATCTTGCACTGTTACCTCCCAAGGATAGTAGAACTCTTTGAGAAGTCCCATGGGGTCGGGCGACTGTTCTGGGTCGGAGTGACTTGACGACGTTGTGGGTCGTACAGGGTCGGAGTAAATGTGGGCCGCTTGGTTGTCACCTTCGTATGGCTTGAGCACATCCAGATGAACCACACGAGTGTTCCGAGGATTGGAAACCAGGGCGATTCGGTAATCAACCTCGGTTACACGGTCGATGATCCTCCAGGGACCAGTCCAGGGCCGAGCGAACTTATTATTCTGCGTGAGTGGCAGATAATAATACCGGACCAGTTCGCCTGGTTGAAACTGGGGTCGTGGTTTTGCGTGGGCGTCATAACCCATCTTTTGCCGAATTGCCGCTTTTTCGAGATGGTTTTGGGCGAAACCGTGGGCCGTCCTGATGGCTTGCCGCAAATACTCCACATACTCCGGACCACACGGAGGTAAAGGCTCAGGGTCGTAAGTCGGGAACATGAGGTCGACTGGCAAGTTACACTCGTGTCCGTACACCATCAGATGCGGGGTGCATCCCGTGGACGAGTGTACTGAGGTTCGGTAGGCCATTAACACATATGGCAAGTGCAAGTCCCAATCGTTTGCACGATCGCTGACGAACGCACTCAGCATGTTGAGCAATGTCCTGTTGAATCGCTCAACTTGGCCGTCGCTCTGAGGTCGATATGGGGTCGTACGAATCTTTTTAGTGCCCAGTAGACGCACAACATGCCGGAACAGGGACGACTCAAACTCAGTACCTTGATCGCTATGGATCGCTTTGGGGACACCGTGGTAGACTATCCACCGATTCACCAGGGTGTCGGCAACATTTTTGGCCGTATGTCGCCGTAGCGGAAAAGCGTCAGTGTACTTCGTAAAGTAGTCCGACACGACCAGGACATACCGATGGCCTCTTCCCGTGACCTTGTGGGTGTCGAGGATGTCCATCGCTATTCTGTCGAACGGCGCTCCTGTCGGTAGCTGTGTCAGGGGCGATCTTTTTGGGGCCGGTTTACCCTTGCGGGTCACACATTGCGGGCAGCGGGCACACCAGCGGGCGACGTCCAACGCCAAGCCGGGCCAGTAGAATCGGCGCCTGACTCTCTCGATGGTACGCTGTATGCCGAGATGTCCGACAATCTTTAGGTCGTGTAGTTGGTGCAGAACTTGTGTCCTGAGTGCTACGGGGAGCACGGTTTGCACCACAGGCCGTCCGGCGGGGTCGGGTTTTATATGTCGAACCAGCACTCGTCTTGTAGCGCCAGGAGGTTCCAGCGGGAAACAAGTGTCTTTACCTCCTCTCCTTGGCGGGCGACTTCTCTAGAGTCAGGCTTGGTGCCGGCTAACATCCATTGCCGCACTTTTCCAACGCTGGGGTCGGCTTGCTGTGCCGCGACAATGTCCTGGGTCGAATAGTCCGAAAGCCACTTTTGTCCATCAAGTGTGGCGTCCAAAGCACGGACTCGAACAACTTGGCGTGCCGAAACTAGTTGGGGCAAGACCGGTGATGTCATAGAATCACTGTCCAGGAGGTCTGCCCTTGTCTGGGTCGGAACAATGGCGATCCGACGAACTGGAAGCTCTCCGGAACTTGTTTCGGGGTCGGTCGGAGGTGTGACGAGTCGTCCGGGACAGTCTTGGTGTTTACAACTGTGGCACCGTGACAGGCCGTCGGCGTTACCGCGTAGTTTTCCGGGTCGATGCTCTATCCGAAAGTCATACTGCTGTAGTTTGGCGAGCCACCTAGCGAGCATGCCGTCGGCGTCGCTGTAGTTTTTCAGCCACCTCAGCGAGCTAGGGTCGGTCCGGAAGAGGAATTTCCTGCCCCAGAGGTAATGCCGATAGTGCTGCACCATCTCCACTACTGCCAGCAGTTCCCGACAGGTGGTGCAATAGTTCCGTTGGGTTCGGGAAAGGGTTTTACTGGCGAACCCGACGGGGATCTCCTTCCCGTTAACCCTTTGCGAGAGGGCACCTCCTACAGCAAAGCCGCTTGCATCCGTGTCGAGGATGAAGTAGTCGTCCGGATTCTGGGTCGGATGAGCGAGCTTTGGCGCCTTGATGAGGGCGTCGCGGAGTCGCTGGAAAGCTCGTCGCTGGGCCGGTCCCCAAGTGAAGTGGCATTTACCTCGGGTAAGCGCTACGAGAGGTTCAGCGATCTCAGCGTAGTCCTTGATGAATCGCCTGTGATAGTTGGCGAAGCCACGGAAAGCCCTGACGTCGGTGATCTCGCACGGGGTCGGCCATTCCCTGATGGCTTTGACTTTGTTGGGGTCGACTCGAATTCCTTGGCCGCTCACTATGAACCCTAAGTACAAGATTTCCCGTTGGAACAACTCGCACTTCTTGGGCTGAAATTTCAGGCCTGCCGATCTGATCCGATCCAGGACCGCTTCCAAGTTTGCGAGTGCCTGATCGAATGTTCTGCCGTAAGCTATCACGTCGTCGAGATAGCACATACACCGGGTCCACAAGTAACCACGGAGTATGGTCTCCATAAGCCGTTCGAAGGTTGCCGGGGTGTTGCTAAGGCCGAATGGCATGACCTTAAACTGATAGAGTCCCTTCCTTGTGGCGAAGGCAGTCTTCGGTCTGTCGCTAGGGTCGACTTCGACCTGCCAGTAGCCGGAGGCTAGGTCTAGGGCCGAAAAGTAGTTGGCGCCTGCCAGGGCGTCATGAGTGTCCTGAATGTTGGGCAGGGGATACGAGTCCTTGCGGGTGACGTCATTCAGGAGCCGATAGTCGACGCAAAATCTCACTTGGCCGTTCTTTTTACGCACGAGCACCACCTGTGCGCTCCAGGGCGAATCCGATGGCTCAATGCACCCCAAGCGGAGCATCTTGTCGACCTCCTCGTCGATGATGCTTTGCTGCGCCTGAGGGACGCGTCGCTGTCGTTGCCGAATCGGGGCCGTGTTGCCAGTGATTCTATGCTGGACGACTTGGGTCCGTCCCAGTTGGCCGTCTGGGTGCATGAACGTGTCCTGGTATTGGTGAACCAGGTTGGCGCAACGCCGGTGCTGCTCCGGCGCTAATCCGGCGCGATCCACCATCTCTTGTAGATGTGGCGGTAGGTCGCGGTAGTGGCTGGCGTCTACCGTGGCTGGGTCGGGCTCCTCTCCGGGTCGTGGTAGAGCTCCGACGAAGCTCTCGACAGGACTGGCTATTGCAACGGGGTCGGAGCGGGTAAGCGTAATGCCGGTATCTGCTGGATTGACTACCAACACTTTTACGCATTGCCGATTCAGGGTCGTAAGTGTTCTCCCCATGATGAGGTCAGTTTCCTCGGGTAAGGCCGTTAGTGGTTGGATTATCCGCGGGTGTCGACGGACTCGAACTCGGGAAGTTGGAACCAGTTCCACTATCGCTTCGCTGCGTGCAGGGACGTGACTGCTCGGCGCACAGCCATTCTAACAACATTGGCTTCAATGTCCTTGTGCGCGAACATGATCTCCTTGAAGACCTGTATGGTCCCCTCGCCATAGTTCACCACAGAATGAGCTTGCCGAAAGAAGTTCATTCCTAAAATCATGCCGTCATGTATGTCAGCCACACAAAATGTTACGACCATATGGTTGGTTCCGACCTGGATCGGAAGGTCGACTATTCCATCGATGGGGCTCGACTGTCCGTTAATGTCACAAATCATGCCGAAGTGGGTCGTAGTTGCCGTTGGTCGGCGGGAACATGCCGGAGCTGGTCGCGACGGAGCAAGGAGATTTGCGCTCCGGAATCGAGTACAGCCTGCATTGTCTTTTCACCAACATGTACTGGCAACTTCCAGCATTTGTGATTTGTGGCGCTGGAGTTGTTGATGACGGGCGGAATTTCTGGGTCGTCTGGCGGCGGCTTGAAGAGCGTGTGAAGAGGCGGTAGCTTGGATTCCGGTCCGCTCGGAAAGGCGTAAAATCCTCCATCGTCGGAGATCCATTCCACCTCGGACATGCTGTCGGTTCCGGTGCCGTTGGCGGTCGGGGGCGACACCCCTTCAGGATGATGGTTCCCACGTGGAGGTCGCTGCGGACGTGGTGCGGACACCTCTTCCTGACGAGAAGCCGGCGCTGGGGCCGTTGGATGACACTTGGTGCACACCCCTTCAGAGAACTGAGGTGTGAGCTGGGCCGGCTGCGGGGTCGTTACTGGTGTCGATACCAGTGCGGTAGTCGTGGCAACCGCGGGTGTGGAGCGGGGAACATGGTTCTGTTGTCCGGAAGGTTCTTGCTCCTCAGTACCTTCCACTACCGGTTTGACGACTGGGTCGGAGGCGTTGGTTGGGCCGGTTTGGTTTGGTCACCGGTTTGGTTAGGTACTGACAACACTTGAGCTGTCCTTCTGTCAGTACCGGGACCATTGGGCCGAAAGGCTAGCGGTTTCATGCCGTTACGCACTAGCACATCTTTAAGCCGGAAACACCGCATCCAGCGATGGCCGGGCTTCTTACAGAAGAAGCATACCATGGGTCGTCGGGGTTGCGGGGGTCGATCACCTTTAGTCGGGGCCGTAGTTCGCAGGACAGAGTAAATGGCCGCCTCCTCACATAGTCCATTCTCGTCACTAAGGACGCACTGAAAGGCTTCCGTCACCCACTCGCGTGAGCTAGATGGCACTGAATGTTCGTCGCAACCCTGTAGGCCAGTGGTGTCGCTGTCCGCGGGGTCGTAATAGGCCGCTATTTGCTCCGGGGTTGGTGTTTCCCCCTGAGTGACTTGTCCCATGGCACAGGACAGTTCTCCGTTAACGGTGTCGTCTTCCGCATATCCGCTCACGGAAATGTCGGCACGTCGCGTGCCTCGGTGTCGATCTCTGGCTGTCCTCTGCTGGCGACTCTCTGCTTTAAGAAGGGCCGTTAGTGCCTCACTGTAGCTGTTAAAAGTGAAAACACACAGTTTATCAGCAATGGGGTCGGGTTGGCCGTTAACGAATTGGGCAATTACAGTTCGTTGCCGCGACTCTGGCGTGACGTCATCGAACACTTGCTCCGCCAGAGCTTGGAGTCGCTCCATATAGTGTTCCGCGTCCTCCTTTCGTTCCCTCTTGAGGAACGGGAAATCGTCCCGTTTGGACTGCCGACGGGGCGCAGGTTCCCAGCCCTCCAGGAGTTGGCGACGGAACTCCTCCCAGGGAGTAGCGACGGGGATGTTTAGAGCTAACGCTTCAGCGCGGCCGCGCAGCGTGCTCCGGAAGGTCGTCGTCTTATTGAGGTCGGAGTAAGTGAAAGCCGCAGTAAATTGTTCGAAACTCCGAATATACTGGGTGAGATTGCCCTCCTTGAAGGTCGCACGCCATTGAGCCGTTTTAGCCGTAGCCAACGTTTGGGGCTCAGACGTGAGTCTCTGTGGCGTGGGCGTGTCAACACTCACCGCAACTGGTGTAGTCGCTGCAGTGGCCGTCGGAGTCGGAAGAGCCGAAGTCGCCGGAGCCGTTGTATCTGGGCCGATCGGGGTCGCGTTAGCGGGGGCGGTTGGTGCTGTCGTCGTGGAGACGGCGAGCGATGCGGCGGGTGGTGCCGTCGCGTGACTGGGGTCGTGTGGTGCTTGTGCAGCGGGGGTCGGTTGACTGTATGGAGGCGTCACCCATGGTATCCCGACTGAGGGTGGGAATACAGCCGGTGGTGGATATCGGTATGCCGATCCATCTGGGCCTACACCATGGTACACTAATCCGGGTTGTGCACCATGATAGCCGGTGTCAGCTATCACGCTGGGAACGCCACCATATCCGGGCGGTGGGTTCACGTAGCCGACATGCAGTGAATAGTATCCGACAGCTACTCCATTTGGAACACCGCTTGTTGCGCCAGGGTATCCGACTGGCGGTACACCATATCCGTTGGTGTTTCCGACTGATTGTGAGATCGGATGTCCGATCATTGGCACAACACTTTCTGCTGGAGCAGACACAACTTGATCTTGCGACGGATCGAAGCGCGGTTGTTCTCCGGTAGTCGGCGACGGTGGATGCGTGGTCGGCACGGGAGCGCGTGTGTCAGAGGTCGACGTGTCGGGGTCGCAGGGTCGGCGACTTGACGTCGACGGTACTTGCCGAGGTCGCGCTTGCCGTGTGGTGGCGCGAGATTCTGTCGTCGCGTCGCGGGGTCGTTGCGGTCGTGGAGGTGTCGCGATCCGGGTAGCGGTCGTCGCCGGGATGCTCTCGGCTGTCACTCTCGCCTGGCTGGGTCGTGTGTACTCTACCAACGTTAGCTCGGTCGATATGCGTGAGTACATTTCTGGCGCGGGGTCGTGTTGTCTCGGCGTCATGGGCGGCGCCAGGGGTCGATTCGCCGAATAAGCGCTCGGCGGGATCAGTTCCGGAACATTGTGAGACTGACAAACCCACTGTCGTATCCGAGAGTTACTTGGTGGGTGTGTAACCATCGACGTATCTATGGTTACGGGCCGAACGTTTATCACTGAATGTTCTGGGTCGA
The DNA here is from genome assembly GCA_949152475.1 of Terebella lapidaria. Lineage (NCBI taxonomy): Eukaryota > Metazoa > Annelida > Polychaeta > Terebellida > Terebellidae > Terebella > Terebella lapidaria. Next base: position 30,340,195 of record OX424567.1, read on the forward strand.
TATGATTTTTGTCGGCAGAGTTTGATAGTCTCTGGGTCGTTCTAGCCGACGTAGCCGAATACGCTCTAGCGTGTGCACGCAGAATGTCACTTACTGTATGTGACGGCGCGAGCGGGTCTTCGTCTAGGAACTCCTGCACCAGGTCGGCGGGCGGCGAAGACGATCTCAGGGTCGAATGGTCACCGAATGAGTCGAACAGGCCGGTTGGTTGTTGCTCCTGCGACAGTGGGACCGTATCGCTCATGACGACTGAGCGGGGGCCGGAAGGTCGGAAGGCCGGGTTCGGATTGATCGTCACTTCGTCATCCATGGGGTCGAGCGGCTCACCGCGGGAAGCTCCCGGGGCTAATGCCATCAATGCCGGTCGGGTCTGGGTCGAAGATCCGAGACTAGCTCAGATCCTGGTCTACGGCGCCAATGTGAAGAATATCGTTCACGGCCGATATCAAGCCGATGTACTGGGACGTTGCGTATATAAAGCCGGCAGAACAGTTCAATGATTTATTGGGATGAAACTGTTCAATGATGCATATATTCCACAACATAGAGGCCGATCACACCTACGTCGGTGATTTTCCCAGTCGAATTATATCCTTGTATTATAGTCCTTGGTATATCTTGTACATATAATCAACAGCTTATATAGCACTTGTATCTAGTTCGTATATATATCGTCAATCTTCACACTCAATAGATTTCACGTCCTTTCACTGTCATTACTTCTTCTACTCTGCGCAGATAGCTGGGGCCGGGGGACCATGTGCTTGTGTAAGTTCCCGCCAAGTGTATGCGGTGTTGTGATTGGTCGAATGTATGCTGCAATGCGTTGATGTCACCGGGAAAGTGGGTTTCCCCGGCGCGTGTCAAGACTTGTAATGCCTGTATCTGTGCACGTGATGCGTGGGGTATGTGTGTCAAGTTCTATGTTTAGAAGTCAGTGCATGTGAAGGTCAAGGCCGAGTATCTTGGGTCGAGTGTACCGAACAAGTGGGGCCGCAGGTGCGTGGTTTGACCTGTGTATGTAACCATGACTACATGGAGTTTATGCTTGTGATCGTGTAGTATGTACTTGTCCTGTATGTAAGTCATGTAGAATGAATGTTTGTTGTGGAAATGTGTAGTGCGCGGGAGGGACGGGACTTACAGTCGCTAAAATTACTACATTATTATATTTATAACTCTCCTTTCTTTTCTAGGGTAACACAGGAAGACGACGTAATTGTCATGTGATAGCCCGGACAGCTATAATTTGTTTTCATTTCTGTTCTTCGTACCTCTTGTACCTTTGTACACCTCGGTAACTTTGTAATATATTAGCTGTCCGAAATAAATTTGACTTGACTTGACTTGACTTACTCCTAAGATGTAGCCATAAATTCACACAAACGACGTTCGGAAGACAAAGCTTACCAATCTGAATATGTGCTAGTTCATCAGCCGAAATGATTATGTCCCGTCCATATTATATATCAATAACAGCCAGGTACACCAACTAGATAGTCCATGGGAATCATCTGATAACATTTGTCAACTATGTGTGTAGGCTTACACTTGAGCATTTGAACTGAAATTTCATGAATTACGTTCCTGTTATGTCACATATTGCGAAGACATACCATCCTTCACATGCCTAGATCTTGAATTGTGCAGTATGTTCAAGAAACCTTGTTTGAATCATCTAGGTAGGCCTTGCACGAACAAAGTCTACGGTAATTTCAAATTCGTTTCCACATTCCCCGTTCGTGAACTGCAGTATAATCACTGAGCCCTGACATGGCAGATGATACAAAGTATGCAGCGATTGTACAGTGTACAGCTGAGACCGAAGGGAATCTAGCGATAGTAAATACTGGGTTTGCATTCATAGTCAGGAGGCCAAACGGCCTGAAATATATTTTCGTATGCACAAGAGTACTTATTCATGACTATGGTATCAACGGAAAGGGGAGGATCTCAGGGTCTCATTTCTACCACATGTAGTGTTGGCAATTATGTCCGTCACCATGGCAACGGCCCTTGAACATGGCAACCTCCAGACAATCTACGAAACCCATTAAAACACTGATTTGGCCTCATGTTCGATATAATTCGATATGTATGTACATATGTCATCAAATATTGATTACAATTATTTAGTAGTACATATGCTTCAATGTGATACTAAAAACCTAAACAGACGCCCGTCAGGACTTTAATAATGGCGAAAAATTATAGTCGCCATTATTGAAATTTCTGTTCTTGCCAATATCTTGATAACTATTCATCCAACCACAACGAAAAAAGTACCTACACCTATGTTTTCATGGTCAAGGAACCTGCTCGTGTCAATAAAAATACATTTTATGGCAACGCAAAAAATGTAAAAAATTGGGGAGAAATATGACCGAACTTATTGCTTGACAATGTGCTTCTAAATACAGATTTGACATAAAATGCCATCATATATTGATAACAATTAATTGGGATTCAATTTAGATAAGTTTTATATAAAATATTAAAGATAGACGACCTTTAGAATTATCAAAAAAAAGCGTCACAAAGAATAACATGAAAATTCGAAGCCGCCATTACTGAAATTTCCTTTCTCTGGCAATATCTTCATTAAAAAAACATCCAATCACATTAAATGATGTGTCTATACCTATATTTCCATGATCAAGAAACATGTCTATGCCATTAAGAGCTGGATATTATGCATATTTATTTATCAAACGTACTGTCTATCCTTGGCTACGGAAAGAATGCGAAAATTAAGGAATATAATATCAATTTTGGTACAAGGCTATCATCAAAAATCGATCAGGATGATGTGGAAAACATTCTACATGTATATAAAGCTACAAATTGAAGTGTCTATCACCATGGCATCCTCTCGCAGACACATTTGAAGATTGCAGCTTGCTCGGCAACAGACACTGACGTTGAGATGTTGCACATGTATATAATATACAGCTACAGATTGAATAATAGTGGGTGTTTAGAACCAAAGCAAGAATGTGTGTATACCACGCTGAATCTAATCCGCATCACCATCTGCGTGATTATGTTTGTTTTGGTTTGAACAGGCATTGCTTTCGCACTCACATACTGCTGTGCATGAAACTGATTTCTTCGGCAACTGCAGACTCAACTTATAATTTGATTTGCAACCACACGTCAGTAGTTCAAGGCAGACTGTCGGAACTGCAGGGAGGGTCATCAGCCTGAGCTTGAGGCGGTGTTGGTCACATCCATTCTCCTCGGCTGATGGTGAGAGGAGCTTTCGCACGAGCACATTAGGCGTATCACGGTTTGACAATGTGCATGTTTTGTGTGCAAACACAGTTTATCGGAAATAGGTGGCAACTTTTCGGGTGTTTTCGAATGAAACAGCTCGCTTCTCAGCTCATCCACACATCCACATATAACACATAACGTTTGATACATTATCACTGTTAATTAATTGCCCAACTGCTTTCTCAGTGTCAGATGACATAACGATAACGCCCAGACTTGAACAAGCAGGCTCAGTGAACATCCTCACTGTAATCGTATGCAATGTTATGTACTCGAGTGTACTTACCTCTCTTTGAAGTGCCAGAACACATCCAAACTTCCTTAGTGATTTATTGGGCGAAATGGATAAGAAGCACAAGAAAATCAGTGTCTCTTAATCTATCACGGTACGCTGCTACCCAATTGAACTTCGTACAAATCTTCAAATGTCTTGAACTCGCTTTTGCAAGAAGTTCATCAAACCTGAAGTTACTTATGAAAACAGTCGATCACTTATGTAGTCATGCAAGTACCACAGGTTGTGAGAATTGTGCCGTCTTCAAGTGTCAGTAATGAAAAGAATGTAACCACTTTTTTGTTTGGTCGTGATGAAAACTTTTAGTTGGATTGAACAAGTCGGAACGGTGTAATATCCCTGAATAGATACTTACAACTCGCTACACATCCCCTAGATTGCTTTGTCCCAAACCCAATGGATCACAAGTCCAGTATTCATATACTCGAACATTTGGAAAGTCTATATTTGCTTTGCCAGTTTGGCAACATTTTTGTTCATCTCTCAGATTCCTGGACGGGCCGCTATTTTGTGTAGGTGTGTTCAATCAAGTACATGCAGACCAAGCCCTTGAGCACGTGAACTGCTTGGGCAAAATATCTGGAGGTTTGGTGGGTATAAGGTGAGTCATCTCAGGCAAACAAGGCCAACCTCACGAAGTTCTTCTGCGATGAATGTGTCGCCAAGAAACTGCCAGAAACTGCCAGATACACAATTCCAGAATAAATACGTAATAAAAAGTCAATAAAATCATTCAGTATTTCATATAAATCCCATATGATCAATGGATATTGAATCAACTGCCGCTGGTCCGCTTTGGTTGACCACTCCGCCTCCTGCTCTTGGCCTGTCTGTGTGGGGTGCATGCCTATCTGGTACTGGTGTTCCGCATCCTTGGGGCTCTGGGGGATCACTGTCTCGACTTCTCTATTTTCTTTTCCATCCTTTTCTAATTTAATGGTAAGAGAAAATTTGAATGGTGAAATAGTAAAATAATTAGGTGGAAACAATTCACTACAATTCACAGTACATGGACTGATTGGAGTGTAGGATGGAATTTGTCACATTATCAGTAAAACTATAAACTCACTGAAACCGGATCCTGCAAAGGACCATCCAGGAACACCCAACATCAAGAGATGTTGCAAACCGGGTATATTGATCGACAAATGCTCATCACTCAGACTGAAACATTGTCACCAATGATCAACTCTGGACCCAACGGAGCACCACTTAAGCTGGACACAGTGCCAGCAAGGATGAACCTAGATCAGTAGGAAACTTCCACAGACAAAGAACCGATCAACCACTCCATATCACCATGAACAACATGTTATTCCCCTCAATCAACCCGAACTAGCATGTCAGAACCACAGATTGATTCTCCACTCAAAATTTCTTAAATACATGACCCCAATGAGGATAATCTCTGAATATCTCATAACTGTCACAAACCACCATGAAAAAACATGGACCCTGTCACAAAGAATGGCGAAATAGCCCAGGATCGCACGGGTTGACCTGGGTTGTGAATCCAACTCACATGACTTGATTGGTGACAGAACATTGTAACAATACCAATACAACTACCTTTGCGCCAAGAAACCATTAGGAACGTTCAACGATCCATTCATGGAAGAATCTTCATGGAAGAAAGTTCACGGTAGAACCGTTCACTGAAGAATCATACATGGAAGAAGTCTTCACCATGTGGTCCTGTTTGGGGAAGAATCGTTCGCAGGCAAGGATGCGTGCGCAGCCACCCTGGCTATATAAGGGCGAGCAGACAAATAGTCTGGGAGCACTGTAACAGCGATATCGACCGGGGATAGTCACCACCATCTCCATGGGCCGGACGACCTCTGTCTGGCTGACTCCTTTTTCAAGGCCTTCGGTCACTGGGATTCGAGCACCTACTTGGAGAAACGGGCGAAGAGAGGGACGGGAAAACGTCAACGGAACGGGACGGAGTGAACTTCAACTGAAGAACTCTTTTAACTCTGAAAAGATTCAACGCAGGTCTTCGATGTGGATAGATGGTGGAACACTTAGCTGTCGACTCGTTCCTAGCCAACTACTCTCAGCTGTCGTTTGAATTCAGTAGGCTGACTTCTCGGCCAAATTATCTTGAATAAATTTGCCCTAGGTTGTCGGCTTACTTCTTGGCTGATTCCTCTCAGAAAACCTCAGAAAACTCAGTGGTTGTCAGCTGACGTCTCAGTTCACTTCCTAGGAGCTGCGATCTCTTCAAATGCTGACACTGGACTGACAGTTCACGTGACTTCATTCTGGCCCCCGAATTGGTTGGTGACTTCATGAGGCGCCCCTGGTGGTGAACTATTGTCTCGGACAGTGGACTTGTCTTTTCTAGGTTTCTGCAGTGTCTTTTTCAGCTGATCGCTTTTCCTTCTTGGGTATATATGAATGTGCTGGTCACTTTCGAATACGGTCTTCTTGAATGATTGTTTCTAATTATTTATTCTATAATCCCACAGCTTCATTGGCCCTCCAGTAGAAGATTCCGGCTTCCCCCATGTCGACTTCCTCTGGGTCGGCGTCTCCCACCCGAACATGAGCATGCATGTACTCTTGAATGTTCACCGCAAGGCACACACAAAACTAGCTGACTCCAGACTTCTGAGGGGAAGATCCCCTTCGACTAACATGGGCTGGTTATGCTGACATCCCTCCACCAGCGGTTTCCAATGCAGTTTTAGATGGTTCGGCCATGCGTGAATAGCCCCAACAAATTTATATATTTCGTCAAGAGACAAACAAACATACATCCATACCTTAATCCATTAGCCTCGCCTCCTATCGGAGCGAAGGTAGTACTCTTGGTACAAGTATACCAATAAACGGGTGAGGTGCAATCAGAGCTCTTCATAGGATGGGATCATTTCGGCAAAATTATGTTGCCAATTTTTGTGAATCCCCTCCAAAAAAATACGAAATAGTGAATATATCCCCAATAATATTCGCCGTGAAATAGTAGGCTTATACCTTGCTAGTGTATTACACCATGCGAGATTTAGCCTATCAGGGGAACTACTGTGATCTTTCTACCCAGGGATTAGCCTTTCACACCGTACAGTCTGGTGTCTGTGACGATGTGCTTCAGCTGTTGACTCATAATTTTAAGATGTCAAACCCTGACGGAGTTATGCAACCAAAACTGAACACAATGAGTTTTCTATAAGAAAAGATGACAACACGACGGCGGAGATTACATCAGATGGCATGTCGAGTGCGATGGAATCTCCCATTTAGATGTGGTGTGCACAGTTTTGCTAATGGGTGAAGAACAATTTATTTTGATGAGACAGTGAACAGCTTTCATATTTTTGTTTTTGTTTGCTCTGAAGTCATAACATTTCCTCCGCTGAAATCATCAGAGCGTGGGATGAATTCATAAGAGAATGATACATTGTTCGTGTTGGTCCACGTCTAAAAGCATTAAGTTAGTGGGAAGCCTTCAAACTTTAAAATAGCAAAATAGTCGAGATAGAGCCGGTGTGTCTGTTACCAAGATGTCACGTGAGATAAAACCTACTTGTTTCTACCACATTTTGTGAGGGACATTTTTGCTGCATTTGATACAGTTTTATTGGCTTGCATTCTTTTGAAATTTATGAAATTCATTGCCTTCCTTCCTCTGATTTTATCTTTGATATCGATCTTCAAACATGATACATTGCGGTTGATTTCGGCATATCTGAGCATACATATACCATTAGGTATATTTTGTATAGCTATATGAATTGGAATGAACCATATGTTACAATCGTACATATGCTGCTGCTGGCACACGAGAGTGAGAATATTTCGGTCGCGATTTTAATCATTTCCGTTATTAGAATTAAAGTCGCGACGAAAACTCTTCAGGACAAACACAATATGGCTTGAATCAGCCACTGTAATAATAAAAGAAAAACGTTCTAACAAGTATGGCCATGCTCGCTGCGGCGATAATCATTTTCGCTGCAAAGAGAATGTTTTGGTCACGGCTATAGGTATTTGAATCGCGGCGAGAACTGTTTCGCTGCAGCGAAAATGATTTTGATCGTGACGATAATGTTTTTTGTCGCAGCTAAAAGTAGTTAATTCGAGGTGAGTATTTAATAACGTTCTGGGCGCGGATTTAATGATTTCGGTCACGACTTAAATTATTCCGGTCGTCACAATTAAATTCGCGACCAAAACTTTTCGGGAGTAACGCATCATGGCATGAATCAGCCACCGTATGTATCAATTGCGTTTCAACTTTACTTCTGTCTTCCGTGGATAGTGAAGATGGCAACTAGTTTGAACTTTGTAAAGTATGACTGAAGTACATATGTGCATTCTAGCCATTTGTCTACAACTGATGTGTATGTATTCAAACTAAAACGCACATCTACGCAGACACTGAGCCATACACCTCCAAACACTATTGGAATAGATCGTTCATTGCAAGCACTTGATTGACGCCTGCCAATACCGCTTTCATCAAGTTTTGGACCGATTTACTCAGATGCGCTTCCACCCAGTGAAAGCTCCGATCAGGGCAAACACTTACACATTTGAGAGAAATGTTTCGGCTAAAACCATACAAACTAAAAATGAATTTTCTTACATCGATACACGTGCTTTTCTCGGAAAAATTGTGATTTTAGCAATGAAATAGTACCTTGATGCACCGCTTTGACCAGATAAGGTAATGAATCATCTTGAAGAGGATGAATCATCTTGAAGAGGATGGTCGGAGGTGCGACATGACGGAAACAAATCGTCCAAGGTCGCCAGGATATATAGAGGTAAGTAATCAACTTGTACATACTTTCAGAGCAAAATATACAGGTACACTGATATAAGAAATATTTGCATATCTCTCTCAGGTCAGATATACTCATACTCACACAAGTATACATGTAACCTCACACATGTATATTTAAACTCGTTCACACCGTTTTTTGCAGATATTTTCTATGCTAAATGTATCGTATTATAATTTCAATTTCAAACGACTATTTCCTAGCAAATTTAACACTTTTGTCGCAAAAAATTGAGAATGTTGGCCCCGTCATTGATCTTCTGGGTCCGAACACATTTCGTGCATTTGCTTGCTTCTGTAGCGATGCGATATCTTTTGGAATCAGCATGTTTTTATAGATACACTTTAATGTATCTTATGATCGAAAACTTCAACAATACTTCGATTCCCTGATGGATGTAAACACGACCAAAACCCGAAATAGACGTTTCTGGCTGAAATTTATTATTGAGGTAGATTCAATTTTTGCGAGAGAAATCTGACATTTGATAGAACATTGCCGTTTGACACCCAGGTGAAGTACGCCAAGTTATAGTACAATACCATTAAGCATCGCTGACATATCAGCGAAAAACGGTGTAAACTAGTTTTAAAACTTCAAAGTACAGTCTTTCAGGCAGTTATGAGTAACATTTCGGAAAAGTGCTGAAATGATTTACCATTCAGCGTTAGCTGACAATATAAGGCAACTGTCTCAAAATTTCATATCTTATTCTAGACATATAATCGGTACTTTTATAACAAATATATATATATATATATATTGTGAACTGACCATGGTGGTAATGTTTTGAGACGCCTAGTATATCATGAGCGATTTCTGCGTGTTCATACTGCGACTACTATATGCTTTTCTTGAAATCCCATAAAGGGAAAATCGGGCGGGGAATTATTTTCCCCGTAGAGGAAATCGTATAGTTCCTCAACGTGATAGCTATATTTTGGTTGCATCGTTATATTAAGTTCGTTGCGAAGAGAACAATTTAAAGATTTCACGCACCTGCCTGAATCACCCAACTGCCTGAATGACTGTGTATGCATTTAGGGCATGTCGTGTTTTTTCTTTGTTTCTCGTCAACTTTTTTTTCGAAAAGTACCAGCAGAGAATTTAGAACAGAGAGGTTTCATTCCACCGGCAGCAATTTGTATCACATTTTGAACGGGTGGCACTCCTGGTGGATGGATGAGCTTTATGAATGAATGTGTTTACTGCTATCACAAAACGAAATGACGTAACTCACAATCGTCCCTGAGGACGACAAACTACAATACCGCATCCAGCCGCCAGGATTGCAGGGCTCCATGAGAAAAAATCGTTGACTATAATTGAAATTGCAGAGTGAAAACTTTCTGGTACCAGCCAGCCAGGAAAAAAACAAGCACACAAAACAGACGTTTACTACCACAATAACATCTTTATTCATGAAGTAACTCACACCAAAAATGTAAGATAAATGGGATTTGACAGTTCGCTAAGTTACTAAATACTGTATTGACGAATAGCAGAGGGCATAGCAGAAAAATGAAAAACATTCCTTATCTTTCTCGATATTCGGTGTCTTTTTCCAGAAAAAACGTCGTTTTCTTGGTAGGAAAAACACGACATAAAATTTTGTGTTGTTTTCTCAACATAATTGCTATTTTCACCCACCCAGTGAAGGGAAACAAAGAAAAAAAAACATGGCATAATGATAAATAACTAACGTGTTCACACAATTCTGTGGCATCGATTGTCATTTGTTTGAGCACACGGTTATTGGTGTATCATATCCACATTTCCACATACAAATATACACACAGCCACAAAATAACTGATGTGCTCACACGGTGATGAACATATAGCAATGCTTCTGTTCACGCCATTTGATCATACATTTATTGCTCTATTACATTATGGAAACCCATTATATTTGGCTTCCAAAAATTTGATCGTTGAATTTTACTCATCACTCAAATCGCTAATGGTAGAATTTTTGGATGCAAATTTCTTCATTTGTTTGTTCGTCTAAGTAGGTTCTGTTGCTTCTGTTTCTATATTCGATAAGGAATATTTTACAGAGGCAGCATAACATAAGTCATGCAATAAATAAATAGCCACAATAATATGATGGGTTTTGCAGTATTTATCATTGCAGATTAATATGTACATTTAGCTTCTGATTGTTTAATTCCACAGAGATACATTTTTTACAACACTACGTGTCTGGTAATATATTGTAACGGTTTTGGGGCGTACCCAAAGGTTTCCCCTAGGTAATTCTGTTAGTGTTTCGTGATATTATGGTTAAATAACCGTTTATTAGGGTGTATATGTGTTTAAAGGTTCATACGGTTCCGTATTGTTAATGTTTTAAAGGTTTTCCATCTCGGAACTTAGTAATTTATGATGTCGGTAAAGCCGGAGACGGAGCCGGAACCGGAGACGGAACCGGACACGGAGCCGGAACAATGGAGTACAAAAACGTAATGACGTTATTTCCGGAAGGTCATGTGATCAGCCTCGTTTTCGGTTTAAAAGGTGACGTGTCAGCCACTGATTGGTTCTAGAGTGTTTTTAGAAATCCGGAAAATATCAGTGTTTTGGCGGACTATGACGTCACAATAGGTTGGTCACGTGACGTGGGTCTCAGGTCTATAAAAGCCCCCGCTTCACAGCGGACGGCGGAGTTGGTGTCCTGACGTCGACCTGTGCAGACCCCTTCTCCCATAGCAGAGTACTCCCTTGTTCCGGATAGAGTCATCCAGATGATAGCAGTTAAGTCTTCCGACTGTGAACTTGGAAAATAAACATGAAAACTTCAACCGAGTTGTTTTTCCGTGTTCGTTAGGGAACTGGAAGTTATAATAAAGTTAGTTTCCCGGAAAAGACAGTTATACGGAGTAAAGGGAGATAAGACTACAGTCGGTTAAGACCAAGTTGTAACGACGTCTTAGGGTGATCCAAGAACCCAGATCACCGAGGAAGGAGACGGAGACGGAGACGGAGGTGGAATTCAACGGAGCAACTACGGAGGCGGTATCGGACGGAGCAGTTGCAGAGACGGGAACGACGAAGCAGTTGCAGAGGCGGTACCGGACGACGGAGTTGCAGAGGCAGTACCTGACGGAGCGGTTGCGGTAACCGGGAGTGGGAACACTTCCGAGATACTCCATTTCAGGTGCGGTACCAGGTTGCAGTGAGGCGGAGCCAACCGGAGCAGATTGCAGTGCGGCGGAACCTGGCAGAGCGGTTGCAGTATTCGGAAACGGCAACGTTCCCGGATTCTTTATTCCAGGCGCAGTCGCAGTTTGCAGTAAGACGGAAAACGACGGAGCTGTTGCAGTAAAGCGGTTTCCCGACGGAGCAGTTGCAGTACCCGGAGACGGAAACGCCTCCGGATCCTTACTTTACAGTTGCAGTTGCAGATTAGCAGTCGGGCAACGGTTAAGAGGTCCATTCCAGACCACGCTACCAACCTTAGAGACTTCTAGCCGGAGTTCAACCGTACAGTAGTAGCAGTTTCCCGGAGTTTTACCGTTTCAGCTCCGGTTATATAACCACTCACCCACCTCCCAAGAAAACCGGTTATCAAGACGTCACAGAAGGGTGCAAACCCGTTACAACTTTTTGGTGGCAGCGGTGGGATCATCTGCAGTATGACTACTAGACGGGGCAAATTGGCGGAACAGCAGCTGAAGGCAGCTGTGTCGGACACGGAGCAGCCTGTAGGAGCAGTAGGAGCTGAGCCGTTGCAGATGCCGGTTGCGGAAAAGGAAGCAGTTCGTCCTGCCGAGCGAAAGCTGTTGCAGCCGGAAATGCAGAAAGCAGTTGCAGAAGAGCCCCTTCGGGTTCCTCAAGGAGTACAGCCTGCAGAGCAGTTAGCAGAGGCGGAAATTAACTTTCCGGACCAGGCTGGCGATCGGGAACCGGATGCGGAACCGGAAGGCGGAGAGAATTTAGTCGACAACCTGACCAGATTATTGGCGACCCAAATGGAGGTGTTTCAGCAGCACCTGGCAGTAACCGGAAAGCAGCAGCAGGCAGAAGCAGCACAACAACCAGCACCAAGGGCAGGAGTAGCCAGATTAATGACATACGACGGAACTGATCCGTGGCCGGAGTATGAGGCTCACCTCCTTGAATACGCTCGGTACTACCGTTGGACAGCAGAGGAAAAGGCGCTGAACTTATGTGTCAGTTTGAGGGGTAACGCCCGCAGCATACTACTGGATCTGTCCGCGGAGCAGAGACGCAGCTTTGATACGGTTGTGGCGGCATTAAAACAGCAGTTTTGTCCGGGGGAGAAAACATTTGTTTTCCAGGCGGAATTGCAGACACGGAAATTGCAGCCGGAGGAGGAGCTGTCCGAGCTGGCCAGAGACATACGGAGCAAGACGCGGCTAGCTTACCCAAAAGCAGATCCGGCAACAACAGAAGTGCTCATGAAGATGCATTTCTGCAACAGCCTGACTAACCGAGATATGCGGTTGTCGGTATTGAAAAGCCACCCGGAAACGCTGTCGCAGGCCCTGGCTTTCGCTACCGAGTATGAGAGCATCATGAAAACGGACAACAGCAGACCAGCGGAGCGACACCGGACGAGGCAGCTGAAAACGGAGCCGGAGTGGAGCCAGCAGGTGAACGAATTGTGGAAGCAAGCCGAGCAGACTCAGCAGCAGTTGGCGGATCTGATGACTCAGGTCAAGGAAGCGGTTAGCCGGCAGCAGCAGCAGCGCAGTTCCCGAGCAGATTTAGAATGCTTCAACTGTAGCCGGAAGGGGCATTTTGCCCGAGACTGTAGGCAGCCGAAGCAGCAGCAGCAGCGGCGTCAACCACAACAGCAGCAGTCGCCGCGACAACAGCAGCAGCAGCCGCAGCAGCAGCAACAACTGCAGCAGCCACGACAGCAGCAGCAGCAGCCGGAAAACTAGAGCGGGTCGCGGAAAAGGGGAAATCCGGGACCCGGAAGAGAGGACACCCCCATAACCGGCAGGTGGTTCACGGACCCGGTCCCAGGGGCGAGGTGGGCATGTGTGTGACAGCCAGAGTATGCGGAGAGCCAGTAACGCTGATAATCGACACCGGCAGCACTGTCACAATGCTCAACCTACAAACCTGGGAACGGATCCGGAAACCCGGAATGAAGCTGAAGCGGTCGCCGATTCGTCTTTCAATGGTTGACGGAAGTAACATACGGACACATGGCCGGAAAGAACTCCCACTCAATATCGCAGGAGTAGCTGAGACCGTGACGTTCGAGATTGCAGACTGTGAAGACGAAGGAATACTGGGAATGGATTTCATCCGTTCCCGGATATCCGGCATAAATTTCGACCGAATGACCATGCAGATGGGCAGCCAGGAGGTGTTCCTCACCATGTTCGAGCAGACCAGGGAGCCGTTTCCGATCAACGCTGTAGCAGATTACCAAATTCCGCCGGAAACGGAACAGCTGATTATAGGACAAGCAGAGAGTGTCCGTGAAGCAGAAGGAGTACTAGAAATGCCGCAGGAGCCTACTGAGAAAAGACCTTGGCTGATCGGGAGAACTTTATCCCGGATAAAGCAAGGAACAGTCCCGGTTCGAGTGATCAACGTGATGGCAGAGCCGGTAATCATCAAGAAAGGAGCGCAGTTGGCGACGATGACCACCTTAGCAGCCGGTTGCAGTGTTGTGCCGTTGGCGGAGCGGAGCCGGAAGGTGCAGATTTCCACGGAGTCGGAGGCCGGGCGGAATTGGAGCGGGTACGAGAAGCTGCGGCAGTTAGCAGAGCAGACCCAGGATGCAGTGCCGAGTCATTTCCGCGAGAGAGTAACCGACCTCCTATTTCGGAATAAGCCGACCTTCAGTAATGATGCCGGAGAACTGGGGCAGACCAACGAGGTACAACATCAGATAAACACGGGCAGTCACCGGCCGATTAAGCAGCCAACCAGACGAATTCCGCCAGACAAGAGAGAGCTGGTGAGCAGTCTGATTCAGGAGATGAAAGACAAGAACGTCATTGAAGAAAGTAGCAGTCCGTGGGCTTCCCCGATTGTCCTCGTGAAGAAAAAGGATGGGACCACCCGGTTCTGCGTCGATTACCGGCGGTTAAATGCAGTCACGGAGAAAGATGCTTATCCGTTGCCGAGAATAGACGACACCATAGCAGCCTGTGCAGACACCAAATGGTTCTCCACTCTCGACCTGACCAGTGGCTACTGGCAGGTCGGGATGGATGAAGACGCCCGGAAAAAGTCGGCCTTCTGTGTTCCTGGCGGCCTTTACCAGTTCAAAGTAATGAGTTTCGGCTTGTGCAATGCTCCGGGTACGTTCGAGCGGTTGATGGAGAAGGTGCTAGGCGGATTGTCCTGGAAGACCTGCCTCATATATCTGGACGACATCATAGTCTACAGCAAGACCCTGGAGGATCACATCCGTGATCTTCAGGAGGTGTTCAGCAAGCTGAGAGAGGCAGACCTAAAAGTCAAACCGTCAAAATGCAAGTTCTTCCAGCCGGAGGTGTCTTTCCTAGGTCACATAGTCGGCAGAAACGGTATCCGCACCGACCCGGCAAAAACAGAGGCAGTACGGAAGTGGCGGACACCCACCAACCTGACGGAGCTGCGCAGTTTTCTGGGACTTTGCTCCTATTACCGGAAGTTCGTGCCGAAGTTCTCCGAGATTGCAGCGCCGCTGAATCACTTGACGGAAAAAGGGGTGCCGTTCCGGTGGCAGACGGAGCAAGAGCAGGCATTTGCAGAGCTGAAGAACCGCCTAGTATCGGCACCGATACTCGGGTACCCAAGGGAGCAAGGCCGATATATCCTGGACACGGACGCCAGTGACACCGGGCTGGGAGCAGTACTGTCACAGAAGCAGGGCAACCAGGAGCGGGTGATAACCTACTTGAGCCGCAGCCTAACCAAAGAAGAACGGAGATACTGTGTCACCCGGAAGGAGCTCCTGGCGGTTGTGTTTGCGGTACAGAAGAATAAGCAGTACTTGCTGGGACGACACTTCCTTCTTCGCACGGATCATGGCAGTCTTACCTGGCTTATGAATTTCAAGGAGCCCCAGGGGCAGGTAGCCCGGTGGATTGAGCTCCTGAGTGAGTTTCATTTCGACATCGAACATCGTCCGGGGCGAATCCATAATAATGCGGATGCCTTGTCCAGATCCCCATGCAGCCAACGCGGAAAAATCGACTGGAAACAAGCCAAGATAGACGCCTGGAACTACGGAGAAAGGATCCGGCAGACACGAAGTGAAGAAACTCCTCAGCCCAAGCCAAGGAAGGGGGGACGCCGGAATCGGTCAAGGGGATCGGGCGGAGAAGCAGAACTGACGGAGGAAGCGGTCCCAAGGAAGGCGGTTGCAGTAGCGGAGAAAGCAGCGTCCCGGAAGCCGGTTGCGGTTGCGGTGACGGAGAAAGCAGCGTCCCGGAAGCCGGTTGCGGTTGCGGTGACGGAGAAAGCAGCGTCCCGGAAGCCGGTTGCGGTTGCGGTGACGGAGAAAGCAGCGTCCCGGAAGCCGGTTGCGGTTGCGGTGACGGAGAAGGCAGTTCCAGGAAAAGCGGATGCGGTTGCAGAGCAGATTAGGCTGGCGGAAAATGCGGACCAGGATACTGTGCTGGGGCAGAAATATCGACCAGATGATTTGCGGAGAATGCAGCAAGCAGAACCTTGGTACCCACTGGTGACGTCGCTGATCGACGGGAGCGGTACAGCTGGCAGTGCAGACTTTTCCAGCATGAGCAGCGAGGAGAAAGTGCTGTACGGGATGCGGAAGACCTTGCTGAAAGTCGACGGAGTAGTCTACCGGAAATGGAAAACGGCAGAAGGAACCAGCCGAATGCAGTTAATAACCCCGAAGGAGCTGAGACAGGAGATTTTCCGTCTGGCCCATCAGAGCCGGACGGGAGGACACCTCGGAAGCAGAAGGATGGCGGCTAGCATTCGGAGGCGGTATTTCTGGCCGGCTATGATGCGGGACATAAAGCAGTGGGTGCTGAGCTGTGACGAATGTGCGTCAAGAAGTATGCAGAACTTGACACGATCTCCGATGCAGAAATACCGGGTTGGAGCGCCCATGGAGAGGGTGGCAATGGACGTGATGGGTCCATTACCCAAATCCACCCGGGGGAACCGGTACATCTTAGTAATCGGTGATTACTTCACCAAGTGGGTAGAGGCTTACCCGATGCCGAATCAGGAAGCGGTGACGGTTGCGGACATATTCGTCAACCAGTTTGCAGCGCGGTACGGTATTCCGATGGAGATACACACCGACCAAGGCAGAAATTTCGAGTCCGACTTGCTGAGAAATGTTTGCCGAATCCTGGGGATTCACAAGACACGGACAACCGCTTTCCGACCTCAGTCGGACGGTTTCATTGAGCGATTCAACCGGACGCTGCAGCAAATCCTGAGCCTGTACGTAAGCGAGCGGCAGACCAACTGGGATCAGCTAGTTCCGTTGGCGATGGCAGCTTACCGGAGTACCCCGCAGGAGACAACCGGGCAGAGTCCCAACTTGCTGATGCTGGGCAGAGAAGTCAACACTCCGGTAGAATTACTGATTGGCAGGCCTCCGGGAGAATCAACAGCAGAAGTAACAGAGTATGGCAGTCAGCTCCGGGAGCGACTAGAAGCAGTATACAAGGCGGTTCGAGCGAAATCTGGCAGAGAGATGGAACGGCAGAAGAAGCTGTACGACCGGAGGAAGGTCGACAATCAGTTCCAGCCAGGAGACCGGGTGTGGATGGCGGTCAAAACACGGAAGAAGGGCAAAGCTCCCAAGTTGCAGAGGAAGTGGAGCGGTCCAAAGCTAGTGCTGAGCAGATTTACCGACGTGACCTACGAGATTGCAGAGAGTGAAACTCGACAGAAGGTGGTTCACTTCGATTTGCTGAAACCGTATAATGGTGTCAAGCATCCGAGATGGATGAAGCGGAGAATGGCGGATTCCTGGAGGCAGACGGAGCCGCCGAAGCAAAGTAGTGTTCCGGAGTCGGAACAGACGGTCTCTGAGTCGGATACGGACTCGGAGTAAAGCCGCAGAGGACGAAGAAATATGAGAAGATGGAGTGAGTTGTAGAGCAGGAGAAGGAGATAGCTGAGACCCTGGTAAAACGTTGAGTTCCGGCAGAGAGCAACCGCAAGAAGTTGGAACAGTGAGCAAGTGCTGGTTCCGGAAACAGGGCGGAGAAAAGAAGCAGAGCGGAAAGCGGTGCAGAGACCGGATAGAGACATCCTAGAGGTTCTGACTGGTTTGAGCGCATAGTCAACCAGTCCAGGGTAGCGGCCAGGGGTCCAGAAGAACCTGGGTTAGCGGTCTAGTATCTCCAGAGTAGCAGCTACACGTCTTCCGTATTCAGAGAATTAAGACGGAAAAGTTTTCCGGCTGTAGACAACCAACCGGAGTTTCCACTTAGCAGAGACAGCAAACCGGCTGCAGATCGACAGAAGCGGTGAAACATCATTCCAGATAGGAAGGGCCCTCCTTCTGGACAAGAATGTATGCAGTTTCCAGTGTCGACAAGCAGTAATACCAATGAGCAGATATGCAGTTGACGAAGCAGTACAGATGGCGGAAACGCCCAACTTGCAGTCTAGATGTTCGTCTGAGAGGCAGATTCAACTGGCTGAGACTCTATTCAACCCTCCTGATGGCAGAGATACTTCAAAATTGCAGATACTTCGCTCGGAGAAGCAGTTGAAAGGGAGCCGGAAAAACCCGGAGAAGCCGGTTGAGCCGGAGACGGACACCTCTCGGTTAACGGTTGAGTTTTTGCATAATTGTGACGTCACTCCTGAGGCAGCCAATCAGCGTGGAGCTTTTCAAATCACGTGAGCAGAAAGGGTATAAAAGGGCCTTGAAATCGGGCTCTGACAGCAGTTGGAGAGCAGACCTCGAGCTGTGCACATCGCAGACAAAGTTTGGCGGAATCGAATCAAGTCCAGCATTTTCCGGCAGCGACAGATTTTGCAGTGAAAACGACTAAGTGTTTCCCGGAAGACCACCAGTCCGGAGAAGCGGTGCAGAAGCGGTGCAGTAAAAGCGGTGCAGTAGATCGACAATTTCAGTTTCCCGGCCTTCCGGAATGGCCTACTCGGCGTTCCTTGAAAGACAAGATCGCGGCCGGAGCAGAGATTGGGCAAGCCCTCAGCCACTGGATTATAGCCGGCTGTGTAAGCGGTGTGAACGGATGTTCGAGAGTGCGAGGGACAGGAGACGGCATGTGTGCCCAGCCCAGAGATTTCATTGCTGTTTGTGTGCCTTCTACGGCAACCGGGCGGGAGATGCACGGCTGGAAGTACCCTTCCGGGAACCGTCCTCCTCAGGACGAGGCAACCCTCAACCATGTGGGAACCTTTGATTCGGCCTGGCGGGGAACAGCAACGCAGTCCCGGCGAAGGCGGTTCCGGAGATTCTGCACACAGTCACCTAGGGAGAATCCAGTTCCGGAAACTTATGCGGACCAGCTTCCGTTTGGACCTGACTGGGATGCCGGAGCAGCCGATCCCATCGAACAACCGGAACCGATCGATCCTCCGGTTTGGGTTCCGGATCCGCAGGGCTGTCTTAGGGCAGCGGAAGACTCATCTCCGGAAGATTGGGAGCCGGAACTGGTGATATCAAAGAAACCAGAAGAGGAAGTTCAGCCGGTGGAAGACTGGGAGGCAGAGATCCGGGTGTGGGAATATAGACCACCTTCTCCCACCTCGGATACGGAATCGGAGACTTCCGAGTACCACACCGCGGATGAGGAGGAACCTTGAGGCGGATGGCAGAGTAGCAGTGGACGGAGGCGGATGGCAGAGTAGCAGTTGACGGAGGCGGTTGGCAGTGTAGCGGTAGACGGAGAAGGTTGG
The DNA here is from genome assembly GCA_949152475.1 of Terebella lapidaria. Classification (NCBI taxonomy): domain Eukaryota; kingdom Metazoa; phylum Annelida; class Polychaeta; order Terebellida; family Terebellidae; genus Terebella; species Terebella lapidaria. Next base: position 30,359,398 of record OX424567.1, read on the forward strand.
CAGTTTGGCGGAGACAGAAGAAGCGGTGGCAGTTAGCAGCAACAACACGGAAAAAAAAAAAAAAAAAAAAAAAAAAAAAAAATATTATTTATCCAAGAAGACCACCAGGAGGAGTTGCAGTTTGCTGAGCAGCCAATCATCAAGCAGATAAGCCAGTCACGTGACTTCCAGAGACTATAAAAGGGGCAGTTAGCTGTTACCGGACGCAGAAGGCAGTTTGCTGTAGCTGAGTCAACATCGACACAAAGCAGAGAATCAGAAATCCGAAAGTAAAGACAACACCCCGCAAGCCCCGCCCTCACCGGTGTGGAGACTGCAACCTTGAATTCAAGAGCAAGCACACGTTGCTCCGGCATGTCACGGAGCAGCACACGAGTGAAGTCACCGTCTTCGCCTGTCCGCAGTGTGACCATTGGAGTAGACGGAAAGAGGGGACACAGAAGCATCTGCAGTCCCGGCACGCAATGGACGCAAACCCGATTCGACTAAGGGTGGGCAGAGAGCAGTTTGAGGAGAAAAGCCTCCGGTCCAAGATGACCCCACGGAAAAGCAAGAAGCCGGTAACACGGCATGACCAGTTGTCGGATACGGAGTCGGAGTCGGGAGGTTCGGTTTCGTCCCGGACCCGGTACCGTTCCGGTACCCAGTCGGTGGCCACACTAGCAGCCGACGTTTCGTCCACGGAGGCGGAGAGCAGTTCGGAAGAGGAAGCGGAGCTGAAAATCATGGCAAGTGAAGACGAGTTGCAAGAACCAGGAGACCCGAAGCCGGTTAAGCCGCCTGTGACCCGGAGTTCTTCCCGGAACACCTCCCGGAAAAACAGCCCAGACCCATCTCGAGGTACCGGAGCCGATCGAGACCGCGGAAAGAAGCGGAGTCGCAGCCGTTCGCCGGATAAATCCGGGCGCCATCAACGACGGGAATATAGGAAGGAGAGCCCGGAGCGAGCCAAGGACCGAGGCGGAGAACGTGGCCGAGAGGAGAAACGACAGGCATTTGCAAGAGCAGGCATTTGCAGAGCTGAAGAACCGCCTAGTATCGGCACCGATACTCGGGTACCCAAGGGAGCAAGGCCGATATATCCTGGACACGGACGCCAGTGACACCGGGCTGGGAGCAGTACTGTCACAGAAGCAGGGCAACCAGGAGCGGGTGATAACCTACTTGAGCCGCAGCCTAACCAAAGAAGAACGGAGATACTGTGTCACCCGGAAGGAGCTCCTGGCGGTTGTGTTTGCGGTACAGAAGAATAAGCAGTACTTGCTGGGACGACACTTCCTTCTTCGCACGGATCATGGCAGTCTTACCTGGCTTATGAATTTCAAGGAGCCCCAGGGGCAGGTAGCCCGGTGGATTGAGCTCCTGAGTGAGTTTCATTTCGACATCGAACATCGTCCGGGGCGAATCCATAATAATGCGGATGCCTTGTCCAGATCCCCATGCAGCCAACGCGGAAAAATCGACTGGAAACAAGCCAAGATAGACGCCTGGAACTACGGAGAAAGGATCCGGCAGACACGAAGTGAAGAAACTCCTCAGCCCAAGCCAAGGAAGGGGGGACGCCGGAATCGGTCAAGGGGATCGGGCGGAGAAGCAGAACTGACGGAGGAAGCGGTCCCAAGGAAGGCGGTTGCAGTAGCGGAGAAAGCAGCGTCCCGGAAGCCGGTTGCGGTTGCGGTGACGGAGAAAGCAGCGTCCCGGAAGCCGGTTGCGGTTGCGGTGACGGAGAAAGCAGCGTCCCGGAAGCCGGTTGCGGTTGCGGTGACGGAGAAAGCAGCGTCCCGGAAGCCGGTTGCGGTTGCGGTGACGGAGAAGGCAGTTCCAGGAAAAGCGGATGCGGTTGCAGAGCAGATTAGGCTGGCGGAAAATGCGGACCAGGATACTGTGCTGGGGCAGAAATATCGACCAGATGATTTGCGGAGAATGCAGCAAGCAGAACCTTGGTACCCACTGGTGACGTCGCTGATCGACGGGAGCGGTACAGCTGGCAGTGCAGACTTTTCCAGCATGAGCAGCGAGGAGAAAGTGCTGTACGGGATGCGGAAGACCTTGCTGAAAGTCGACGGAGTAGTCTACCGGAAATGGAAAACGGCAGAAGGAACCAGCCGAATGCAGTTAATAACCCCGAAGGAGCTGAGACAGGAGATTTTCCGTCTGGCCCATCAGAGCCGGACGGGAGGACACCTCGGAAGCAGAAGGATGGCGGCTAGCATTCGGAGGCGGTATTTCTGGCCGGCTATGATGCGGGACATAAAGCAGTGGGTGCTGAGCTGTGACGAATGTGCGTCAAGAAGTATGCAGAACTTGACACGATCTCCGATGCAGAAATACCGGGTTGGAGCGCCCATGGAGAGGGTGGCAATGGACGTGATGGGTCCATTACCCAAATCCACCCGGGGGAACCGGTACATCTTAGTAATCGGTGATTACTTCACCAAGTGGGTAGAGGCTTACCCGATGCCGAATCAGGAAGCGGTGACGGTTGCGGACATATTCGTCAACCAGTTTGCAGCGCGGTACGGTATTCCGATGGAGATACACACCGACCAAGGCAGAAATTTCGAGTCCGACTTGCTGAGAAATGTTTGCCGAATCCTGGGGATTCACAAGACACGGACAACCGCTTTCCGACCTCAGTCGGACGGTTTCATTGAGCGATTCAACCGGACGCTGCAGCAAATCCTGAGCCTGTACGTAAGCGAGCGGCAGACCAACTGGGATCAGCTAGTTCCGTTGGCGATGGCAGCTTACCGGAGTACCCCGCAGGAGACAACCGGGCAGAGTCCCAACTTGCTGATGCTGGGCAGAGAAGTCAACACTCCGGTAGAATTACTGATTGGCAGGCCTCCGGGAGAATCAACAGCAGAAGTAACAGAGTATGGCAGTCAGCTCCGGGAGCGACTAGAAGCAGTATACAAGGCGGTTCGAGCGAAATCTGGCAGAGAGATGGAACGGCAGAAGAAGCTGTACGACCGGAGGAAGGTCGACAATCAGTTCCAGCCAGGAGACCGGGTGTGGATGGCGGTCAAAACACGGAAGAAGGGCAAAGCTCCCAAGTTGCAGAGGAAGTGGAGCGGTCCAAAGCTAGTGCTGAGCAGATTTACCGACGTGACCTACGAGATTGCAGAGAGTGAAACTCGACAGAAGGTGGTTCACTTCGATTTGCTGAAACCGTATAATGGTGTCAAGCATCCGAGATGGATGAAGCGGAGAATGGCGGATTCCTGGAGGCAGACGGAGCCGCCGAAGCAAAGTAGTGTTCCGGAGTCGGAACAGACGGTCTCTGAGTCGGATACGGACTCGGAGTAAAGCCGCAGAGGACGAAGAAATATGAGAAGATGGAGTGAGTTGTAGAGCAGGAGAAGGAGATAGCTGAGACCCTGGTAAAACGTTGAGTTCCAGCAGAGAGCAACCGCAAGAAGTTGGAACAGTGAGCAAGTGCTGGTTCCGGAAACAGGGCGGAGAAAAGAAGCAGAGCGGAAAGCGGTGCAGAGACCGGATAGAGACATCCTAGAGGTTCTGACTGGTTTGAGCGCATAGTCAACCAGTCCAGGGTAGCGGCCAGGGGTCCAGAAGAACCTGGGTTAGCGGTCTAGTATCTCCAGAGTAGCAGCTACACGTCTTCCGTATTCAGAGAATTAAGACGGAAAAGTTTTCCGGCTGTAGACAACCAACCGGAGTTTCCACTTAGCAGAGACAGCAAACCGGCTGCAGATCGACAGAAGCGGTGAAACATCATTCCAGATAGGAAGGGCCCTCCTTCTGGACAAGAATGTATGCAGTTTCCAGTGTCGACAAGCAGTAATACCAATGAGCAGATATGCAGTTGACGAAGCAGTACAGATGGCGGAAACGCCCAACTTGCAGTCTAGATGTTCGTCTGAGAGGCAGATTCAACTGGCTGAGACTCTATTCAACCCTCCTGATGGCAGAGATACTTCAAAATTGCAGATACTTCGCTCGGAGAAGCAGTTGAAAGGGAGCCGGAAAAACCCGGAGAAGCCGGTTGAGCCGGAGACGGACACCTCTCGGTTAACGGTTGAGTTTTTGCATAATTGTGACGTCACTCCTGAGGCAGCCAATCAGCGTGGAGCTTTTCAAATCACGTGAGCAGAAAGGGTATAAAAGGGCCTTGAAATCGGGCTCTGACAGCAGTTGGAGAGCAGACCTCGAGCTGTGCACATCGCAGACAAAGTTTGGCGGAATCGAATCAAGTCCAGCATTTTCCGGCAGCGACAGATTTTGCAGTGAAAACGACTAAGTGTTTCCCGGAAGACCACCAGTCCGGAGAAGCGGTGCAGAAGCGGTGCAGTAAAAGCGGTGCAGTAGATCGACAATTTCAGTTTCCCGGCCTTCCGGAATGGCCTACTCGGCGTTCCTTGAAAGACAAGATCGCGGCCGGAGCAGAGATTGGGCAAGCCCTCAGCCACTGGATTATAGCCGGCTGTGTAAGCGGTGTGAACGGATGTTCGAGAGTGCGAGGGACAGGAGACGGCATGTGTGCCCAGCCCAGAGATTTCATTGCTGTTTGTGTGCCTTCTACGGCAACCGGGCGGGAGATGCACGGCTGGAAGTACCCTTCCGGGAACCGTCCTCCTCAGGACGAGGCAACCCTCAACCATGTGGGAACCTTTGATTCGGCCTGGCGGGGAACAGCAACGCAGTCCCGGCGAAGGCGGTTCCGGAGATTCTGCACACAGTCACCTAGGGAGAATCCAGTTCCGGAAACTTATGCGGACCAGCTTCCGTTTGGACCTGACTGGGATGCCGGAGCAGCCGATCCCATCGAACAACCGGAACCGATCGATCCTCCGGTTTGGGTTCCGGATCCGCAGGGCTGTCTTAGGGCAGCGGAAGACTCATCTCCGGAAGATTGGGAGCCGGAACTGGTGATATCAAAGAAACCAGAAGAGGAAGTTCAGCCGGTGGAAGACTGGGAGGCAGAGATCCGGGTGTGGGAATATAGACCACCTTCTCCCACCTCGGATACGGAATCGGAGACTTCCGAGTACCACACCGCGGATGAGGAGGAACCTTGAGGCGGATGGCAGAGTAGCAGTGGACGGAGGCGGATGGCAGAGTAGCAGTTGACGGAGGCGGTTGGCAGTGTAGCGGTAGACGGAGAAGGTTGGCAGTTTGGCGGAGACAGAAGAAGCGGTGGCAGTTAGCAGCAACAACACGGAAAAAAAAAAAAAAAAAAAAAAAAAAAAAAATTATTATTTATCCAAGAAGACCACCAGGAGGAGTTGCAGTTTGCTGAGCAGCCAATCATCAAGCAGATAAGCCAGTCACGTGACTTCCAGAGACTATAAAAGGGGCAGTTAGCTGTTACCGGACGCAGAAGGCAGTTTGCTGTAGCTGAGTCAACATCGACACAAAGCAGAGAATCAGAATGCCGAAAGTAAAGACAACACCCCGCAAGCCCCGCCCTCACCGGTGTGGAGACTGCAACCTTGAATTCAAGAGCAAGCACACGTTGCTCCGGCATGTCACGGAGCAGCACACGAGTGAAGTCACCGTCTTCGCCTGTCCGCAGTGTGACCATTGGAGTAGACGGAAAGAGGGGACACAGAAGCATCTGCAGTCCCGGCACGCAATGGACGCAAACCCGATTCGACTAAGGGTGGGCAGAGAGCAGTTTGAGGAGAAAAGCCTCCGGTCCAAGATGACCCCACGGAAAAGCAAGAAGCCGGTAACACGGCATGACCAGTTGTCGGATACGGAGTCGGAGTCGGGAGGTTCGGTTTCGTCCCGGACCCGGTACCGTTCCGGTACCCAGTCGGTGGCCACACTAGCAGCCGACGTTTCGTCCACGGAGGCGGAGAGCAGTTCGGAAGAGGAAGCGGAGCTGAAAATCATGGCAAGTGAAGACGAGTTGCAAGAACCAGGAGACCCGAAGCCGGTTAAGCCGCCTGTGACCCGGAGTTCTTCCCGGAACACCTCCCGGAAAAACAGCCCAGACCCATCTCGAGGTACCGGAGCCGATCGAGACCGCGGAAAGAAGCGGAGTCGCAGCCGTTCGCCGGATAAATCCGGGCGCCATCAACGACGGGAATATAGGAAGGAGAGCCCGGAGCGAGCCAAGGACCGAGGCGGAGAACGTGGCCGAGAGGAGAAACGACACACCCCACCCAAGTCTTCCGGAGGCAGCGTCAAAGGAAAAGGCAAGGGGGTGTATGACTACAAGTTCCGGCTGTTGGAGGAAGGTTCCAGCGGAGCAACGGCAGAAGTGGGAGTGGCGGACAATGCGGAAATGCAGAGCAGAGACGATGAGGAAGACCTTTTCCGGAGCCCACCTCCGAGAACGACTAGCAGTGGACGAGCAGTGAGCAGTGTGATTGTCCGGCCCGGAGGCGGAGCAGAAAGCAGAGCCAGCGGCCGAGCCGATAGCAGAGCAGATAGCAGAGCAGATAGCAGAGCGGGTAGCAGAGCCGATAGCAGAGCAGATAGCCGAGCGGACAGCAGATCCGGAGGCAGACCAGAGACCAAAACGGAAGGCGGAACCCGGAGCAGAGCTGGCAGTGAGACGGAGACCCGAGGATCCACGGAGCGAACTTTGCCGGCAACCATTCAAGCAGTAGCCGGAAGCAGAACCAGTTCCGCGGCTAGAGATGACGGAATGGAGTCTTCCGCGTCTGACCGAAGCCATGCGGACGTGCAGAGAGCCCGGAGGAGTATCCTGGTAGACCAAGCCAGAGCTACACCCGGAATCCTGTCTCCGGTGGAAACCCGACCTCGACAGTCTTCCAGTGATCGGTCCGGAAGGAGCCAAGTCCGAGCACCAACCCAGAGTCCACCCTACACATTCTACCCGTTTGGCGGTCCTTCAACTCAACCGTGTCCGTCCCATTGTTTCCCGGTGAATATTGGGGGACGGAGCGCTTCCGTCTTTGCGCCTGCAGTCCCAGAGCATGCCAGATACTATGCAGTACGTTGGGGACCGGAGCAGTGGGGGCCAGCCGAGATGAGAGACTCCGGCGTCTACGTGGAGATCATGGAGCAGAGAGAGTCACCGTTTGGTCTCGTCCCGACCCGTCAGATCGTCCGGATCCCAGATTGGTCCATCCGGGACGAACGCCTCAGGAATGGGTTCTACGTCCCGCCCCAGTGGAGCCTCCATGATCCCGATCTTCTCCCGGTTGATGCCAGAGGAACAAGCTTCGGACGACCGTTGGTACCACAGACCATTCCACCTCGTCCGCCGTCGGGGAGCAGTTCGCGCCGTGATACTGGTGGGCAGTAGTCGTCGCAAGTCGCCGCAAGTCGTCGCAAGTCAAGTCGGCGCAAGGAGAAGAAAGAAGAACCGTTTCCCGGATTCTAGTATAATTAAGAGTTAAAAAGTGGGAAACGGAACAAGCAAGATATCCGGGTACAGTGACGGTAAACTAGTTAAGAGGTACCAGTACCCGGATCACGGAAACAAGTTGTGTTTGATTTTACGGACAGTTTAACGGTTGACAATTTGTATATTTGTGATATGTGATATTGATCTGTTCGGGACGAACAGAGTCTAAGGAAGGGGGAGTGTAACGGTTTTGGGGCGTACCCAAAGGTTTCCCCTAGGTAATTCTGTTAGTGTTTTGTGATATTATGGTTAAATAACCGTTTATTAGGGTGTATATGTGTTTAAAGGTTCATACGGTTCCGTATTGTTAATGTTTTAAAGGTTTTCCATCTCGGAACTTAGTAATTTATGATGTCGGTAAAGCCGGAGACGGAGCCGGAACCGGAGATGGAACCGGACACGGAGCCGGAACAATGGAGTACAAAAACGTAATGACGTTATTTCCGGAAGGTCATGTGATCAGCCTCGTTTTCGGTTTAAAAGGTGACGTGTCAGCCACTGATTGGTTCTAGAGTGTTTTTAGAAATCCGGAAAATATCAGTGTTTTGGCGGACTATGACGTCACAATAGGTTGGTCACGTGACGTGGGTCTCAGGTCTATAAAAGCCCCCGCTTCACAGCGGACGGCGGAGTTGGTGTCCTGACGTCGACCTGTGCAGACCCCTTCTCCCATAGCAGAGTACTCCCTTGTTCCGGATAGAGTCATCCAGATGATAGCAGTTAAGTCTTCCGACTGTGAACTTGGAAAATAAACATGAAAACTTCAACCGAGTTGTTTTTCCGTGTTCGTTAGGGAACTGGAAGTTATAATAAAGTTAGTTTCCCGGAAAAGACAGTTATACGGAGTAAAGGGAGATAAGACTACAGTCGGTTAAGACCAAGTTGTAACGACGTCTTAGGGTGATCCAAGAACCCAGATCACCGAGGAAGGAGACGGAGACGGAGACGGAGGTGGAATTCAACGGAGCAACTACGGAGGCGGTATCGGACGGAGCAGTTGCAGAGACGGGAACGACGAAGCAGTTGCAGAGGCGGTACCGGACGACGGAGTTGCAGAGGCAGTACCTGACGCAGCGGTTGCGGTAACCGGGAGTGGGAACACTTCCGAGATACTCCATTTCAGGTGCGGTACCAGGTTGCAGTGAGGCGGAGCCAACCGGAGCAGATTGCAGTGCGGCGGAACCTGGCAGAGCGGTTGCAGTATTCGGAAACGGCAACGTTCCCGGATTCTTTATTCCAGGCGCAGTCGCAGTTTGCAGTAGGACGGAAAACGACGGAGCTGTTGCAGTAAAGCGGTTTCCCGACGGAGCAGTTGCAGTACCCGGAGACGGAAACGCCTCCGGATCCTTACTTTACAGGTGCAGTTGCAGATTAGCAGTCGGGCAACGGTTAAGAGGTCCATTCCAGACCACGCTACCAACCTTAGAGACTTCTAGCCGGAGTTCAACCGTACAGTAGTAGCAGTTTCCCGGAGTTTTACCGTTTCAGCTCCGGTTATATAACCACTCACCCACCTCCCAAGTAAACCGGTTATCAAGACGTCACAGAAGGGTGCAAACCCGTTACAATATTGTCAGAAATGTATTACCCAGTGTGTGGTACATGTCAAGTTTAGTACTTCGTCGATTTTCGACTCAGTTTATATTCGGCTCGAATCTCTTTGTTTCATATGAGGGATCTCATCAGATGCTTTGGAATAAAAATGATGTACTTTGCAACTTCGTTGTTTCATAATCATGACATGAATATTACCCCAACTTCGTTTATATACATTTTGACCTGAAATGTTTTGTTTCGTTTGAGGGATATCATCAGATGCTTTGTAATAAACGTTTCGTACTGTAGTTTCAGTTTTGTAGATTTATAATCTTGGCGGGATTATTACAAACTCTTATCCGAGAATTCAAATAAGTGGCTATCATAGAAAAAAATGAAACGTATGCATTGTGTTAGTTAGCAGGGTGGACACGAACTATAGGGTTTTCCCACCATCACCGTAGAGGGACTGTGCAGTGGTATATCCGTTGTGAACGGCATTCGTTCAGCATTTTGAACAGTCTGTTTTGAACGGCATCCACACGTCTGACAGTATACGTATAACTCCATGTTTATGTCGTATATGAAGGGGGCAATTATTATTTCATGTTGTGCATGCCAGGGTACCCACAGATAAGAAAAAACAAGGAAAAGGCTGAAAACAACATTCACTGCAGGGAAAAATCTCAAAAATCCAAACTCAGGGAAAAATCAGGGAATTTCCCTAATGAAATGGTGTGCATCGGTTTGTTTTTATTACCAATGATAAGGTTTCAGTGGTGGGTTCTTTTGCTCTCCGTTGGAAACGTGGTAATATGTTCATACACTCACGCTACTGTGTGATTATTTTTGTCCGCAATAATTTACGATAATTGAACATTTTATTTGAGCATTTTCAATGGAACGGAGCGCCCATTGCCGTCAGAGCTCAGCATGTATGGACAATATTTCTCAACAAATGGTATCATGAGCTGATGTTTGGTGTTTGTCAGTGTCCGCGTGATCAACATAGAAAACTATTGTAGAGCACAATTCTTCTCACTCCGTTGTGTGATATATATCCTGCAAATTATCTCGTCCATACCACACATTTTTCAGGTCATGAATGGTAATTCTTTCAAACTTCTTAGAAAAGCATGAAGTGGCAACCGGTGTAAAAGAAATTTACGTCCTATGGTCCCACAGACAAATATTTCTAGGAAATGTTGTCCAGTGGGACAATAATCTCAGTTATATAATCCGACGGGCCTAATTCCCTAGGAAAAACATGTCCTGGGACCTAATTCCTTAGAAAAACATGTCCAGGGACATATTTCCCTGGCACTCATATCCAGGCAGACTATTTCCCCAAGGAATATATGTCCGGGGGATCTAAAATACATGGGGCATATATTCCATTTCCATCGCTTTCACGAATGATGAATACACAAAGCGGCTAACAATTTGATGAATTCGTACTTCGGAACACTCAGGTCCACTTTGAAGCGGTTTCTTCCTGTGATTCGGACGTCGTGCTGTTATACTCAACTTCATTCCAACGCTTCTCGGCAGTAATTTCGTTTTAGATAATCGAATCAACTTGAAATTGTGTATGTCCTACCCGGATGTCGAGCCACAACTGTCGAGCCACAACCTTCCAAACTAAAAAAAAAATCTCCAATCTACCCCTTGTGAATTTCAGGCTGAACATGGAATGTGCGCCCCGTTCGTGGAATGTGATACTTAATGTCGCCCCGTTCGTGTCACAAAAAAATGAGAAGTTATTTTTTTTTCTAACCCATACGTATGAGGTACTAAGACATACATATGAAACTAACACATACTTAGGAAAACTGATTCAATAGTGGGAGATACTAACGTTTCCAAATTATCGAAGCCGACGTGGAAATAGAAGTAAATGTGTTCGTCTTCTGGATTTCCCATCTAACCTTCATGCTTATTTGACGCGTTTCGTGAAAATGACACAAGGTGCACGGAATAGATCCATCTATTTATAATGTGATATTTCCTAGTATACGTATGAGTATCTCCTGCGGTATATAACATAGTATCTCTTACCTATTACTTAGTATTTTATACATATGTGATGAGTATCTCTCACTTTTGTGTTAGTATCTCATACGTATGACTTATCACCTCATGTGTATCACTTAGTATCTCATACGTGTGAGTTGTAAAAGATAATAACTAGGGCTTTTGATGGCACGAAAGAGGCCCCGTAATCCATTGCTTCAAAATAATATTTACTTAGAATACACTCGAATATCTTTGACTCAATATCACCACAATTGGCATAAAAATAATCACCTAATTTCGTTGGAATTTATGGGATATGCCTGTCTCATTTTGACTGTTTTATTGCCGGGGCCCCCCAGGGCCGCGGCTTACTGGAGTAACATTGGAAATTTTTGCCAGAAACTGGTATTATCGCCCAGAATCTGGTATTATCGCTCGGAAGTTCGATGGGTCGAATTGAACCCGTACATTTTTTTCTTGCTTAAAATGCCAGCATTTCTATCGCCATTCGATAGATGGGGACACTGTACGGGTAAAATTCATGCACGCCTATTTTACTCGTTCATGATCATCACCTGTTCAAGACTTGATATGGCACGCAATGTAACCAATATTCGATATTGGAACACATCAATACTTTCACATATGCTTACTGTTAATACACCCCTTCATGGCATCAATTACTCGAATTGAAACAGGTTAATTTGTTATAGATCTATTCGGTTTACCAATCTAGTCTAAAGGGTTGATTATAGTAAATGTAACATTTTGGAATGTAATAGAAGCATGCCCCAAAACACCAAGACTTAGAATGCGTCAAACTTTGTAGGATCAACACCTTACTGATATAGTGAATTGCTCAATTTTCATATTATGAAAATATTATTTATTCATTTTATTTCGATCCTCTAAAATGGGGAAACCCATGTTATATACGTTGAGAACATCAACCGAGAGCGTATAGACTAGATCTTGGCCTACTTTTTCCAACATTATTAATTCAAGTTAGTCACGAACATTAATTATTCAAGTTAGTCACTCCGAACATGAATCATGTGCCCCGGTTATTGCTCTTGATGCCTAGCATCTGCTATTTTACTTGTTAACATTGGTGTAGATTGCAAACGTTTATAGTTGTGAAACTTTTTTGGTGTAGATTGCAAACGTTTATAGTTGTGAAACTTTTTTGGTGTAGATTGCAAACGTTTATAGTTGTGAAACTTTTTAGAATTGCGGCATCGTTGCCGAATACGGGATGTGAAACACAGCAGGTGAGCCGTTCAAGTTGATGAAAATATCGCCCAATATCGTGTTTCACAGTCACAAAAACATGAGTATATTCACGAGCGTTGACATTTCATGAGCACAATGAAAAGAAAGATGCGCCCATGAACCCACATAAAACTATGATTTATATCTCGGTCAGCTATGCTTAACTTGTTATAACAACCACTCCCGTTCGTGGGGTTCGTCCGCATGTGCCGTCAGTGACTTCAATCAAATAAATAAATAAATAAATTCATTAAGGAATTGATACATGACACTTATATAACGAATTATGTTGACACTGAGATATGAAATATATTTAAATTTCCCTTAAAGTCCATAGAAGCCTTGACGACTGTAACCCATATACACCCTGCAACATACCTTAAGGCGGTGACTGACCTAGTTCTTTTGTCTAGGGGTCAGGTCATGTTATTGTCACCGACTTGTGCTCAGATTTTTTGGAAGGAAGATCAACACACGGTAAGAAAAATGCAATTTCTGCAACATAACGCATATATATTATAACTGAGGGGGATGATACGATGTCCGAGATACTACTACAAATTCATGTATTTCACAAATATTTGTAGGGGCTGAAATTCCCCAGAAATAAGGTTTCTTCCATCAATATTTACCCCAATTTTGACACGGTGAATACGTTCATGGTCATTTTAAATAAATTCTGCACATTGTACTTCGATAATCTGTACACGGGAGTTAAGATAATCATCTCATCTTTCATATATCCTGCGCATACGCACCAATATATTGTAATTTTTCACTTTTTCCTAAATTACTACACACGCTTGTCGTGTCACCGATTTGAGTCAAGCGTCACCGACTTAAGATGTTAGTTGCCCAGAAAAGGACTGGTATCTCTCCACGAAAAACGCATAAAGTATTAGCCACCGCCGATGTTCAATCAACAGTATGCATTGCAACATCATAATGCAAATGTCTGTATTATTTTCTTTCCATAATCTTGTCTTCATATTTGGAAATCGAGCAAAATTTTAACATGTACACTATACACACTCATAATTATTACGTGACATGTCAATAACGCGGTCTTACGAAATGTTGTTGGGATGTATACTGCACAATGTATTGTTGCGTACGGTCCACGATACCACGAATATGATATCGCTATAACCGTACACGAGAACACCTTTCCTGAGAACTCATTGTACAGTTCAACTCATTCAACCAGTGGGTATGTCATACCCAAAATGTAAACCTAAGTCGGTGACGCTTGACTCAAATCGGTGACACGACAAGAATGTGGAATAATTTAGGAATAACTGAAAAATTACAAGATATTAGTGCATATGCGCAGTATGTATGAAACATGACATGATTATCTTAACTCCCGTGTATAGATTATCTAAATACAATTTGCAGAATTTATTGAAAATGACCATGAACGTGATCACCGTGTCAAAATTGGGGTAAACATTGATGGAAGAAACCTTATTTCTGGGGAATTTCAGCCCCTACAAATATTTGTGAAGTAAATAAATTTGTAGTAGTATCTCGGACATCGTATCATCTACCTCAGTTATTATATATATGCGTTATGTTGCAGAAATTGCATTTTTCTTACCTTGTGTTTATCTTCCTTCCAAAAATTCTGAGCACAAGTCGATGAGAATAACATGACCTGACCCCTAGACAAAAGAACTAGGTCAGTCACCGCCTTAAGATATGTTGCAGGGTGTATAGGAAGAGGCCTTATACGGTATGGAATGTGAATAATTATGGCAAGTGATATGTATACAGTTTTATATATACAGTATATAGTTTTGGATACTTGCTTAACATAATCCTAAGAAGAAAATTAATGTGGTACAAGAATTGAATATACAAATTATTTCCCACTAAAATCCCCCCTCCCACTCCAATGTGAAATCGTGACAAGTTGGCATGAGTACATAATGTATTGTATTCAAGATTGGGTCCGTCACAGTCAAGATGAATAACTAGAGGAAAGATGGCTTTATTGTTTGATACAAAATAATGTATACTTTTAAAACTTCCTAATTGATCGGGTATACTGTTACAAAAGATTGGACCATCATGATTCATACATCTAAAAGCCCTTCTTGATTTGAAGTGAGGAAGTATTTTAAGTTTGTTGACAATTTTATTTGTATGATCGTTATAATTTATTCTGGCCACAATCCTAATTGCTTTTCTTTCTGCAAAATAAGTCTATTCAAATATGTTGAGTTAGATGATTCCTATAATGTTATTCCATATTAATATGTTATTATGCAGAGCATAGAGACGCAGCGAGTGGAAAAGCAGGTTTCTTGTAGATCTCTATACACGTAATAATAATTATTATCATGTTAATGGGCCTATGTGTGCTTGTGTACTATGTCTATGATATATATACACTGCAATGATACTGGTAGGTCTAGGCCTAGAATAGTGCCAAAAATGGACAATCAGTGGGCCTAGATCTATGTGTGTAACAATGAAACTAAAAAAAAACACTTTCATCATAACCAATTGTTGTATTATTGTTATTGTATCTGAATATTCAGAAGGCTCCTTTTCCACTCGCTGCTTCTCTATGGTCTGTATAATAACATATTGATATGAAGTTGTGTTAAATGCTTTGAACACCCCAAAATGTTGACGAATTTAGGACAAATGGCTCGCATGCAGAGAATGCACTCACTGATTCAGCAGCACTGTAATCTCAAGACGAGAAAGAACATGAAGATAGCTGTAACCTCAAGATGCAACAATTACTATAGGAGAATAAATGGGAGTCAAATTACTCAAGACTTCTGACATAAGTTTTGATAGGTAGGAAAGGTGACCCAGTATGGGCGATATGAGTCCCCCTAGATAATCAATATAATGATTGAGTTTATGAGTAACACAAAATCATAAATGCAGAAATTTCATCATGACCATTGTTGGGCGGGTTGCGTGCAACCAACCCGCCTATTAGATTGGCGTGTCCGTCTGTCTGTCCGTCCGTCCGTCCGTCCGTCCGTCTGTCCGGCCGTCCGTCCGTCAACAATTTCTTGTGAACGCGATAACTTACAAAGTTTTTAACGAAATACCGCCAAAATCATACCAGAGGTGCATCATGAGCAGATCTCGGACAAGTTCGATGATGGGTGACCTTGACCTACTTTTCAGGTCGTGGCAGGACTTCGAACTTGACAATACATGAAAACAGGACTTTGTACCTTGTGAACGCGATAACTTACAAAGTTTTTAACGAAATGCCGCCAAAATCATACCAGAGGTGCATCATGAGCAGATCCCAGAACAAGTTCGATGATGGGTGACCTTGACCTATTTTTCAGGTCGTGGCAGGACTTCGAACTTGACAATACATGAAAACAGGACTTTGTACCTTGTGAACGCGATAACTTACAAAGTTTTTAACGAAATACCGCCAAAATCATACCGGAGGTGCATCATGAGCAGATCTCGGACAAGTTCGATGATGGGTGACCTTGACCTCTTTTTCAAGTCGTGGCAGGACTTCGAACTTTATAATACATGAGAACAATGCCAATTCCTTCCACTAACAGCCCTCCTCGATGCAACCCGCCCAATTGTCGCGGGCGCGACTTATACTTGTTATTAATTAACCTAACAACTTACTTTATATAAGATACTACCTGGGAATACATATTGCCCAAGACTAACTACATGAGATTCAATGGATATTATGTGACTAGAATTTCATGAGAGAAATACACTTAAAACAGTAATTACCCATGATTACAGCTGTAGCACAAAATCAAGTTCTTTAGTGTATTAAAAAAAAACACTTTCCATAATTGTTTTGATAGGAAACTAACTACCAGGGAGTACCAATTGCCTACTGACATGAAATTCAATACGCCATATGTAACCCGGATTTCATGAGCGATTTCTGTGAACTGTGCTCATCAACGACAAGAATATATCTGTAGCACCAGAAATACATAAGTCCAATGGTCTTATGTATTTCTGGTAACATAAAGTGATAAAGGCAGATAAAGACAACCACATACTTGTTGTGTTGTGAATAAACTTTCCAACAAAAAACTTTCTTTCATAACCAAATGTCATATTTATATCCAACCACTAACTATAGAGGAATAACTGAGATCAAAATTGCCCTGGAGATTCATCTGATGACCTGCCTATTCAAGACAACAGATCAAGAGAATAGATCTATTCGAGCCAACAATATGCCTATGTAGTGTCAAGCACCACATACCCACACAGGAAAATTAAGAATGAATGAAATTATGAGCAATGGCAGTGCTGCGGATCACACCAAACAGTGATTTTACTGCACAATATTGTGGAAACAACGCCTACTGGATGACTATTCAATTTGAAGGTGTGAAAGTGTGGGTCACACTGAACATACCTCTGCATAACATTGAATCTGTAAAATCGTGGTTATAGCATATTATTATTTCATTAATAACATGTATACAATGAACAAATTTTATCGTCATTATTATTTGTGACTATTACATATTGCATGTATCAAACAGAATAATTTCACTCTGATATATTCATCACTCGTCAATATATCAGAGTAGTTGACTGAATGTGTAGAGATACAAAATTATGTCAGTATAATTTTGACAGTGCATCTTTTTGTTGTTATCCATGTTCTCGGTCTGGCTTCCTATTGTGACAATAAAATTGAGTGAAATACTGACCGAAGTCTTTTTTATTTGATCAACAAAGAACACGGTTTCATGTACAATAACCTATACTGAACAAAATAATATAAACGAAAAAATAAGCCTATTTGACACGGGGAGGTTATATTTTGTCCAGCATGTTCACTATACAACTCGGCATGAATGGAATTACTTATAAAGTAATGGGTGTTTAATTTTCTTCCCTATACTAGAATAACTGTGTGTATGTCAGGCTCCAGTCTTTTGTGGATATCAAAAAGTTTCTGATGCATTCAAATAAATCTGTTAACATGTGGAAAATACCTATAGCCGTGGTAAGGAAAAAAATATATATATGTGTTCTTGTATAAATGTTCAACAAGTGAATTCATTAATAAGCAAAGATATGTCATTGTACCAGTACAATATTTGGAAGAAAATAATGTTGGGCAATATTTAAAGAGTACTTTTTTTCTGTGCTTGCAAGCATTAATTTGAACGAAAATTGCATGATTTGAACTATTCACCATCCAGCATCAGGCATTCAAAAGTGCTTTGCATTTTGGAACAGAAGGCGCCAAAGTTCTAGAATATACGCACGAATACGGCATAACTCACTATCATATACTCGTATACAGTAGTGCGCATACTGATTCATGTATGCATGTTCGCGTGACGCTATACAGAAATCTACTTTTTTCTAGAGTATCCTGCTTGCGTGAAATTACGGTAACGGGCGGCCGTTGTCATGGAGTCGCGTTGTGATGTCTCGCAGATCCAGTCTCGTTGTTTGTCCACGACACAAAAAAGACTGATGAATGTAATCTAGCTGCCGTGTTCATGTTATATACTCGAATAAAAAATGCAATAACCGATTGAGGAACGCTCGTGAAACCATATTGCGAAACGGTGCTTCGCAAAAAAAAAAAAAAATCACTGAGCGGTGAAATTCGCTCCCAGATCGCTAGGGGTTTCCTGTCTAAAAAAAACTTCCGGTCAAAATTCGCAGAGATGAAAATTGTGATCATAGTAGTTGGGACTATCTTTAGTTTCTGCTGCTTTGATGTTAATTTCTCGGACATGCAATACCATTAGACGCAGTTGGGCGCGCTTCGCGCGCCTCGCTGCGTTATAAATGGGAATTGATCATAGAATAGAGAATAGTTTGCAATTTTAGTATTAAATTGTTTTTTTATAATTTCCTCAATGCATAAAAGGAAAACCTTAGCTTATCACTTATATAAGTCATGTAGTAGTAGTAATTTTATTCTGACACACATTAATCATACAAAATAAACATTTACGAGATGGGGGTACATTTCGAACGCTATTTACAGTATTCAATTATGTTATTTAGTCAGCCAGTGAAATTTCAACATACGATTGATGGTGAGTCATGGTAAATGCTAAAGCTTTCGCTATGCAGTCCACTCATTAGAGTGAAGTGTAGCAAACACAAAAAAATCCAAGTTACTTTGTGATTTCACTCGATGATTTCCATATAATCCCGTAACTAAATTATTCCGATAATAAAATTTCACTATACATATCGACCCTATCCCTATCCCGTACCGTTCCCTTCCCGTAACGCAAACATTTCCACATGCAAATATACACACAGCCACAAAATAACTCACGTGCTCATACAACTATGTGGTTGTTCATGTTGTTTGATCATACGGTTATTGATTTAGCATATCCACATTTCCACATGCACATTTCCACAGAATAACTGATGTGCTCACACGGTTATGAGCATTGCTTACGTTCACGCCGTTCGATCATACTGTTATTAATCGATTACATAATGGAAACCCATTATATCACCTAAATCGCTAATGGTAGAATATATGGATGCACATTCGGTCATTTTTTGTCCGTCTAAATAGGTTGTGTTGCTTGTGTTTATGTTTTCAATAAAGGAATACAAAGTCGGAATAATAGGTATGTTGCCAGTGAACGAGTAGTATATTACGGGGGCAGCACAATGCAATAAGTCTGAAAAATACAAAGTCGTTAGCCACAAAATAATGATGGATTCTGCAATATTAATCATTCCAGATTTATATGTACATTCAGCTACTGATTGTATAATTCCACAGAGATACATCACAATACTGCGAGTCTGGTAATATATTGTCAGAAATGTATTACCCAGTGTGTGGTACATGCCAAGTTTAGTACTTCGTCGATTCACGACTCAGTTTATATTGGGCCCGAAGTTTTTTGTTTCGTATGAGGGATTTCATCAGATGTTTTGTAATAAAAATGATATACTGAGCAGCTTTGTTGTTTTATAAGAATTGCAGTGTTATTACCCCAAGCTATTATCCAAGAATTCGAGTGAGTGTGTATAAAAGAGTACAACATACTATAGGGTTGTTCCACTGTAGAGTTATTCCTTCGCTTCGCGTCGAGCCTCTGAGGAACTTGAACCGCGGGTACAAAAAACCCATATTTTGGCATAACCTGTTTATGTAGTAGATAGACCACGAACACCCGTGGGTATGGCTCATACACGAGGTTATTCTCGAGGCGTTAGCCGAGAGATTACCGAGCGTATGAGCCATACCCACGGGTGCGAGTGGTCTATCTGACTTGTACCACGGGTTCACTCAAGCGTGTTCCTATATTCCACGGCAGACAGTGGTGTATGTTGAATAGACCACAGTCTGGCCTATTGTTAATGGTGTCAACCGTGGTACAAAGTTGAATAGTTAGCCCATGTCTAAAAAGTAGTTCCGGCGTCATGACGGGCATCGGGCAATATAGCATGTGCGGTCCGGCGGGCATTTTTAGTTATTATAAAATGTATGATATCATAGCCAACATAATTTTGATACATAGAAGGGCTTCTGTTAGTAATGATGACAATCTCACTACCTAGTCTCCTAAGGCTCAGTAACCAGAAAGCTTCGTTTTTGTTAGAAATGATGACAATCTCACAACCTATTCTCCTTAGGCTCATTAACCAGGGAGCTTCGTCTTTTTTCATATGGTATTTCTGAGAAGTGTGACAGACATTCTTTAAAAATGACTCGGAAATTGTGTTCATTATGTCCTGATAATTCAACCTGTTATCTCGATACGGGAAAAATTATTTTAAACACTCAAACATGTGGAGGGCGTAACAGGTTTTGGTTATCTGGCCACAGTATGACAATTATTTACATTTGTTGAGCCGTACTGTATGTCACGTTCAATTAGTCGTAAAATAACCATTCGATTCAAATATATGTGTAAAGTCAAGAAATATGCAAACTATAATGAAATGTTTCTATACGCCTTGACTGACTATTGTGTTACAATCCTGTTCGTGGACAATGTCATCAAGACAAACCTGTCGATATCCAAAGACAACTATGATTTATTGAGACAAATGCCTGTCATTGGCATTTAAGGGTGAACTTGCTCCTTGGACACAAAATGTTGGTTTCCTAGTCCGTATCTCAGAAACAGTGCGTCTTGGACGGCTAGGGTTGTTATTCTGAGATTTCGGAGTTCCCGGTCACATTCCCGTGTATTATGTTGTTGTATTTACATTCTTGACGATATCTTAGAAGCAGTGAATCACGCACTGAACTCGTTGTCAGACTGGTATCTCTAAATAAACATATTGCAATATGTATTAATTTTTTCCAATGTTTGTGTCAAAATTGTCCTTCGTGTATATTTTGTTATAGACTCAGCATTTGCTCAAGACTAGATTGATGAATTTTGTGAACTTTGGGAAAAGTTTGCTTTGTGTCAATATTTTTTTCACATACTCGGATTTTGTTCCGGACCCGATTGAAGAATTGTTTTGCAGTTTCATGTTCATTGACATTTCAGATATAGTTTCGAGTCGAATAGTGTGCTCACTGTACATCTGCTTCTCTACATGTGTATTTGCCTTTGTTAGACCCCTGTATTTTGGGCTGCCCGGTAATACTTACAGCTCGTTCACTGACTTCTGAAAACATACAAATGAACCCACGCGGCATATTTTCAGTTCTCATGAAATAAAGTAGAATAAGCAGCACAATTTACCTGGGCCCAATATTTCACATATATGCATACACTTTTCCACGTGCTAGTGTACACGGCAGTTAATGGATAAGATCATTCATCTACCACCTCAACTTGTTTATAACACATTGTCCAATGAATAACTGACGTGCTCGCTCATATAGGAACATACAGCATCTAGTACACAGTCTTTATTCATGCCGTTTGATCATATGGTTATCTTCAGCCTACATGCCAATGGCCCAATATGGACCGATAAGTTATTGTCGTGGTTTTTCGTCCGTCGTCTGTCGTCCGTCCGTCTGGGTCTATATTTTTCAGAGCATGAATGTCCTTATGAATTTGTCACATCATACCTTGAGCCAATATGTCATGAACATTTTAAAAGTTTGTTTTATTGAATCGTTCTTGGCCACTTGGCGGCCATTTCAGTTCCGAAAATGACTAATCTCACACAATTCCAAATTCAGAGTAAATTTTTTTTCTATTGCTATACAACAATGGTATTTTGAGTCATTATAGACCTTGAATTGCTCGAACAGCCCGGAATGTAGGCCCAAGAGGACCAGAAGGGACCGAAATGCACAAATTGGTCTCATGGGAACAGAACACGTGTAAAGAGAGCTAAAGTTTGTATTATGGGCGTATCGGAAATCATAATGGAGGATTTTGGGTGACCTCAAATATGACATTGAATTAATTTGTGGGGCAAACGTCACGTCTTACTTGGGAGGATTTAGTTGGTCTGTGCAGACATAATCTTGTGGATAGAGATTAGGAAGTATCATGAGCATATACGAAGTCATGTATGATGGATCTATATTGGTGACCTCGACCTTAACCTCAAGACTCAAGGTCACATCTAACCCAGAATGCCTAAATTGGCCTCCGCTCACAAAATGCCTGTGGATAATGCTTTAGGTTTATATTGTAAGCATACAGGGAGTCATATGTGCTGGATCTTTTTATGTCCTTGAATTTGACATCAGAAGACCTTGAGTAATAAACATCAATGCCGCATCTGAGCTGAAATGTGTCGATTGGCCTGTGCAGGCACTGATAATTGTGAATAGTGTTTAAAAATGTATTATGAGCATATACATGAGGAAAATCGTGTATGATGGATCTAAATCATAGTTGATCTTGAAATGACCTCAACTCTCAAGGTCACATCTAATCTAAAATTAGTAATTGGCCTCTGCAGACGAAACGCTTGTGGATAGTCCTTAAGTTTGTATTATGAACATATAAGACGTCATGATGGCTCTTTTGGTGACCTCGAACTCAGATGACCTTGGGTGGTGAATTTCAAGGTCACATTTCACATAAACTATGTCCATTGGTCTCTGCAGACAAAATGATGGCAGAGATAAATTATGTTGTAATAGGGAATCATATATGGTGGATTTACTGGTGGCCTCGAACGTGACCACAGACTTATTTCAATATTGTAGCTCAAAACATATTTGCCGGTAAGCTACAGCACCGTTGGTGCTAGATTTATTGTATGTCAAACTCTCCATGTTGATATCTACACGTATGGCACATCATACGCTAAATCGTTGGATATAGCAGGGCGTTATCCTCACTTTGCTTTTCAATTTTGTCCCCCATGGTTTAGGGGGCGGGAGGCTGTCCATGCATTGACCGATTAGTGCCGATAAAAAAGTGATGACGTCGGCATAGATTATGTCACACCTAACAAAACAATATACGGAAATAGGAATATTGATCAAGGAAAACCGTGTTTTGTTTCTTGTGTGAAAAGTTGAATGTTTCCAAAAATGAAAAATTAGCCCAAGGGCTAAGAAAGGTTACCGGAAAAATGTATGGTGGTAAACCAGAATGTATTTCTAGGATATTTCTGCTGTAAACTATTTGTTACTGAAGGGAGAACATACTATTATTATATGACCTTGATTTGTTTAAAATGTCACTTTTAGTTTGATGTAGTTTCGAGTTTCTGGTGAAGATCTTTTGTTGATATCACAACGAATCTCGGTGCTTTTGATGCAATGCGATTTGAGTTTACTTGCATGTGTTTGAAAGTAAAAACTGGTAAACTCTTTGAGTGGTGCACAAAGTAAAAGCGACTGCTAGTACTGTCATATGCTTGATTTATCAATTTGATCAACCATAGTTTGTTTTGTAACTGATTTTTCCTGAGCTTTAGATCTAGCTTCACTTCCTGAACTAGATCATTCAAGAGAACAAAAATTTGCTACACACATTTAACCCGCTATATGCTCGTAATACGAATCTATGGATAGTTTTGTTTCCAGTGAAGAATTTACAGCTTGAAATAGACCAGTGAAGTTCAAGTTGAAAGTCAGCAATAAAAAGCCCATATTAGATTTGTTATGCCCGGTATTCATTGTCTTGAGTTAGACATGTATGAATTATAAAAGTCAGCGAATGCAGAATATATTTATTGAAATCGCAAGTCATATCTGAAACAACAACAAATACAAAGTCACGTAATTACACTTGATGACTAATATAGCTGAAAGTCAACCATGGCGGATACAGTTTCGCAAAAATTTGGTCATGTGGCAAAAACTTGAGCAATTACATTATATTGCTAAGACATCAAGGGAACCTGGTTACAATAATTGACAACAAACAGTTGTGCATTTATGCCAAAGACGTTACATGTATACCTAAAATCATACATGATATTCAGTTATGCTTGACAACAAAACTCACAAAATTGTGCAAGTGAGGTAATTGGTAACTTGATGAGAACCAACCACAAAACAATTGCCAAAATGCTACAAAATTGTGTAGTCACACATACCTGGCAGCCTGAACTTTGTCGAGAAACACTGTATACATGTATCACATGTACAAATCTGTGCTATCATATGACATTTAGTTGCGAAGACAGCCAAAATATTTGAACACATCAACTTATCATACTAGTATTCAGCTCACACAAAAATCAAAGGAATCACAGAAATGTACAAAACAAAACTCAGGCTTTGTCATACTGGTATACATCACAAACTGAAGAACATATCTATATTTATGTTAAAATATCCCTGAAGAATGAAGTGCACCTTTCAGTCGTGCCTCGTGACTGCAAACAATAATTATGCTCAATAGTTTAAGTGGTCTGTCTGTTGAGGAGTGTAAGTTCACACAAACATATAGTGAGACATGTGAGATCTGCAAAACATGCGAGATCTGCAAAACAAATCAATGCAAAAACACCACTCTTACAATTCTTAAACAAACAGTGCAGATTCGAAGTTCAACATTTTTTTTTACTTCTCATGCATTGGCAAAGCACACATACTACCAGTTTGGATTAGAATAACCACACATGAACCAGGAAACTGGAGATAAAAGGCTCAGAACCATCTGCAAGGAATTAAGTATGGAAGGTTTGTTGGAAATTTTAAGCATTATAAGGGTGGCATGCATGCATGATGCAAGCGATTCCAGCCTTGAGAACAGTAATTTCAAATGTTATCGTAAATTTGTCTGAATTTGACATTTGTCAGCGAGCATACGTCTTTAAATCATGAAGATTTCGTGTCAGGACTGAAAGGCGACAGGTCCAGCCTTTCATCCTTCAGAGCTATCCTTTTAAAGAACTTCAACAAAAACAATAACTGGAGCAAGTCATGGTCAAACCTGAGAACACGGAAGCATGTTTACTTCAGAATGTCAGTAACAATACTATTTCTGACGGCAAAGGTCATGCTGGGTTGTGTCAACAACAGCTCTTCGATGGCATCTCGGTTCAATGCGAAGTCTTGTTTGTTGAGTTTCAGCAGGAATTTGCGGAGGACATCTTCGGGGCAGATGAACTTGTATAGTTCCGGAGATTCTTCCTGGCGTATACTTATTTTGCAGGTTATGTTTGTTTGCAGGAGGGCTGTTTTTAGTCGATTGCCGCATGCAGAGCATCTGATGAAGATGTTGGAGTTAGTAGACTTGGTTTCTACTGCCTTGCTGCAGGACAGGCAACGTGACTGTAGTGTAACTTCGGCGAGGACAACTGTTCCCAAATAGTGCTGACTTGACTCGGCAGGAGGCATGACAACATTCGACAGGGGGGTAGCATCTGTGATAGTCGAGTCGCGTGTTGTAGTGAGTGATAGGACATCATAAAATGACCGTATACTTAAATTGGTGAAAAGGTAGGTGTTGTCTTGGTGGACTTGATCCACTTGATTTTCCCACACAGCCAGTTTCATGGATGAGGTTTCATCTGCGAGAAGGATGGACTGCATTTTTTTCGTAGCTGCATTCCTGCACTGCTGCATTTCGGGTGGTTCGACAGAGATTACTTTTGCTGTCACTGAGATCTGCAATTGGTCAAAATGCATGAATGATTAACTATCTGAAATCAGTTCAGGGTCATAATTTTCAGAATACAATGCCAAACATTAGGGCTTCGCGGACGCCATTTTTCAATAAATTACTAAAACAGCCTTATTACAATTTACAGAGATTTCTTTAAGCAGCAAACACAACAAATATTTGGTTTGGTTCAGTGCTTAAGAGAATTTGTTTGTGGCAAAATAACTGATGTAGATTTTTGGCAGAAAATCGTTGAGCATCTGATTTTTGGTGGTGTCTGATGTTAGGTTGTGGTTACATGTTCAACTGGAAGTCAAGGTGTGAAGATGTCTTGGAGGCATTTCGATGTTAAGATTAATTTATAACATATTTGCCCCAGTCCCACCGATTTCGAAATATTTTGCCTTAATGAAAAATGCTGACTCAGCAAAAATATTTGAGGTAAAGTCAAAGTTCATTCATTATGCCCCTTAGACATGTTAGTCTAGGGCGACAATCCAAAAAGAATGTCCGTTTTGCTCTATTTCGTTACTGAGATAACGATGAAAACGGAAAATGCCGACTCAGAGAAACAATTTTGATTTCATGATCAAAGGTCATTCTTACTGTGTACAGCACTGTATTGACTATACATCGCTGTGCGGGTCAATGGCTCATGCCTGGCCAGGAAGAGTGAGAATTTTGAAATTTGTATTGGAGCATTTTTATCTTGCACTGCATTCCAAAACCTGTACGGTCTGTTGCATCTACCGCGCGGGACATCGGTGCAGTATCAGTCGAGCGATTTTTATAAAATGAAAAAATGCGAATGTCTGTATTGACATTTTAGCAACATTTTGAAATGTTAAGCATTGGAAAATCTTGAAAGTTAGGTGGTCAAATTAATTGACTAAATACATGACAACACAAAGCCACCCCTCATGATATTGGGGGAATCTCTATGTACTTCATTCAATGCCCTTTCAATTGCTTTCTGGAGACTTTTCTGAAAGCAAACTTCTCCGACTAAATTGCCTGTATACTTTTTGAGTTATCGCGCGGAAAGAAAGTCCAAATCAGCATGAATTTTATCCTCATGGAGCTTGGATCCGGGTCAGAAAGTATACGTTGATAATATGTCTGAGCAGTGGTGGAAATTTCAAGTCGATTTGTACAGGCGTTCTGGAGTTATTGCGTGGAAACGAAAAGGGCGGAAGAAAAAAAACATAGCACCAAGGGTGCTGTAGCTTACTGGGCAGGTCATGAGAATTGCACAAAGTATTGATTTTCCAAAAATAAATTGTTACACTATCGTCAAAACATGTTTGTATATGTTGCCGAACACATACTTTCTGTATGGGCTATGATATGAATTCATTTTTCATTAGAAAGCTTTAAAAAAATCGATGAAAATTTTCCAAGTCCAAATTTTTTTTCAAAGGGTGAAATTTTTTTTCCTGCTGGAAATGACCCAAAATGGATAGTAACGCGATTTGGGCCGAAAAAATTTTTTCGGCCAACCCGTCAAAAAATCAAAATGGTCGCCACACACAGACCGGCGAATCAAGGGCAACGAAACTCATACACAAAAATTTGAAAACTGATCAGACAGTTTTCGAGAAAATGGCCACCAAAGTTCAAAATTGGCCATTTTTTGGCAAAAATGGCCGCCAAATCGGCAAAAACAATTCAATAAAAAAACACAAAAAAGGTTCAGGGTAGATTAGCCCAAGGAATGTTTTAGTAAATTTTCAGAAAAATTCATCAAGGCAAAAAAAAAGTTATTTGCTGGACGGACGATGGACGGACGGACGAAAAACCACGGCAATAGCTCAGTGGCCCATATAGGCCGGTAAGCTAAAAATAAGAAGAGAAAAGAAGAATTCTGACAAAAGAAAACCATAAAGGCGTTTCTGCTGAAATGCCTTAATGAGTGGGCAACTTTCATTCGCAGCTGATTTCATATAGATCTAGACTACGACTTCAACGAGTACAAAAATTTGTGACCGGTAACTCGTTAGCTTGTAACCGAACCGTAACCGGTTACTCGTCCAAAAATATAGAGCTAAATATTGTCCAAAGTAACACCAATTTTTTTTCGCAGTTCGCATTTTATCAAATCTCCGTGTCAAAAACGGGTCAAAATCCCGCCTAAAACTCGACATTAAACGTCATTTTCACGTGAAAATATGCAATATTATGATGAATAAACATTTTATTTGGATTGGAGAGTGATAAATCGCTTCAATTCAGCCCGTTTGGGCAGAAATTTAACTGATGTGAAGTGTTTTAGGCTGAATTACGAGGGTGCAAAATACGTTCACGATTAACCGGTCACAATATCTGTAACCGGTTACGCTCTGTAACCGAACCGTAACCGGTTAACCGAGTACTTGTTGACGTTGAAGCCCTAATCTAGACCTTCTAGTTGAGATTCGGAACGACTTGGTTAGTACAATGCTGGTACAATTAGCATGACAACACCTTTATGGAATATTGGGTCTACATGGTCATACAATACACCAAAAGAAAGCTTGAAGCTCCAGGAAAACAAATATGTAACAAAATTGACTGTAGGTATTGATGCACAGGTGCTAGAGCATTTGAAAGAGGGGTACCGTCAGGTCCTTCTGAAGACAAAAAATTAGGGAAAAGTGAAGCTCGCTGTTTACTCGCAAACAAAACGTGATAATACATATTTCAGGGCTTGAAAAGATTCAATATTAATTACTTTACACATTGCAACATCATACACACTAAAACTATACGACGTTGTTGGTGATCACTGTGCCCAAAGTTGTCAAATTTGCCCTCATCAGCCCTGTAGAAGTAGAACAAATGATAACTGAAGCCATTTCTGACAAAGTTCTAGTCACAAAAAATTGTTTTAGTTGTAGCACATTGCCTAAGGTACTCCTTTACTGCAATGTTTTCAAAGTTCAATAAAAAAAAATCTTACGAGATATGCCCTAAATAGAATTTTTCTCTGATGTCGATAGCGAAGCTTGTTTACATGGGCGATAATAGGGGTTTCAAATGCCAACCAATACTAAACAAATGGCGGAAGTGCAGATGAAACACGACAGGTCCCTCATTTCAAAGCAATTTCCCGAGCAGTACGGGGGTTTATGATTGAAATATCGTTATATTATGAAAGGAAAAACATTATTTCACAAATTAAACCATGTCTAATCGACGACAAGAAGTTTTAACTTAATTTTTGGAGTGAAAAAAAACTTTGAGCTGAACTTTCACCTCCAAACTTGGGACAGATCTCAAAACGAGGGTTCTTGTCACCTAGGCCGATGTCTAACCTTTCCATACATACCAAATATGCTATGTAAAAGACTTTCTGATTGGTCGAAAATGACCGTAACATGACCCCACCCAAATCTGGTTCAACGAGCTTCACTTTTTTCGCTCCCGCGAAAAACTGCTTGCGCATGCCACCTAGCGGAGTGTTGTCATGCTAGTACAATGCCCACTAAATTGGTTAGTGCTCCTCGGCTTAGGTTGGATTAGCCTTCTCCACTAAATTTTGCAAAATTTACGAGCCATCCGTCCTAAATTCGCCGCATTCCCAAAAAAATCGCCAACGTGGATTTCACGCCTTGTATTGTGAATGAAACTAACAAGTTCGATCGTCAATCGAGACTCTGATACCCAATCTTTGTTCCAGTAATTTATTTTTCACAAAACGCGTTTCTAAGTTCTGATAATATGGAGTTGGTGAATTTTGGGATGCGGCGAATTTAGGACGGATGGCTCGTAAATGTCCAAAATTGCTCTCACCATATCGGATGTAGGTTTGGAGGCAACGTCTTTGAGCTTGACAATAGCGGGCACCTGTTGCGGCTTGGGGTCGAAGTCCAAGGTTTTTCTTGCCAATCTCGTCATCCGATTCACAAAAATAGTCTCCTTGTCGCCATCAATTTGGCTATGGATGTTCTGCAACTCAACTGCTTCTTTGGAGTCTTCAGCAAGTTTGAATTGTCTGTGCTTGTTCTGGTGTGAACAGGCTCGACTCGGCTGAGTTTTTAAATTGTTTATTAACAACAAACCTATAAAATGTATAAAAATAGTGGAAATATACAGCAACAAAATATACACAAAGTTAATAACAAAATATGAATTGAATCCCACGTTCGGACTTGGGATATCCGTTACTGCAATAATATTTCAATATTGCGGTATTTAATAAATTCCAATCATTAATACATTAAATGGTCATAATTCACTTAAATCACAATAATTCACATACCCCGTGAGTACTTCCACTTTTAGTAGAAATAAACATGTCCCGGCGTATACTGCCGTGAAACTTCCCACGTGTGTTAATGCCTGACCGGTCCCTGTCCGTCCGTCTGTCTGCGTGGACAGCTGAGATGAGACTGACCACTAGTCCGGTCCATATCATAGTGTTATGGCCCGCCACAGATAGTTAAATCTGATTGGACGGTTACAGTCCGCGTCGATTCGTGATTGGTCAGCAATGATATGAAGTCATGGTGATAATGATAAACAGGTTATTATTACAATTACTTATTACTACATGAGAATATTAGCAGGGAATATTATGTAGAAATTATCGGAATAATAATCGGAACAATTCAAAGATTGAACGCAGCGCAAAAGTATAATCACGCATGAACGATATAAACAATACTCGCAATATTAATCGAACCTTTATAGCGCATAATGATAATCGAATATATAGACAAGTCATAGCGTTCCCGCATAACGCTCTATTATATGTGGTGGTAGCGGTGGATTAACATGTCCTCATGTGCAAAGAAAATAACGCATATACAAGTATACATATAATCAATTTATTCAGATATAGGGTTTACATCCTTATCTATATATACAGGTTCATGTGGTCTCTCAGCTAATAAGCTAAACGCGATCGTAACCATCACTCAGAATTTTTCCAAGGTTTTGACTCAGTGTTGCTCCCAATTGATTCACTGCAGAAGCAAATGACGATAACTGTCGCTCTCTAGACAATACTGATCTAGGCTCATTCCTTGGATTACTATGTTTTCCAGCGGTTTTCCTGGTTGAACGACGCACAGCTGGCTGTATCGGTTTCTTCTGTTTCACTGGTTCTTGTGGTTGCTGAATTTCTCGAGCGGGTCTGGGTAAAGCAAATTCAACATCACTCTGCGGCGGTGATTTAACTACACTGTAAGTTACAAATTCATCATCAGATGAATCTTCCGAAGTTGAAACATTATCAGGATCTGTGGAATTTGGAAGATGCTGAGAATATTCGAGCATATCGACTCGATTGACGATTTTAGTTTTACCATTACCGTCTAATTCCATTATTTTATATGCACTGTGGTCACCGTCGTACAATTTCTCCACAATGATGTAAGGTACGGAATCCCAAAAATCTTGAATTTTATTCCGACCTTTGACTCTGTTGCGAAGCAGAACTTTAGTACCGACTGGTAGTTCAGTCTCCTTGGCTTTAACGTCATTACGTTGCTTCCTTTCGGCTGCTTTCTGATTCAAACGTCTGTTTGCCTGCTCAAGCATCTGCTGCAAACGCTTGTGGTGTTGAGACACGTATAAATCAACATTTACAGAACTATCATCATACTGCGAAACACCTAGAATGTTATCTAACGGGAGTCGCGGTTTCCAGCCAAAAAATAGCTGATACGGAGCAAAATTAGTGCTAGCATGCGGCGTACAATTGTAACTATACACTAATTCAGGTAGATACTTGGGCCAATTCTGCTTTTGTTCCTGTTGCAGAGTTCTCAAGAGATCATGCATAGTTCTATTGAATCTCTCACACTGAGAATTACTCTCTGGTCTATAAGGAGAAGTTTTCGTCTTCTTAATTCCGTAGATCTTGCATAGTTCAGCGATAATTTTGTTTTCAAAGGATCGTCCTTGATCGCTATGGATCCTGTCAGGCATGCCTAATTTGAGAAACCATTCTTTTACTAAGACTTTTGCCACAGTTGAAGCAGTTTGATCCTTGCAAGGGATTGCTAACGTGTACTTTGAGAACACATCCGTCATAACCAACACGTTTTCTACACCTGACGTAGACGATTCCAATGGAGTAAAATCTATGGCGACACACGACAACGGTTTAGAAGCCAAAAGATGACACATTTTATTCACGATTTTCGGAACAGGCGCCTTGGCAACTTTACACCTCAGACAATAATTACAGTAATTTTGGACAAATTTATAGTAACCTGGCCAATAGAAACGATGTTTTACCAAAGAAAAGGTACGATCTATACCTTGATGACCATTCTTATCATGGAGATGATTCAAAGCCAAATTTTGAAGACAGTTTGGAAGAATAATTTGTGTTATCTGAACACCATTGTCCAGTATATTCCTGCAAAGTATACCGTTAACGACAGTCAGTTGATCCCATTTTGTCAATAGCTGCTTGACTTTTGTTGATTCCTGTTTAAGTCGATCTCGTGGCGGTCTCTCCTTAGACTCCACGTATTGCGTGACCTTGTGGATGTCTGTATCGTCCTGCTGCAGTCGAGATACATCTATCGAAGAAAACGAAAGAGATGAGCACAAAGCTATATATGAGTAATCAGTAGTAATCAGATTATTTACACACTCACATAATAGTTCATCATCTAAGCGAGATGGAGAACAGACATCAGCAGAATTAGTTAGTTCTGACGTGATTTCACATACATCAGGACTATCCTGTACTGGATAACGACTTAAGGCATCAGCGTTTGCGTTATGCTTCTTTGAGCGATACTTCATTTCAAAATTGAACTCTGACAATTATGTAAGCCAGCTCATTTCAATTGCAGTCTTCTTTGTATTCAACGTATGACTGAGCGGGTTATTGTCAGTGAGCAACGTAAAGAAATTACCATAGAGATAATCTCTAAATTTCTTGGTTACTGCCCACATAACAGCAAGCATCTCTAGCTTGGTGGAGCTGTAATTTTTCATGCTTTTCTCGCTTTCTTTGAGAGTTCTACTTGCATACGCAATGACAACCTTTTTATCATTCTGATTTTGTGACAGGACAGCACCTAAACCTTTCAGTGATGCATCTGTTTCTACTATGAACGGTAAATTAAAATCAGGAAACCCCAAGATCGGAGCGTTCGTTAGTTTCTGTTTCAGCAAATCAAAAATGGACTGATGCTCCTTTGTCCACCTGGACACAATTTCCGTCTTAGGCGTTTTTCCCTTCGTGGTCTTGGAAAATAGAGCATACAGAGGTGAACATATCTGAGCAAAATTACGAATGAAACGACGATAGTATCCACACAACGACACAAACGACCTGAGTTCTCTCTCTGTCTTGGGAACAGGGAACTCCTCAATTGCACGGACTTTCTCGGGATTAGTCTGGACGCCCTTCGCTGAAACCGTATGACCTAGATAAACCACACTTTCCTTGAACAAATGGCACTTGCTCGGTTTGAGCTTCAAACCGTGAGCTCGCAAACGTTGAAAAACATTCTCTAGGGTTTTCAACATGCCATCTACATCGGAACTGTAGGCCAAAATGTCATCCAAGTATATGACAAGGTTATCATCCAGACACAAATCACCAAACGTTTTACCCATCAACCGAGAAAAGGTAGCCGGACTATTACAGAGACCAAAAGGTAGACGTTCGAATTCATAAAGAGACCCAAGAGCGCGGAAAGCCGTCTTGTGCTTGTCATCCTCGTGTAAAGCAACTTGCAAATACCCTTGTGTAAGGTCGAGGGACGAAAAATACTTGGACCCCTTTAACTTCTCGATAGATTCCTCTATGCGCGGTAAAGGATACGCGTCCTTGACGGTTTTCTTATTGAGACTACGATAATCTACACATAGCCTAATACTGTTATCGCGCTTCCGAACAATAACCATTTGAGAAGCATACGGACTATCGCTTTCTCTGATAATGTCCTTTTTAAGCCACTCTTGCAAAACTTTCCTGACTTCCGGAATTAAGTTGGGTGGAACACGACGATCGGGTTGTTTGATCGGAACATCATCTGTTGTGGAAATGCGGTGCTTCACAACATCAGTGTAAAGTTATTGACTACCGTCCGCTCTTCGGGATCCTCGAGGATAGTCCTCTCTCATCCGAGTCCTTGCGGACGCGCATCCGCTATTCCGGATCCTTGCGGCAGGGCCGCTCACCGGAGGTCGCGGCGGACACGGTAACTACTTCAGCATTAACGGTAACCAGGTAACAGCCCACCCGACACTCCCAGGCCTACGGACACCGTTCAGGAACTAGTTCATCCCTGCGGTGTTAACTGGCGGGGCCTGGCGAGCCGCGGTCTGCCTCGGGGACGGAACCCCGTACAGTCCGACATGCTGGCCAGAGCCTCTGTCACACGTCCCGGGAAGGGAGAGAGCTGGCGATCCACAGGGCCGAAGGCCCCCGAGTCAGCAACTTGTCTCTCCCAGCCCGGGCCTCCCCATGGAAATCGTCCCCAGGGCTCTAGGAGCCCACTACTCACAAACAGGGAACACAAAGCTCATGGCGAGCCTTGCGTGCGTCCTGTCTCTCGATCTTGGACAATCTCCTCGATTGAGTCGCTTCCAGTGTATATATAATACACCAGAAACTGTAGGGCGCACGCGAGGTTTAATCGATCCATTGTTATAGTTTACTGGAGCGTAAATTACAATACGTCGCCGTGGCAACGCACGCTCGAACGGAGCATGTCAAAACAAGGCCAAGTACGAAAAGGCCACATAAATGGCATTTATGTTTACAATCACCTGCCGCGTGCTTAGGGCAAAATCGCCACATTACCTCCTTCTTACAATGTTGGTCCCCAACATGTTCCGCCCGCGCCCAAAATGCTCGAAACCCGACGAAGGCTTCGCATGGCGGGGGCCGGAAGAAGGCAAGATGGCAACGCCCGGAAGTCACGGCGCAAACACTAGGACTTTAAGAGTCCCTTTTGGAAGAATGGGGAACTACCCCCGGACTTACGGAGTAAACTATAACGCGCTTTGCAATTTTGAATAAACCCTCATAAACAAGCTAAAATTTTGACCGAGGTGGTCCAAAACCGTGTGATGACCTTGGAAGGTCATCCGTTATAAAAGGACGGTGTGTCGAGTCTTTGGAATATCTTTAAGGTTAGACTTTAAATTTAGAAATTTTGTAAAACGACACACCGAGTGATCAAAAGTGATAGTACCTCTAAAAATGTTGCCGACCGCCCTGCCGGCCGGCTCCTCAGATCCGCAGGACGGGTCTGAGGCAGGGCGGAGCCGCGGAAGCGACTCCGGCACGCCGCCGCACAAGTGCAGCGACGAGGCTAGCACCCTAGCCTTCCTCCATCGTCATGGGCTCCTCATCCGTGCCGCCTGTCTTGGGGTCTGGCGGCGGTGACGAGTCCCTACGCCGTGGAAGCAGCGGAGCCGGCAGAGTGAAAGCCGGCTGCACGGGCGGATGAGGCAGGCCCGGTGGAGCTTGCAGGGGCTTTTGCGGTGAGCCCTGCAATCCGGGTCCTGACGGAGCCATCACGACGGAGGCCGGTAGAGAGGTCGCGCCGAGATCTGCAATGGCGCGGAACATCTCCACCGTATCGCGGGTGCGCTGTGGACCGGCCGTCCGTTCTCCCCACACCTGGACTAGGTATGGGTAGATGGCCAGCTCCAAAGCGGCATCCGCGCGCCGGAGAGCCGCCTGGTTCAGGGCGGACGACTCGGGGTCATCGACGCCCTGGAGTAGGCGAGTCCGAGCGGCCTCGGCTTCGTCAAGACGACGCCGTAGCTGCTCATTCTCAGCCTCCAGGTGCTCCATCCGTGCGGCTACCTCTGGGGCGGGGGCGGACGCCCCGGACTGCTCGGCAAGAGCGGGGGTCCGACCCTGGTCGAACGCGCGCCGCTCAATGACGGCCGACAAAGTCCGGTAGCTCTCTAGGCTCCGCCGGGTGCCTTCCATGAGGCCCTGGTCGTATGCGAGATCGCATGCGACACGGGAGGCCTCGGCGCGGCACCGGCTGAACCGATCCAGAGAGCTGTCCATCTCCGCCACAAGGTACTCCGCCGCTCGGGTGAGTCGACCACGCTGGGGGTGATCCCAGGGGTGCTCCTCCCGAGCGCGGACCAACGCGGCTACACCTGCGGACCCCAAGTCACGAATGGCTCGGGGCACCGGCAGGTTCACCAACGCCGGGTCACCGGGGATCCGGTCCATACCATCGCGACGATGGCCGACCGCCTGGCCTACAGACTCGCGGAAAGTCTCGTAGACGCTGGCGGTCGTGGGACCGAGCCTCCGGCGTACGTCCGCCGTGGCGTCGAGGGGGTCCAAGTCCAGAGAGGCGGTGCTTTGCCATCCCGCGGACGTCCCCTCAACTACCAACGAGGACGCGGACGTCGACCTCGAGAGAGGTACCGCACGTCCGCTACTGCTCGCAACCGAGGGAGTCACGCGTGGGGTCCTTGGCGGGACCACCGACGCGGTACTCGAGGAGGCGGAGGTGTCTGCCACCACCCGTCCCTCAGACGGACCCGCGGGTACCGTCACCTCGAGCAAGCCCGGGAAATCCTCCTGAGTCAGCGCACCCGGAGACTGCAGGGGCGTCGTCCCGGCCGGAGCCTTTCCGGCGGACGAGCTCTTCCCCTGAGTCTTCGGCTGGGGGCGCGGCTTAGGAGAAGCCACTCGTGTCTTGGCCGCGATCTGCGGCATCTCCGACACGACCATGGTCACCCGGTGCCGTTCTTCACCTGCCTGGGTCGCCGGCGGTTGACGGACAGCCTCTGCTGCTGTCCGGGCGGCTTCCGCCGCCTGGTACTCCGCCGGGGTCTGGCCCATTGACGCTGTCAGGCGAGCGGTGTAGCTCGAGCCCGCGGACACAACGCCAGACTCCTTCCAGGCATCGTCCATGATGCGCTGTGCAAAGCGCCATGGACCCCAGTGAAAGAATCGGTGCTTCACCGTTCCTGACGTAGTCATGAACGATGCCACCCTCGGTGGAATGTATCCAAAATTGAATACAGGCCCCACTTCACCACCAACGGTGTGAAGTCCCTCACCGCGGTGTGCACCCGAGCGGTGATTATTAAGGGCCTCCAAACTGGCGAAATATCGTTGCTGAGGTCTACTGGAGTAGCACCTCTTGCAAACGAACATTCTCATCCAGGGGTAGTGGTACCCCGCAATATGTCGACTCAAGTGGTCGTAGGAAGGATACCTACGATCCCGGTTGAGCGCAAGGTGCGGGTCCTCATACCCGTCCAGGGATTCCGGACAGAGTTGGCATATTACACCCTCCTCTGTCTCGGGCGGCAACCCGACACGCTCCTCGTCCGTGAGTGGACGAGGCCGTGTGAAAGGCGTGTCGGCCGCCGCGCCGGCCGCCGCTGTGTGGCGCCCTTGCGGATCCCTGCCATACCGCGGGAGGAACATGTGTCCCTGACGGACTCCAGGGAGTTCGGGGCCCATTTCGGCCCGCAGCCTCTGGATAGAGGGCTGCTCCGAGGACGACCGTTTCTTCTTTTTGGCCGCCCCCGAACGATTCTCCGACCTGGTTTGTCGGGGCACACTCTTCCCGCGTGGGGGCGCGGCCCTCTGTTGCTGCGCAACGAAGGACCGCCGTCCCGCTTCCAGTGCGGCGTCAGACAGGTGGACCCCGTCTTTCTCCGCGCGCTTCCGGAGGAGTTCTAAACGAAGATCTCCCTCCTTCGGCACGGGACGCCCTCGGTCCACTGGACTCGACCCCACCTCCGCAGCTCCGGTAGGTTTCTTGGTACCGGAGGAAGAAGGAGAGGAGGTTCCTTTCGGTGCCTGGATAGGCACCCACTTACTGGAACCTCCCGCGCCCGGGCCGGATCCCGCGGAGGCGCCGCCCGCACCAGATCCCGAGGGATTAGGCGTCTTGGCGTCTCCGGGTTTGGTGGAGGACCCTTTCTGGCCGCCCGGCTTAGGCGCCAGTGGCTGAGGTCCTCCGGACTTCGATCCGGTTTGAGGCGAGGGGCCGCCGGACTTCTTTTTCCGGTGCGGCCGCTTCTTCTTCTTTTTCTTCGGAGGCGAGGAGGCCGGGTCCGGGTCGGATCCGGCCTCAGATTGCCCGCGCTCAGAGGCTTCCAGCTCTTGCTGGGCTCTCCACTGCTTCTGGGCAATCTCCCGGGCTCGACGGCGAGTACGCCTAGAGACGGGCGATGTAAACCCGTCATCTCGGTTCTCGGTCTCCTTCGAGCCAGACTCCTGTTCCTGAGGCGGCGCTTGGGATGCGGCTTCCTCAGCCGCGTCAACCTGCTCCGCCCAAGTCCCAGGGGCCTTCTGGTCGTGCGGACCAGACTCCGCAGGTAAGGACACCGAGGAGTTCTCGGCGGAACCGGTGTCCGGACGGCTACGGCCATCCGGACGGGTTTCCGCACGAGTACTCTCATCCGGACCCAAAGACGCAAGCATCTCCGGGTGCGGATGCAACTCAATATCCACATCCACGAGTCCCGCACCACCGCAGTCCATCACCTCTTCCATACGAGGAAAAGGTGACGGATTCAAGAGCTGCTCGGCGCCTGGCGTGGCCGAGTCACTCTCTGCGGGGCGGTCCTCCGCGACCTCGCTCTCGGACTCGGTTCCTGTGTAAGAACCAGAGCCGGAGCTGGATTCCGCAGAACCCATCTCTTCGCCTTCGGAGACATGTTCATTGTCCACATCCTCAGGCTTAGCTAGGGGTCTCGAGTACACACTAGTGCGCTCTAG
Organism: Terebella lapidaria; assembly: GCA_949152475.1. Taxonomy (NCBI): domain Eukaryota; kingdom Metazoa; phylum Annelida; class Polychaeta; order Terebellida; family Terebellidae; genus Terebella; species Terebella lapidaria. The sequence continues at coordinate 30,397,214 of OX424567.1, forward strand.
AGACCCCTCCTCCCTTCCCACATCACTACCCCAGCCGTCACTTGACTCTGACATCAAGCGCTCTAATCGCTCTAAACACTGGGAGTCAGATCCGCAGATCCGTCTCCACCAGTGCCGAGCGCTTGAATGACCAGTAAGTGTCGAGTTACATTGATTATAGGCATCAAGTGTTGGCAGTCGTCGGCGTGAACAGCAGGCGAAGTTGACGAGCAACCTCGCCGAACGTCACTGTTCCCACCGGCAGACACGGCATCACGCGGAGAGCTTTTCCTTCCAAGCTCCCCGCGAGGACGTGTCCAGCTTCATGCTGGGACCATCCTTCATACACGGCGGTACGCCATACCTGGAGCAAGTAGTCCTCCAAGTCGGCATTATCCCCGCTGAACCGTTTCCGCCACGAAGAGTGGTCGGGCCCGTCATCGCGTTTGCTACGCGCCCGACGTGCGGTCCCGGCTCCGGGGTCGTCCGTGTACAGCGGCAAGTTCCGCGCGCTTCCTGCGCCTGCGGCGGAGTCTGCCGGAGCAAACATCGACGCCGCGGACATAGGAGCAGGGAAGCTCACGTTTGCCGCCGGGGTCATTCCCGCTAAAAACCCACTCTGGCTAGGTGCGGGCGGGGCTCCCATCGAACCAACTGGGTAGGCTCCAGAAGGGGCGGCAAAGCTTGGGGCCGAAGCCGCCTGTTGCCACTGCCCGTCCGACACACTGTACGTGCCAGGGTAAGTCGGCCACGCGGCTTGCGCTCCAACCGTCGGAACGGTCGACGCGGTCGCCAACGTGGTGCCTCCGAGCCGCGGGGCAGGCGCGGGTCCCATTGCGGGGGCCACTGGCGCCTGCGGACTCGGCAGGACTTGGGGATGGGCTACTGGCCCAGACATCCCCGGACTTAGGATGGCCGACGGGTCAACGCTCGAAGGCGGCTGATTCCGCTTGAACAGTACAAGCGCCTCGGATATCAGCCACCTCTCCCTCTCCGTCAAAGGCCCCGAGTTGCCTTGTGACAGCGGAGAGGGGGAACGGTTCCGCCGGTCTGATCGTCCCTGATGGGGCGACCGGGCGCGGTCATAGCGCCCTAGGGGGGCCAGCTCGCCAAGTGCGTCGGTGAGCTGATCCACCACACTACCCGGTGCGGACCGACCAGAACCCATGCCGGAGGCTCGCGAAGGAGTCCACCCGGCCGGGTGTGGCATCTGGTACGACTGGTCCGCTTGTCCAGAAGGACCCGCATGCATTGGCGCTCAATTCCGGACGCCCGAAGGCGTCTTGCGGAAGGGTGCCATTTGCCACGGATCTGTTCTGGGCACGGGCGGGCGCGGCGTAGAGCCGTTGCCAGCTCCACCCACCGCGCCTAACACGTCAAGGTCCGGCCTTGACGACAACTCCTGCTGCGGCCCCGCGGGGCTCGACTCTACGTCCGAAGACGGAGCCAGGGACGCCGGAGTCGTCTCCGCGGACGGGGTCTTGTCCACGGAGGTTTCCGCGCGTTCCTTCCGGCCACCGGAGTCATCCGGAGACGTCTCACGGTGGCTGTCGCGCGACCGGGTGTGGTCCGCGACGTTTCCACCCTTATCCCTCCCCTTGGGTTCATCGGCCTTATTTTTGGCCTTATCTCTTTCCTTTGTCATTTTTCCTAAGACGTCCTTGAGGAGCGGGCGATCCCCAGGGACTAAGGAGGCTACAACGCTGTGACGGTAGGCTGCGATGGAACACTGTCGGACTGATCCTGGTCACGGCACCAATGTAAAGTTATTGACTACCGTCCGCTCTTCGGGATCCTCGAGGATAGTCCTCTCTCATCCGAGTCCTTGCAGACGCGCATCCGCTATTCCGGATCCTTGCGGCAGGGCCGCTCACCGGAGGTCGCGGCGGACACGGTAACTACTTCAGCATTAACGGTAACCAGGTAACAGCCCACCCGACACTCCCAGGCCTACGGACACCGTTCAGAAACTAGTTCATCCCTACGGTGTTAACTGGCGGGGCCTGGCGAGCCGCGGTCTGCCTCGGGGACGGAACCCCGTACAGTCCGACATGCTGGCCAGAGCCTCTGTCACACGTCCCGGGAAGGGAGAGAGCTGGCGATCCACAGGGCCGAAGGCCTCCGAGTCAGCAACTTGTCTCTCCCGGGCCTCCCCATGGAAATCGTCCCCAGGGCTCTAGGAGCCCACTACTCACAAACAGGGAACACAAAGCTCATGGCGAGCCTTGCGTGCGTCCTGTCTCTCGATCTTGGACAATCTCCTCGATCGAGTCGCTTCCAGTGTATATATAATACACCAGAAACAGTAGGGCGCACGCGAGGTTTAATCGATCCATTGTTATAGTTTACTGGAGCGTAAATTACAATACGTCGCCGTGGCAACGCACGCTCGAACGGAGCATGTCAAAACAAGGCCAAGTACGAAAAGGCCACATAAATGGCATTTATGTTTACAATCACCTGCCGCGTGCTTAGGGCAAAATCGCCACATCAGTAAATCCGATGTCATCATTGTTCCTGCTAAAAACATCCTTATATCTAGACAACAGAGATTTTAACTTGGCCTTGTCCTGTGATTCCAAATTGACGCCAACTTCAACATCAATACCCGTATCTCCAATCTGTTGTGAACAAGAAAAATCCACTAGTACGACAGACTGATCCGGAACAGACTCATCGACCTGGAAATCCAAATCCCGCAACATCTCATCACAAGCTACAATTTTGCCAATAGTTTGCACCGATTTGAACACAACGCTATTTTCGCCATAATTTATGACAAGGACATTGACAGTACCTCGATTTACCGACGATAACGTAGGGTATACAACAATACCTGCTGGGACAGAACTGCAATTTATCCCTTCAACGAGCACATACTTATCCGATACAGCACGAGTTGTGCACGTTATGATATTTAGCAGTACCTGCTGGAATAAGCACGTTTTTACCCCTCGTCTTCACGAGACCTAATACTCCATTATCAGACGTAGATAACTTTTGACGTAGTTTCTCTTTCACACGCTGTTCCTGTTGCAACAAATTGAATACCTTGTTCGATTCCAAATCATCGGACTGGTTTGGCATAGTATCACCAACAATCCTCAGGAAATTGCAACCTAGAACAACGGGAACTGCTAACTTCGGTCTCTAGTCACGGGATATTCAGGATCGTGTACCACCAGTACATAAACATCCGCGTAGTGCTTACCGGCAAAATCAATGTCAAGTTTTAGCAAACCAGTACAAGGCATTGTAGATCCATTGGCAGCTTTCAATACCAAAATTCCGTTAGTACTTTCCGTGTTCAAATGCATGAGATTTTGACGATAAAACGAATCTGTAATTGTTGTTACTTCCGAACCTGTATCTACCAAACATTTGGCCAAAACACCAGAAATACTGGCCGTCACGATGGGACATCTACCCACAATATGCTGTAGTTTTACAGGCGGTTCAGTTCTGGGCGAGCCTCGATCATCACCACTCGTTGCACGGCTCTCTACACCGAGTGATTCTAGTTTGACTGATTCCTATCAAATTGTGCACCTTTGCCTGCTTTAGATTTTCTGTCTAATTTGCGCTTTAGACAGTCTCGCTGCAAATGATTCGGGCCCTTACAATAAAAACAAGAGTAAGAATTACCTTCGTCCTCCTTGTTTTCGTCAGCAGCAGCAGCAGACTTGGAATCATGACGACTGGATCCCGAGGACCGGTGAAAACCACGCCTGCGTCCTCTACCGCGAAATCTACCTCGGTTGCCGTCAGAGTGATGAAACGACTAATTCCCAGCTGTTTTAGAAAGAACAGATTGTTTTAAATCATCAATCGCTTTATCGTGTTTTTCCAATAATTGGACTAGTTTATCGGAAACGTCACCAGACGTCGCGCCATGTAACGCAGCGGCAGCGCTATCCGCGGTTTTGACAGACTCCTGTGAAGCGTCTGCGACGTCACTTTCTAGCCATGCCTTGGCACGATCGCGTAGTTCCCAGAATTTCATGCCTGAACGCTTCATTCGAACGACGTAATTCACGTTTCAATTTGGGGTCAAAGACGCCCTCGGCAAAAGTTTGTTTCAGAGTGTTATCAACATCAGACAAGCTTTCTTCGTCTAATTTCTGCAAAGTCGCGCCAAGATTCATTAACGCATAAGCGTGCTCGTCCAGCGACTCGGAACAAGACTGTTTACGACCGTAAAACTGTTGTCTAAGCTGTATAACAGACTCTTTAGTGCCGAATATTTGTTTTAGCTGGTGCAAGATTTCAGAAACCGAAATTCTGGTCAAATCATGGTGTACCTTCAATTCGAGTTTAGGTTCTTTATCCAAATGATCAAGAAGAAATTCCTTCTTATCTTTGTCAGACGTGAAACGCTGTTCCATGTAATGAACAATGTTTCCATACCACTCGTCAAAATCGTCTTTCATAGAGAAAGTTTTTATCTTTTTATCTCTACAGACGAAAAGTGGACGTTCATTGCGCTTCTGAACTTCCTGATCATAACGCACTCGGGTGATTTCAAGCTCGCGCTCGAGGCTTGAAATTTTCTCGCGTAATTGATTATTTTCCTCCGCAGGACGGTCGGATTCACGACCCGCATCTGTTTCTGACTTGGCCATTTTTAACTACGTGAGAACTTAAATACGAAAAGATGACAATGATGATGAAACGAACAGATGAATATCAGAATGTCAAACAGTATAGTCAAATGTCAGTCAGTCGGTCAAACTAACGTAGCCTACAACATAGTTAAACTAACCTATAATGGCATATAATCAAGCGTAGAAGCACAAAACTTCAAAATCCAACCCCAAAATAGTTTTTTTTTTTAATAAACCGGTTTCAAATATGGGCCCAGAAAATCACCTACATATTTATTACGAAAATTATACCAATTGTAAAATACTGGTACCAAAATTTATGAAACTACAAGTACAACATGTAAAATGTCACAATAGACTGCAGAAACGTCAGTTTACCGAATATAGGCCTAAACAATTTTACTGCTCGTTCGAACGATCGATGTAGAGCGCACTTGACTCACCAACAGAACACAGATTCGTCTATCTATGAACGAAGCGTAGAAATGAAGCATGCATGCACGAAGAAAACGGCGGTCGTAGCGCGGCGATGACTGGTGCTCCTTACGTAGTGATGCGGTGTCGAGATTCGAAGGACGATCGATGCGGCGTGAGAGTGAACACGTAGTCTGGCAGGTCCTGACGGCACCGCAGCTGAACAGTGCAGGGCTTCTCGCGGCGGCGACCCAGCACGTGGCGGCGGCAGTGGCGGCGACCCAGCACGTGGCGGCGGCAGTGGCGGCGAACCAGCACGTGTAGACGTGGCTCTCAACGGGCGGCCGTGGGCAACACGTAGCGGCAGAGGGGAAAACGGTCTTGAACGGGACCTCACGGGGTTGTCAGCTCTGTCAGCGTGATGACTAGTATCGACAGTCGAGTGCTCGCAGCGCCACATGTGAACAGGCTCGACTCGGCTGAGTTTTTAAATTGTTTATTAACAACAAACCTATAAAATGTATAAAAATAGTGTAAATATACAGCAACAAAATATACACAAAGTTAATAACAAAATATGAATTGAATCCCACGTTCGGACTTGGGATATCCGTTTCTGCAATAATATTTCAATAATGCGGTATTTAATAAATTCCAATCATTAATACATTAAATGGTCATAATTCACTTAAATCACAATAATTCACATACCCCGTGAGTACTTCCACTTTTAGTAGAAATAAACATGTCCCGGCGTATACTGCCGTGAAACTTCCCACGTGTGTTAATGCCTGACCGGTCCCTGTCCGTCCGTCTGTCTGCGTGGACAGCTGAGATGAGACTGACCACTAGTCCGGTCCATATCATAGTGTTATGGCCCGCCACAGATAGTTAAATCTGATTGAACGGTTACAGTCCGCGTCGATTCGTGATTGGTCAGCAATGATATGAAGTCATGGTGATAATGATAAACAGGTTATTATTACAATTACTTATTACTACATGAGAATATTAGCAGGGAATATTATGTAGAAATTATCGGAATAATAATCGGAACAATTCAAAGATTGAACGCAGCGCAAAAGTATAATCACGCATGAACGATATAAACAATACTCGCAATATTAATCGAACCTTTATAGCGCATAATGATAATCGAATATATAGACAAGTCATAGCGTTCCCGCATAACGCTCTATTATACTGGGAGGAGCACACAACTCGTGAAAAGGTTTCTTCATCCCTTTGCAGGTTGAAGTTGAAAAATGGATTGTTCGTTCGGCTGACCTTAAGTGGACTAACACCCGACACATAACCAGATGCTGTACTGGCACTCGGCCCGCCACCACTATCTGCTGATGTCCTCTTTGTAGGGGTTGACATTTTCGAAAGAAAATGAGTTGAGTTTGATTTTGTCGATTACTGTGCAGGCTAAAGAGCTTCAACTTTCCAAGTGAAAATGCGTTGCAAAAACGTCGAACTGGCACAATGCGCATGCGCCAGATGCCACGAAGTTTCCCGAACAAACGGTGATCTGGAAAGTAATCCGTCTAGACTCTACATCTAATTGTTTTTTTATAGACTTTGTAAAAGTGAGGCAAAAAATATGGTCAAAACACGTCTATATGTGCGTGCAAGTTGAATGATTCGCGTAAGATTTTTTTTTTTGCTCCGAATCGGCCGCCCCCCATTTTCTTAGGCGAAGCCTGCGGTAATCATATTGGTGTACACTGTAGGCCTACAGACCATCAGGCCGCTGGAGGACCCGGCCGCCAGTCAAGTAGCAAGAACTAAATGATGGCGGTAGCCCTATTCTGTTTGATTCTGTTTCCCCATGTGAGGTCTGCCAAGTTATAACACGATAGCATTTAGCATCACATAAATATTAGCAAACAAAAAATATTTCAACTGTTTGTTTTATCACAACAGTGACAGTTATCATATTATATAAGAACATAATTTAGGGAAAAAAATTCTAATATGTGCTCTTTGGTAGTGTAAAGTAGTTTCACATATCCCAAACCTATATGTATATGTATGTGATATTGCTTGTAATAACGTAACATTATGTCTTGTTGCCTATAACTGATGTATATTCAACAGACACACTGTTTTAATTAATTGTATTTAGTTGAAAACAATATAAAAATAGTGTAGTGTAATGTTTAGCCCCCGGGACTTAGCCAAATGAATTGTTTCTAACATGAGACAAAATTGCTGTATTGAGATTTAAAGGTAACTGAAGATCGTCATGAAGGTCATAACTAAAATCACAATACGTCATACACCTCCCAATATGGTAGTAATATCAGAGTGTACACTCTCTGGTATTCAGCGATCCTTTAGGTACGCAAAGATTGTCAATTCCAGCCAAAGAAACGTGATAATATTTCACGTCAATGGTTCGAGCGTAATGGGTTGTTCGTTTGGCTAAGCTTAAGTGGACTGACATTAGACACACAACCAGATGCTGTACTGCACATTGAGCTACATTGTGTGTGTTGACGAAATTCTAACTCAGCGATTGTGGTGAATGATAGGGGAGGGAAAGATGTGGGGTAGGGACTATTCTTTATCAATAATATTTAATCCTCTCCGCTGCCGATGATATCATACTTCGGTCTAGATTCATGAATGTTTATTGTATATACATGTATGCGCGTATGTCCGAGTATGAAAATTATATTGCAGACGTCGTACCTAAAAATTGGGGTTCGAAGAATGACCCCCTTGGCTCGGGAATAACCCGGAATATCTCACTACCATGGATGTGTTTAGCTGCTTATTTAGTTCTAATATCACTAAAAAGTGTTGTAACATCACCAAAAATTGTTGTTTTGACATTTGAAGGTCACTGAAGATTAAATTCAAGCTCCTAATAATTGATGGTAATATTTTGACACTTAGATCACAACTAAAATCATCATATTCTATTAATGTGCCAATATTTAACCTCTATTTTGAAGTACATGTATTCTATAAATTTACACCGTGCTCCTCAAATTATGGAAGATATATGCTGTGCACGGAGCTAGCAACTTTCCATCTTCTGCTCTCCTTTTTACAAGTATCACAGTGCTGCAAGACGGCAAGAGAGAAGGTGCTTCGAATTAAAAATGATCAAAGAACTCAACTGAAATACATTTAATTATTTATTTTCATCGAATAATCAATCAGCATTATAATGGATGAGCAAACTAGATATTTGAGTGAAATAACAGCTCTTGAGTACATATTGAGTACATAGTGTATATTAAATGACTTAACACCTAACTCATTCAAGTACTAAGTAATTCAAATACAAAGTACATTGTAAGTGTATTAACATAGAAGTGGATGTTCACATTTCAGAAAGGTATTGTACATATATAGGTATGTATATTCTATTCAGAGAAAAGTCTATAAGTGGATGTATAAAATATATCGTGCATATTTGTCATAATCTTAAATATTGAACCACATAATGCACATATATAGTTATGCATTCTAACCAAGGAACCCCATAGGTGCAAAGATGATGTGAAAGTTCATTTTTCCATGTGTGCAATACAGTCATATAACATAGTACTAGTGAAAATTTACATATTTTAATACATGTTAATACATGTTAATACATGAATGTCTGAATAGAATTAATTTTCTGCATTGCATGTTCAGATGCATGATGATGATGATGCATGCTGAATCTACCTTTTTATACTTGAGATCTATGGCATATAAGTCATACAATACAACAGTTTAATAATCAGAACTTGTGTAGCTGTGAGGCATTGGAAACAATATAACTATATGTGATATTCATAATTGCCATGCCTGCCAGATAATCAGTTATATGGTACAACAAGAATGATAATTGGTGAAATTTTCTGCAACAGGCCTACATGTATGTGCACATTACGATTGTGTCTTCTATTCATTCATTGATCTGGGTGTCAGATTTCAGCATAATTAATTGGTATGTACATGTATATGAGAGGTATTGAGACGCAGGCACTGATAGCATGGCCATGCACTGTGGAGATGATGAATGATGAATATTGTGGACGCAAGCGTTTATAGCCTGGCCACTGGAGATAGAACGATGTCGTGAACGCAAGCGTTTATAGCCTGGCCACTGAAAGGATGAGTGATATTGTGCATGAAACCATTCAGCCTGGCCAGTCTCGAGATGAAATTAACATATACTGGAATGCAAATATTATTTCACGGTCATGAAATCTTACACCCAGGAAATTGACCTCAAGTAATTTATGAAGATATATTATTGTACATGTAGACAGCAGTGTTCAATATATTATTGTACATGCAAGTGCAATATATCACATTCAATATCTCATTGATGTGATGCAATATGTAAATGTACATTTATTTGAAATATTGTTTAAACCAATTTAATTGGTTAATATTTGATTATGTTTCTATACCACTTTTTGAGTTCCATGCATCAATATTACTACATGTAATTCATTGTGAAGACATCAGTTACATAAATATATTATTAAATGTAACCACAACTGGTCAGTAATATTTTCCATGTAATTCATACCAAACAGCATTATTTGATGCTACAAATAATGAGAAATATACATGTATGTTAAATAGTACATACTCTACAAGTATTTACAGCTCAGAAAATGTGAACAATATGCATCTACATATAGCAAAAAAAACATAAACAAAATTACTGATTTGATATATTTACAATATTGAATGAGTGTTTTTCAACACAAATGATTCAAACAAAATTCATATACTTATCACATATGAACGAATAAAAATTCAAATAAATCATAACAAGCAGCGATATCTATCCACCACTGAAACATGAGAAAATATTGTGAATACATGTAGTATACATGTTAAATAATACATTATTATACCCCAAAACTATGACCCCTCTTTTCAATATTTACATGACAGAAAATGCAAACAATATCGAGGATATGCACTCACCACAACACATGTTTATATAGCTATCTTGAGATAAGATTGATACAATTACAATGATTGTCCTCCCGACATATATAATTGGAATAAAATCATAAGACATGTACTGATGTACAGACATACAACACCATATGTCACATTATATTATAGTTACCAAGACCCATTTAATACTCCCACCCACACCAGAGGGGTCATCCTACCGTATAGCCTACCCACCCCGTGTCCACCGATTACAGGTGGACATCTTCCCTGCCATTTTGGAGGGGCCAGGCTGTCTTGTATAACCCCCATTATATTATGGCGCCTGAATCATCCATGTGTTTTAAAGATTTCTATATTTTAGTGATGCATGCAACTATTGCTTTGTGATCAGACCAAGGACATTCTAATGTAGTTGTAGATAGAGAGTCCATGTTTGTGAATATTAAATCTACCACTGAGCCATGATCTCTTGTTGGTGTATTCATTTTGTTGATACAGTTGAAAGTATAGTTCATATATTGTTCTAGACCAGCAAGTGCCTTGTCACGATGATCAAAATTAAAATCTCCCAAAATAACTAGATTCATTGTGGGATCAACAATACACAATAATTCCTTTGTCATTATACCTTTGAACATCTCAAATGAAAATGCAGGTGATCTGTATAGAAACACTATTTGAATAGGATTGGTCAAGTCACCAGTTTTGATGAAAGTGAATTCTAAGGACACAGAACTAAAGTGGCTGAAGATGAGAAAATGGTCGGAGTGCTTCTTTTGGACAAGAGAAAGCAAACCATGATGAGGTCGAGATTTTGATGTGCTATCTAATGCTTCGTCATTTCTGAGAGGACTGAATTGATCAAAGGTATAATTAGCATCTGGATCATTTTCAGTTAACCTAAATTCTGCAAATGAAACAACATCAGCATATATAAAATTTTCATCTGTCATTATATCTTGAAAATGAGCATAAACTGATCGTGCATTATGAAAGACGATCTTGAATATAATGACAGATGCAAATTTTATATATGCTGATGTTGTTTCATTTGCAGAATCTAGGTCAACTGAAAATGATCCAGATGCTAATTATACCTTTGATCAATTCAGTCCTCTCAGAAATGACGAAGCATTAGATGGCACATCAAAATCTCGACCTCATCATGGTTTGCTTTCTCTTGTCCAAAAGAAGCACTCCGACCATTTTCTCATCTTCAAAAATACTTAGTGCCACATAATGAATATGGTCTCTTCGAGTTGACCCCAAGTGAACAACAACCTTTGGCAATGTTTCTCCTTGAGCTTTGTGAACTGTTTTGGCTGCTGCAGACCTTAGAGGAAACTGTATTCGGACAGCATGTACATTTTTCCGCACAGTAAACTTTCGCTTAATGTCGAAAATTGGTGTCCATTCTGATGAAATTTGGGGAGAATATAATGCTCGATATTTTCGTCTCTGATCTTTGCGAATTTTCTCGTTATCAAAGTGGACCCACAAAATACTTGGCCTTGTTGTGGTGTTCATCTTATATTCGATATGTTTTAGGACACAACCAGAGCCATTTGTTAGCCCATCATCAACAGATATATTTGCAACAACTTCATAACGTAATCCAGGTGACACTCTTAGAGGATTGTGTAAGCCTGCTGTCCTAGTTGGATCAGTAGTTACTGTCAGAATTATTTTTTCTTTGACATCATTTGCAAAATCACCTAAAATAGAATCCAAAGCAGGTATAGTCACTTTTTGGTTCAAACTTTTGTCAAATAGAGAACTGTTGAATTTGTTCACCATTGCATTAGTTGTGAATAAATGAGGTAAGTCAAGTAATTTGGACTCGTCTTCTGCTTCGCATTGTCTTTCTTTTAGTGTGTCAAAATCATTCTGAGTATGTTTACCTTCTCGCAAGCGATTCAGCAATAACGCAAACTGCTGGTCATCTTTCTGTCTCATGATCTCATCAAGTTCAAAAGCAGAGAAATACTCCTTCCACAGATTTGTTGCAAGTGGTCCATATCCAGAAGTCAAGTCTTTGAATATCCAACCATCACCTACAGGCTGTAACTGACACAAGTCGCCAATTAGTATCATGTGGACTCCACCAAAGACCTTGGTATTTCCTTTGATTTGCTGCAATCTTAGGTTTATGAAATTAAGCATGTCATGGCCGACCATAGATACTTCATCAATGAAGACTACAGAAAGATTTCGATACTTTGTTCGAAGAGTGTTCAGCTTTTCCGTGTCTAGTGGTTTACAATCTTTATAACCTTGACTCACTGGTAGGAACAATGCGGAATGTATAGTTGTTCCACGGATACCGAAAGCAGCTTTACCAGTTGGAGCACAGAGGAGTATTCGGCAATCGAGTGGATTTTCACCTTCACAAGAACATAGGTAACGATGTAGTGTTTGATATAATGTATTGGTAACTACAGATTTTCCAACACCGGCGCCGCCAGTCAATATAACCCTTAATGGCTCTTCTTTGGTTTTTATCCAGTGGACAACGTGTAAAAAAAATTCTCTTTGTTTTCGATTGAGAGACCGGACTAATTGCAAATATTCGGCTTGAGGAAGTCTATTCGGTAGGGATATCTCATTGGCCACTGAACTTGCTGATCCAATAGTATCACCTAAAAAATCAGACTACATTTGTGAGCATTGATTCGGGTCAAAATATATGTATTTTTGGCTTTCTGTTGAACCAATACCTTCATCTAAGGCATTTTCTTCTTGGGCACCAGGTATAAGATTGTCATAGACTTCTTCGTCATGAAAGTTATGGGATTTTTCAGCAACCTCATCTAGTATTTCTGTGTAGTTAGCATAGTCTCGGTACTTTTGACCAATTGCTTGTTCAACTGCTTTGAAATGTGCCTCGTACGTGTCAAATGTTCCCAACAGATCTTTGTCTTCATTTCTCCATGGTAAGAACAGCATCAGCTTTTCCCGACAGAAATTTTCATAGTCTGACCTGCGGTTATAATTCACAAATCGAATGACCTTTGGTTTGGCTCTTTTTGTGAATAGTGTACCATTTGGCAATGCTAAAATGATATTCCCTTTTCTGTTGTTTTCATCATTTTCTTTGTTATCAAGTTCATTGTTATCATCATAAATATCAGCTTCTTTGTCAACGGCAGGACCCTCATCCTCTGTGGCATTTTGTTTAGGTTTGGTAGCATTATACTGAACATTCAATTTCGATGCATAATCTGCAAGACACCAATTTTCTAATTGTCTAGGACGTTTACTATATCTGTCGATGATATTCTTGGTTTCAACGTCTGTTGATTCTTCATCCAACTCTTCCAAATCAGTTTTACTTTTCAATAAAAAAATTCGGTCTGTGTGTGGTGATGTGTTTATGAATAGTACATCTCTGGTACATTTTGATAGTGGTAACTGTAAAACAAGATACACAGCTTCTTGAGCACAAACTTCTACACTCTTTAGAAACATATTTCCAATGTGCCGAACACTTTCTGTTATGTCCATATTGCCTGCTCTGGTTTCTTTGCATGCTCGATCTAATAATGCACTCATTCCCTTCTGAGACTTGTTGATATAATTGACAATATACATAGCACATGCATAGGGATCTAGTATAAATTGCAGATCATGATTGGCCTTCCAGGCTGATAGTACTTGTTTACAATAAGCATTTACCCTTATGTCACAAGGATCACGTTTCAAGTATATTTTAGCATCTGTTATGGAACTACGTATAGCTTTTATATACTGGGATTCTGTCATATGGAGCTCACGTAAGAATTCTTTAAATGATAATTTGATACCATCCTTATTATCAACCAACATCGCTTGAATTCTTTTAAGCCTTTCAGCATTTGAATCGGTACCATCTGAATCTGAATCCGTACCATCGCTAGTGTTTGTTGTGTTATCCAGAGGCATCAATATCATAGTTCTTGGCATTGGTGGTATCGGATACCCAAACCGACATATAGCTTTACCATATTTCCTACATGTTTTAGAGTGCCTGTGCATTTGATCCTTGAATATTTGTTCAGAATCAGCGACTCTGCTGGAGCATGATATATATTGATCAATGAACTATTTCTGAGTTTTCACTTTCGCCAAAAACATGTGTATTTTCTACCCACATAAGCATGTGAATGTGAGGTGAGCCTCTCTGTTGAAATTCTACTCGATAAAAGTAATCTGTTATTTTCCCAATAGGAGTATGGTCACTTTTCAGGACTGAATTTATAAAAAGTGACACCCGATTGTTAAAATATCTAGCACATGTAACAGGGTCTGATTGTAAAAGCCTCGTTCGTTCTGTCCAGTCCATTTCCTCAATTTCAGCATTTGTATATTCTTTCTTGTCCACCAACTTTCCAATTATTCTAAGTAAATCTGGCCATTTTGTGTCTGCTGCAGAAAAAGATGCAAACCATGTTGGCAAGCCAAGTTGTCGTATCATTGCAAACACATCCTTCTTTCTTTTTTCGAGGAATGCTGGGGAATTTCTAATGGATTTGAAAATGTAAAAGCCCTCATCTAAATTTAGTAAATTTTTGAATGCATCTGGTCTCAATAAAGCACCGGCAGTCATTTGTTTAGAACCCATTTTGCATCTACGAACTGCAAGTCCTATTTTATCTTTAACTTGCTTCAACTGATTCTTCATTGGGCACGGACATAGCTACTCTACGATCTTCGGAACGGAGCTCCCATTTACAAATGTCACTGTAATGCACAGGCCTTTCTCTTTCAGAATTATCAGGACGTTTCTGACCACAAAAAAATTGTTGGGAAAGCTAAATATTCCGAATTTTCATCTTGAAACATGGCAATGGGTGTCTGATCTTCTCCAGGAGCAAATGTGTAGACTTTGGTATCATCAAATGCGTCCCCATCATCTAGTAGTGTGTCCATGTTACCCATGACTTGTTCTCGCTCATCAAGTTCACTGAAATTGTCATCGTCATCGCTACAAGTGTTGTGTTGGGGAGGCTGATCATTATCTTCCTGTTGTGTTATATTGGCATCATCATCTTTTAATATATGTGTTGCCAAACCAGTCAATTCCAATGTTTCAATGTCATTGTCAGTGACAGTTATTTTGTTAGTCCATTCATCATCAAGAGAAATGTCCTCAGCTTGGTATAGGGGGCTGGTATCCAGTAGGTATTTAACAGCATTCAACACTTTTTGTAGGCGTATATTTTCTGTAAACACTGAGCTGGCATAAGACACTTTCTTTTTAAGTTGCACAGAAATTGTTCTGCTTTCAGACAAATTTCTTGGTAGAGTACTTATAGTTGGTTCGATATCACAGGGAACATTGACAATATTACCACGAATTGACAGCTGACCACCTCTGGGTAATTCTCTGATTTGCATGAAAGGAATACGCAATGTGACAAGCCTTTCTTCAAGGGAGAAAAGGTCTAGTTCCTTTGGTTTCTCGGGAAACACCATGTTATTTGCCATAGAGAGTTTAGGAATTTTACCAGATTTTATTGATCCATAACAAGTTTTACATATCCATTCTCCTGGAGTGTCCGTATCATCACGGATTTAAAATACATTTTTCAACCAGAATTTTGTCAGACAAAGACAACAGAATTCTGAACGATTTTTGAACAGCTTCTCTAAAACAAGTTTGACGACAACAACAACATACATAAACGGGACCCTCTGCTATTTTGACATGGAAGTTTTCAATGCAATCATCCAAGGTATTTCCGAATTGTTTTTGCCTTTTGGAATAATTTTCACGATACACGAAATCAGGGGACTTTCGTTTCTGTGACTTTCTCTTTCTGTCATGTCGCTGTTCAACTTTTTTATTTGATTGATCGAGACGTTTTTGTTTTTTGGCAATACGTTCAGTTTCTTTGAAAAAATCACATTTTCTTTTTTGTTGCTTTTGCCACCTTTCTCTGGTTCGTTCCTTACGTCTGAACTCTTCATCTGTTCTCACTTCACGTTTCTCCGTCTTTTCTACATCTCTGAACACTTCGTCCATTCTAGATTTACGTTTCTGAGACCTTTCTCTTGTTCGTTCCTCATCTCGAAACTCTTTGTTTGTTCTCACTCTACGTTTCTCGGTCTTTTCTTTTTCTCTGAACACTTCGTCCATTCTAGATTTACGTTTCTGAGACCTTTCTCTTGTTCGTTCCTCATCTCGAAACTCTTTGTTTGTTCTCACTCTACGTTTCTCTGTCTTTTCTTTTTCTCTGAACACTTTGTCGATTCTAGATGTACGTTTTTGAGACCTTTCTTTCGTTCGTTCCTTATCTCTCAACTCTTCGTCTGTTCTCATTATATGTCTCTGTCTGTTTTCTTTTTCTCTAAACACTTTGTCCATTCTACATGTACGTTTCCGAGACCTTTCTCTTGTTCGTTCCTCATCTCAAAACTCTTTGTTTGTTCTCACTATACGTTTCTCTGTCTTTTCTTTTTCTCTGAACTCTTTGTCGATTCTTGATGTACGTTTTTGAGACCTTTCTTTCGTTCGTTCCTTATCTCTCAACTCTTCGTCTGTTCTCACTATACGTTTCTGCATCTTTTCTTTTTCTCTCAACACTTTGTCCATCCTAGATGTACGTTTTCGAGACCTTTCTTTGGTTCGTTCCTTATCTCTGAACTCTTCGTCTGTTCTCACTATACGTTTCTGTGTCTTTTCTTTTTCTCTGAACAAGTCGTCCATTCTACATGTACGTTTTTGATATCTTTCCTTTGTTCGTTCTTCATCTCGGAACTCTTCATTTTGTCGATATTCCTTCTTCATGTTCTTGAAGTAAAGCTTCCTTTTTTTGTCTTTTGTTGGGCCTATAGTTTTCTTTTTTGTTGTGAAAAGTTTGGCCTTTTCAGCTTGGTCATCCATGTAATTTCGCATTGATATATCAGTGATAGTTTTCAGAGTGTTAATCTCTTCTGAATGAATTGCCACTGGTTGTATTTCAAATGGAAAATCTCTAGTGGTTTGAGAAGCCACATCTAGAAGGTGTGAACACAACATTTCCATGCTTCTAAATTTAAGCATTACTGCCTTGCCAGACTCATCTAGTCGTCCGTTACAATCTCTTGCATGAGAGTCAATTAACACATAATGTCTGCCAGATTTTGCTACTGCTACACAATTGCTCATAATCATCAAGAGAACATACTTCGCTTGTACCAGACCATCAGCTACAGCATTTCGTAGACTAAACCCAAACTCATGAGGGAATTCTGGACTGCCACATATGCCACTTATACGATCCAACAATGTCAGCTTAAAGTGCAAATTCCACATATCAAACTCGGCTGGCAATTCTTCAAAATTTAAATAGACATTTATGAGTTTTTCACGAAG
The DNA here is from genome assembly GCA_949152475.1 of Terebella lapidaria. Taxonomy (NCBI): domain Eukaryota; kingdom Metazoa; phylum Annelida; class Polychaeta; order Terebellida; family Terebellidae; genus Terebella; species Terebella lapidaria. Next base: position 30,414,476 of record OX424567.1, read on the forward strand.
CACTAAATCCTCAATAACTTTTCTGTAGATGTAATCTCCCTTGTTGAGTACATCATTCATTTCACCACATGTTAGCATCTTTGAATTGTTGGACTGTAATTTGCACAATGCAGCCAGAGAATTACATGTACATTATCTACCGCGACTTACTTCGGGAAAATGAACATCACCTTGATGAAATGAGCCACGAACACTTTGTTGATGATATTTCACACTCCTAGGTCTGGCTTTTACAGTGCTGGATGTTCGAACAGGCACAAAATTATCCGACTGTTGCCGAGAAGCATTCGTAGTGCCAGAGGTGGAAGGCTCAGCTGGAGTGTTCACATTATCAAAAAAACTGCTGAAAGAACGCACAGATTGGTCATTACAAGGCAATTTAGATCGACATTCACCATAGGAAATCGAAAATTGTGAGTTTTTCTGAAAATTTGTCCAGCACTCTGCCTGATTTTCATGGATAGATTTGTTGTTTGTGCAAGAGGTATTTGAGATTCGAGATTCAGATTCAGATTCGACATCTTGACATTGAGGCAGCTTTTGTCGATATAGTGGTTGTTTTTTCACGAGGTTACCCTCCTCATTGAATGGTTGTTTTTTCACGAGGTTACCCTCCTCTTGAGGTTTTGAATCCTCTCGCGGTTCTTTGTGCACGAGGTAACCACCCCCGAGTTTGTTGACGGGGTAACTGTCCCCGGGGGCTCCCTGAGCACCCACACCCGGAGCGTCGTCCTCACCTGCTCGCGGCGAACGCTCCCTCAGGCCCCTCGCCTCGTCGATTGCCCCCAGGTTCTGCAACAGAAGAGATAGATGAAAAAAAATTAAAAAAGAAAAAAAAAATTACTATTTTACATCACTATGATTATAGTTGTTTTCTACTCATACATCTAACTACAGGATTTATTCTTGTGAATAATTTTTTTGATACAAAAAAGTATTCGTCATTCTAATCTACACAATGGTTCATTTTAAGACCAAATTATCATGATTATATTAATCTATATGGATTAAGGCATGAAACCATTAATCACATTCCAACTCTACAACATTCTGCAAATATTCAAACCTTATTGAAGACTGGGATTAACCAATACAAACCTTCGCCAACCTGGCACTTCTCTTCATAGCATTTACTTTCTTCTTTCCCATGTCGATGGAATTTAGGCTCTGTAGGTGCCAAACTTGGTTTGAAGCTGAAATTCCAAGTAAAAGTTGTCCAAAACTGTATTTCAAGATGACAAAATTGGAGCCGAACATTTCACCTTAAGTTACTAGTAGATCTTAACTTAAAAGACTCGCTAAACTTAGTTTCAAGTTGAAACTAGATGCTCTCTGGTCGATGATGACCGCTGGTGTGTATCCCCTGCAACCCTTTTTCCCATCGCCCCAAACTATTGATAGACTCAACCACCGAAAATTGATGTCAACTTATTTCATAATATGACCATTACTACTGCAACCATCGTCTTTCTACTGATCAGAACCTTTACCTTGAGCCCAATTATAAATGTTTCTTGTCCTAACTATTTCTTATTGTGGTCGAAATTAGACTTAACTAGTAAAATTAATGTTAACTTATTCAGCTACAGCCAAAAAAATATGTACTGGACAGAACTATTACCTTGTTGAGCCTAACAAATAATTGTTTGTTGAGCCCAATAGTAAATGTTTCATGTCTTAAATATTTCTACTGTGGTAAGTAATAGACCCAGCAAAATTAATGTTAACCTGGTCGATGCCACGAATTTGGTAATGGACAGAACCTTTACCTTGTTGGGCCAAATAATAAATGTTTCATGTCTCAATTAATTTTATTGTGGTAAATAACAGACTTAACTAGCAAAACTAATGTTCATCTAATCGGTGATAGCAATTAGTAATTCCCTACTGGGCAGAACCTTGTAAACTTGAAACTTGTTGAGCCCAATAATAAATGTTTCACGTCTTAACTATTTTTATTGTGGTCAATAATAGACTTAATAGGTAAATTTAATGTTAATTTATTCAGTCACAGCCAGAAATCTGTACTGGACAGAACCTTTACCTTGTTGAGCCCAATAATAAAAGTTTCATGTCTTACCTATTTATATTGTCGTCAATCATAACTTAACTAGTGAAATTAATGTTAACTTATTCGGTTGCAGCCATGAAATATGTACTGGACAGAATCTCTACCTTGTTGAGCCCAATAATAAATGTTTCATGTCTTAACTATTTTTTATTGTGGTCAATAATAAACCTAACTAGTGAAACTAATGTAAACTTATTCAGTAACAGCCATGAAATCTGTATTGGGCCAAACCTTCACATTGTCGAGCCCAATAACATGTTTCATGTCTTAACTATTTTTATTGTGGTCAATAATAGACTTAACTAGTAAAACTAACGTCAACTTATTCGGTTACAGCCATGAAACTGTACTGGAGAGAACCTTCACCTTGTTGAGCCCAATAATAAACATTTCTTGTCTTTACTATTTTTATTCTGGTCAATAACATACTTAACCAGTAAAACAGCCATGAAATCTCTACTGGACAAAACCTCCACCTTGTTGAGCCCAATAATAAATGTTTCTTGTCTTAACTATTTTTATTGTGCTCAGTGATAAATTTAACTACCAAAATTAATGTTAACTTTCTCAGTAATATTATTCTGTTTTCATCAAAAACATCAGTTCGCTATTCTCATCAGAATCCAGTCCATTAAGCTTTCGTAGAACTGCTGTCTGTAGAACGTTCACAAGGCATGTGTCTCAAACAGGCTGATTTCAATGTAAAATGTGTCCCCAAACGACCAATTTAGCTGCCATGGCAATCAAAAACAATTGGTGTTGTGCTCTTACCATTATGTGACTGCAAAAAAATAATGGTGATCAGGTAAGAATGATGGCCTGTAGCGCATTCACCAGAAAATCTGCGGATACGATGACAACGATCGCAAATCCATGTTATCTGCTAAACTTTGTTCGGGGGATACAAATATACGACAGTCTGGTATTCCACATGTTTATTGACAAAAATACAAGGAACAGCACATATATGTGATGACATTGACTGACCTATAAGAATAGGCCTAATATACAGGTCACAACTGCCAAATTTAATGGCTGTCATAGATTAGTATTAAATCCTTCTACAGTTCCTTTTTCCAAGATTATTACACATGAGGGCTAGGATGTACAATAACGTGGGCAGTTTTATTTTCAACTAATTTCCCATACTTATGATCCGGAATGACAATTGGTCATGATAGAAAAGTTTTCTTTATTACACACCAGATGTTCTTTTTATCTGTATTTATCATTTTGTGTCACTGATTATCATGATTTATCATTTTGTGTCATTGATTATCATAGAGAAACAGGATTGCCCACTAGATTGTACATGTGCTCCCACATGATTTAACAAGTTGATTTTCCTCCTTGTTATTGTGCAGACTTAGATATTGGACATATAGAAGCATTCTATAATATTCATTGTGAAAACACGGGACAATAAATCCGGGTTTAGCCCATTTCCGAATTTTATATACATTTCTGGCATCTGATGATAGAACGGACCCATTAATTTGACCTATTATCGCCCACTTCTCCACCTTCAAATCGGACATCTCCCACAATTTAAATTCAACATTTGTCGCGTAATAATTGTGTTCATTATTGCTGTTATCAATCTACATCATCCAGCCTGTGAACGATCACAACTGTAAGGAAACGGCTTCCACATTTCCTCGTGGTGTGTCGTAAGAGACGAATGATTTATTATGAATCTGATACACGGTCCAATGCATAAAAAAATCACCATCATTATAAACTCCACGCACAGACAATCATCATTATGCATATATGTGATACGCAGAGGTCTATTCTGTCCTATGCTGTTAATATCTTTCATTTTTAATCAATAAGGAGATCGTTTTTCACGATTTTAAACAAATTTTGTAATGAATTCTTCCATACCGTTGAAAAAACGCAGAAAATCTGACTTTGCACACGACCCTGTGCTTGCACATGCGCAAAGAATAACACCCCATCCACACATGCGTTTGTTTAGAAACGTCATATCCATTCTAGATGTAAATAAATATAACCACGTGGTCTATGGAAATACATGAAAAAACGTGTAGGCCAATGCAGCTTGAATGAATCATACGGTTCATGTTTCATTATTTTCTTCAAAGAGAACAGACATTTGGGCTACAGTATTTACAGTACTAATAGGCCATTCGGACCTATATGGGCTTTTTTGTAATTCAAGGCCTTATTTCTTCATACTAGACAAGCTGAATACTCCTAAATGCCACTTGATAGTGATAATCCACGTGTGGACTTGGAGATGTCGAAAGGTGCCATTTTGGGCCTACATTCCAGGCCTTTCAAGCCATTCAAGGTCCTCTTTCTCCATACACAAGCTGAACAGTCCTAAATGCCAGCCACACATGAAATTAGAGAGAAAGTAACTGAATAGATTTCAAGTAAAGTGGCAAAAGGTGCAATTTAGGCCATTTTGGGCCTTTTGGCCCTACATTTTGGGCCTTTCGAATGATTCAAGGTCCTCTCTCTCCATACACAAGCTTAACAATTCTAAATGCCATCCACGTATGAAACTAACGATAAAGTTGCTGAATAGTTTTCGAGCAAAGTGCAAAACATTAAGTGAGATATTAGGCAAAATGTGTCCCATTATAAAGCATAGGAGAATTTAACATGGAAAATTCCCATTTGCGCCAAGTTTGGGCCCAAATGGCCCACTTCGAGCGATTCAAGGGCAACGAAACTTATACACATCATAGGGGATCATATGAGGAATGTTATGCATCAATAAGAAAAAAAGTTACTGAACAGATTTTGAGAAAATAGCCGCCAAAGTCCAAAATCAGACATTTTCCGTCGTAAATGGCCGCCATTTTGAAAAAAATGCGAAAATCAGAAAACTAAAAAAAACCATTCCTGGAAATATTTTTAGGTATTTTTGTGCAAAATTTCAGAAATATTCGACTGTAAACTTTAATGATAAAAATGTGGACGGACGACGGACGACGGACGCCGGACGACGGACGCAACGCCACGGCAATAGGTTATCGGACCAAAGGTCCGGTAACCTAATAAATGTATTCGACAGAATTCGTGGGTGAGAAACGGCAGATGGCTGGGCAAAATTCTCCCCAGTGATGAATAGCGACAGGCAGAAAAGAATGAACAGTCTATTCACAAACTCGAGTTTTGTTGTTATCATAAGAAAACTGGTCAGTAGACTTGATATCAGTGTTTGTTGCTCCTGAACCCTTGTCGTGTGAACTTTTATATTTTGTATGTGCATATTGGTCATATTCAGAGATCATTTTGTGTTCACTTTCCTTCAAGTGTCAATTCTAAAATCATCCATACCTCGTGACCGCACACTCAACCTTCAGTTGTGATGCTCGTGAATACAGAGCATTGCTTCTCTTCTTGTCATATGTTTTTTTCATTACTTATTTCAGGTTTCCCGTGTTTGAAAACATGTTCATACTCAAATTTGTATATACCTACTACATTTCAAATCCATTTACTCGAACAGACATGGAGTATTCATATTCGATATTCATATTCGAACTATCATCATATCTTGATAATTTGACAAAATACAGGCTCGACATGAATTAATTCAATCAATACTTCCCCAGTTTTCCTACGGTTCCGTGGTTGCCACTAGTATGTGAACCATTGATGTTTCAACGTATGGTATGGTATTCGAGCAAAGTGCAAAACATTAAGTGAGATATTAGGCAAAATGTGTCCCATTATAAAGCATAGGAGAATTTAACATGGAAAATTCCCATTTGCGCCAAGTTTGGGCCCAAATGGCCCACTTCGAGCGATTCAAGGGCAACGAAACTTATACACATCATAGGGGATCATATGAGGAATGTTATGCATCAATAAGAAAAAAAGTTACTGAACAGATATTGAGAAAATAGCCGCCAAAGTCCAAAATCAGACATTTTCCGTCGTAAATGGCCGCCATTTTGAAAAAAATGCGAAAATCAGAAAACTAAAAAAAACCATTCCTGGAAATATTTTTAGGTATTTTTGTGCAAAATTTCAGAAATATTCGACTGTAAACTTTAATGATAAAAATGTGGACGGACGACGGACGACGGACGCCGGACGACGGACGCAACGCCACGGCAATAGGTTATCGGACCAAAGGTCCGGTAACCTAATAAATGTATTCGACAGAATTCGTGGGTGAGAAACGGCAGATGGCTGGGCAAGATTCTCCCCAGTGATGAATAGCGACAGGCAGAAAAGAATGAACAGTCTATTCACAAACTCGAGTTTTGTTGTTATCATAAGAAAACTGGTCAGTAGACTTGATATCAGTGTTTGTTGCTCCTGAACCCTTGTCGTGTGAACTTTTATATTTTGTATGTGCATATTGGTCATATTCAGAGATCATTTTGTGTTCACTTTCCTTCAAGTGTCAATTCTAAAATCATCCATACCTCGTGACCGCACACTCAACCTTCAGTTGTGATGCTCGTGAATACAGAGCATTGCTTCTCTTCTTGTCATATGTTTTTTCATTACTTATTTCAGGTTTCCCGTGTTTGAAAACATGTTCATACTCAAATTTGTATATACCTACTACATTTCAAATCCATTTACTCGAACAGACATGGAGTATTCATATTCGATATTCATATTCGAACTATCATCATATCTTGATAATTTGACAAAATACAGGCTCGACATGAATTAATTCAATCAATACTTCCCCAGTTTTCCTACGGTTCCGTGGTTGCCACTAGTATGTGAACCATTGATGTTTCAACGTATGGTATATGTGATGATTATTATTCATCTGAACATTCAGGACTGATGCAATGGAGGTTTTTGCAATATATTTGTCTCATCATCACCTCACATCAAAATAATTCTAATGCGAAGAAGTTCAAAACAACCATAAAATAAACCAAAATATAATTTGATTATAAAATAATTTGACCAATCATCACTGTCTTTGAAACTGTGTGAACTTGATAGACCTGATCAATGTAATCGTGCGAGTTGATATCGTGCTTTCATATGTTATATCCTCACTGGAAAACATAAGAATATCTTTGAATATTAAATTTTGCATAATTTGGCATAGTTACTCATTCACGTCATAATCGTCATAACCAATTCAAAGATCAAATTGAACACAGACAATCTGCTCCAATAGTTATCTCTGAAACTCCTTGAAGCACCAAATCTACAATAACTAAAACAAAGTGGACATATCATGCAAATAAACACAGTGAATTTGTTTGATAACTGAAAATTGATAAAAGGACCTAAAAGGACTGTTTGATAAAAGGACCTATTTAGAAAGTACTCTCAAATACCTTCCAATAAAAACTGGATATATTCATAAGCAAATAACCACTGTAAATGTGTTTGATACTAAAAATGACCTACTCAGAAAGTACTCTCAAATACCTTCCAGTATAAACTGGATATATTCGGAATGCAAATAACCACTGTAAATGTGTTTGATAATAAAAATGACCTATTTAGAAAGTACTCTCAAATACCTTCCATTATAAACTGGATATATTCGGAAAAGTGAAAGGTTATTTCTGATTCTACCTAATGTTCGTATAAGAGGCCATAGGCTTTAATTGTGGATGAAAAAAAATTGAGTGAGTGCATTCTTCGTTTCACTGCAGTGTCTCTATCGTATTAGTTCCTGGGGTTCTACCTGCTTATCACTCGAAGGATAAGCTTTGAGTATGATATTGAATATGCTTTTTGACCTTAGTCGAAAGGACTTGTCTGTGGTATGGTGCCAGGTTTTTACAATTATTATTTGCGCTGATATCCACATGGGTGATTTTAAATATTCAATTTTACTCATGAGAATGGGACTGATTTTTGCCAAAGAATTATCAAGTATATTGAAAAAAAAGGATCTGAATGGGCTGGAAATTGAACATTTTTTAAAATGATTTTGTTGCTAAAACTCAAGCATCAAATGGAAGATCGAAGGAAGCGGCCTTTGATGTAAAAATTAATTAAAAAATTAAAAAGACCCGAGGCGAAATCATATCGCCAAGGGTGGCAAAAATGAAAAAGTCACAAGCTCATTTTATTAATCTAGTAGGAAAAAACCCCAGATCCTTTATTTCTTTCATACTGGCGCAGCTAATTTTACATTTTTGCCAAAACGTATGTATCTGCCAAGTTATTGTCAGGGAATAAAGTTTCTGAATAACAAAGTACAAACTAACAAGTAAGTCGTCTGTATCTGACAAGTAAGCATCAGGAAATATAGTTCTGGAAATAGACAAGTACAAACTGACAAGTAAGTCATATGTGTTTGACAAGCATCAGAAATATAGTTCTGGAAATAGATAAGTACAAACTGACAAGTAAGTCTTCTGCATCTGAGAAGCATCAGAAATATAGTTCTGGAAATAGAAAAGTACAGACTGACAAGTAAGTCATCTGTGTTCGACAAGCATCAGAAATATAGTTCTGGAAATAGATAAGTACAAACTGACAAGTGAGGCTTCTACATCTGACAAGCATCAGAAATATAGTTATCTAAATAGAAAAGTACAAACTGACAAGTACGTCATCTGTGTCTGACAAGTAAACAACCGGAGATATAGTTGACTGAATAGAAAAGTACAGACTCATAAGTAAGTCATCTGCATCTGCTGTAACGTGCCACGGGTGTTTAACACCCAAGTCTGAGCAATTTGTAATGTGAATATGATATTAAGGGAAAATTGCTAGTGGGCAAAATCCCTAGACAGATGGAACAACAACCGGGGTAATGGTGGAAACGAAAGACTTTCTATTTATTCAAGTATATGACAATATATGCAAATTTGCCATGAAATCATATGCTCATTGCTCAATGACTAGATTATTGTATGGAATTCGTAAATAGAGAAATGCCAAACCGGGGTGAGAAGAATCCTATTTAGCATACCAAAACAAATGCAGCCAAAAATATTAGAATTATATATATTGCTTGAGATATGTTCTGGAATCCGGTCTCCTAACAGCAATAAATGCAGGGCTGCCTATATACAACAAGTAATCCCACAGGAGGGAAAATAAGCTTGGCAATCCAGACAGGAAGCAAATATTGAGCAAGGGACTCACCCTGATGTAGCGGCTGGAATCAGTTGAATGACGAGTCTGGCGATCGGGAGTCTTAGACGATTGAACTTGAGAAGTTGGCAAGAGACAGAACCGGGGTAGTGTCAGCTAAGCCGCCTAGTCAGACAATGCTGCTAAGCCCCTGAGGGGTGCGCTTTTATCCCCGCTGGAGGCGCTCAACCAGAGGTCACGTGGGTGTAATCCATTTTTTTTTTGTAAACATGCACAAAGTTTATTACATTTGGTATCAAACGAATCTATATACAATTCTCCACAATACATTATGTCTGAAACATAAAAATACTGGCAAATCGTTGCACAAAGTATTCAATCTAGGTTCACCAAGCATCCGATAGGCGGCGCTGGCTGTATTGTCAACACGGCTCCGCCGATATTTAAAATATACAAGGTTTAAACACATATCTCAGTGTACAAAGTATATCAAAAGCTGAGCAAATATATACTCTATGTCTGTATGAAATATCAGAACGATGTATACAAGATTAAATTATTTATGTGCACGCAAAGACGCCGGCAAATTCGCCAGCAGGAAATATCATTACGTGCCCGCGTGAGGGCGGCATGAACACAGACATATCATAACAATAAAAGCAAGCAGGCGCTCGCAACATCTGCCAAGCATCAGAAATATAGTTCTTGAAATAGAAAAGTACATACTGACAAGAAAGTCATATGCTTCTGCCAAGTGTTCTGGAAATATGAAAGTGCAAACACGGTTAAAATGGAAAATTGGAATATTGAATGAATGGGTAACCAGGGTTATTTACATGTCGTCTTTTTCATATAAGATTGTTGAACTCGTGCATGATTGTTGTCTTTTTTGACAAATTCTTGCCAATTTCTCGTAAATGTTTAGGTCTGCCTTCAGCTCGTTTTCACTTGTTACTGTATGGTCACTTTCGTCCCCAGATTTCTGTGCAACATCAGCGGCCACAACTAATCATGGTTTAGGCAAATTTTTTTACTCGCAGTCGTTTAGCAAACTCATAAACTCTTCCAGGGTTTTCACTTTTGACGTATGTAGCGTCCTCAGCGTCACCCACAAACTGGTTGAGCACGTCAAAATGAACATTTCTTTGTTTTCTCAGTTTTGAACAGATTATTCTGTAGTTGACCCCAGTGAATTTTCAGCAAGTTTTCATGTCCTTGCCCACGGCCTAGCAAATTTGTTGCTCGGTTTAGATTTACTATATCTCCATTCTTGAAGGATGATTTATTGTGAGCATACCTGTCATTTCTAGCGAAATCATGTGTCAATTAGATAATTCGTCTCAGATACTGGATGCATTCAGGTCAAAGCACTGGAGAGGTATCGGCTTCTGTTGTGGGGAATATCAAATCTACTGGAAGGTAAATATAATTCGGCTTCTCAAGCCGAAAATTTTTTATTGAAACGTCTCATAAAAACATGTGGTGTTCCTATCGAATTGTCATTGGATTTATTTGATAAAATGGTAGTTCCAATCTTGTTTTATGGCAGTGAGATATGGGGGACACAAAAACGTGAATGTATAGATATAGTACAGCGAAAGTTCTGTAAATATCTGTTATCCGTGTCCTATAATACATCAAATTCGGCTGTTCTCGGTGAGTTTGGAAGATTGCCTTTAAATGTTTTATACATGTATAGGTGTGTCAAATATTGGCTGCAAATAGTCCATGACAATAACGTTAGGATGCGAAACTCTTTGTACAGTGCAGTGAAGACGTTTTCAGATAATGGGAATAGAAACTGGGTATCCGACGTAAAAAATATGTTATACAGATATGGATTTGGTGAGGTCTGGCCTCAACAGAGTGTTGGCAACTCATCTTCATTTCTATTTACATTCAAACAACGCCTCATAGATGTGTCAAAACAGAACTGGCATGGAGAATTATGTGATAATTCTAAACTAAATATGTATAAAAACTACAAAACGTCACATGTCATAGAGGGTTTACTTATCAATAGATATTTATTGGAAGCATCGTGTAGCATTGTCAAGATTTCGTTGTGTGAACACTAAGTTATCTGTCGAAGACTGACCGATCACAGCGTTTGTGTAAATTTTGTAAAATTAACAGTTCTGAATTTGTAGAAGACGAGGCTCACTTTTTGTTGATATGCCCTTTATATTCTGAAATAAGACATATGTATCTGAGTAAATATATAAATAGTGTCATGAATCCGATTGAAAATTTCAATAGCATAATGTCTAGTGAAAATCATATATTGTTAAAAAATCTGGCAGCGCATGTGTTCCATGGTATGGATGTCCATAACAAGTATTGTTTTGATATGTAGCATAACCTTTTCATGTATCCAGCGTTTGTGGTGTTTGTCTGTGAAATTGTCTGTTCTGCATATGGGCCGAAGTATATGTGAATAAAGTATCATCGTATATCATGACCGGGGGAGTGCATACAGTTGATGAATGTATCAACGTCCTGTACGTCAGCATTATGTACGAGAGTTGTAATTAGTTTAGTTTATTTCAGTATACAATTTACATATACAATTACATATAGACAGGTTAAAAAATATAAAAGGATTGATTGCACAATAAAACAATCACATGCAAAAGTCAACTGGGCATATATAAAAACATACATCCACAGTAGATTTGTTTATGCCACAGAGATGTTAAAACAGAGTTGAAATAAAGATCAGAGTGAGCTACAGTTTAGACGATGCTATTCTTGGAATGCTTATTACGCTGGGTAAACCCAAATGCTGATTTTCTGTAAACTTCCGGATAAGACTTTACACCATTAAACACAAACATACCACTGGCACTACAACTTCTATTCAAAGTGTGTAAAATTATGTATGCAGTTTTGAATGCTACTGTGACAGCATTAGCGACAGACTTCCTATAGTTAACCCATGAAACATTCAAATATATGTTACTACAATAGGCAGAAAAAAGTATATTTTTTACCTCGGCAGTACAATGATGAAATTTACGTATAAGCATATTACTCCGACCATACAACGATCTAATTTTAGTTTTCATATCTTCTCCATCGTCAAGCATGTTGTCAATAACACGACCAAGGTATTTATATGTATCTACATACTTCAGATGAATATCATTAAGACAGATATCATGATAAGCTCTATACTTTCTGGTGTTGAACAGCATTAGTTGGGACTTTGTACTATTAAATATCACATCATTTTTGTCACCAAAACTAGAACAGACATTCAATAATTTCTGCAAACCCTTAGTAGAAGGGCAAAAAACTACCAAGTCGTCAGCGTACATTAAGTGATTAACACCTAGTCCAGCACAACTACAACCAGCAGGTATTTTGTTAAGACTTATGCTGAGATCGTCCATATAAATAATAAACAGCATGGGGGATAATATTCCACCCTGACGGACACCATTACTGATTGAAAAAGCATCAGACAGCACTGAGCCCCATCTGCCATAATATCATTGTTATGTATACCAATAACCTATGAGTCATACAATATACAAAGGTACCAAACATCTTACAAGTTTGTGCAGTGGAACAGTGCGATTAATTTTATCGAATGCGCAAGAAGCATCGAGAAAGGCCACATACATCTGCGTACCGTGTTTAATGTAATATCGCAGTAGTTCTTGCCTCCTGGTATGTCTCAGTCAATTTAATATTTAGCTAAAAAACGGCAAACTTTTTGGCCTCACTCTATGGGTATCTAGGTCATTTAGATATATTCTATCTAATGGGTCCCAGTCAATAGTTACGTCAATGGGGATCTTTGGGTTCCTGGTTTCCCTCTTCTCGACTGACACTGTTGAAATGTCGCACACCATCAGGCAAACGTCTAAGACTAACCCTGACCAGTAGAATCGTCTGTATTATAACGTAAAAGTACCTTCACAGAGTCCAGTCTTTAAGAGTCATTGAAGCTTTCGACCTCCATAGAAGCCTTCGTCTGCAAATGTGATCTTCTACTACTCAGACCTGTCACATGACCCGAAGTCACGTGACAGAAGGTGGTCGTATATGGCGGGAAGCTCGTATCGTCCGTCTCGGTTGAGGGTGGGTCCATGGAGACGAATCTGGATCGCCTCCTTGATCTTGCCTTTGTACCACATGCTTTCCCATTCCAGAATTTTCACATCCTTGATGTCGATGGAATGTGCGGCGTTGTTGCAGTGTTCGTGTACTGCTGAGTTCGCACACTCGCCCTGGTGTTCCTTGATGCGTATGCCCAGTGATCTGGCGATTTCGTCGATGTATTATGTTGATCACATACGCCACAACATAATGTGGTACACCACTCCACAGCTCTTGTCCTTCGGAGTTCGATCCTTGGGTTGCTTGAGTTGTGACCTCAAGGTGTTGACAGGCATGTGTTACATCATAACGCCGTAGTTTTTGGAAGTCCTAGCCAGTTGTTCCGATAGGTTCTTAATGTATGGAATGCGTATCATGGATATGGATTTTTTTTTGGATGTGAAGTTTCTGTGTTGTTGGTGTTTGTCCATTTTGGTTGTAGCTTGAACATCCACTCGCGATAGCGGCTGGTTTTCAGTGTTTGTTTGACATGTTGTTGTTCCTGTGTCTTGTCTTGTGGTGTTGTGACGAGCGTGTCAGCACCATGTAGGAGTGTAAGTTCAAATACTGATCCGTTTGGTTTGCTTTCCTGTAGATGGTGACTTTATTTGAGCTATCCTCCAGGATATGCACACGTGTCCAAAAACGGGAGTGTTCAATTGGTTTCCATTGGTTTGTATAGAATCGTCTGCTTTCTCGGAATATTCTTCTTTCTATTCCAAGATGTCCCATTATTCTTGAGTCCTGCAATTGATGTGGCATTGCTTCTCTTAGCCCCAACGGTAGTAATGAGACCTAATTTTACTCTTCATCTGATTGTGCTTCATCTTCAGGATCAGTAATTTGTCTTTGATGTAGTTTTACTAACCAACTAGCAGACCATCTGTGTTGTTCTATTTTCAGCTTGCCTGTTCTTAAGGATTTTCATCCCCACAAATAATGTCAAAAATTTGCATCATGATTTCTATGACTAGTAATTCCCGATACGTCGTGTAAGAATTTACTTTCACCGTCGATAACGTATCACTTGCAAATCTAGTCAAAACGTCTTGTCCGTCAACATTCTGAGATAATTATCTATCTAATGAATAAGGACAAGTTATCCTCTGTGTCTAGAACACATAATATCAGATTGCCTGGATCTACCAGCTGTGGAGTTACTGAAATGCTTGCTTCAGTCTGTCGAAATCATTCTGTTAAGATTCCGTCCACATCTACAAAGCTTTCACGTCAGAGCAACCGGTGGCTCTATAACAGCAGCATAGTCGTTGACGACTCGTCTGTGATGCTGGAGTGTCCAGGGGCGGATCCAGGATTTTAATAGGGGGGGGGGTTGCTCTTCTTAAATGTACATAATCTTGAATTAGTGTGAGCGAGCGTAGCGAGCGATGCCTCATGCGGACTGGGGGCCGGGGGCGCCATAACCCCCCCCCCCCCTACCGAGAAATTTTTGGAATTTAGTGTCTCTGGGATGGTTTCTAAGGTGTATATTACAACTGTACCTTGTGAAATCAATAAGTAGAATTTTACTTCAGAAGTCTGCTTAGTTCTGTTGCAAACGAAGGATAGATTTTCAAAGAAAGGAAGGTCTAATAGTCCTACCATTCTAAGACTGTTCTAAGGTTCTTATGCACCAGACATGGTGAAGGTCAATCGTTCAATAATAAAGATGATAATCCTCAAAATTATGCCTACATCCAGAGTTATATCCAGAGTTTTATAGAACTCTGTCTGAAACAAACAAATAAATAAAATAAAAATATCCCCTGTGTATATTCAATGACAGTTTCAGTATGAAGTCAGACTAGATTCATTATCGGAGGGGGGGGGGCAGGGGGGGGGGCAAGCTGGTTTGAAGAGTCAAGCGACCGAGCGAAGTGAGGTGGATAGGTGGTAGTTCACATGGCATGGGGTCTTGGGCCCGCTCAAGGGTCCCAGAAGCCAGAGCTTTTTTCATGTTCTGTGATTGATTCTGAGCTCTCTCTGGCTCTGATTGAGTATTTTTCATTCCACACATGCATGTAAATATTGCTGGTACATGTATTTAAATGTATTTCTTCCAAAACTACTCATTGTCACTTTACATATTATATGTCATATAACCTAAATAACTCATGATTAATGACACTCAGTTGCATAATTATTGACCAACGAATGTTAGGCCTATGTAATGCTGTAATGCACCTTAATGTCTTTCTGAGTCACAGATGTTTTGTTGGGAATATATTGTGGGGCTCTACCCCCCTTCCCCCTGGCCCTGCTTCCCCCAGTCAAAAATATCAAACGAGGAAAATTACACTCATATTTCGTTACATGTAGATGCATACCCACATTTCCTATAGCTTCTTGCTCTCTCCTTTTTTTCTCTCTCTCTTTCTGTCAGTCGCATATTTGTCGGTCGCATAAAGTGGATAGCATTGAGTTGATTTTAGGCTGATCTATGAAAAATGTTTTGATGGGTTTAGGCTGGTACTTACTATATAATTAAACAGTGTTAACATCATCAACAGCAATAAGAAAACAAACGCAATGATAGTCTCATACTTAGCAATTTCTACGAGAGTAACTCCCCAAATCTTGACCAGTAAGAGTAAAAGAGAGTAAAACGCAAAAACATGGCAATCGCACATACTCTGTTGTAAGTTTTGTGGTATGTAGGGTCATGAAGTTCACAAAGGTCATATTTAGCCATGTTTTTGTCACTTGCTTCCTTCCGCGGTTGTGGCATATAAAGCTCACTCCTCCATATACGAATGAAAAGATCGCGGATCAAGCGTCACAACATATTTGAACCAGGTAATTTCAGTACAATGTTGTTCGTTACCGGTTGGACCAAAGAGTGGAAATGGCGAAGCCTCTCAATATTGAGTTCCCTGATTATATTTTTTCTTTGCGTTTCCATTGCACTTTTAATACGGCCAGAAGTCTCTGAGGGTTGGTAGCGTGGTCTGGAATGGACCTCCAACCGTTTCCGACTGCAATCTGCAACTGCACCTGAAAGTTAGGCTCCGGTTGCGTTTCCGCTTCCGGTACTGCAACTGCTCCGTCAGGTACCGCCTCTGCAACTGCTCCGTTGTTTCCGCCTCTGCAACTACCCCGTTAATTCCGTCTCTGCAACTGCTCCGACAGGTACGGTCTCTGCAACTGCGCCGTCGTCTCCTTCACCGCAACTGCAACCACAACCGTGTCTTCTACCGCTCCGTTGATTCCGTCTCCGTCCTCTTCTCTGATGATCTGGGTTCTAAATCACCCTCAGACGTTATCAGCTTTATCTTAACCGACTGCTAACTTGTATATCGTTTCTCTGAATGTCTTTCTTACTATTACTATTACTTTCATCATTCTTGCAATTGCTTCAGGAACTCGGAGAAATAACCCATATGATGTTTTCAAGTTTATTTTCTAAGTGTACAGTCGGAAGACAAAAATTGCAATCATCTGCATGACCTAAGCCAGAGATCCGGGAGTACTCTGCTCTGAGAGGATCTGAACAGGTCGACGTCAGGACACCAACTCCAGTGATCCGCGCCGGAGCGAGGGCTTCTATAGACCTCAGACCCAGTGTCATGTGACCAACCGATTGTGACGTCACAGACAGACAAAACACTGATTTTTCCAGAATTTCCAAAAACATGTTAGAACCAATCAGTGGCTGCCACGTCACCTGTTAAACCGAAAATGAGGCTGATCACATGACCTTCAGAAATTACGTAATTTGACGTTTTTGTACTCCGGGATCTCCGGCTTAACCGAGAGGGTGTTCGGCGGTTCCGTCCCAACCGTCTAAAAATTATTCTAAGTTCTAAGCCGGAACACCTCTCTAATACCACCAATATGACACCGTATGAACTGTTAAACACATTTACATTTTAATGAACTGTTTTTCAACCATAATATCACGAAATAATGTACGAAATACCTTGGCGAACGATTGGGAACACCCCAAATTACACTCCCCCTTCCTTAAACTCTGTTCGTCCCGAACAGCCAGATATCACATAACAAATATATACAAGTTTTCAATCAGTTAAATTGTCTGAGTAACAAACACAACTGTTTCCGTGATCCGGGTACTGGTATCTCCACCCGGTATCTCCGGGTACTGGTATCTCCACCGGAGAAAGGATTCCAAGAGTAGCCCTGGCTTGGTTCATCAGGATGCTCCTCCGGGCTCTCTGTACCTCCGCATGACTTCGGTCGGACGCGGAAGCGGAAGACTCCATTCCGTCGTCACGGACCGTGGTACTTGTTCTGCCTCCGGCCACTGCTTGGATGGTAGACGGCAACATCCTCTCCGTAGAACCTCGGGTCTCTGCCTCACTGCCAGCTCTGCTTTCCACACCGCTACCTGCTCTGCTACCAGCTCTTCTTTTGGCTCCGCCTACTGCTCTGCTACCGGCTCTGCTTTCCGCTCCGCCTCCGAGTCTGACGATCACACCGCTTACAGCTCTGCCACTGCTAGTTGTTTTCGGAACCGGACTCCGAAAGCTGCTTTCTCCATCCCTGCCCTGCATTTCCGCAATATCTGCCACTCTAACCTCTGGTGCTGCCCTGCTGGAACCCTCTTCCAACAGCCGGAACTTGTAGTCATACACTTCCTTGCTCTTCCCCTTGCCGCTGTTGCTTTGGAATTTGGGGGTGAATGCCGCTTCTCTGCTCGACTCTGCTCTCTGCCTTGGTCCTTCGTGTGCTCCGGAATCTCCTTTCTGTGCTCACAGCGCTGACGTCGTTCAGAACGCTCCGCAGAATGGCTGCAGCTCCGCTTCCTGCCTCGATCTTGGTCTGCTCCGGATCTGCGGGATGGCTCCAGGCTGATTTTCCACGTGGAAGTCCGGGAAGAGCTCCAGGTGACTGGTGGTCCTGCCCATTCAGTATCTTCCAGTACCTGTATGTCCTCTTCGTCCGCTAAGATTTTCAGCTCTGGCTCCTCGTCCAAACTGCTGCTCGCCTCCGGGGATAAAACATCAGCTGCCAGTGTGGCAACCGACTGAGTACTGGAACGGTACCGCATCCGGGACGACACGGAAGTCGAACGTTCCGACCTGGCTCAGTGTCCACTCGTCCTGAGGAGTACGGTTTTCCGCGGGGTAGGTCCATCCATGTGCCTCACGGAGATGCCGCCGTAAGTCGCAGGCACAGTTACAATATACTGTGCACAGACAGCAGTAATACTTCTGTACCGGGCAGGCTCCCTTACGCACGCCACAGGAGCTCGACGCTCACCTACTGGCATATCATATGCCATTCATTCAGTTTTTCGTCTGTCCTGCATGGGACGGATACCTGACGTTGACGCTGGCGGACATGATTCAGCACATCTCAATTCCCACGGCTAGTCATGCTGATCGGTTTCCCATCTTCCAACCTGGATCACTAATGGCGTCAGAGAACATCGTTGAGCGTTTCGCAACACGCTGTGGGGTAGATATGCAACCGAACCCCAATTATCGTCCCCCACACGTACCAGCGCACTGCCGATCTTTCGGCGTACCCCGGACTCTGAGCTCACCTTCGGAATTTGGGCGATGGCGCCCGTCATGATGACTCAGTACCCGCCGAACTCTTCACCGGAAATACAACTGGTACTGGATCGGATCGAGTTCGCCCAGTTGAAATCACGGGACGATGAGGAGTGCGTGGAGTGCAGGGTCCGTGACATTCAGTTACTGAATCGCTATGTACGATATAGAAAGCCAGGGGCGTTCTATTTTGAGTGACCCGTCACTTTCCGGACTACAGCCATGAAGGCGGCCGAACCTCGCCCACGGATTTCAGCCTTGCAGGCAGCTTGAGATTCGACTCCTGTCCAGAGTTCGCCCATGGGGGCGATACCTAAAAGACAGACTGTAGAGAGGCCAACGGCCTCGAACGTTACAGGTTACAGAGTACGGGAGGGACTCGTGCCACCTCCGGACGAGTACCTGCCTCTCCCGAGTCGCCCTATGGTTACTACGGACTCAGTTAAGACCTGGGACTCAGTTGAAACTACGGAAGCGGCCGAGAAAACGGACCCTGTGGTTGAAGAGACGTCCCCAGAGTTGGCTTCTCAAGCCACGGACTCTGTGTCACAAATGGAGTGCGACCAGCCACTGCCACTCCAAGCTATCGAGGATGAACAGACGCCTGACAACGAACCGGGCTCGCCAATGGAGCCGTCTCGCGGACTGATCAACTTCGGGCTGCCCCCTCCTTACCTGGATTATGAGGAGGAGATGGTGCCGCCCGCAACTACTATCGTCACTCGGGCCAACGACCCTGACCGGCCCCGTTTACGGATGGAGGTCCTGGAGGACCAGGAGCCGTTACCTCGTGATATCGAGGTCAACTTCGGACTTCACGGATCTGGTGAATTCGGTGCAGATTACCAGCTGCTCCGCCAACACGGGCAGTGACTGCTCGAAAGGACTTTACCTGGACTACAGGTTCTTCCCGGGATTAATCCGGACTTTGCTGAACCGTACCAAGATGACGACACTCGTCGTCTTCCCGCCAGACTTGGCCCACATCAGGCCTATTGGTCGGACCAGATCACGCAAGCCGCGATGGATGCGGACCCACTGCTCCTGGCCGAGGATGCCGAACACCATCTTCCATCGATGGCGTTCGCTAGTGCGGACGATCTAGCCCAGCAGCACTTCCATGCCATACGTCGGGGCTATATTCTTGCCATGGACGCGCACATCCGTCAAGCGGAGTACAACGCCATGTCCATCGGATTTGGAATTGGGTCGCTACACGAGCGACAGACCCCAACTGCCCTGCATCCTCTCCTGGAGGAGAACTGATGACTCCGGGAGAAGCTCCGCACTGCAGAACAGGCTAACACGGACTTGCGGGAGGAGGTACAACTCTGCGCCCGCCTTACGACGACACCGTCCTCGCCACAGGAATCCCCTGGAATCCCAGACGAACTGTGGACAACAATCGTGTCGGTTCTTCCGCACCTGCCGGCCGACGAACAGCGACGGTTGATGCAGCAGGCATCGCCAGCCGCTCGGCCTCCAGCGTCTAGGAGACACGACCGTCCTTCGGACTAGAGTTTCGGGTGTGCAGAAAGTCGGAATTGCACATTAGAATCCCAGATCACAGCACCAGGATAGCTATGACCTGTGTCTGTCTTACTTCGTTTATACATGTCGTATTATTCATATTACATGATAAACATATGTATATTGAACTGAACTAATCCTGTTCAATTTCAGGAATTCAAACTTTGAAAATGTTCCGTTCTGTTAGAGAACGTAGAGGACTGTTGTTTTACATTCCAATAATATATATATATATGTGATTCTTTTAATCTGTGATTTATGTGTTTGATCTCAGTGTTTCATTTTCACCTGTCGTTGTCGTAAATGTATTTGTCCAATGTGTTCATATCATCTCAGTGACTGATGACTGACTGACTGATGACTTTATTTTGACAGATATAACTTTTATTGTAATCATTGCTTAACCATTGTCTCGTGCGGTGAATGTGTTTTCCCTTTAGGACTTTTAGCTAATCATGTTTAGATTTTTGGACAGTTAGGTTTCGGGGGGGGGGGGGGGGGGTAAATTCCCAGGGGGTAATTTGACGAAGGGGTGTTTTGTAGAATATTTATGACAGTTATCGGCCCGAAACCCCTCCCTTACACATTCTCCCACTCGACATACATGACACAGACTCATCACATGACTTCATACTTAGTCACCTCAGGTCACCAGCTAACACCGCACCTCATGTAAACAACTCTACTCACGATGACACACCCCTCATTCCCTCCAATCACCACATTTCCAGACACTTAACCACGCCCACCCAGACATTACATCACATTCAACGAATCACATGAACTCCTGTCCCACGACGCGGAAAAATTACAGACACTCAGCACATGGCCCGCGCTTTCCCCAGATTCTGGTTTGAGAACTTAGAGAAGAGAGAAGGAAGAAATCTAATAGAGAGGTACAAGAATTATTAAGAAGAATATTGTGAATTTAAAAGAAATTGAACTATATCGGACTATATTATACTTCGGACTATCTTGTGGGATTACGTATGGGTGAGTGGCCGTGATCTACATCGGACTAAATCATCCCAATAAACTCGGATTATTGTTGAAAGATACGTCGGACTCCTGTCTTGTGTGGACGCACGACATACATCGTACTATACGATCCTGTCGGCGCAATAGCCATTATTATAAATATTAACTTCAGTATAATAATATGCCATTCATTCAGTTTTTCGTCTGTCCTGCATGGGACGGATACCTGACGTTGACGCTGGCGGACATGATTCAGCACATCTCAATTCCCACGGCTAGTCATGCTGATCGGTTTCCCATCTTCCAACCTGGATCACTAATGGCGTCAGAGAACATCGTTGAGCGTTTCGCAACACGCTGTGGGGTAGATATGCAACCGAACCCCAATTATCGTCCCCCACACGTACCAGCGCACTGCCGATCTTTCGGCGTACCCCGGACTCTGAGCTCACCTTCGGAATTTGGGCGATGGCGCCCGTCATGATGACTCAGTACCCGCCGAACTCTTCACCGGAAATACAACTGGTACTGGATCGGATCGAGTTCGCCCAGTTGAAATCACGGGACGATGAGGAGTGCGTGGAGTGCAGGGTCCGTGACATTCAGTTACTGAATCGCTATGTACGATATAGAAAGCCAGGGGCGTTCTATTTTGAGTGACCCGTCACTTTCCGGACTACAGCCATGAAGGCGGCCGAACCTCGCCCACGGATTTCAGCCTTGCAGGCAGCTTGAGATTCGACTCCTGTCCAGAGTTCGCCCATGGGGGCGATACCTAAAAGACAGACTGTAGAGAGGCCAACGGCCTCGAACGTTACAGGTTACAGAGTACGGGAGGGACTCGTGCCACCTCCGGACGAGTACCTGCCTCTCCCGAGTCGCCCTATGGTTACTACGGACTCAGTTAAGACCTGGGACTCAGTTGAAACTACGGAAGCGGCCGAGAAAACGGACCCTGTGGTTGAAGAGACGTCCCCAGAGTTGGCTTCTCAAGCCACGGACTCTGTGTCACAAATGGAGTGCGACCAGCCACTGCCACTCCAAGCTATCGAGGATGAACAGACGCCTGACAACGAACCGGGCTCGCCAATGGAGCCGTCTCGCGGACTGATCAACTTCGGGCTGCCCCCTCCTTACCTGGATTATGAGGAGGAGATGGTGCCGCCCGCAACTACTATCGTCACTCGGGCCAACGACCCTGACCGGCCCCGTTTACGGATGGAGGTCCTGGAGGACCAGGAGCCGTTACCTCGTGATATCGAGGTCAACTTCGGACTTCACGGATCTGGTGAATTCGGTGCAGATTACCAGCTGCTCCGCCAACACGGGCAGTGACTGCTCGAAAGGACTTTACCTGGACTACAGGTTCTTCCCGGGATTAATCCGGACTTTGCTGAACCGTACCAAGATGACGACACTCGTCGTCTTCCCGCCAGACTTGGCCCACATCAGGCCTATTGGTCGGACCAGATCACGCAAGCCGCGATGGATGCGGACCCACTGCTCCTGGCCGAGGATGCCGAACACCATCTTCCATCGATGGCGTTCGCTAGTGCGGACGATCTAGCCCAGCAGCACTTCCATGCCATACGTCGGGGCTATATTCTTGCCATGGACGCGCACATCCGTCAAGCGGAGTACAACGCCATGTCCATCGGATTTGGAATTGGGTCGCTACACGAGCGACAGACCCCAACTGCCCTGCATCCTCTCCTGGAGGAGAACTGATGACTCCGGGAGAAGCTCCGCACTGCAGAACAGGCTAACACGGACTTGCGGGAGGAGGTACAACTCTGCGCCCGCCTTACGACGACACCGTCCTCGCCACAGGAATCCCCTGGAATCCCAGACGAACTGTGGACAACAATCGTGTCGGTTCTTCCGCACCTGCCGGCCGACGAACAGCGACGGTTGATGCAGCAGGCATCGCCAGCCGCTCGGCCTCCAGCGTCTAGGAGACACGACCGTCCTTCGGACTAGAGTTTCGGGTGTGCAGAAAGTCGGAATTGCACATTAGAATCCCAGATCACAGCACCAGGATAGCTATGACCTGTGTCTGTCTTACTTCGTTTATACATGTCGTATTATTCATATTACATGATAAACATATGTATATTGAACTGAACTAATCCTGTTCAATTTCAGGAATTCAAACTTTGAAAATGTTCCGTTCTGTTAGAGAACGTAGAGGACTGTTGTTTTACATTCCAATAATATATACATATATGTGATTCTTTTAATCTGTGATTTATGTGTTTGATCTCAGTGTTTCATTTTCACCTGTCGTTGTCGTAAATGTATTTGTCCAATGTGTTCATATCATCTCAGTGACTGATGACTGACTGACTGATGACTTTATTTTGACAGATATAACTTTTATTGTAATCATTGCTTAACCATTGTCTCGTGCGGTGAATGTGTTTTCCCTTTAGGACTTTTAGCTAATCATGTTTAGATTTTTGGACAGTTAGGTTTCGGGGGGGGGGGGGGGGTAAATTCCCAGGGGGTAATTTGACGAAGGGGTGTTTTGTAGAATATTTATGACAGTTATCGGCCCGAAACCCCTCCCTTACACATTCTCCCACTCGACATACATGACACAGACTCATCACATGACTTCATACTTAGTCACCTCAGGTCACCAGCTAACACCGCACCTCATGTAAACAACTCTACTCACGATGACACACCCCTCATTCCCTCCAATCACCACATTTCCAGACACTTAACCACGCCCACCCAGACATTACATCACATTCAACGAATCACATGAACTCCTGTCCCACGACGCGGAAAAATTACAGACACTCAGCACATGGCCCGCGCTTTCCCCAGATTCTGGTTTGAGAACTTAGAGAAGAGAGAAGGAAGAAATCTAATAGAGAGGTACAAGAATTATTAAGAAGAATATTGTGAATTTAAAAGAAATTGAACTATATCGGACTATATTATACTTCGGACTATCTTGTGGGATTACGTATGGGTGAGTGGCCGTGATCTACATCGGACTAAATCATCCCAATAAACTCGGATTATTGTTGAAAGATACGTCGGACTCCTGTCTTGTGTGGACGCACGACATACATCGTACTATACGATCCTGTCGGCGCAATAGCCATTATTATAAATATTAACTTCAGTATAATAATATCAATTGTCATTTTGACACAAAGTGAGAGGTATGCAATCCACGGTGTGACTTGAATTGCTTCTACTTTCAAAAGTAAATCGCACTTCTACGCAGATACTGTTGCATTAACTCTCATACACTGTTAGCATAGATCGTTCACTGCAAGCACTTGACTGTCACAGTCTGGCCAAGACCGCGACGAAACTTCAACGTTTTGAACCGATTTACTCAGACGCGCTTCCGCCTAGTGAACATCCTACACATAGGGTCGAGGAAAGTACTCATGCTAAAACCACACAAACTGAAACGAGCCTTCCTACCTGAATACCTGTGGATTTCAGGGGGGCATTGTCATCTGGAGAATAAAATATTACCATATTTACACACTTCTGTTACCCATTAAAATAGGTTGCCTTGAGGCAAGTGAATCATCTTGAATTTCATGGTTCGAGGTGCAACACGACTGAAACGAATCGTCCGAGATTGCCAGGGTATATAGAGGTAAGGAAGCAACTTGTACACATTTTTCAAAGCAAAATAAACCTGTATACTGACATACGGAATACCTGGTTCATGTATCGCAGGATACTCTTTCTTGTAAATTCAATGAAGATTAAAAATGTAGCAGATTGATTAAATATGGCATGCATTCAGTCGCTGAGTAGTATTGGTAGAGTAGAGTGCGATGCATGGGCCGCATATCCGCATATCGATCTTAGGTCAGATATACTCATATGATATATTTGATAACTGACGTGTTCACACAACCCTGCAGCATTGTTTCTGTTGTTTGAACATACGGTTATTTGTATAGCATAGCCACATTTCCATATACTAAACTACACATTCACGAAATAACTGATGTGTTCACATGGTTTCGAATATTAGCATTGCTTCTGTTTAAGCTGTTTGATCATACGGTTATTGATATATTACATGGAGAATACCCATTATATATTCGGCTTCAAATTTATTCGGCCACTTTCACGCATCGAATAATGTTACTAATAAATCCTATTTATTATAAAACATATCAAAGCAAATTTCTGTCTTTTATTCGTTGCTACAAGTTAGTTGTGTTGCGTGTTTTTTTCTGTCTTCAATGAAAAACGAAAAGGTATCAGACGGATCGAATGATATATTTTCCAGTGTAATATATTTAGCGAGTAGCACAAGATTCGTGAATCAATATGTCTAAGAAGCGCAAAGTAAACTTGACCACACAGAAGGTGACAGTATTGCAATTATAATGAAAAGGTAAATGATCACAAAAATATAATGGGCTACTTTACTATCTTTCCATATTTACATGTACATTTATCTATTGGATGTGCAGAGGTACAATACAACACTACGAGGCTTGGGATACATTCAAATGTATCACCGAGTGCAAGGTACATGTCAAGCTTTATTCGTCACCGACTCACGAGATTCTTTTCTTTGTTTTGGAGCGATCTGATTAGACGTTTTGATGATCACAAAAATATAATGGGCTACTTTACTATCTTTCCATATTTACATGTACATTTATCTATTGGATGTGCAGAGGTACAATACAACACTACGAGGCTTGGGATACATTCAAATGTATCACCCAGTGCAAGGTACATGTCAAGCTTTATTCGTCACCGACTCACGAGATTCTTTTCTTTGTTTTGGAGCGATCTGATTAGACGTTTTGATGATCACAAAAATATAATGGGCTACTTTACTATCTTTCCATATTTACATGTAAATACTGGGTCTGCATTCAGTGTTTTATTCGATGTGCTGAACATACTGTACAATTTCATGTAATAATGGTTTGATTATTACATGAAAAAGCTATTATTACAAAACTTAAGTGACTATGTATAAACGAAATCTATAGCGTTTGCATAGCGTGGCAGGTTGGTACATTTTTTGTTCATATTCACTCATATTTCACAATTATAGTGATTTCAGACAATGTGTGTGTGCGTGTGGGGGGGGGATCAAAACATTTCAACAATATAATGAATAAGTTAAGGTAGCCAAATCAAGAATTTTGAATGGGAAATACTGAGGAACATGCACTGAATGCAGACCCAGTATTTAGTGTCGCTAGATTCTATTTGGTTTCAGCTGTACACAGTACAATCATTGATTTTTCGTAGTTCAGGATCGGGAAATGTGAAACGGACTTTGGAAAATACCGTAGACTTTGTTCGCGCAAGGCCTATCTAGATGATTCAAACAAGGTTTCTTGAACATACTGTACAATTCAAGATCGAGGCATGTGAAGGATGGTACTAGTATGTCTTCGCAATATGTGACAAAGTAGGAACGTAATTCATGAAATTTCAGTTCAGGTGTTAAAATGTAAGCCTACTATACATAGTTGACAAATGTAATCAGATGATTCCCATGGACTATCTAGTTGGCGTATCTGGTTGTTATTGATATATAATATGGACGGGACATAATCATTCCAGCTGAGGAACTAGCATATATTCAGATAGATAAGCTTTGTCTTCCGAACGTCGTTTGTGTGAATTTATGGCTACATCTTGGGAGTAATTTTTTACTGATTCAGCACATCACTAGTACATGTATATCAGTTGAACCTGTGTTACAATTGGGCGGCTACTAAAATGACTATTCCCCAAATAAGTCCATAGGCCTTTCAACGAAAAAATGTTGTGAAAAATAAAAACCTCTTCCCCAAATATAAGAACCTCGATATGGGTATCCGGCTGCATCCATATATATTTAGAGATATTTTATCACATATAAATTAATTATTTAAATATGTGGTTTGCTGATTATTTTGCTTTCATCATTCATTATTATAATTTCTCAAGGGCCAACACAGGAAGACAACAATTATGCTATGTTGGTCCTTCAATTTCCTAAAATTTTTGGCATATGTACCCATTTGTTTCGTTTAAACATGTTAAAGAGTGTCAAGTCAAGTTAAATTTATTTCGGACAGCTATTATAATACAAAGTTAACAATGAGAAACAAAAACACAATAACGTAAATACAGAGAACAGATATGAAAACAAAGTATAGCTGTCCGGGGTATCACATGACAGTTACGTCGTCTTCCTTTGATACCCCTAAAAAGAAAAGAAAATTATAAATATAATAAGACATATGTAACACATGGAGTCTGGAGTGTGCACAGTGTCATGGGAGATTGAAGTAAATTACTTACTATTTTTTACTTACTAGTATTTTACTTACCTACTTACTTACATACTTACGGATTGATGCGCTGTGTAATTCTGTAGTTCTGTAATGGTATGATCATTACCACAAGCTATTATTTAAATGTCAAGTGACTATGTATAAGCGAAAAAAAAACAACGTTTGAATTGGATGGCAGGGTGGAAATACTTAACTTTTTTCCAACAGGCGTACCATTGTTTATCATCTTGCATGTCCATCTTGCACAATCCTCTAAGCTAGAACAGGAAAGAAAGCAAAATAATGATGGTTAAGAGCTGCACCAGAATATTCGTAACTATGGTCGGATACGATCCTAAGTTCATCAGTCTTGACACAACGCATGGTGCATGATGTACCAAGCTGTGCCTGGCTCGGGGTCATCCGTGTGTGTCACGGGTCTTTTTGAGTGAATTTGCACCTTGGCCAAAATGCTGGTGGCCTATTTGTTATTTTTCTACACATTTTCAGAAATATCTCGTAAACAGTCGGACATTGAGTGAAAATATTATTATTCTCGGACTCGTCACTTTAGACAAACATGGGTTTTATGGGTATTCTACGGTGGCTCTGAAGGGACCTGTGTGTGAAAAAAAATTATCTTGAGCGCTTGACATATTATCACGAGCCCTCGAAATAACAAAGCAAGTAATCAAGATATTATATCGAGTGCTCAACATACTCATATAGAGCGCTCGACTTAACTAACTCAAGTGCTCAACAAAATATAATGAGCGCACTTTAAATGGAGCACTCGCTATATTATGTCAAGCACTTGCTTTAATATTCCGAGTGCATACAATACTATGTAGAGCGCTCGTAATGATGAAGTTGAGAGCTCGATATGAGTATGTTGAGCACTCACTATATAATGTCAAGTGCTTGTTTTGTTATTTCGAGCGCTCGGGATAATATGTCAAGTGCTCGAGATAGTATGTGCTCGAGTGCTCGAGATAATATTTTTTCAAACAAAGGTCCCTTCAGAGGCACCGTAGTATTCTGAGCGGATTCCTCCTGTGCCCCATATGTATTTGCTCAACGGGATTCTTTTTTTAGGTGACTGGTCATTTTCGGGCATGTTATTTTGTTGAGTTTGAATTTCAGCCATATTATAGAAGCAATGTGTCACGCAGAATCTAGTCTGCAACTGTTTTTTTTAATTTCAAAGTCTTCGATGAAGCTGATTGCTGGAATGTCAATAGAAAATGGCAGAGAACTCTTAATATCAACTGATCAGAATTCAATTTCTTCCATTAGTTGATTTAGCATTACAAAATCATTAAATTAAGTATATGTTCAAAGTCAAGAACAAGCACTATGTTCTGCAGATTTTCTGTTTCGTGACCATTGAGAGTATATATAGTTGATAGTACATATAGTGGAGGTAGAGTCTAAATGCCTCGAAGCATCATCAGACCTTGTTTTGACATGTACCTTACACTCAGTGGTACACCCGGTAATAGTACCTTCCACTGAAAGCATAAACATATCAAATAAACATGTTCATATGTGACACATTGTCCACTGAATAACTGACGTGCTCACACATGTATGAACATACCATACATAGATGCATACATGTTCATGCTGTTTGACCATACGGTTATTTTCTATTACATAACATATTCGTGTTCACATGTACTCATGACACATCATGTGCCAATTAATAGGTTGTTGTGCGGCGTTAGCCTACTATATTCTTAGGTTACCGAACCTTTAGTTTAATAACCTATTGGCATGGCGTTTTCGTCCGTCGTCCATCCACATTTTTGTCTTTAAAGTTTACCATCGAATCTTTCCGAATTTTTGAACAAAAATATCCTAAAATATTCCCAGAAGACTTTTTTTTTCGTTTTTTCCTCCTCTTTTCAAAATTTCAGCCATTTTGGATGAAAATGGCCAATTTTGGATTATAACGGCCATTTTCTCCGAAACTGTTCAGACAGTTTTGAGGGTTTTTTTGTTTGAAACGATTTCCCTTATGTACCTCTGCTATGTGTATAGGTTTGGTTGCTCTTGAGTCGCTAGAATGCACGTGACGGGTCTTTTGGATTTTTTGAACGGTTTGTAAAAAAATTGCCTCAAACTGCATTACTGTCCATTTTGGGCCATTTCCAGACAAAAAAAGTTAACCTTTGAATTTGAATTTTCCGGCATTTTTTCCCTCCACAATGGGAGCTGCCACCACTGTACTCATAACACGCCTGAAGATAAATGCTATATTATAGCACTTTCGAATAGGAAGTCATATATGGCGATTTGTGTGTTGCCCTTGAATTCGACCTTCGCTGACCCTTGAAACAAGGATCCTCTATAATAGGATATCCAACTCTGCCTAAAAAGGCGTGATTACGTAATATTACGTAATTCTGATTTGAGCGTGTTGAAACGGTGCCGGGCACTAAAAATCAGAATGGGCACATCGATATGTAATGGACATGAGCAGAGTTGTGAATCATATATTGGAATAAATGATAGGTGATTGCATTGAGTGGGGGTACGGCCTAAATTTCTTCAACAATATTCAGCATTCGCGTTACCGATGATGTGGTATTGGGCTCGGGATTTGTGAGTGTCCGTTTATATGTTTGTGTGTGAATCGAAGGCTGTAACTCGAACGGGTTTAATCCAATCGTCTCTAAATTTGAGCAATGGGATGAATATGTCAGTTTCCATGGAAATCGGTTAATTTTTGTTGCCATGGCAACCGTTCAAAATCCTGGAATGCCATTTTATTGCCACCGAAAACGCCTGTAGAACCGACCCACTCATGGTGACAATAAAATTGGCGCCTCATTAAGAAAAAACCCACATAATAGAGAGCAAGTTCTGATGTAACTCTGGTGGTATTTTTCAGGTGAAAGGTAGATTCATTTCAGAGTTATGAGACATGACATTTACCTCCAAATTTAGTGAAAGTTGAGTATTGCAATGATATTAGAATGGTTCTCATACCGACAGTTTTCATCGGATTTCCTTGGAAACGGGATATTTTCGAGGTAATGGATAATGCTTCCCTATCCTGAATTTTTGAAAAGATGTAATGGTAACTTTTTTAATTATTGACGTGCATGTGCTCAAAAACACGCATACAGACATGCACGTGCTTGGACCACATCAAAAATATTTTCGCGAGCGGGAAGAGAGACAAACTGTGGATGACAATGAGGCTCCACCCCACACGCGTGCCCCCCCCCAGATCACTGAGCTCAATCCCAGGGCCCGATTCTGTATGTTCTCATTATGAGTGAACTGATAAGCAGTATGAAAAACTGAATTTCGAGCACCTGTCACCGTTTTGACACGCTCAAATGAAATTTCGTCATTTTACGTAATCACGTTTTTTACGTCCACATTGAGCAGAGTTGGACATCCTATTATAGACGATCCTTGCTTGAAAGGTCAAACAGCCATTTTTGGTAAAAGCAAAACTCCCCCAAAATGTTTGTAGATAGAGTTTATATTTGCATTATGAGCATATAGGGAGTCGTATATGAAAAAAACTAATGATGACCTTGAGCTTGACATCGGGTGACCTTGAGTGCTCGATGTGGAATGTGTAAATTGGCCGCTGAGGTTTAAACGCTTGCACCTACAGTTAGAATTGTATTATAAGCCTAGCAGAAGCCACTTATATATGACACATCTTTCGGTGACCTTGAACATGACCTTAGATGACAATTGAGGCTATATCTCAAATTTTGCCTGACCTGAAATGTGTGAATTGCCTCTACAAATAAAAACTAGTCTTGTTGATAACGCTTATGTGTTCGTATTATGAACAAACATGTATAGAAAGTCATAAAAAGCACATCTAATGGTGACAGTGAAGCCCATATAGATGACCTGGTTTGGTAAATATTTAGGTCATAATTGAGTCACCTGTAATACTTAAAAATAAAACTGTCTCATAACCTATCTTAACCCTTGGGTTATTTTTTGACTGCAACTTTGTCCCCATGGTAATTTGTGAGGCGCTTGTCAATGCATAGACTGATTGGTGCCGAGTTAAGCCAGCGATGACATCACTCATACATTAAATGCAAATAAACAAGACAATTTACTGAAGTAGCAAATATTGTACAAGTAAAACACAGATGTGACTCAGATGTGACTTACTGATCCAGACGATGAAGGATCAGTTGTATCCATCTGATTAGCTTTTCAACTGTATCCACCTGGATAGTGTCGTCCTCATTTGTTCCTCATAGCGTGCCAGTTGTTTTTTTACTGTTGGGCTTTGTTGGATTTGTATCCATTTGCACACTGGTCAGGTACTGATATCTGCTCTCTGAATCTCAGACAAGTCAGACCGACTGTACTCTTATAACTAATTTTGACCTGCCAGCTTGCCATCATATTTTTGTATTCTCGCAATTTTCAATTATTCTTGATGTTCAATTGTGGAATCGTACATTTGTAATTTTGCTAACCAATTTGCTAGCATACCGTATGTGTCATTATATTTATGCAACTACTTAATGAATTATAATCTGTTCTTAGGAATTTTCATCCCCATAGGGAGTGTCAGAAATTTCTTTGGATAACATCTCACTCACCCATTAAAACTTCTTGTCTGTCTAGAATCTGAGATAGACATCCACCTAATGCATAAGGACCAAATAGCCTCTGTGTCTAGAACAAATATTTGTAATATTAGTCTGCATGGATCTACCAGGTGTGGCCGTGAAAAAATGCTTCCAAGAAATGATTAGAACTTCCACGTTAGTACAACCAGTGGTTCTACAATAACAGCATAATCGTTGACGAATCATTTATGATGCTTTAGTGTCAACCTGTATGTCAGAAACAGCCCTATGTTTAATAACACCTACTTCTTTTATTCTTCTTTTTCGACTGGCTGTATTGGTGGTAATAGATCTATACTTACATTCCATCCCCACATGTTATGAACCGAAGATAGCATATCTCTTTCTTGAATATTTTGCATTTTTCGGCTTGGCGTTTGAGTCATGCTTCATATATTTTCTCGGAAATACCCGTTGACGCTCTGGGGGGGGGGGGGGGGGATCACGTTTGCTGCAAATCACTTCATCCAGATTTATCAGACACCTCTCCAAGAGATGTCCTCATAGAATAATGATATGTCAAACTGTATAGCGCAACAATCCAGATTCCATAACCAATATCATAAAACGTGATCAGAAATAGTTCGTGATCAAGATGACACCGAAGATTTTGAGAAGGTTGGGAGAGATAGGCGTCCCGAAATAGGTGCGTCT
This sequence comes from Terebella lapidaria, assembly GCA_949152475.1. Lineage (NCBI taxonomy): Eukaryota > Metazoa > Annelida > Polychaeta > Terebellida > Terebellidae > Terebella > Terebella lapidaria. Next base: position 30,447,264 of record OX424567.1, read on the forward strand.
TATGCTGGTGCCTGAAACTAGATCGGGTAGGAGCAGAACGAATATCATTAGGCCGTCATAACTCAAACTGTTTTGGAATTGAACTTTTGATTTATTAATGGCAGATTTATAAAGTGGGACATGCAGGGACAGTCTATGAGGACTGCCACGCCTTGTGTTCACTTTACATGTGTAGCGAGTTAGGTGATCGATGAAATAAGTAGGTAGTCCAGTATGCATGTGATTTGTAAACAATTGTTGCGGTTTTGAATTTTATTCTGTGCCTAATGGGCAACCAATGCAGTGACCTAAGAACAGGAGTAATATGAGAGAACTTAGATGTCTGAGTGAAAGTGCGGGCCAAAGTATGCTGACCACATTGTAACTTATTCAAATCCCGATCCAATAAAGACCTACACAGTGAATTACAATAGTCGAATCTACTACTAACTAGTGCATTAGAAAATGTTAATGTAATGTTTTTCGAGAGATTACGCCTGATCCTCCTTAGGTCACAAAGACCCACAAAACATGATTTACAAACAGACACAACCTACATGGCGAAAACAACACATAAGTTACGAGCCTTATCCGTAGGACTTATTTCATTTAAAAAAAAAAAAAACATCAACTGGAAAACAACCAGCCAGCTTAGCCCTTTGAGACTTTGTTCCAAACCGGATGATCTCAGTTTTATCTGGATTGAGCTCAAGATGCTTGCCATCTATTTTTTTAATGTTGCAGATGCATTACTCAACCTGACAACACTCCATGGAGTGTTGCATAAACTTTTTATGGTCTGTCTTTAGGAGCTAGTTTGACCTGCCAATATCTAGATGCTATTTCCAAGCTGGTTCCTGCTGGCAAGTCATATGTGCAGAGGATAAAAGTCCTTTCTCGTCACGTCACTTATGAGTCTGTATTTCATGCAATATCTCATTTGCCCATTATTCATCCAGACTGACATGATTTGTGAGCTCCAAGATGAATCTGGAAGCGTACGATCTGAACACCCTGTCCTTTTTTTTATGTAATCACATCTTGGCTCATATCTCAATTCTTGACTTCCATTCGGATCTACTTACACCGGCCCCGTAGGGAGGGGGGGGGGGGTAGGGTATTGCATTTGGGTCTCTCTGTTTGTTCGTTTGTCTGTCCGCGTGCATAACTCGGAAATGAATGGTCGGATCAATGTGAAATTTATAGGGATGAAGCGGTATGTCAGTGGCTCAGTCCTCCAAAATCGAATAAAAACGTTCGCCATAGCAACGGAAAACGTGAAAATCACATAATTGGCTCTAACCTCGGTTCTACTTGATATCTATTCTTCCAACTATTCTTGTATTTTTCTTTGGCCAACTCCCGACCGTATGGTGTGCAACCGATGGTCGTACAACGAAAACTCTCCATTATTGCCCAATGTTGAAGAATTGGGGGTCACGATTTCCAATATTTTTTTTGCCAGTGACGTTTCAGTGGAAATGTCTGCGCTCATAACTCGAAGGCAAACGGTCCTATTGATCTGATATTTATAGGGCTGGAGTGCTTTGGGAGTGGCTCTGTCCCGTTTTGTCAAAATTTTGTCAAAATCGGATAAAAACGTTTGTCATGGCAATGGGAAAAATCACATAATTGGCTATAACTCCGGTTCTAAGATATAATAAATTTTCAACCTATTTTTGCATTTTTCTTTGGCCAGTTCCCGATCGTATGGCGTACAACCGATGGTTTTGAGGCCAAAACTCTCAATTATCGCCCAAGGTAGACAATTTGGGGATCACGATTTAATTGTGAGTGTTCTGAGATTCAAGACCATACTGTGAAGCCAGTTATCAATCTGTTTAAACCATTTTCGTTCATGAGTGCCTTGATAATAGAAACATTACGGTGAAAATTTACAGCTCAATATTAAACGACAAGATCAAGGTCACAGAACTGGTCAAAATCGAAATGTTGCAATAACTCCGTTTATATTCATTAATAATTTCCCTAATAATTTTGTAATTTTCTGTGGTCAATTCTCCACCGTTTGCTATATGACCAATGGTTGTATAATCAAAATTTCCCATTATAGGGCCTGTAAGTCTCGTTTAATATATGTCGTAAAATGACGTATTTAGGTACGTAGTGGTGACAAACAATGCCACGTGGTCATTTTTGCTGATTTTGCTTGATTTTAGAAGCACCATACAAAAATATTATTAAGAATATTGTTATAATTCGTTTTTTTCTTAATTACACTTGCTCCGAACTACAACATACCACTTTTTATAATAACGAATGGATATTTTTTCATGGTCAATTTGCTTCCGATTTATGTTGTGTTTCACAGCATGTTTTTGGACTCCATATTCCAATATAACAAGATAATTTTTGTGATGTTATAACAACAAGAAAATGCAGCTAACTGCGGGAGACGACATTAGAGCTCGAGCACACCATCAGCACCACGACAGCTGAATGTATCACCCCCCCCCCCCTTTACAAAAAAAAAAAAATTGAAATATATCATGTCCCACATGATTCCAATTCATTCCCGTATATTATGATGAAACACATAGGCCTACTTCAATCTTATTCCTAATGAGTAAACATTTATTTTGAACTCAATGAAACAGATACGCCTGATAAAATGATATTGAACCTCAATAAAATATCCTTAAAATATTGGAAACTATGAGGAATATCTGCATCTGATATCATGATATAGATAAAACATGCATACTGAGCAAATTAAAATACCAGTTTAAAATAAAAAGGTTTCGCAACCCAGCATGGAACACCTTGTCATGTGATAAAATATGTCCAATTACGGTAAATGTAGTCGTGGTACCGTAGACGAATCGTTGTGCTTACTTCATTACGCCAAAGAAGGCCGCACGCAAGGTTACATGTACATGCATGCACAAAATGCTGCACAGAAAATTGTACGTTCCAAAGTACGCGTCATTGCGGTAAAATTTGCTTTGCATTCTGGGAACGTGAATTTCCATCGGTTCCGCCATTTTGACGTTTTCCAGACGAGCTGACCATTTTGCGTAATTTTCTCAAACCTAACACATCGATTTATACATTATATATCTGTGGAATATTCAAAGCTTGCCATCAAATCGAGAGATTTTATGTCAAGAACGAAGAAAATACTCATTTGAAGTAGGTGTACAAAGGTTTACATGCGAAAACGGGCGTCGATAGGTTGGCATGAAACCTCCATAAAAAAGTCAGCACATAGACATGTAGAGAGTTGGGGGCTTCGCCCCCAACGCTCTAATGTCAAAAAGTGCACAGAACATATGCCACATCATATATAGTCACAAACACCACCGACGGTTTGGATACTAGTCACGTAGTTTCAAGAGAATGAGTTTTTTTCTCCCGTCAAGGTCATAACCTTGGAACATAAAAACATACGTTTTTCATCCCTTTTAAATGGAATGAAATGCTTATGAAAAATGCATATTTAGATCGTTAGCGATCGTAGGAACGGGTCATGATCAAAGTACGAACATGCGACAACTTTCCGATGATTTCCGTGTAAGTTGCAGGAGTTCGAATATGTAGAATTTTACGAATTGGCCCAAAAATTTGGCGGGAAAATCAAAGGTCACCAGAAAGGTCAAATCACGTGAAATAACGTGACGTTTCAAATCTCACTTACAGGCCCTATTGCCTAAGGTCGAGATAGTAAGGGTCATCAGCTGGAATTACCAGTTTGTAATATTTCAAGCAGTAATAATTCAGAAACCACTGAAGATATTCAATAGTATGATTTACGCAGTCTAAATCTGAGTGAGCCAGTGGTCGAGAATATGGTCGAAATAGAGAAATCGCAGGATCTCTTTTTGTTAATGATTAATCCTCCCATAATTTTTGTATTTTCTATGGACTTGATATATGACCAGTTGTTGTATGAACAAGATCCCAGATTATCGCCCACGTTGAAAATGCAAAGGTTATCAACTTTAATTTTAGTGACTAAATCTGAAGGGCGAGGGTGTGCAATCTCTGATTGTCTCGTATTGGATCTTGAATCAAATCACGTATCTGTTGTCCTAACGTCTCCTACTTATTTCTAAGTTGGAGAGTGTCACTTTTCCGTCTTGTAATATATCCAAGTACTGATCGATGACAACCAACCAATTTTGTGCTAATAAATATTTAATATTCTTCTATAACAACATGATCTTTTTCGAATTGCGAATTTATTTTACGATGAATGATTTTAAACAAAACTATGCACTGAAAATGAAAGCGTATGTAAGCTTGTATTACAGACGGATAGGGAATCATATGTAAGCTTCTAAACGATGGTTTCGAATTTGATTTGGTTGAACTTGGCAGGTCAACATCGACGTCACGTAAATTAGGCTTCTGAAGACAAAACAAATGAAGATTAACACTTGTATTATGTACATATAGAAGTCCATATATTGTGCATCTTTCAATGACCTTGAATATTCAAATGCAAGGATATTATGTGCACCACGAAATGTGCAAAGTGGTCTTTGAAGGCAAATATTTCGAAGATATTGCTCAGGTTTGTATTATCATGTTATACGGAGTCACATATGCCTAGATTGTATGTTGACCTTGACCTTGACCTATGACGAGCTTGAACAATGATATTCAAGATTATGCCATTACAAATGCAGTGGGTCACAACGTGTGGAGAGATTTTGTAATAAAAACATATATGAACATAACACTTGTAATATTAGCATAAACGACCCCCCCCCCCCCCTTTCAAATAAAAAAAAATAGGAACCCAGTCTGAGCGAGTCTGGGTGGCTGCCATTCACTTTCTGAACGGAAATCGTTTGGACTTGTTTTCAAAGAAAGTAAAAACACGAAAACACGGAATAAGCTCATGGGGATATCCATTTTGCCAGCTGTATTGAAATAAGTTCGATTGGTGGCGCCTCAGTGTCACCATTTCATCTCTAGTGTGGCGCCACCAAGCGAAGTCTGATGTCGCCACCAAGCGAAGTCTAATGTCGCCACCAAGCGAAGCCTGTTGTCTGATGCTGACAAAATAATGCACCCATGACAGGACCATGAGCTTGTGAATATCACGATAGACATAAACCTAATCAAATATCGATGACATAACACACGTAAGGCTTTCTCGTACGAAACATGGTGTTTTCTGCACATCTTTTAGTTTCTGCCGATGTTGTAAACATCGTATTTTTCGCATTCTCACTACATATCGTGATTGTAGACTTCAAGAAACATCACCATTACTATGGTTTTGTAAGTATCTGCTATCTCAGATTTCGTTGTGATCATAATTCGAATCATGTACTTTTCACTAGTGGAATCTTTGGACAAGGGAGATCAATCAAATAATATCTTTTACACAAAGACGCTCTTGTTCTGTGGATCCACTGTCCTCACACAAATCGATTAAGCAAAAGATAATCGATGGTCACGGGACATCTGGGACTATATGTGGGTTTGCAGAGAAAGTTATAAGACAGTTTTTAGGAAATGTACATTGAAATATGCATGACCTTGACTTTGATCTTTCGAGGTCATTCGAGGTCCACTTTGTGATCATTGTCTGGAACCGACCTACATTGCTCAGCACACAGCTCGGTAAAATTAGCACGAATAATTCTCGTGATGATTTTGGAGGAAATTATCAGACCTTTGTATGTAGAAAATGTTCACTGGAATAAGAATGACTTTGAGTTTTGAAACTTCAAGCCCATTCAAGGTCACCAACACAAACCAATACAATTTGTATCTGTACTCAAATAAAAGGTAGATCCTAACTGAAATAAGATAAGGTAAAACTTTATTTTAAGTCGGTAGAAGATTGGAAACAAGTAACATTAGCCACATGGGCTATTTACCGACAATGATACGTGGGATGGCAGTATAATTAGTATATACAAGAAATGAGTATAATACAAGGCATGATGACATCAGCTAGTGTACATGAAATCTAGAAACAATGATACCAGGTAACTTAAAATGCGATCACATACTGTGCAGACAACACACCGGAAGTGTTCGTGCTACAGCCTATCAGATTGTTTTCAGATGGTAACGTTGTTTCAGATGGTAACTAGTAACGTTTTGTCTCCTCGGACAGTTTACTTCAGCCTGACAGCATCCCCTACTTTAGCCTACCGAACCGATAGAATCCCTCTGAAGTTTTAAACATGCCGTGCATTCAACATAACGGAAGTGTTCGTGCTACAGCCTATCAAGTTGTTTTCAGATTTATTCAAGAAAATAATTTGATCAATATTTTGTATGGATACCGAAATATGGGGAAACAGAAGCGTGAAAAATTTAAAAAGTACGTAGAAAGTTTTGTATATTGTTTTACGTTTCAATTTCAAACGGAACATCCAGTTCTGTGGTCATCCTTCATTTCTGATATCGACCAGTTACCATATCGCCAACACTGTCAAAACTCATGGAATTATTGGTGTTATCAGACACGGAATATACATTCAGCGACTCGCAATTCCGGGGACACTTCCGGGGACACTGCTGCTTGCACGGCTGGATCACGGCTAGAAGTCTCTAGGGGTTGGTAGCGTGGTCTGGAATGGACCTCTAACCATTCTCTTCTCCCGACTGCAATCTGCAACTGCACCTGAAAGTAAGAATCTGGCGGCGTTTCCACCTCTGGATACTGCAGCTGCTCTGTCGGGTCACCGTTTCCGCAACTGCTCCGTTGTTTCCCGTCCCTTTCTGCAACTGTGGCTGCACCTGAAATGGGGAATCTAGAAACATCTCCGCCTCCGACTCTGCAACTTTTCCGTCAGGTACTGCCTCTGCATCTGCTCCGCTGCTTTTGGTCTCCATTGCAACCGCAACTGCACCTGAAATGGAGATTCTAGAAGCGTCTCCGCCTCTGATACTGCAACTGCTCCTGTCTCTGCAACTGCTCCGTCAGGTACCGCCTCCGCAGTGGGTCCGCTGCTTCCACCTCCGTCCGTCTCTGTCTTCTTCTCCAGTGATCTGGGTTCTAGATCACCCTCAGACGTCGTCACAAACTTTGTCTTAACCGACCGTTAACTTGTCTTCTTCTTCTCCGAATTACTTTCTCTTATCCGTTTACTTTAACTTTATCATAATTTCCAAGTTTCCTAACGAACACGGAAAAACAACCCGGAATAAGTTTTCAGATTTATTTCTCTAAGTGTACAGTCGAAAAACTTAAACTGTAATCATCTGCATGACTCAAGCCGGAGCAAGGGAGTACTCTGCTATGGGAGAAGGGGTCTGCACAGGTCGACGTCAGGACACCAACTCCGCCGTTCCCGCCGAAGCGGGGGCTTTGTTAGACCTGAGACCCACATCATGTGACCAACCTGTTGTGACGTCATAGTCCGCCAAAACACTGATTTTTCCGGATTTTCTAAAAACATGCTAGAACCAATCAGTGGCTGACACGTCACCTTTTAAACCGAAAACGAGGCTGATCACATGACCTTCCGGAAATAACGTCATTACGTTTTTGTACTCAATTGTTCCGACTCCGTCTCTGGCTCCGTCTCCGGTTCCGGTTCCGTTTCCGGCTTTACCATCATTGAATTACTCTAAGTTCCAAGGCGGAACACCTTTCTAAAACCATCAATATACAACCGTATGAACCTTTTAACACATATACTCTTTAATAAACCGTTATTCAACCGTAATATCAAAAAATATACACGAATTACCTTGGGAAGCTTTTGGGAACACCCCAAAACCGTTACAATACAATTGGTGGTATTTCTATCAATGATACCTCCAACAATGTATTCTGCTATGCAGACGATCTACTTTTAACAAGCACGACTGCATGTGGTCTTCAGAGACTGATAAACACTGCCAATGAATACGTTATTACACATGGACTGACGTTCACTCCATCAAAAACACAATGCGCAACGTTTGGCAAGTCATCGTATCACCCCCGTTGGAACCTTGAAGGTGAACTCTCGTCTCAAACAGATAGGATACAATACTTGGGGGCCGTGATATCTGATAATCCGAGCCATCATGCGGAGGCAAGGATTAGCGCCTGTCGCAGAGCTTTTACGCTCTTCAAGGAGCTGGCTTGTGTTAAGGAGGATCCAATCCTGTAACAATACGGTATCTGTGGATGGCCGCTTTCAGACCGATTCTGACATGTGTAACCCAATCTATTAAATCAATTGACCTTTTAGAAAAGTGCCAAAGTAAGCTCATCAAGTCAGCGTTGGGTTTGAAGACTACGACTAGGAATACCCCGCTACTATACGTGTTGAACAATAAATATATTGAACAGACTATCAATGAACAACAACGGGATATTCTCAAAAATTGTGTGCGGCACCAATCAGTGGCTTTAAAATTTTATTTGTAGAATATATATATTATCTCTTAACACCGTGGATAAAAACACTTTACCAGGAAAAGTCTTTTGCAGTGTGACCATGTCATAATGTATATAGTTGATGACAATTATTCTATTCAAATGAAAAGCAAACGGTTACTTCCTCGACAAGAAGATGGTCTTGTGGACAGACTGTGTGAAGCAAGTTTTATTCAACGGTTTTTACAACTCACACTTACTGCAGCTGCTACTTTGTCCGTTTTAATTTATATGTGTTATGTCTTTTTTTTACCATGTTTACAATTGTACATGTCATATTCTCTCCTGTTCAGGAGGCTTTACTAATAAATAATAGGAAAATAATAGAAGGATAATTCTCGACTCTATCTGAGTTTTCTGAGAAATGCTATGATGGTATTAACTCGGTAATTAAAGCAGCTGCCTACGAAAACAGGCAATATTTTGTGAAAACTATATTTCATAATAAACATCTGAAATTAACTGAATGAGACGTACTCACATCAAGTGTTATGGCTACAACCAGTTTTTTGGGGGAATTTTGCTCATTTGAGCAGGTAGTTCTTGCGTCAAAACAGAAACTGTATTCATCACACGCATATGTAAGCAAAGCATAAAAGTGCAAAATGGACTGACAATTCCACGTACACCAGCGTATGACACGGATTTTTTTCTTATAACTACACTATATATGCGGATACATCTGGAAAATGTGCTCGATTTGGACTTTTAAAGGCAATTTGGACAGTTGTTTACATTCGGGCTTGACAGATACATCTGGTTTGTCTATATACAAACCTGGCATAAAATGTGTGTTAAAACGGATGGAAAAACGACTCGGACAGGCTGTAATCGTCAAAATCAATGTACATATGTTTTGTTATATCGTATTAGATGATTTGAACTTCAATTTAGTTTTTAAAAAAATATTGCATACATTCGAAGGCAGCTGCTTTAAGGAGTGTTGACATCATCAGGAGTGTCGAAGTAAAAGTCTCACATTTGATAGTTTCTACAAAATTCAACCCCAATTTTCACCAGTAAGAGTAAAAAGGAGTTAAAGACAACAACACGGACAGTCACACAAAATCTTTCTTTATGTGGTTTTGTATGAAGTCAGTTGAACAGGTATCCTTACCCTACCATTTCACAATATCATCCTAAGTGTTGTGGTATGTAGGGTCATGAGGCTTGGCCCATGTTTTTGTCCCTCGTTTCCTTCCGTATTTGCCTTTCCATTCGAAATATTTCGAGTCGTCGCTCTCGTTTTCCAAGAGTTGTCGCAGGTGCTTGGCTAGGTGCTCTGGCACTCGTACTCAGTGATGTCGATGACTGACGGTTGTGGCAGAGCGTCCGTGTAGGTCACTCTTACCTACACAACTCCTACCTACACCACTCCTACCTACACCACCGGATTGATCTTGTGGCTCATCCGGTGCCCGAGATTCCCTGACACATAGTCCTAGCAAACCATCGCCACCACCTTTTTGTAAAAGATATTTCCAGTGGGAAGTCGTTCTCGATTGGTTGGACCAAAGAGTGGAAATAGCAAGGCCACTCAATATTGAGTCTCCGTGTCCATTGTGCTTCAACTGTACTTGCTGTCCAAAGGTGATGGGATTGTGAACTAGTTTAGCCTACCGACCGATCGAATCCCTCTGAAACTTTGAACATATTGGTTTAAATGTCATGCCTATTTAAATGTCATGCCTATCAAGTTACGTAAAAAGTTGTGTATATTGTTTTCCGTTTCACTTTTAAACGGTACATCCAGTTCTGTGATTTTGGGTGAACTGAGTCCTCATCCATTATCTGTATTGTATAATTTAAAATGTTTCAAATTCTGGTTGAAGATAGTTTGTGACATCGGTCATACACGTATTAGAACAACTCAGATTGTATGATGAAAGTGGTTGCAAAAGTGGCCTCTGAAATTAAATACTTATTATACTCACATGGTTACCGAGACTTGCACTCCAACGAGGAGTAGGTGATATCGTTAGTTTTTATGTATTATCAAGCAGCGCTTGATCAACATTTCACACAAGTTGTGGCACAACAATATTGGTAATCATACGTAACTTCATCCTATATCTGGAAATTTCTTGTCAATGCATATTTGTTGGAAACATCGATTTGCCTTTAGAAAATTTCGCTATTCACACTATATCTTATCAATTCAAACACTTATGTCTAGCGCAGATCCTTTTGTACTTAAATGTGTATCAGCATTAAATTTTGCTAACTTGTTTTCAGTATCGATGAGTCTGTAATAACCCTCATCCTGAAAACCGCCATGTTTTGCACTCTGTCATTAGCTCGTTATTATGCGCTCGTTATTTTCAGCACCATTGAAAACGTATTGTCTTTACATGTGGGACAATGGCTCAAAGTAGTAGTATTTTTATCAGTAATCAATTTACGATAATTGAAACTGTAGAAAACTTGTGTATGGACATTTTTATCTCCCTAAGATTTGACTAACCTCAGAAGTAGGTAAAGTGTCACTTTGACACAAAGTGAGAGGTGTGGAATCAAAAAGTGTGATTTGAGTTGAACTATTCGTAAAATATAGCTAAAGTACGACATGCGCATTGTGTTCATAGACCCACTGCTGTTACGGATGGTTCCAAAGTAAAACGCACATTTTCGCGGATACTGTGTTTACACTCTTATACACTGTTGAGAGAGATCGTTCACTGCAAACACTTGAGTGTCCCAGGCCAATACCACGACATTTCTTCACACAATCTTGGACCAATTCAGATGTGCGTCCGCGCAGTGATAGCTCGGTTCAGGGGAGAAACCAGAATGTAGGAAGTGTTCGTGCTATAGTCATAGCACGACCCTAATACCATAAAATACCCTAATATGTCAATTCGTGTGCATTTCTGGGAAAAATTGTTTTTTTTGTGATTTTTCTGTATGTTTGGAAAAGTGACTCATCCTGAATTTCATGGTTCAACATGCTACGTGGTGGACACAAATCGCCAGGATATACAGAGGTAAGAAAGAGTTTTGTACATATTTTCAAAGAGAAGTATACACGCATACTGATGCAAAGAATACTTTTAAATATATGCGCACACATGATAAGTATAACACACAATATATGTGTTACACTAAATAACTGACGTGTCCACACAACTCTGCGGCATTGTTTGTCCATGTTGTTTGAGCATACAGTTATTGGTATAGCATATTCAGATGTCCACATTTCCACATGCAAATATACGCACAGCCACAATATAACTTATGCGATCACATGGTTGTGAGCATTGGCATTGCCCCCTGTTCTGCTGTTTGATCATATGGTTATCAATCTTTTACATAATGGAAGCCCATTATATTTGGCGTTTAAATTTATTGGCGACTTTCACTCATCGAATCACGAATAATTAAATTAGTGGATGCGAATTTGGTCATGTGTTTGTTGGTATTTGTAGGTTGTAGGTTGCGTGTTCTTTTTTTTAATAAAAAAGAAAAAAATGTATGAAACGGATTGAATGATATATTTCCAGTCTAGTATATAAAGGGGGTAACACAAGTTAGTGGATTAGGAGGCGCATAAAAATATATACGGATAAGTGCATTTTGCACTATTGAAAATAAGGAATGACCACAAAAATATAATGGGCAACTTTACTTATCTTTCCAGATTTACATGTACATTATCTATTGGCTCTACATAGGACAATACAACACTACGAGGCTTGTGATACATTCAAATGTATTACCTAGTGCAAGGTACATGTCAAATTTTATACCTCATCGACTCTTGATTCGATTTGTTTAATACTTTTGCCCGAGATTCTTTCCTTTTCTTTTTGTTTTGTTTTAAATACCGTAGCATACTAGTGAAAATGTTTTTCATGTATTCTATTATGAGCAGTTTTCAGTGAATTAGAATATATTTTTCAATCAATCAATTGCCGAAGTTTTTAATCACGAATATAGTTTGGGTCACGTGGCGGGTGACGTCAGAATAGGCAGAACTGAAGGTAGCCAGCGAGATACACTGCATGTTGTCCATGCAGTTATTGCCCGCGTTTATGTTTGACAAAGGTGAACGGGTGAGATGGCGGCAATGCGACATTTCTTGTCTTTGTATTTATAATCAATATTGTTACACGCAGTAATCAATCACCCAATACCGAACGTTGTTTTCCGATTCTGAAGCTGTTTTCCGAACTCTAATTCTGAGGCAAAACTTCCGCTTTGGAAGTGTTCCAACTAAATTGAGACCTTCAAAGTGGTAACTATAATTAACACCGAGCAATATATGTTATTTTTTTAGTTGGGAAAACCTTCCATGTTTCATAAGGCACAGATCAAAGACAGAGAAATGACTCTTTTTAACGAATATTGAATGGAAATTACTAAGGAACATGCACTGTATGCAGACCCAGTATTTAGTGTCGCTAGATTCTATTCGGTCTCAGTTGTACACAGTAAAATCGCTGCATACTTCGTACCATCCGCCATTGCAAGGTTCGGTGATTATACTGTAGTTCAAGATCGGGAAATGTGAAACAGACTTTGGAATGATCATGGATTTTTTCTTGAAAGGTTTACTTTGATGATTTGAAGTTGGAAGCAATTTTAGAAAAAAATAGCATTATTGTTTCATCAAGCAAACTTGTAAGTACATCTCGTTAAACATGTATGAAAACACGGGCGAGAAATAGATCGACTTGCCTACCAATGGCATCATAAGACTGTTCAAGCGGGCCGCTTTGGGGAACAAATAGATGCGATATTGATATTGGCCCGATTTTGAAAATTCATACCATGAAGATATATTTTATCCACACATGAACATTATGTAGACAATTGGCTAGGAAAATGTTGTGGATATTAAGAGAACCCATTTGAACCCAATAAGCTATCACAATGTTAAGAAACTAGATACCTAAATTGTTATTCACAACCTGTAATGCAAAACAGTGACGATAATTTCAAGTACATTTTACATTAGCCGGCCAGGTACTTGAAGAATACAAGTGCACACACGATTTAGGGGTTTACACAGACTATAAATTGGAATGAGGTGAGCATATAAATGAAGTGAATAAACGTGGATAACAATCATATTTTTTATAATCAAAGTCAAGCAAATGCAAGCGAAGTCGAGTGTGATTTCTTTGTACATGTATTATGAATTAGCATATCCCCACATGACTTACTGTACAACTCTATATAAGAGGAGGCTCTCATGCACTACATCTTAGCAAAATAAACCATACTAAAAAGAGTGCGAATGATATCCAACGTTCCACATTACACACATATTGAACCTTTGTCAAAGCTCTACACTTTATCAAACTATCTGATATTTATGAACTCAACGTTCAACGTTCATTGTGCTATAGTTCCCCTTGGCAATTTCGTGTTTACTTGTTATCCTGTTCATTACGGGTCGAAGTATCGACAAATAGTGGAGGCTAAATTTTTAAAATTCCTTTATGGGGGTCTTATTTAAAAAAAAAAAAACAATGAATATTTTCAGGTTACAATTTTTTGGTAACCTTGAACTTGATCTTAGATGACCTTGAAGGCTGATTCTCAGGGTCATGCCTAATCGGAAATGTGTTAGTTGGCGTATGCAAACAAAATGCTTGTACACATAGCTTATTTTCGTGTTATGAGCATTTAGGAAGTTACATGAGGTATACTTTACGGTCTCTTTTGAATTTGAACTCTGATGACCTGGAGTGCTCACTCTCACGTTTGACCTGATATGTGGCATCTGAGGGTACAACTCTCGCCGAGAAGAATTAGACCAAAAAAGGTATTATGGTTAGGCGTGCATGTTGCTTAAAATCCTGCGCATCACAGCCCCCCCCCCCCCCCCCTTTCAAATGCGCGCATCACTTTCCTATTCTCATGTATTTCAGTAAATTAACACTCGTACACCGAATTTGATGAGGTAATGATCAAGTCTAATTGAGCCGATTGTCTTTGACATGGCCAAAAATGATGTATAGATGGCTAAATAAGCTAAAATCGATCGGGTCGGTCACCAGCAGGCAATTTTAGGGAAAAATGGGCAGCTTGGTCATATTTGACTGGATCATTCCCCGGCAGCCAATTTGAGGGTAAAAAAAGAAAAAGAAAAAAGAGAAAATCACTTTGCCACATCACTTTATTGAAGACCCTAATAACCTGAACGATATAAAAATTTTAGGTTACTGGACCTAAGGTTCAATAATACATTTATATTGCCGTTCCAATATGCCTGCTTCTGTCGTCTGTCGTCGTCCACAGTTTTATCTTCAATGTATACAGTCGAATCTTTCTTGAATTGTGTACAAAAAATACCTTACAAAATTTTAAAAAGGGAGGGGGTATTTTTTATTCTTTTAATTTTTTTTATCGCAATTCTGGACGCCATTTTCGTCGATCATTTTCTCGAAAACTGTATGACCACTTTTGAGATTTTGGACTTGGAAAAATTTCACCTCAATCTTTCCCTTCATGATGGGAGCTCACTCGTTTCTTTCATAATGGGAGGTATACGGACTAAAATCCTAGAACACTTCAAAGTAGAGCTTTGATATTGGCACATTCAAATATGAAATCATGCATGGGAATCTTAGCATATACTTGTACCTGCGTGATATGGATAAGTTTTGTTGCCTTGAGTTGCCGGTCTGGATGTGGCAGTCATTTTGATTTTGTTGTTGATCGGCACAAAAAAAATATTGTCCCAAATCCCATTGTCCCATTCTTCTTTCGCCATCGTAAAAAAAAATTGGAACTGGAAACGTTCATCCACTTTTCCCTTCATAATGGGAGCTGTATGGATAAACTCATAGAACACTCCAAAGAGCTTAAATATCGACACATGCAAATGAAATGTTCTAGTTAATGATTTCACTAGTGACTTTGAATTTGACCTCTGGTGACCTTGAAAGGTCAAAACAGCAAATTTGGTTGTGAATGAACTGTAGTTAGCGAAACTTTTGTACATGTAGTGTATTAGGTACGAAGGCATTACGTATATGACGTCATATCTAGGTCAGTTTTGTCTGGTGTTAATGTATACAAATATATTGGTTATTATTCAGGAGAAGATACCTATATGAGACGAATGGCATATTTTGTTCATGTACAGTAATAAAAACTCAGTATAACGTAAAGTTTGGTTCGCCTAAAAACACTATATCTACAATTCTACGGTAACCTTTCTTAGCCTTTGGGCTTTTTTTTTTAAATTGGGCCTTCTTCTCGAAATCCGTTAAGTATTTTTTGATTGAACTGAAAGACACCCCAGTGAGTACTTTTGTGAAGTGCTGTGATAATATTGAATCACTGGTCTGCATACGACTGTCATTTTTTTTAAAATTGTTCTGGAAGCAAGTCACTATTTCTTCTGAGCCATATTCAGCCAAGGAATAATTTTTGGACTAAGATGATTCCCCTTTCCTCCATAATGGGAGCCGTATAGAGTAAACATATATAATACTTCAGAACAGAACTAAAACATTTGCACATCCAAACAGCAGGCTTATGGGGCGGTTTCAGTGGTGGTTTTAAATGTCAACACCGCCACATTCGTCGAAGAAAAAATCACTTCAGAGTAATTTATGTACCTTTGTGGAATATGTATCTTATCTTATCCTTGATACGCTGTTCTGCATATGACGGATATTTGACATATTGGCAGGAATATTTTTGGTCTGAAATCAACTTGCTATTCATTTTGAGCCATTTCCTGCACCCCCCCCCCCCCCGTCTCCCCATTGCCATTTATTTTTTTTCTATTTTTTATCCATAATTGGGTCTGCATGGAGTCAACTCCTAAAATTTTTCAAGATGGACCAAGTTACCTGGTCGGTGTTTTCCCCACAAATTTTCAGCCATATCCGAAATAGTGTATCATGGAGTGAACGGGTTGTTATTCTCTGACTCGAATCTCGGTCGATATTTTCAGCGATAACTCAGCAATTGTTCTGAATCCGAGTGAAAAATGTTTTGCGATTTCGTGGCCATTGAGAGGGAGATATAGTTTTGAGTCATAGTGCCTAGAAGCATCATCAAAACTTGTTTTGACATGTACCTTACACATCGTTAGATTACAATTACAAGGCGCATTGATTACGGAATACCTGCTGTGTTTTGTTTGGCCCACGTAGCTCGTGCTGTCCGGTAATAGTACCATCCACTGAAAACATACCAATGAATCCGTCTGGCACATTTTTAATCCTTATCAAATATAAAAGAACATGCAGTACAATCTACGTGGGCCCATTTTGTCACATATATACACTTTCTCCACATGCAAATGTACACAACAGTGATTGAATACGATCATTCATTTATCACATACATCTAATTATATTTACACATATCACATTGTCCACTGAATAACTGACGTGCTCACACATGTGTGAACATATAACATACATAGTCTTTGTTCATGCTGTTTGACCATACGGTTATTTTTTCACTGCATATCAACATTTGCATGTTTATTATACCAATGGCACATCATGCTCAAAATAGTATATAGGTACTATATTTTTGCTGTAATATTGTTGGCCGTGATCACTGGGGAGGAGTTTGCCAATGCATGTATCGATTGATGCCTAGTTAGGCCGTGTCATTGCTCATAGATTACTGAGAATATAATACAAGGAAGTAGCAAATGTTGTGCCAGGCAAACACTCACAATGGTTCTTTGTGGAAAGTGCAACTAAGGTCACATGTTGCCCAAGAAAAGGATCTTAGATATATATCGTGGGTGAGAGCTGGTATATGCCTGAGTAAGCCCCTCCCCAGTGATGATTGGCGAAATAATAGAACAGTCTAGTTCCTAGACTGTCTAGTGAGTTATTACAATACCAGTTCACAAATTCGATTCTCTCATTATGAATTTAACAACGTGGAACTGGTCACTATGTTTGATATCAGTGTTGGTTTTTTCCGGAACCTTGTCGTCTAAGCTTCTTCATTTTGTTATATTATGTTATTGGTTACATTCACAGATCTTACAGTTTGGGGTTGCGTTTAGCACCAGAAACAATGACCGTGGTGTTTGTGTTGACTCATCCTCAAGTACTGGTTCTAGTCTCATATTGTGAAGAATATCGTTCACTGGCCGATATCAAGCCAAATGTCTGTGATCGTCGTGCAAATCACAAGGCCGGCAGTTCTCCTCAATAGTTTATTAGATGAAACCGTTCAATGCCGCAATCACACTATACAGGCCGACACATTCACCTACGTCCGGTGATAAGCGTATCCCAGTCAGGTATTATATATCCGAAATATAGTCCTCGTGTATTCCAAGTTTATCACAATATAGCTATTTAACTGGCTTATTGTAAGGCCTTTTCTATACAATCATGGCCTTACTAACACGTCCTCTCACATGAACGTCTACTTCTCAACTCTCAGATTTGCGGGGCCGCTGGACCAAGTGCATGTATTTTCCCGCCAAGTGTAAACGGTGTTGTGTCATTGGCTGAATGTATGCTGATCTCACCGGGAAAGTGGAATTTCCCGGTGTGTGTTCTGACATGTTTGGTCTCGTGCGGTGCATGTTATTTTCATGTGTATGAGTGCAGGTGTATGAAGGTCAAGGCCGGTGTACTGGGGTCGAATTTTCTGATTGGACGGGGCCGGGCGTGTGTGCGAGCTGACCTGTGTATGTATTGTTCAGGGCCGCGTGGTTATTCGTGGTTTTGTATATTTTGTTCGTGTAGTGATCGTGTAGTGGTTATATTTAGTGTGCTGTGTCGAATATGCGTGGGCGAGTTGTCATGGAGATGTGTGCGGGAGGGGACGGGCGTTTACTGTCACTAAAAATGCTACATTACACCCCTTCATTAATCTACGCCCTCGGAGATTACCCTCCCCGGACCCTACCGTCACAAAAACTAAACATAAAAAGCTAAAGATGTCCTAAGAGGTCAAACCCCAACACTCACACACACACACCGCGCGATAATGGGAAAACACTTCATACAATAAAAATTCCTAACCGTCAAAATAAACGTCAGCAGTCAGTCCGTCAGCAGTCACTACGATGATACATTTACAAATACATGCACAACAACGAGTATGAGATGATATGATATGATTAAACAAAACTCCTCGACATTCTCTAGTAGAATGGACAAATTACGCGACCAAGGTGATTACAGTGACCAGGATTACTTCTCCCGTGTCACTATAGGGCCGACATGATGCTGGGCCGACAGTTCAGGGTCGAGCAGATCAGCGTGACCAGGATTTCCAAGTCACTATCCTGTGGGGCCGACACAACAGGGCCGGCTGTTCCAGGCCGAAGTTCGTTACTACTCCCGACCACGTTTGCTGGCAGGAGACAGCGGGGCCGCTGTGATGTGAGGCCGACAAGTTCACTGGGTCGATTGTAGAAATAGTTCGAGTTTATTCAAGGTCGAGTTTTGCCATGTTTTCTAAAGTATGGCCTTATACTTGTTCAGATCCGATCCTCATGCAGCGTGTTGTTGTTCCGGGTGTGTGCCGCAAGGCGGGGCCGTCGTCAGGGGAACGCGGGTACGATCCTTCTCCGACCTACCAGGCCGGTCCGTTACGACAGCAGGGGGGTCCACACACTGTCCAGTTTTCCGAATGTCCAACAGCCGTCCCCTGGATTACACGTTCCAAAACATATCCTAAATGTACTTATCGACTGTTCAAATTACTGGGCTCTTTTTGCCCGACGACTCACTATTGAAATTATTAAGGGGAGTTCATGGAGGTGCTGTGAACAGCTACAGGGTCTACCTGCGCTCGTGCGAACCTTGTGACCTATACAGTCTATCGTTCCTTTTCTTTCAGAGTTAGCGCACAGTAGACTAGCGGGGTCGAATTGCTGTTTTACAGACGACACACAGTTATTAAAGGCTGAGATATTAATATCAATCACTCACAGGGGCGGACATCGTTCCATTCATTATCAGCCAGTTCACGAGACAACGGGGCCGCTATATTGTAGGGGGTCGAGATTGCAATGATCAGGGTCGGTCACACCGTGGCGCTTTGAATATTTGTGTGATGAGTTTGATGACAGGCCGCATCTTGGCATGATAGCTATGTAGTGACTGGTTCCCGTACCACTGGGCCGTTCCTCCGAATACTACATGGAGTGGGTAGAGGCTCTGTCGACGCATACCCCGGAACGAATCACACTACCACCTCTTTGACAACTAAGTGGCCTTACTCAAGGTGTGACATGAATATTATCCTCTTCGGCTGACACATGGATTGAAATTTGACATGATAATTTTAGTTAGTGCGTAACACACGCGGAACAATAGCATACGTTATACGGGGTCGAAACTCATATCATAATGCAATCAATTCTTCACCAGCATCGTAATTATGATATCATATCAAATGTATATATATCGAACTCGCCTCACTGACATCTTGTACATATTAAATGCATATATTGTTATTGTAATATAATATATTATTATAAGGAATGACATGATATCATAGTCCATTAGACATGCATAATTCATCATCAATGATATCAATCAGATAACAAGGCCGGGGTTATCTGTATCGGGCCGGTCTGCGTGCGTTGCGTCTGGGTCGATTTGGTCGTGCAGGCAGGGGCGTAGCCTCGCTTGTCTCGGGGTCGGATGATATCGCAGGCTTTTGCCTGCGTGTCTTGCGTGCCGGTTTTGGAATGTCGGAACTTGATCTGTGCGATCTTTTCCTTTGCCGATGTCGACTTGAGCCGGAAGAAGTTGGAGGTCGGGATTGACGATCCTGGGTCGCTGGCGTGTCAGACTCAGTAGTTTGGTCTGAATCAGTATGCCGATCTTGTACTGTGACCTCCCAGGGGTAGTAAAACTCCTTGAGAAGTCCCACGGGGTCGGCCGACTGCTCTGAGCCGGATTTGCTTGACGACGTCGAAGGTCGTACAGGGTCGGAATAGATGTGGGCCGCTTGGTTGTCACCTTCGTATGGCTTAAGCACATCCAGATGAACAACACGAGTGTTCCGAGGGTTGGAAACCAAGGCGATTCGGTAATCTACCTCGGTCACACGGTCGACGATCCTCCAGGGACCAGTCCATGGCCGAGCGAACTTATTATTCTGCATGAGGGGCAGATAATAATACCGGACCAGTTCTCCTGGTTGAAACTGGGGTCGTGGTTTCGCATGGGCATCGTAACCCATCTTCTGTCGAATTGCTGCTTTCTCAAGATGGTCTTGAGCGAAACCGTGGGCCGTCCTGATGGCTTGCCGCAAGTACTCCACATACTCCGGACCACACGGAGGTAGAGGTTCGGGGTCGTAAGTCGGGAACATGAGGTCGACTGGCAAGTTACACTCGTGTCCGTACACCATCAGATGCGGGGTGCATCCCGTGGACGAGTGTACTGAGGTTCGATAGGCCATTAACACATATGGCAGGTGCACATCCCAGTCGTTTGCACGATCGCTGACGAATGCACTCAGCATGTTGAGCAATGTCCTGTTGAATCGCTCAACTTGGCCGTCGCTCTGGGGTCGATACGGGGTCGTGCGAATCTTCTTAGCGCCCAGAAGACGCCCGACATGCCGAAACAAAGCCGACTCGAATTCAGTGCCCTGGTCGCTATGGATCGCCTTCGGGACTCCATGGTAGACTATCCATCTGTTCACCAGGATGTCGGCAACATTTTTGGCGGTATGTCGCCGCAGCGGAAAGGCGTCCGTATACTTCGTGAAATAGTCCGACACAACAAGGATGTACCGATAGCCTCTTCCCGTGACTTTGTGGGTGTCGAGAATATCCATCGCTATCCGGTCGAATGGGGCTCCTGTCGGCAACTGTGTCAGAGGCGACTTCTTTGGGGTTGGTTTTCCCTTGCGGGTTACACATTGCGGGCAGCGGGCACACCAGCGGGCGACATCCAGTGCCAGGCCGGGCCAATAGAATCGTCGCCTGACTCTCTCGATGGTTCGTTGAATGCCGAGATGTCCGACAATCTTTAGGTCGTGAAGCTGGTGCAGAACTTGTGTCCTGAGAGCGGCAGGAAGCACTGTCTGCACTACAGTTCGTCCGGCGGGGTCGGGTTTCACGTGCCGTACCAATACTCCGTCTTGTAGCGCCAGGAGGTTCCAGCGGGAGACAAGTGTCTTTACCTCCTCTCCGTGACGGGCGACTTCTCTAGAGTCGGGCTTGGTGCCGGCTAATATCCATTGCCGCACTTTTCCGACGCTGGGGTCGGCTTGCTGTGCTGCGACAATGTCCTGAGTCGAATAGTCCGAAAGCCACTTTTGTCCACCAAGTGTGGCGTCCAAAGCACGGACTCGAACAACTTGGCGTGCCTAAACTAGTTGGGGCAAGACTGGTGATGTCATGGAATCACTGTCCAGGAGGTCTGCCCTTGTCTTGGCCGGAACAACAGTTATCCGACGAACTGGAAGTTCTCCGGAACTTGTTTCTGGGTCGGTCGGAGGTGTGACAAGTCGTCCGGGACAGTCTTGGTGCTTGCAACTGTGACACCTTGACAGTCCGTCTGCGTTGCCGTGTAATTTACCGGGCCGATGCTCTATCCGGAAGTCGTACTGTTGTAGCTTGGCGAGCCACCTGGCGAGCATGCCGTCGGCGTCGCTGTAATTCTTTAGCCACCTCAGTGAGCTGTGATCGGTCCGGAGGAGGAACTTCCTACCCCAAAGATAATGCCGATAATGTTGTACCATTTCTACCACTGCCAGCAGTTCTCTGTATGTGGTGCAATAGTTCCGTTGGGTTCGGGATAGGGTTTTGCTGGCGAACCCGATGGGGATTTCTTTCCCATTGACGCTTTGTGAGAGCGCGCCTCCCACAGCATAGCCGCTTGCGTCGGTGTCGAGTATGAAGTAATCATCCGGACTCTGGGTCGGATGTGCGAGTTTTGGCGCCTGGATGAGGGTGTCACGGAGTCGCTGAAAAGCTCGTCGCTGGGCCGGTCCCCAAGTGAAGTGGCATTCACCTCGGGTGAGCGCTATGAGAGGTTCGGCGATCTCAGCGTAGTCCCTGATGAATCGCCTGTGGTAATTGGCGAAACCAAGGAAAGACCTGACATCGGAGATCTCGCACGGGATCGGCCATTCTCTGATGGCTTTGACTTTGTTGGGGTCGACTCGAATTCCTTGGCCGCTCACTATAAACCCCAAGTACAAGATTTCTCTTTGGAACAACTCGCACTTCTTGGGCTGAAGTTTCAGGCCTGCTGATCTGATCCGATCCAGGACCGCTTCCAGGTTTGCGAGTGCCTGATCGAATGTTCTGCCGTAAGCGATGACGTCATCAAGATAGCACATACACCGTGTCCACAAGTAACCACGGAGAATGGTTTCCATCAGTCGTTCAAATGTTGCCGGTGCATTGCTGAGGCCGAATGGCATAACCTTAAACTGATACAGTCCTTTTCTTGTGGCAAAGGCAGTTTTCGGCCTGTCGGTTGAGTCGACTTCGACCTGCCAATAGCCCGAGGCCAGGTCCAGGGCCGAAAAGTATGTAGCGCCCGCCAGGGCGTCATGAGTGTCCTGAATGTTGGGCAAAGGATATGAATCCTTGCGAGTGACGTCATTCAGGAGCCGATAATCGACGCAGAATCTTACTTGGCCGTTCTTTTTACGCACGAGCACCACCTGTGTGCTCCAGGGCGAATCTGACGGCTCAATGCACCCCAAACGTAGCATTTTGTCGACCTCCTCGTCAATTATGCTTTGCTGAGCCTGGGGGACGCGTCGTTGACGTTGCCGAATCGGGGCCGAGTTGCCAGTGTCGATCTTGTGTTGGACGACTTGGGTCCGTCCCAGTTGGCCGTCTGGGTGCACAAAAGTGTCCTGGTATTGGTGAACCAGGTTGGCGCAACGCCGATGCTGTTCCGGCGCTAGTCCAGCGCGATCCACCATCTCCTGTAGATGTGGCGGTAGGTCGCGGTAGTGACTGGCGTCTACCGTTGCCGGGACGGGCTCCTCTTCGGGTCGTGGTAGAGCTCCGACGACACTCTCGATTGGGCTGGCTATGGCGACAGGGTCGGATCGAGTTAGCGTAATGCCAGTATCTGCCGGGTTGACTACAGACACTTTTACGCATTGCCGATCCAAGGTCGTTAATGTTCTTCCCATGATGAGGTCTGTGTCCTCGGGAAAGGCCATCAGTGGCTGGACTATCCGCGGGTGTCGACGGACTCGAACTTGGGAAGTTGGGACCAGTTCCACTATTGCTTCGCTGCGTGCAGGGACAGTGACGGCTCGGCGCACGGCCATTCTGACGACATTGGCCTCAATGTCCTTGTGCGCGAACAGGATTTCCTTGTGAACCTGTATTGTTCCCTCACCATAGTTCACTACAGCGTGAGCTTGCCGAAAGATGTTCATCCCTAGAATCATGCCGTCATGGATGTCAGCCACACAAAATGTTACAACCATATGATTGGTTCCGACCTGAATTGGAAGGTCAATCAGTCCATCGATTGGGCTTGACTGTCCGTTGACGTCACGAATCGTGGCCGAAGTGGGTCGTAACTGCCGTTGGTCGGCGGGAACGTGTCGAAGTTGGTCGCGACGGAGCAAGGAGATCTGCGCTCCGGAATCGAGTACAGCTTGCATTGTCTTATCACCAACACGTACCGACAACTTCCAACACTCTTGGGCCGCTCGGGAATTGTCTATGACAAGCGGTACAGCGGGGTCGTCTGGCGGCGGCTTGAAAAGCATGTGCAGAGGCGGCAACTTGGGTTCCGGTCCGTATGGAAAGGCGTAGAATCCGCCATCGTCGTAAATCCACTCGATCTCGTACATGCTGTCCGTTCCGGTGCCGTCAGCGGTCGGGGGCGACACCCCTTCAGGACGACGATTTCCATGTGGTGGCCATTGCGGTCGCGGTGCGGACACCCCTTCATGAAAAGGAGCCGGCTTCGGGGTCGGAACTTGACACTTGGTACACACCCCTTCAAGGAGCTGAGGTGTGGGCTGGGCCGGCTGCGGAGTCGTTACGGGTGTCGATACCGGGGCAATAGTCGTGACAACTGCCGGTGTGGAGCGGGGAACATTGTTCTGTCGTCTGGAAGGCCCTTGCTCCTCAGCACCTTCCACTACTGTTTGACGACTGGGCCGGAGGTGTTGGTTGAGCCGGTTTGGTTTGGTTACTGGTTTGGTTGGGTACTGACAATACTTGAGCAGTTCTTCTGTCAGTACCGATACCATTAGGTCGAAAGGCTAGTGGCTTCATGCCATTGCGCACTAACACATCTTCAAGCCGAAAACACCGCATCCAGCGATGGCCGGGCTTCTTGCAGAAAAAGCATACGGCTGGTCGTCCAGGCTGTGGGGGTCGATCGCCTTTAGTCGGGGCCGTAGTTCGCAGGACGGAATAGATGGCTGACTCTTCACATAGTCCATTCTCGTCACTGAGGACGCACTGAAAAGCTTCCGCCACCCACTCGCGTGAGCAGGCTGGCACAGAATGTTCTTCACATCCTTGAAGGCCGGTAGTGTCACTGTCTGCGGGGTCGTAATAAGCCGTAACTTGTTCAGGGGTTGGTGTTACTCCCTGATTGATCTGTCCCATGGCACAGGACAGTTCTTGGTCGACATGATCATCGTCTGTGTATCCGTTCACGGAGATGTCGGCACGTCGTGTGCCCCTATGACGATCTCTGTTCGTCCGTTGCTGACGACTCTCAGCTTTGAGGACGGCCGTTAGTGCTTCACTGTAACTATGGAAAGTGAACACGCACAGTTTGTCGGCAATGAGGTCGGGTTGGCCGTTGACGAACTGAGAGATTACCGTTCGTTACCGGGACTCTGGCGTAACATCGTCGAAAACTTGCTCGGCCAAAGCTTGAAGTCGCTCTAAGTAATGTTCTGCATTCTCCTTCCGTTCTCTTTTCAGAAACGGAAAGTCGTCCCGTTTAGACTGCCAACGAGGTGCGGGTTCCCAGCCCTCCAAGAGCTGACAATGGAACTCCTCCCAGGGAGTCTCGACCGGAATGTTCAGAGCTAACGCTTCGGCGCGGCCGCGCAGCGTACTCCGGAAGGTCGTTGTTTTGTTGAGGTCGGAATATGTGAAGGCCGCAGTAAATTGCTTGAAGCTCCGTATGTACTGGGTGAGATTGCCCTCTTTGAAGATCGCACGCCATTGAGCCGTTTTAGCCATTGCTAACGGTTGGGGCTCAGACGTGAGTCTCTGGGGCGTGGGCGTGTCGACGTTCACCACAGTCGGCGTTGTTGTGACGGGAGCAGTCGCTGGCGTGACAGCCGGAGCAGTTGGAGTCGTAACAATCGGAGCTGCCGAGGTCGTGTTAGCGGGTGCGGTCGGTGCTGTTGTCGCGGAGACGGCGGGCGAAGTAGCGGGTGGTGCCAGAATGCTGTTGGGGTCGTACACTGTTGGTGCGACAGGGGCCGTTTGACTGTATTGTGGCGTCACCCATGGTATCCCGACTGAGGGTGGGATTACAGCCGGTGGTGGATATCGGTATGTCGATCCGTCTGGGCCTACACCATGGTACACTAATCCGGTTTGTGCACCATGATAGCCGGTGTCAGCTATCACACTTGGAACGCCACCGTATCCGGGTGGTGGGTTCATGTAGCCGACATGTGGTTGGTAGTATCCGACAGCTACTCCATTTGGAACACCGCTTGTTGCGCCAGGGTATCCGACTGGCGGTACACCATATCCATTGGTGTTTCCGACTGATTGGGAGATCGGAGGTCCGATCATCGGCACAACACTTTCTGCCGGAGCAGACACAACTTGATCTTGCGGAGGATCGAAGCGCGGTTGTTCTCCGGTAGTCGGCGACGGTTGGTACATGGTCGGCACGGGAGCGCATGTGTCGGAAGTCGGCGTGTCGCGGTCGCAGGGACGGCGACTTGACGTCGACGGTGCTTGTCGAAGTCGCGCTTGCCGTGTGGTGGCGCGAAATTCCGTCGTCGTGTCGCTGGGTCGTTGCGGTCGTAGAGGTGTCGCGATCTGGGCAGCGGTCATCGCCGGGATGCTCTCTGTCGCTACTCTCGCCTGGCCGGGTCGTGCGTACTCTACCACCGTTGGCTCGGTCGGTATGCGCGAGTACGTCTCTGGCGCGGGGTCGTGTCGTCTCGGCGTCATTGACGGCGCCAGGGGTCGGTTCACCGAATAAGTGCTCGGCGGGATCAGTTCCGGAACATTGTCGGACTGACAAACCCACTGTCGTATCCGGGAGTTACTCGGTGGGTGCGTAACCATCGATGTATCCATGGTTACTGGCCGAACGTTTAACATTGACTGTTCTGGGTCGATACGATTTCTGTCGGCAGAGTTCGATAGTCTCTGGATTGTTCTGGCCGACGTTGCCGAATACGCCCTAGCGTGTGCACTCAAAATGTCACTTACTGTGTGTTGAGGCGCGAGCGGGTCTTCGTCGAGGAACTCCTGTACCAGGTCGACGGGCGGCGAAGACGATCTCAGGGTCGAATGTTCGTCAATGGAGTCGAACAGGCCGGTCGGTTGTTGTTCCTGTGACAACGGAACTGTGTCGCTCATGACAACTGAGCGGGGGCCGGAAGGTCGGAAGGTCGGGTTGAACGTGACTTCTTCATCTGTCTGGTCGGCCGACTCACCTCGGGACGCTCCCGGGGCCAATGCCATTACTGCCGGTAAGTTAGGGTCGGTAATCCGAGACTAGCTCAGATCCTGGTCGAACGGCGCCAATGTGAAGAATATCGTTCACTGGCCGATATCAAGCCAAATGTCTGTGATCGTCGTGCAAATCACAAGGCCGGCAGTTCTCTTCAATAGTTTATTAGATGAAACCGTTCAATGCCGCAATCACACTATACAGGCCGACACATTCACCTACGTCCGGTGATAAGCGTATCCCAGTCAGGTATTATATATCCGAAATATAGTCCTCGTGTATTTCAAGTTGATCACAATATAGCTATTTAACTGGCTTCTTGTAGGGCCTTTTCTATACAATCATGGCCTTACTAACACGTCCTCTCACATGAACGTCTACTTCTCAACTCTCAGATTTGCGGGGCCGCTGGACCAAGTGCATGTATTTTCCCGCCAAGTGTAAACGGTGTTGTGTCATTGGCTGAATGTATGCTGATCTCACCGGGAAAGTGGAATTTCCCGGTGTGTGTTCTGACATGTTTGGTCTCGTGCGGTGCATGTTATTTTCATGTGTATGAGTGCAGGTGTATGAAGGTCAAGGCCGGTGTACTGGGGTCGAATTTTCTGATTGGACGGGGCCGGGGGTGTGTGCGAGCTGACCCGTGTATGTATTGTTCAGGGCCGCGTGGTTATTCGTGGTTTTGTATATTTTGTCCGTGTAGTGATCGTGTAGTGGTTATATTTAGTGTGCTGTGTCGAATATGCGTGGGCGAGTTGTCATGGAGATGTGTGCGGGAGGGGACGGGCGTTTACTGTCACTAAAAATGCTACAATATTAACTTGTGGCCGCACACCCAACTTTTCGATGTGTTGTTTTGATGTTTGTGAATAATGCCTCTCTTCTGACCACAGTTTATCTACTATTTATTTTACTTTTCCATGTTAGTATACATGTGCATATCCACATTGCCATACGTTTCAAACACCTGTACCCAGAGCAGACGTTGGGTATTCGTATTCACTATTGATATTTAAATATATTCAAATTATCATATCATTATGTCTTGATATTTTGACGAAAATATTCCCCAAGTTTTCTCAGATTCTGTGTGTGCCACTATGTGATGTTATCCATTGGTGTTACAACGTACCATGATACATGTGATAATAATTACTGAGCTGAGCAATCAGGAATGATATTTTTGCAATAAACGTTTTTGCAATAGGGTTTTTCATAATATTTGTTTTGCAAAATGATGTTTAGGGCCAAATTATGGCAGGAGTGTTTGTTAATATACTCATGAATATTTTCATAAGTATTCATTCGGAACACAGTGGGAAAATATGTATTTACAGTCGTATACACATCCATGTAGAGTATTTGTATTCCAATAACTGTCAAAATATTCACTCTATGTCTGGCTCGAAGCCTATGTTCTAATACCGTACAAATATCGTACATGAAAGAACCCGATATATTCCACTAACTTGACCTTGATCAATCACCAATGTCTTCGAAACTGTGTGAATTTGATGTACCCAGGCGATATAATCATGTGAGTTGACATAATGCTTCTAGGTGTTATATGGACACAAAGAAACACAAGATTAACTTCGAATATTCAGTTTTACATAATTTTTTTTGAAGTCTGCATAAAAGCGTCGTAGTAGTGAATATAACAGTTTCAGTGAATGCAACATTCTTAATTTCCCTGTTTTTTTTTATCTTAATTATTTCTTAAGGTACAGTGACCTACTTCATGGTCACTTGAAGATTGAATGTGGTATTGAGTATCACCTTTGAACTTCGACTTTGAAGGCAAAATATGAGTTGAAAGGAGTCAACATAAGTCTGCGCTTATAACATAATTATATACTGTCTGATTTTTACATTTAATATTCACGCTGAAATTCACATGGATAACTTGAAATATGCAATTTCATTCATGATATATATTTTGTATTTAATCGCCGGAGAAATGTCGAAGACGTTAAAAAACGGATGATCCGAGTGGACTGAAATTGACACTCAATTTTTAGGCCATTTTATGGCTAAAATTCAGCCATTAGATTGAGAATCAAAGAAAGTGACTTTCGAGTTGAGAAATTCGACTCCAGGCGAACTTCTTGATGTCAAGATCAAGTTCAAGAGTTGTATGTGCCAGTCATTTCCATGTTCCATAAAAAAATGCACTTAGCATATTCAACAACGTTCTGTTGTAACTCGTCTCGACTGTCACTTTGTGGTCTGACTGCTACTTTTCTTATTTTCCTGCCTCCCAAGAGTAGGAACATCTGGTAGAAGTGGAAGGACTCGAATTCAGCACTTTGTTTAGAGTGTATTACTCGTACTTTTGTACACTTTGATACATGATCCATTGATTCACTTACAGCTTTAGTACTCCAGGGCTTTTATCGCCCAAAAAGGATAAGATAGGAAAAAAATTGTAACACTATAATCATTTATGATTTGATTACAGAAATATATGCTGAGCAACATATCGAAATATCTAAAGTTCTCAAAATATGGGAAGTTGGACAAAATCACAATTCTTTAGACTCCCCCCCCCCCTCCCCCATTGAGCCATTTTCCGCACCGTTTCTCCATGAATTTGGTCTACTGTATTTAGGGTTTGGAGTAGACATTTGAATGTCGAAGCTGAATTATTGCACAGTGACTCTGGAGACCATAAATATAAGCCACAAAAAAGTCTCGATCGATGCCATTTGGGGGGTCGCCAAAATTCAAGATAACCACCATTTATACGCAAGATATTCAT
Organism: Terebella lapidaria; assembly: GCA_949152475.1. Classification (NCBI taxonomy): domain Eukaryota; kingdom Metazoa; phylum Annelida; class Polychaeta; order Terebellida; family Terebellidae; genus Terebella; species Terebella lapidaria. The sequence continues at coordinate 30,476,932 of OX424567.1, forward strand.
GAAATTCAAAGTGTTCATGAAACATGACAGTCAACTAATTTATATAATTTTTAACTTTTCACGTAAGCAACTATTGTTCAGTTTCCCTTACGTGTGGAATAAATCTTCTGATGTTGTCAAGTACTCGCCGTCCCGAAATGCTTTCAGAATATCAATCAAAACCTCATTTATATCTTCATATAAAAGTTGTAGTCGATGCACAAATTTTCTGTGCGCGGAATGTTTCCTATGGGAACTGAAATTATGCTTCTTGGTCGTGTTCATAAATACTGGTTATATGACGATTTTGTTTTATGAATATCATGGACAGAACACAATGCGCATGCCATGACACTGAAATCCTGTGGGTGGGCCCAAACTTTTGGAGGTGACTGTAGGTCCGCCGTTGTATTTCGACGACGTTATGATATCTGACGTCTTATCCCATGAACATTTAGTTTCGACATTTTCTCATAATCTTTGGTGGCATACTCATATCAGCAATATACATGACCTTGTATACACCCAAGCTAGATTAGGCGATTGGACATCATACTCAGATTCAAACATCAATTAGACATTCAATCACTAAAGAGATATTATATATTATTTGTTCGTTGTATCCATTTTCACACTGGGTAAACAAAATAATAATGTACATGATGCCACCGATAATACTGTAATGGATATACGGGAAAAAAATTAATTGGAATATTCACAGTGCAAAAAAAAATAATGATAATAAACATGAATAATAAACATGCCAACATCAGTCGTCAATAAAGTGGGGCTTCTGCGGCACTTGAGCAGGCTCCACCCTTTAACCCTAGATCCGCCCTCTGGTACATATAGGCCGAGTGTTGTATGGCAACTATTTACTGTGTCGGATATTATGTAGTATAATTGTTTTTTCTTCATTTTAATGAACATTATTCATAATGTTGATAAAAGTATATAGTTTTATATAAAAAGTGTCTGCTTGATAGCAACCCGTTGTCAAGCTCCGAGAGCCACATAATACCACAATCCATCTAGAGTATTTGTTAGCTATTTGGGCCATAGGCGAACCCCAAACCCCATGCCTGTTTGCTTTGCCAAATCTACTGCACGCCCCCCTTTTCTAAAGGTTCGTATCCGCCCATGTTGTCATCATAACGTGTTTAGGATTAGACTCACTGCAAACCATGAGACCACACACCAGTAATTCAGACCCTCATTAGGATCAGTGTTGAAAAGCCCAAACCCAAATGTCCGCAACTCCTTCCAAGAACGAACTTGGGCATTATCTTACATTAGACCCCCACCAAAACGTTGGGGGTTTCAAGGAAGATTATAGTAGGTGTCTTATAATAGTCTTCGATTAAACCCCCAATACATGATATAGGTATAGGTGTGGGGGTCTAAAGGAAGACTATATATTAGTCTTCCTTTAGACCCCCATACCATGTTACAGGTATAGCAATGGGGGTCTCAACGAAGACTAGTATTAGGTATAGTATTAGCTATACTATACGAAATGGTCATTTGCTTGGGTCCCATGTTATGTGTGAAACATGGCACGGCCCGTGAAGGACGAATAGTCTCACAGATGCTCTATATTATTCTTCCTTTAGACCCCCCTTACGATGTTAGAGGTACACCAATGGGGATCTAAGGGAAAACTAGTATTAGTCATCTCCCTATACACAAAAAGGTGATTTGCTTGGGTTCCATGTTATGTTTAAACATGGTACGGTCCGTATAGGACGAATAGGCTCGCGGTTGTATATATTAGTCTTCCTTTAGACCCCCACACCATGTTATAGGTATATGAATGGGGGTTTGAAGGAAGACTATATATAGTGTTTCCCACCTACCCTTCACAGTAAAGAGGGCGATGGTTTGATGGGGTGTGAGTAAAAAAATGGGGTCTAGTTTTTTTGGGGGGGATATATGTATATATGTACAACTTGTTACAACAAAATAACATGTACAACTTGTTATATCAAAATTACACGAATACCTGCATATACATGCGGGATATGGGGGCTGTCCCACCGCCCCCCATCACTAATGTTTCAATCAAGATTAGGGGTGTTTCCCACACACCCCCATCGGATTCACAAAATCAACCAAACGTAAGTGCAAAATGCAACCATTTTGGGCCCAAGTATCATATCCTGCGTCTTCCTCTATATTCAATAAGGATTAAAAAGGTGCGAAACGGATTAACGTAGTCCGCTACAAACATGGATGTAACGGAGAGTCAAAATTTAAAGGTCATTTCTTGAATATTATCTCTTCAAAATGACATTATTTTATAGAGTAAATGATCAACATCCTAATACTGAAAAGAAAATAGGGGGTCACCGTGCTCGTTTCTTCTACATATTCGATCAAAATCACACATATTTACCTAAAATGACATAAATTCTGGCATTTTTGCACATTTTTTCGTCCATATTCACATCTTGCATCGTGTTTTCCATGAGAACGGATACGGTGACCCCCTATTTTCTTTTCAGTTTTAGGATGCTGAACAGTTACTCTATAACATATATCATTTTGAAGCTCTAGATAATGTTGACACAGTTATTTATTTTAAAAAACTCTTTGACCCCCTCCCCTCACTGTTTGGAGCGGACTACCTTAAGTGGTATGTTATCAGTGGACGAGTAGTATTAAGGAGCAGTGTACGGTACTTGGGCCCAATTTTGTTCTCCATAATTATATACGTTCGCTACAAAAACCTCAACAAAATAAACAAAGTTATGATGCGGTACCATTGTTTGCTCAATGACTGTGCCACATCATTGCCCATACCGGGTGTGAATGCTATGGTAGCCTATAATACTACTAGTCCACTGAATTAATTTCATTGGTGTGAATGCTATGGTAGCCTATAATAATATTAGTACTAGTCCACTGAATTAATTTAATTGAACCCATCGTAATATTCGTAATATAATCTGTATACAATAATTATTAGTAACCATTGCGGGCCCAAGTACCGTACACTGCTCCCTAATACTACTCGTCCACTGAAAACATACCATTTAATCCGTCTCGCACCTTTTTAATCCTTATTGAATATAGAGGAAGGCGCAGGATATGATACTTGGGCCCTATTGCGTGGTAAACTTTCGGTTCAATTCAACTATAGTTAAATACTACAAACCCTTATTTTATTTCGGCATCATGAAAAAATTGTAACAATATCACAAGTCCAATGCCAAACTGTATGTTAATATGGAAAAGCCTTTATTTCATTTGACCTTTATTCCGTTCCTAACCCCGACCATCAGCCTACCTATCAGGACACTCACACCCATAGAAATGAAGCATGACCCTTTCAGAAAGTTATCGTGACTTTGATTGATTGATTGATTGATTTATTTGGGTAAAATCCATACATGTACATTCAATGTTGACACAATAGTGTACATATATAAACAAAACCGAGGATAACACAAGAAAGCATAAAACTTATTTCCGTTGTGGTCCTCATGTAAATTCAAGATGCGCTGGCAAAATTATTAATCTAAAAATATGTAAACAGTGGTAAATGTGAACATTTATAATAATTCATAATGTAGACATGTATAATTAGACATTTGTATATTATATGTATACTGAAACAATAATAATAAGGTACAATAAACATATCACAGTTGTGTCAATAGGGACAAAAATAGCACCATCTAAGTATATCTAAAAGGGTTAAAATAATTAGATTGATAATTGTTGACTAGCCATAACTTCACACCGTTTTTGAACTCTGACTTAGAGTGTGTTGCTTGTAGACTAGATGGGAGACTGTTCCACAACCTGGATGCGGTATATACAAATGAGCTTGCGCCTGAATGTTTAGTGTGGGGAACTGTGACTGCATATTGGTGGGACCTAGTTCTAATATTGTGTTGGTTGTTTATTCTGTTTATGTGTAGGTAATTTGGGGCTTGGTTATTGATTATTTTGTACATGTGATTGAGTTTTAATTGTTGTACTCTATATTCAATTGGGATCATGTTTACATGTTTAAATGCATCTGGACCTATATGAGTTCTGGGTGGGAGGTTTAACATATAGCGGACTACTTTATTTTGTGTGACTTGTAGTTTAGATTTATATTTCTGAGTTAGTCCTGAGTACCATGAAGGCGAGGCGTAATCAAAATGACATTGAATTAGTGCAGATACAAGAAGTTTTTTAGTGGTAAGGTCCAGAGATTTAGTGTTCCTGTAGAGAAATTTAATTTTGTTATTAACTTTAGTGATTGTTTTGTCAGCAATGTGTTCCCCGGACAGTGACTGATCCAGATCAACCCCCAGGTACTTAACCGATGTCTGATTCGCTATCAGGTTCCCTGCACATTCAACCTGGAGAGGAGGGGCAAATTTTGATTTTCTTTTCGTGCTGAACAGAATGGATTCAGTCTTACCTAAGTGCAGGGAGAGCTTATTGTCAATTAGCCATTCTCTAACTGACGCCAACTCTTCTGAGAGTGTAGTTTGGATTTGACCGACATCTTTACCGGAGACCAGAATCGCTGAATCATCAGCATAAAGTAACAACTTGCTATTAGTTGCTGCAGGCATGTCATTAACATATATGAGCAACATTAGTGGGCCCAGGATAGACCCCTGGGGTACCCCACATGTAACCTCTAGTGGAGGTGATACTGTATCGCCAATACTTACAACCTGGTTGCGGTTAGATAAGTATGACCTAAACCAATCCACTGATTGAGCATCGAATCCAAGTGCCTGCAACTTGGACAAAAGTATAGAATGCTCGACCGTGTCAAAGGCTTTTTGGAGGTCCAATACGACCATCCCAGTATAATTGCCACGGTCACTTTCAGATTTTATGTAATCTGTAAGGTGGATTAGACATGTATCTGTGGAGAAAGCAGACCGAAATCCAGACTGAAACTCATATAAGAGTTGCTTGGACTGTAGATATGAGTCCACTTGGTTGTATGACATAAGTCACGGGGGCTGCCAAATGAGCTGCTCCATCCCGAACGAATTTTGCAGGGAGGTTGTCCAGACCAGTAGCTTTGTCCGAGTTAACATTGCTTAGTAGTTTGTGTACACTTTCTTCACTAACTTGTTCAAGATGGAAAGAGTTTGCAGTTACATTCTTGTTTTGGTAGTAGGATACAATGTGATCGTATCCATATTTACCTGAACCCATGGGCAATTTTTGTACTAGTTTAGAGGCTATAGTAGTGAAGTATTGATTGAAGGTTTCAGCTACTTTGGGCTTGTCAAAACATACATTATTGTTTAGTTTGATACCAATATTAGTGCACCGGGAATTAGATTTGGATGATGTGCCCAAGGATTTAAGAGCCTCTAAACTAGTACAAAAATATGACAAAGCGAATAACAGTTTTTAGCACGCTTTCGCAGTAGCCTATGTGCCATCCCCAAACATAATTGTCCGTGAGTAATTTATAATATGGGGGCATGAAAGAAGATTAGTATACTAGTCTTCTTTCAAACCCCCATGCGTATGTCTCCAACACGTAATGGGGGTATGAATGAAGACTAGTATCAGACACATGGATTTTAAGTGACAAAAAATATAGTAAAATATAGTATAAGACACGTCGATTGTAACTGACAATAGGGGCTTATTTCGTGCGATTTTCAAACACGTATTTATGTCTTTTTTGCAACAAATTTCATGTATTCTTCCTTAGTCTTCTTTCGGACCCCCACATTTTTGGTGGGGGTCTAATGTAAGATAATGCCCGAACTTGTTACTAGCTACCCTCAAATAAAGGAAGATTAATAATTTCCCCGTTCCTACATATCAAAGAAATAATGGTTGATAGGATGATTTTTTTTTAGAGCTCGATTCCCTTAACTATTGAGCGTGTGATAGAAACGTACTGCATGAAAACGAAAGCAAACTGTGATCCGTTCTCGTACTTAATTATCAGGGGTACTCCATCTCCGAAATATGGAATCTTCTGCAACTGCTGTATCGTGGCTCCTGGGGGTCCGATTGGTTAGCTTAAAGCTCATTGGTGATAGTAGGTCGTTAGTACTTCGATAAATGTGTTTGTACTAACAGCAAACTCTTACATATTTGGCAAAGATCAAAACAACAACGTGGTTCGAATTTATTGCTACAAACAGAAGACTTGCTCATCAATCATACGACATATTTCAATCGTCACGCTAGGGGTATATCAGTCTTTCAAACAATCGTTACAAAACAAAACAATCATCAACAACAGACGTCCTCAGTGCCACCAAAACCGCAAGTACTGTTGTTATTGGTATCCCAACTGTATCCGTATGAATCCATGTCATGCTGGTAAAGATCCAATACTTTCTGGAAGATATCCGGGTGTTCCCGCTGGAAGGTCACTAAATGCTTCTCGTACTTGTGAATGTATTCATCCGCCGCTTTCTCCTTTTGACGTTTCAATTCTTTGTTCAGAATGTAATTGTAATTGATATCAGGAAGGGTTGCGTTTACATCAATACCCACCCCGTAGTTGAAAACTGGTAGGTCATCCTCAATAGTCTCCATTTTAAGGATATAATCGTACTTAACTTCACACGCGTGACACCAGGAACTGTAAAGAGCCCAGTGTTCGTCCTCATCAACAATATCACCGTTCCCAAGTTTCTCCATGTATTCCAGGAAAGTAAAATCAAAGCGTTTTAATTTTTTGATGGCTTCATAATAAGCGGAGACAAGTCTCTGTATGGGATGACGAACTATCATATATTTCTTCCAGTCCTTGTATTTGGGCTTGAGTAGATCACTGACGGGAATAGCCGCCTCGTTCGTCATTCCGTAATCTCTTAACTGGTATCTCTTAATCACCGTGGTTTTATTCACGACAGCGCTCTTGTTCAGGGAGTTAGTTGCCATATATCGGATCCATGATGTCGAAGCCACTTTACTGATAGTACAGCCGAGAACCTTCCGCCGATGATCAAATAACACCGCTGTGACTGATAGCCCTTCCTTTCGCCTTTTTTCGCGTTTGGAACTCATCAATTTATCCGAGAGTTTCGTGTTTCTAGGCGGAGGGGGATATTTCTTACACATCTCCTCGAGGCGTTGTTGTCGATGTTCAAACGTACACACACCACTTGGTTTGTGAAAGGGTACTTTGGGATCTTCACCTGCTTCGTCTGAAGTCTCGAGGTCAGGAGACTTTGCTGGAGTCTCGGGACGATGTTCCCTGTCTGATGATTTCGGGGAGGCCTTCCTGTCTACATTCGGATCGAACTGTGTTGACATCAGTGTTTGATCTTCACTTTGAGCTGCAAACATCAAACGCGAATTCAAAGATTCACAATAAAACCTTCTATATAATACTATATTAATATACCATTAACACATTACTAAAATCGCTTTTAATTATAGTGTTTGTCTGATTCGTCCTCTGAATGTTCCGATACACATTTTAGTGCTATTAATAGCGACATCTAGACTAAATGTTACTCATCGTCGTATTTTGTTATTTCCGAAGTTGAAGCATCCAGTAATCGGAATATTTATCTTCTGAACAAAAAAAAACAATATTGAAAGGCACTGTAATTCACATACTACGCACATGAATAAAAGAAAATCAAGTTATGGCAGAATCCAGTCACAGTAGGAATCAGCCACCGCTCACGTACAAACCTCCGCGTAGGGATACAGTAGTGACTCGCCGGTCGGCCATCCACACAAGAAAGTAGACCCCGGACACAAACAGACACCCCGTGAAGAATCGGGTGAGCATGCGCGATATGTACTTGCAATGCATTCTGGATATACGCAGTGTAGACCAATTCACGTCATCTGTGCCAACAAAAAGAATGAGTATTTATAGAGACGGTATCACTGATTAGTTCCATTCAGCATACATACACTTTCGGTTGAGATATCAGAACATCTAGATCAAGGAATAACTACGACGGGTTGAATGTATATATGATATTTTATCCATCGGGCCTAATTTCTTGCTATTTCTACCAGACATTATAAGTTAACACGGACTTCAGCCTGGATATCTGCCTGATGTCACCGGATATCGTGGATAACGTTTCTGTCATTGGATAAAAAGGAACTCTCCCAAACGTCATTCCGTATTACCCGCCTGAAGCCCACGATACAGAAAATATTGTGATGTCACATCCATAACAGCTCTCCGAATACTGTGGTAAATTGCCGGGGTATTGACCAATCGGGATTGTGTACTACCAGCAATCTAATGATTGAAAGCCCCTCATCAGGGGTGCGATATAAACTGTTTGTATGGAAATAACGTCAATGAGTAGCTGCTGAAAAGTTCGTACTCTGAAGTGCGAGGTTGTTGTAATTTTGGTTTTGTACTACATAAAAATAAATTGAGAGTCGCGCTGATTTGTTAAGGTTGTTCGCTCCCTTTGGACCCAAGTGGAGCGGTTAAAATTTGAATTTCGTTTGATGATTTCCAGACTTTTAAACAATCATCAATATGATATTGTGTATTCCAAAACAGAAGAATATGTGGTTTAGTGTGGAGTTATGGGTAACTCTACCCCCAAAATACCAGGAAAACGGGTCAATTTTGGCCATTTACACTATAATCAAAATTTAATGAAAACCTCTGGATAGATATCTCTGATTTTTTTTTTGGGGGGGGGGGGGGGGGTTATCAACAAACCGCTGTGCATGTTTTTGATAGAAAAAATATGGGGGTCAACATGCTAATTTTTTTTCTCCACAGGCATCCCATATGAGTCCAGAACAGAAAATTTCACCTATATTTGCTGAAATTTTCATAAAATTCACCGACATTCACAAATATGACAAGCTATAACAGAAAAAATAGCATGGTGACCTCCATAGTTTTTCTATCTAAAACATTCATATCAGTTCGGTAATAAACAAGAAAAAAAGTTAGAGAAATTTATTCACAGGTTTTCATCGAAACTTGATTTTAGTAAAAATGGCCAAAAATGACCCATTTTGTTGCTATTTTTGGGGTAAAATTACCCATAATTCCACACCAAAGAGAATTCTCGTTTCGAATATTATCGAATTAACATCAACTACTGATACTCTATGATAAGCGAGAATATCACAGTGAAGAAAGTGCAGCACCTTGCCTTGTATATATTTTTCAGATGGGTTTTATTAACGAAGTTAGTGATCTAAAATTTCGCAATCGGGCCAGTCTGTTGACCATGTGGTGAGCATACACACCAAATCTCAGCGAAATCCATTTAGCACATGCAACGTTATAGTCTAAAACAATGTACCAGTTAACAGCTGATAAGGCATGAATGTCGACTGATAAACAACGTAAATTATACAGTATGTTTCCACTTATCGGATTATTCCTGTTATTCAAGTTGGGTCAATCGATACTCTATTCCATAACTATACATAGGGACATTTCAACCGTTTCATACGATCCTGAAAAATCAAATATTTGTACGAAGTGATAAAATGATAATTAGTTTTAAATCATAGCATATACCTCCACTGATACCCGAATTACCCAAACTAAGATTTGTTTTTAATTAAATACTTTTTTTATTTCATTGCCTTTTCCTGAAATCATATATACTCTGAATCTCGACACTCATGTACGTCAAAGAATATATCGGTTATTGTTTCTGGCGTTATTGTTTCCCCTCCCCTCAAAAATTCAGTACAGTGTCAAGCCCATGAGTGCTGTTGAGAAAGTATATACAGAAACATGCTTCTGTGAAAATGTAATTAGCACTATGAATAATTTATTCAAATTCAAGTCCAACATTGATCCAAACACATAATTATTTAGCCCTAAGACAGAAAAGCCAACAATTTTCTTATGCCATTTAGCAGAAATTGTGACCAAAATGATGTACAAAGCAAAGTAGGCACTGTTACTCTGCTGTCACGCTTGGTTAAATATGCGCGTTATGATGCGCATAACGTTTTCGCTCATACCACCTCAAAGTGGTGACACGGAAGAGTCTGTCGAACTTTGAACAACCACGCAGCGAGACGGTCGATAAACATGTCATATACTTCTCCCCTCTTGACAGAAAGAAATGTACACCTGGTTGCGGTACATGTTATGTATATAGGCCACATACTGACAATATTATTGAACCCTCTCCTCTATACTCACCGGTACTACAGTTCTATCCACGCCAAAATATGAAGATTTCCAGAGTTTGTACGGATCCCAGTTTCATGCGTGTTGCTACCGTGTCTGAATATATACGTACAAATTACAGCGATATATCTATCTCAGGTGACTCGTATATGTGTCAAATGTGCACGAGGCGGGCCGCGACAGCAAATCACTCAACCGTGTCAAGAGTGCTTGGCATCTTTCAGTACCCATATGGTAAATCATATCGGTGATACATACATCGTACTGAATGTCGCACTGAGTCGAAGTCCACAAATCGATACAAACTTACCACCCCAGTATGCCCAGACACACCCCATTAAGGGGTTGTTACCCTCGCCATATTTTAGTCAGTGATGCGCACTGAATATTTTTGAAAATGGTTTTTCTTGAAGACATGAACACATATTTCACATAAATGTTATATTATCATGTTAATAACTAATTTAAAGCATTTTACGCGCAGTTATTATGCATCTTATGTTAAAATTGGTGAAATTGACTACCAAAATTTCGGGACATCCGTTCTTGTGGAAAAAGTCGATTACGAATGTTCCTAGTATTTTTCTGAGCATTACTACATATGCTAGTTTATGAGCCGAGAAATATTTTTTTTGAAATTCAGATCCATTGCATCACAAATGATTTTTGAAGTTCAGACATTTATGGACAACTAAAAAATTTTCCCAAGTGGCCAGCACAGGCACTATTTTTTAACCCTTCAAGACACTGCCACAGTGAGAGGGAGACTTCAATATCATATGCTCCACTGTGCACAATTCACACTGGCCTTTACATGTAGACTGCTACATGCTAGGGCTTCTGTGTGCATTGGGCCATGACACTACTCTATTCACCTGATCAATGCAAATAATAACCCGTATTTCCAACATAACAGTTATAAGTTTAAAACTTCTGGGGAAGTAACATCTTCTTGCATTTGGCCTAATTCATAACACTCTGTGTTCATCGAATAACTAACAGTACATGTATGTCTTCACTGACCCTATTGTGCATAATGCTCGGTCTATGCATACGAAGAACACAAACCCCAAGCTAGATACAGGATACATCCTGATCCCAATAACATGTAAATGTAGATATCACCAGGCTTTTGATTCATTGTCATCATGATTACATGTGACATTAAAGTATCATTATTGCACATGGGTTGTGTCAACATAATTGATGTGAAATTTACACAGTGGTAGCATTTTATTAGTACAATTCATCTTTTGACATACATGGGATCACAGGTATGATATCAAACATACCAGACAAGAAATGTCATGAATAAATAGTGTATTTGGTAATTGGTAGTATACTCCTTATCCATATGTTTATCTTACAAAGTTTGTACATGGAAGGTAAACAAGAACAAAATAAATCAAATATAATACCAATCAAAAAGATTATGAATTTATCATAATTGGCAAACAATATTGCACATGGCCACTTGATACACTGCCATTCAAATCTTCATAATGTATTTCTGACATACACATGTGTATCAATAACAAATTTTTGATACATACAATGTGTTGGCCACTTTATCCATTAAAATATAAAATATGAAAATATTATTAATTGGCCATTGAATCCCCAAATTGCTGTTGTATAAGATATCCAATTGCCTTATAGTGACATTACAATACCCAAAATGGTGGTGTGCAATTCTCTACAGGTGTTTCAGAATTACAGATCCAACTTGCACTTAATTTGAATTTATATATATATATTGTTTTAATATACATGTATATATTGGTGCAAACTTCAAAACACAAGTTGTTGTTATGCTTTGACATCCATATTGTTGGCCAACTGAATGATTGCTCCTGGGTGCCTGTCATTGGGGGATCAGTCAAGTGGTGTGGAGCTGCTATTGCCTGTCTTCTGATTGAGACTTGAACCAGGATTTATGGAGCTTCTGGTTGTGTTGTCTTCTGGCTGAGCTGTCAGGAAAGTGGTGTGGAGTTGTCAGCAACATCTGGAGTCATCTGGAGTCAGAAAAATATGAGATGATGGATTTGTCACATGGCACTCTATTCTGTTGCTGATACCAATCACATTGCCTTGAATTGATCATTGGAATATTACAATCAAGTAAACTTCTTGATTTAGAGAAATATATATATGTTGGTGATATGAATAACTCATATAGCTGCTTATTGATAATAACCTTATATACTTGTGCCAATCAGGGCACCTGATTTAAATTTCTTGACATACATATAGATATACATCTACATACAGTTTCATTTTGTTATCGAAATGTACTTAACCACGAATAGGTACTCATAGATACTTGATCAGTGTTGATAGAGACGGGGCTCCAATATACAGAATGCTTAAATTACATGTACGTACCTGAACAAATATAATATTATATTACCTATTTGTGAAAATGAACTCCCAATGTGCAAGAAGGGTCGAAAGAGGGTTAATAATCCGCCCAGGACATGTGCTCGACGATTTTCCGTGTGGTTGCATGCGATCACTGACCGAGACTGGACTTGAGTAGCTAGTGAGTATTGCTCTTCACATTGAACTCAAAACTCCGTGCACGGATTTCAACGGCTTTCTCACCGGAGCGAATACAAACTCACGTGGTGAGCGATATGTCAGTTATCGTCTGGAAACATGGTTTTCAGTGTTTGTCATTCCCCGATCTACAACAATTCTTTGTCTATAAACTAATATGTCTTCGATTATGTACATAATTCTGGGATTACCTCCGTCATATGCCGATATACATGCATAACACATGGGACTGTTGGTGCCTCGCGGGAAAACATTTGGAGACGAAGCTACCGAATCTCATAGTCGCAAAATATGGTCTTCACAACCGAAGGAAATATTCCGAGGATGACCGCTACCAATTGATATTACAAAACACATGTAATGTGTCGTACTGCGAACATTTCCTGCCGTAGTCCCGTTCAGTATTCAGAAAGTGGATTATTTGGTGTGATCAATGGATTAGACAGATTACCAGAATCGACATGACCAAAGATAAGTCTCGCGTAAGGATACATTAAACTTTGACCTGGGAAATATGTAAACACGATTTCGTGGCACCTGACGTTGAAAGTAGCCGATGTTCAGACTCAATTTTACGGGGGAAAACGCAATGTCACATGGCTGTGGATAGCTCATTATGGAGTCTACGATGTACCAATCCCAAGTAAGTCAGCTATTTTTTGAAAATCATCAAAATAATAGATGATATTTCAAGTCTGTGTGTTGTCCAAATCCACGTGATATTTTGAAAATGGCGCATTTCGTAAATGTGTCTAAGACAGTCGGGCATTTTGTGACAAATGTAGGCGGTAAATTCAAAAAGTAATTCTCGGCTCATAGACACTGACTGCTCCACTATGTAAAAAGTCGATGTATTCTAAAGATTACGTGGTTGATATTGAGAACGGATGTACCAACTTTATCGTTATGATCCGGAATGATCCAGACGTTTCAGGTCGAAGATTGTATTTTTCTAAAACAAGAAAATGACTCCTCTATTCACTCCAACTGCAAAAAGTCACTTCGGACTACCAGAAGTTTTGTGACAAATGCTCATATTTTGTATGCGGTACTAAAGTCGTGAAATTTACTGCCAACAATCGGCAGGGTTTCACCATCTTAAGTGTGTCTTGGGACCGCCCAAACGGCAACACACCCTGTCATACCGTCACGCCCAGTGAGCTATCGATGTTCGGGGACTTCACGGTCCACGTGGTGTACGTTTATGTCCGGGCCATACGCCCTTTTCATTGCAATCATCGCAAACTGACCATTTTAATATATGTCGGCCTCAGCGATGAACATCCACATGTATGCCATATTGTACGATGAAACTTTCTTCAAGCACTATACATTTGCCTCTGTGATATTAAAAAAATTAGCCCAAGGGCTATGATAGGTTACCTAGGGAAGCTTATAAGGGACATTCAATTTTTTTTATTTATGATTTAACTTTTTTTCTGAAGAATAATTTACTCCCTGGGAAAAACCAGAGAAACTGGGAAATAAATATTTAAAACCCGGAATTAAATATTAAAACCGGGAATTAAGTATTTAAACCTGGAATTAAATGTTCAAACCGGGAAATAAATATTTAAACCTGGAAATAAATGTCCAAACCCGGAATTAAATATTCAAACCTGGAATTAAATGTTCAAACCTGGAATTAAATATTAAAACCTGGAACTAAGTGTTAAAACCGGGAAATAAATATTCAAACCAGTAAATAAATATTCAAACCTGGAATTAAGTATTAAAACCAGGAATTAAATGTTAAAACCGGGAAATAAATATTCAAACACGGAAATAAATGTACAACCCCAGAATTAAATATTCAAACCCGGAATTAAGTATTCAAACCCGGAATTAAGTATTCAAACCGGGAAATAAATATTCAAACCGGGAAATAAATGTTCAAACACGGAATTAAATATTCAAACCAGGAATTAAGTATTAAAACCCGGAATTAAGTATTAAAACCTGGAATTAAATATTTAAACCTGGAATTAAGTATTAAACCCCGGAATTAATTACTCAAACCTGGAAATAAATATTAAAACCTGGAATTAAATGTTCAAACCCGGAATTAAGTATTTAAACTGGGAATTAAATATTAAAACCCGGAATTAAGTATTAAAACTGGGAAATAATTATTAAAGCCCAGAAACATTTATTTCCAGGTTCTAATATTTAATTTCCGGTTTTAATATTTATTTCCCGGTTATAAATGTTTAATTCCGGGTTTTAATATTCATTTCGAGGTTTGAATATTTAAGTCCGGGTTTCAATATTTATTTCCCGGTTTGAACATTTATTTCCAGGTTTAAATATTTATTTCCCGGTTTGAATATTTAATTCCCGGTTTTAACACTTAATTCCGGGTTTGAATATTTAATTCCCGGTTTAAATGCTTAATTCCGGGTTTGAACATTTAATTCCCGGTTTTGATACTTATTTCCGGGTTTGAACACTTATTTCCCGGTTTGAATATTTATTTCCTAGTTTTAGCATTTAATTCCCGGTTTTAATACTTAATTCCGGGTTTTAATATTTAATTCCGGGGTGTGAATATTTATTTCCCAGTTTCTCTGGTTTTTCCCAGGGAGTAAATCATCAGGGAGAATAAAACGTTAAATCATATGTAAAAAAAAGTGAATGTCCCTAACAAGCTTCCCTAGTTACCGGATAATTTAATTATAATAGCTGTTTGTCCCACGGCCTTGAAAATAAGGCCACGGTCAAATTTGAAGTCACGAGAGTATTCAGCATATATGATTTCCAATATGTTCACAACTGCTTACTAAGCTGCAAATTCAGTAATAAGACAGATTTTAGTCATTATGTCCTGTAACATAATGAAAATGAATCAAAAGTCAAATTAAAGGTGTCCACAACAGAATCCTAAGTTGTAAATTTGATGATAAACAAGATATAAGCTGAATTGTCCTGTACCTTGAAAATGAAGTCAAAGGTCATATTCAAGGTCACGACAATATTCAGCATATATAAATTCCTATCAGTCCGCAATTGATTCTCAAGTTGTAAAGTCGATAATGAGCGAGATTGTAACGGTTTTGGGGCGTACCCAAAAGTTTCCCCTAGGTAATTCTGTTAGTGTTTTGTGATATTATGGTTAAATAACCGTTTATTAAAATGTATATGTGTTTAAAGGTTCATACGGTTCCGTATTGTTAATGTTTAAAAGGTTTTCCGTCTCGGAACTTGGTATATTTGTATGTTGGTAAACCCGGAGACGGAGCCGGAACCGGAGACGGAACCGGAGACGGAGCCGGAACAATGGAGTACAAAAACGTAATGACGTTATTTCCGGAAGGTCATGTGATCAGCCTCGTTTTTGGTTTAAAAGGTGACGTGTCAGCCACTGATTGGTTCTAGAGTGTTTTTAGAAATCCGGAAAATATCAGTGTTTTGGCGGACTATGACGTCACAATAGGTTGGTCACGTGACGTGGGTCTCAGGTCTATAAAAGCCCCCGCTTCACAGCGGACGGCGGAGTTGGTGTCCTGACGTCGACCTGTGCAGACCCCTTCTCCCATAGCAGAGTACTCCCTTGTTCCGGATAGAGTCATCCAGATGATAGCAGTTAAGTCTTCTGACTGTGCACTTGGAAAATAAACATGAAAACTTCAACCGAGTTGTTTTTCCGTGTTCGTTAGGGAACTGGAAGTTATAACAAAGTTAGTTCACCGGAAAAGAAAATAATACGGAGAAAAGGGAGATAAGTCCACAGTCGGTTAAGACCAAGTTGTAACGACGTCTTAGGGTGATCCAAGAACCCAGATCACCAAGGAAGGAGACGGAGACGGAGGTGGTATTCAACGGAGCAACTACGGAGGCGGTATCGGACGGAGCAGTTGCAGAGACGGGAACGACGAAGCAGTTGCAGAG
Organism: Terebella lapidaria; assembly: GCA_949152475.1. Taxonomy (NCBI): domain Eukaryota; kingdom Metazoa; phylum Annelida; class Polychaeta; order Terebellida; family Terebellidae; genus Terebella; species Terebella lapidaria. Next base: position 30,493,451 of record OX424567.1, read on the forward strand.
GCGGTACCGGACGATGCAGTTGCAGAGGCAGTACCTGACGGAGCGGTTGCGGTAACCGGAAGTGAGAACACTTCCGAGATACTCCATTTCAGGTGCAGTCGCAGGTTGCGGTGAGGCGGAGCCAACCGGAGCAGTTTGCAGTGAGGCGGAACCTGGCAGAGCGGTTGCAGTATTCGGAAACGGCAACGTTCCCGGATTCTCATTCCAGGTGCAGTCGCAGTTGCAGTAAGGCGGAAAACAACGGAGCTGTTGCAGTAAAGCGGTATCCCGACGGAGCAGTTGCAGTACCCGGAGACGGAAACGCCTCCGGATTCTTACGTTACAGGTGCAGTTGCAGATTAGCAGTCGGACAGCGGTTAAGAGGTCCATTCCAGACCACGCTACCAACCTTAGAGACTTCTAGCCGGAGTTCAACCGTACAGCAGTAGCAGTTTCCCGGAGTTTTACCGTTTCAGCTCCGGTTAAATAACAACTCACCCACATCCCCAGAAAACCGGTTCATCAAGACGTCACAGAAGGGTGCAAACCCGTTACAACTTTTTGGTGGCAGCGGTGGGATCATCTGCAGTATGACTACTAGACGGGGCAAATTGGCGGAACAGCAGCTGAAGGCAGCCGTGTCGGACACGGAGCAGCCTGTAGGAGCAGTAGGAGCTGAGCCGTTGCAGATGCCGGTTGCGGAAAAGGAAGCAGTTCGTCCTGCCGAGCGAAAGCTGTTGCAGCCGGAAATGCAGAAAGCAGTTGCAGAAGAGCCCCTTCGGGTTCCTCAAGGAGTACAGCCTGCAGAGCAGTTAGCAGAGGCGGAAATTAACTTTCCGGACCAGGCTGGCGATCGGGAACCGGATGCGGAACCGGAAGGCGGAGAGAATTTAGTCGACAACCTGACCAGATTATTGGCGACTCAAATGGAGGTGTTTCAGCAGCAGGCAGAAGCAGTACAACAACCAGCACCAAGGGCAGGAGTAGCCAGATTAATGACATACGACGGAACTGATCCGTGGCCGGAGTATGAGGCTCACCTCCTCGAATACGCTCGGTACTACCGTTGGTCAGCAGAGGAAAAGGCGCTGAACTTATGTGTCAGTTTGAGGGGTAACGCCCGCAGCATACTACTGGATCTGTCCGCGGAGCAGAGACGCAGCTTTGATACGGTTGTGGCGGCATTAAAACAGCAGTTTTGTCCGGGGGAGAAAACATTTGTTTTCCAGGCTGAATTGCAGACACGGAAATTGCAGCCGGAGGAGGAGCTGTCCGAGCTGGCCAGAGACATACGGAGCAAGACGCGGCTAGCTTACCCAAAAGCGGATCCGGCAACAACAGAAGTGCTCATGAAGATGCATTTCTGCAACAGTCTGACTAACCGAGATATGCGGTTGTCGGTATTGAAAAGCCACCCGGAAACGCTGTCGCAGGCCCTGGCTTTCGCTACCGAGTATGAGAGTATTATGAAGACGGACAACAGCAGACCAGCGGAGCGACACCAGACGAGGCAGCTGAACACGGATCCGGAGTGGAGCCAGCAGGTGAACGAATTGCGGAAGCAAGCCGAGCAGACTCAGCAGCAGTTGGCGGATCTGATGACTCAGGTCAAGGAAGCGGTTAGCCGGCAGCAGCAGCAGCAGCAGCGCAGTTCCCGAGCGGATTTAGAATGCTTCAACTGTGGCCGGAAGGGGCATTTTGCCCGAGACTGTAGGCAGCCGAAGCAGCAGCAGCAGCGGCGTCAACCACAACAGCAGCAGTCGCCGCGACAACAGCAGCAGCAGCAGCCGCAGCAGCAGCAACAACTGCAGCAGCCACGACAGCAGCAGCAGCAGCCGGAAAACTAGAGCGGGTCGCGGAAAAGGGGAAATCCGGGACCCGGAAGAGAGGACACCCCCATAACCGGCAGGTGGTTCACGGACCCGGTCCCAGGGGCGAGGTGGGCATGTGTGTGACAGCCAGAGTATGCGGAGAGCCAGTAACGCTGATAATCGACACTGGCAGCACTGTCACAATGCTCAACCTACAAACCTGGGAACGGATCCGGAAACCCGGAATGAAGCTGAAGCGGTCGCCGATTCGTCTTTCAATGGTTGACGGAAGTAACATACGGACGCATGGCCGGAAAGAACTCCCACTCAACATCGCAGGAGTAGCTGAGACCGTGACGTTCGAGATTGCAGACTGTGAAGACGAAGGAATACTGGGAATGGATTTCCAGCTGAGTCAACATCGACACAAAGCAGAGAATCAGAATGCCGAAAGTAAAGACAACACCCCGCAAGCCCCGCCCTCACCGGTGTGGAGACTGCAACCTAGAGTTCAAGAGCAAGCACACGTTGCTCCGGCATGTCACGGAGCAGCACACGAGTGAAGTCACCGTCTTCGCCTGTCCGCAGTGTGAACATTGGAGCAGACGGAAAGAGGGGACACAGAAACATCTGCAGTCCCGACACGCAATGGACGCGAACCCGATTCGACTAAGGGTTGGCAGAGAGCAGTTTGAGGAGAAAAGCCTCCGGTCCAAGACGACCCCACGGAAAAGCAAGAAGCCGGTAACACGGCTTGACCAGTTGTCGGATACGGAGTCGGAGTCGGGAGGTTCGGTTTCGTCCCGGACCCGGTACCGATCTGGTACCCAGTCGGTGGCCGCCTTAGCAGCCGACGTTTCGTCCACGGAGGCAGGGAGTAGTTCGGAAGAAGAAGCAGAGCTGAAAATCATGGCAAGTGAAGACGAGTTACAGGACCCGGAAGACCCGAAGCCGGTTAAGCCGCCAGTGACCCGGAGTTCTTCCCGGAACACCTCCCGGAAAAACAGCCCAGACCCATCTCGAGGTACCGGAGCAGATCGAGACCGCGGAAAGAAGCGGAGTCGCAGCCGTTCGCCGGATAAATCCGGACGCCATCAACGCCGAGAATATAGGAAGGAGAGCCCGGAGCGCGTCAAGGACCGAGGCGGAGAACGTGGCCGAGAGGAGAAACGACACACCCCACCCAAGTCTTCAGGAGGCAGCGTCAAGGGAAAAGGCAAGGCGGTGTATGACTACAAGTTCCGGCTGTTGGAGGAAGGTTCCAGCGGAGCAGCGGCAGAAGTTGGAGTAGCAGACATTGCGGAAATGCAGAGCAGAGACGATGAGGAAGACCTTTTCCGGAGCCCACCTCCGAGAACGACTAGCAGTGGCAGAGCAGTGAGCAGCGTGATTGTCCGGCCCGGAGGCGGAGCAGAAAGCAGATCCAGCGGCCGAGCCGATAGCAGAGCAGATAGCCGAGCCGATAGCAGAACAGATAGCAGAGCAGATAGCCGAGCGGACAGCAGACCCATTGGCAGATCAGGAGGCAGACCGGAGACCAAAGCGGAAGGCGGAACCCGGTCCAGAGCGGCCAGTGAGACGGAGACCCAAGGATCCACGGAGAGAACTTTACCGGCAACCATTCAAGCAGTAGCCGGAAGCAGAACCAGTTCAGCGGCTAGGGATGACGGAATGGAGTCTTCCGCGTCTGACCGAAGCCATGCGGACGTGCAGAGAGCCCGGAGGAGTATCCTGGTAGATCAAGCCAGAGCTACACCCGGAATCCTGTCTCCGGTGGAGACCCGGCCTCGACAGTCTTCCAGTGAGCGGTCCGGAAGGAGCCAAGTCCGAGCACCAACCCAGAGTCCACCTTACACATTCTACCCGTTTGGCGGTCCTTCAACTCAACCGTGTCCATCCCACTGTTTCCCGGTGAATATTGGAGGACGGAGTGCATCCGTCTTTGCACCTGCAGTCCCGGAGCATGCCAGATACTATGCAGTACGTTGGGGACCGGAGCAGTGGGGGCCAGCCGAGATGAGAGACTCCGGCGTCTACGTGGAGATCATGGAGCAGAGAGAGTCACCGTTTGGTCTCGTCCCGACCCGTCAGATCGTCCGGATTCCAGATTGGTCCATCCGGGACGAACGCCTCAGGAATGGGTTCTACGTCCCGCCCCAGTGGAGCCTCCATGATCCCGATCTTCTTCCGGTTGATGCCAGAGGAACAAGCTTCGGACGACCGTTGGTACCAAATACCATTCCACCTCGTCCGCCGTCGGGGAGCAGTTCGCGCCGTGATACTGGTGGGCAGTAGTCGTCGCAAGTCGCCGCATGTCGTCGTAAGTCAAGTCGGCGCAAGGAGAAGAAAGAAGAACCGTTTCCCGAATTCTAGTATAATTAAGAGTTAAAAGTGGGAAACGGAACAAGCAAGATATCCGGGTACAGTGACGGTAAACTAGTTAAGAGATACCAGTACCCGGATCACGGAAACAGTTGTGTTTGACTTTACGGACAGTTTAACGGTTGACAATTTGTGATATGTGATATTGATCTGTTCGGGACGAACAGAGTCTAAGGAAGGGGGAGTGTAACGGTTTTGGGGCGTACCCAAAAGTTTCCCCTAGGTAATTCTGTTAGTGTTTTGTGATATTATGGTTAAATAACCGTTTATGAAAATGTATATGTGTTTAAAGGTTCATACGGTTCCGTATTGTTAATGTTTAAAAGGTTTTCCGTCTCGGAACTTGGTATATTTGTATGTTGGTAAACCCGGAGACGGAGCCGGAACCGGAGACGGAGCCGGAACAATGGAGTACAAAAACGTAATGACGTTATTTCCGGAAGGTCATGTGATCAGCCTCGTTTTCGGTTTAAAAGGTGACGTGTCAGCCACTGATTGGTTCTAGAGTGTTTTTAGAAATCCGGAAAATATCAGTGTTTTGGCGGACTATGGACGTCACAATAGGTTGGTCACGTGACGTGGGTCTCAGGTCTATAAAAGCCCCCGCTTCACAGCGGACGGCGGAGTTGGTGTCCTGACGTCGACCTGTGCAGACCCCTTCTCCCACAGCAGAGTACTCCCTTGTTCCGGATAGAGTCATCCAGATGATAGCAGTTAAGTCTTCTGACTGTGCACTTGGAAAATAAACATGAAAACTTCAACCGAGTTGTTTTTCCGTGTTCGTTAGGGAACTGGAAGTTATAACAAAGTTAGTTCACCGGAAAAGAAAATAATACGGAGAAAAGGGAGATAAGTCCACAGTCGGTTAAGACCAAGTTGTAACGACGTCTTAGGGTGATCCAAGAACCCAGATCACCAAGGAAGGAGACGGAGACGGAGGTGGTATTCAACGGAGCAACTACGGAGGCGGTATCGGACGGAGCAGTTGCAGAGACGGGAACGACGAAGCAGTTGCAGAGGCGGTACCGGACGATGCAGTTGCAGAGGCAGTACCTGACGGAGCGGTTGCGGTAACCGGAAGTGAGAACACTTCCGAGATACTCCATTTCAGGTGCAGTCGCAGGTTGCGGTGAGGCGGAGCCAACCGGAGCAGTTTGCAGTGAGGCGGAACCTGGCAGAGCGGTTGCAGTATTCGGAAACGGCAACGTTCCCGGATTCTCATTCCAGGTGCAGTCGCAGTTGCAGTAAGGCGGAAAACGACGGAGCTGTTGCAGTAAAGCGGTATCCCGACGGAGCAGTTGCAGTACCCGGAGACGGAAACGCCTCCGGATTCTTACGTTACAGGTGCAGTTGCAGATTAGCAGTCGGACAACGGTTAAGAGGTCCATTCCAGACCACGCTACCAACCTTTGAGACTTCTAGCCGGAGTTCAACCGTACAGCAGTAGCAGTTTCCCGGAGTTTTACCGTTTCAGCTCCGGTTAAATAACAACTCACACACCTCCCCAGAAAACCGGTTCATCAAGACGTCACAGAAGGGTGCAAACCCGTTACAAGATATTAGTCATATTGTTATTTGACCTTGGAAATGAGGTCAAAGGTCAAACCAGGGTCATCACAATATTTGAACAATATCATTTCGTATAATGTCCACAAATGATTCCTGAGCTGTAAAGTAAATAATGAGCGAGGTACTAGCGATTTTGCACTCTGACCTTGAAAATCAGGTCGAAGGTCAAATTCAAGTTCATCAGAATATTCGGCATATGTCATTTCCTATATGATCTCAATTGATTCCTAAGCTATAAAGTCAATAATGAGCGAGATAATAGCCATTTTGTACCTGACCTTGAAAATGAGGTCAAATTCAAGGTCATCAAAATATTCGGCATACATCATTTCATATACGTCCACACTTTAGTCCCAAGCTGTAAAGTGGATAATAAGCGAGATATGAGCTCTTTTGTTCTTTGACCTTGAAAATGAGGTCAAAGGTCAAATTCAAGGTCATTAGAATATTTGGATTATATCATTTCCTATATGTGCACAATTGATTCCTAAGCTGTAGAGTCGATAATAAGCGAGATATTAGCCATTTTGTGCTCTGACCTTGAAAATGAGGTCAAAGGTCAAATTCAAGGTCATGATAATAATCAGCATATATCATTTCCTATGTGTCCATAATTGATTCCTAGTCTCTAATCTCAATACTAAGTGAGATATTAGGCATTATGACTGTGTCCCGTCATGAAGTATAGGAGAATTTAACATGGAAAAGTCCCATTTGGGACCCCTCGAGAAAATGAAAATGGCCGCTACACGCAAACCGGCGATTCAGGGGCAACGAAACTTATACACATCACAGAGGTATGTGAGAGCAATCTTTTAAAATAAAAATCTAAAAACTGTCTGAAAAGTTTTTGAGAAAATGGCCGCCAAAGTCAGAAATAGGCCTTTTCCGGCGAAAATGGCCGCCATTTTGAAAAAAATGCGAAAATCAAAAAACAAAAACATCACCCCCTCTTGAAATATTTTTAGGTATTTTTGTGCAAAATTTCAGAAAGATCGGATTGTAAACTTTAACGATAAGAATGTGGGCGGACGACGCCGACGACGGACGACGAACGCAACGCCATGCCAATAGGTTATCGGACCATAGGTACGGTAACCTAAAAAGGATTAGCGACAAAGATGCAGCAATGAATGTCCCACCAATAGGTATGGAAGGGTATTAGGGCCAAAATTTATTAGAATTAGACACGCTAATTCATGATATGTCATACATTTTCTTTCATATATATCCATATTATTATATTTGTAATGCGTGATTTGTTTTTTTCTTTGTTGAAACACTTTGCAATCTGCCATTCAACATTCGTGACTTATAAATACGTTTATTGATCGTTTTATAAGTGTTCATTCAAATGTTCCATAAGCTCGTATTCTGCTATTCATAATGTGTAACTTGGGAACATGCATATTATTCCTTTCACATTTTTTCATTCAATTGTTCCTTCTACATGTCTTCATCAATTGTTTTTTTTTTTGTGCTCCATCTTTCAATTGACTCCGTGAGGTATAATTACTATATCGCTTCTAATCATTGTTAGACCTATGATATCCTGGTTATTTTGCTATGTTATGCTTCTCATTGTGCAAGCGACGACACACTTCTTTATTGCGAACTTTGTAATTTGTGAGTTCATGATTTTATGCACAAATTGATTTTGATACAGGAAGGCGCTGTGGTCATTTTGTAGCCCAGCACAGATACGTGAAAATAAAGGATCCCCAACCGGAAATGAGGGAAGAGTAGCATCTTTGTGGCTACAGTATATTAATTATATTGGCCATTCAACTCAATGTTAAATGATCTTACTTTGACGGTCCATAACACCTTCCTAAAAAAATCCCAGCCTAACCACTATGCAATTTTTGTCAGTTGACGTATTGGACATCGCGTGATAAGCATGAATATATTTGACGACACATGGGATTTTTTGCTATTCTGCCTTGAATGGACCCGGGGTGAAAATACCCGAAGTGTGGGTGCTGATGGCAATGCAAAACCCCCTTGCTTCCTCATCTCCTGAGAAAAACGATAACAAGATACTGCCTTGAAAACCGGGTTATTATATCCCAGCAGTGTATTCTTTCAAAAGAATAATATTCTTTTGTATATTATACACTCGTCCATGAATCTGGCATAAAAAATATAAGAATTGATGTCATACAATAGTTTCCTTTTAAATTGCCTAAGTGAGGTGAAGGCTCGCTGATTGGCTGAACGAATTACTACACCATGCCCATGTGGATCAGCTCAACACATGTACGAGCTTCCATTTATCAGTCATTACTTAGTTTCTCTAGGCGTAAAGTCAAGTTCAGGACAAAACCTCAAATAATTTCTGCCCATAAGTTCGTTTTGGATGGTGGGATCAATTTTAATTTAAGTTTTACATAAAATCTTTAAAATTAAATTCGAAATTATTATATAAATTAAATTTTCATTAAAATTTAAATTGATTTTGAATTGATGAAAATTAAAAAATTTAAATTTTAAAAATTGTTTTCAATTTTTCAATTTTAAATTTGTTTGTTGATTTCGAATTTTATTGTTTGAAAAAAAAATTGATTTCAAGTTTGTTCGATTTTTTTAATTTGAAAATATTTTTATTTGAAAAATTTCTGTAAAAAAAATTGAAAAATCGAAATTCAAAAAAACTTGAAAAATTAAAATTTAAAAAATAAAATTAAATTTAAATTGAAAATTAAAAATTTTAATTTAAAAAATGTTGAAAAAAATTCAATTTTGTAATCTAAAATTTTTTTAAGATGAAATTTTTGAATTTTTTATTTTTTTACAAAAAAATTTTAAATTAATTAAATCAAATTTAAATTGAAATTTCCAATTAGAATTTAAATCAAAATTTTTCAGTTTAAAACGGAGTGATAGTTACTGTACCTCTGGAACCTATAGAAATCTGCTGAGCGTGCTGAGAACGAGACAAATATTGCGCCAGTACCATGAGTGGCAAAGGGATCATTTATTTTTGCATTTTCATATCAGTGAACTGCAGCGCCCTCGTGTATCATAATCGGTCGGCGAATGATAAAATGACGAAGTTACAAATGACAAAGTACGCAATGACAAATGCATGCAAGATACAGATTTGCATCATAACGCTGCATTATAACATTACCATAACTTGCATAACATATACCTGCAATGTACAGACTGCCACATTGTCAAAATTCATTGTTCAGACACAATTAACAAATGTAGAATTGGAAAGTGTGGATTTCACAAGGTACCAAGTTCCATTGATATACAACAAAGTACGGCCCAAGTATCATACCCTGCGCCTTCCTTTATATTCAATAAGGATTAAAAAGGTGACAGACGGATTAAATGGCATTCATTTAGTGGGTGAGTAGTATTAGGGCACAGCATATGATACTTGGGCCAGCATGTCTAAAATTTTGGCCCTAATACCTTTCCATAATAGAGAGCCGAAGTCATGACATAGAGTATTTGAATAACAAACAAGTAAACGTCAGGGATCCAGAGTAGCAAAAGTGGTCGCCGCATGAAACAAATGCGTTGGTCAAAATTCTTGCTGTGAGATCGTCAGTCAAATAAACTGATAAAATTGAATGATGTTTGTGCTAGAATATCAGTTCGTGCGCTGAGCGGCAGGTGGAAAAAGGTGCACTGTGCTAAGCGGCACCGGAAGTTAAAGTAACTTTGTATTTGATATAGGCCGCCGCTGATGCGGCGACCAATGATTTAATCCGCTGACGGGTTCTAAACTACGGAAGCCCTTTGAGGCCAGATAATAGGAGGTGTGAAAATATATTTATCTGGCGGCCGCCATATAATTATCTGTAGGCCGCGGCTTGAAATATTAGGAGGTTCTTGTAAAGCAATATACATATAGCTAATTAGGCCCAAATATCCAAACAAAAGTCGTGACATACTGTATTAATGACAATACTGTTTTAATGAGACAATGCTATATTAGGTATTGTGGGGGGGGGGGGGGGTGGTTAATATGCAAACTATTCAACAAAACTTAATTTTCCCACTTAGCATTATATATGGATCATCAATGAATTCATGTTTTTTGTTGTGGCCATGGCAACTGGGCCCTGTGCAAATAAAAACAGTGCATATTCGATGGTGGTGACAAATATTCGTCAAAGTATCCGATCAATATTGTGTGTTCCTTTTTTTTCACCTATGGATTATGTATTGAAAGTTGCCCTATGGTCCATAATACCAATCAATGACATGAAAATAATAATAATTATGTACATTTCATCCCCCAAACAAATATTCCTTAAATTTATTGAGGCATTCTTGGACCACATATGCTACAGAAATTTGCATGTGACTAACGCGCACCACTCCTATGGATGCTGGTTTTCGAAGGGGGGGGGGGGGGGGTGACAGAAGATTTTTTTTTTTAAATCCCGGGTTAGTAACTTGATGATATCGACTTAGTATATCGATAATGTATCTCAAATAAAATGTAAATTTTATTTTATTTTATTTTGAAATGAATTTCTATGGATAGACCAAAATGTTGTGTTAAAGCACCAATTAAGTAGCGGCCGCCAGATAATTAAGTGGCGGCCGCCAGATGAATAAGTGGCGGCCGCCAGATTATTAAGTGGCGGCCGCCAGAAAATTAAGTGGCGGCCGCCAGATAATTATGTGGCGGCCGCCACTAAATATATTTTCACACCTGGCACTAACGGACTTCCGTACTAAACAACTCAACTCAAATTCAATGGTACTGTTCACTTGAATCAAAGGCTGTGCACTTGTTCAGAACAAAAAAAAATGAAGTCATACTTCGGCACTCTGTGTACTTCATGTGACGAAATAGCGTTACTACCGGCGGCTATTACGCCGACAGGATCATATAGTCCGATGTATGTCGTGCAAAACACAAACAGATAGTCCGACATTTCTTCAATAAAATCCGAGCGTTATTGAGATGATTAGTCCGATGAACGATCACGGCATTCACACACACGTAATCCCAATATAGTCCCATATACTGCTAAGTCCGATACAATTCACTTTCTTCTTGATTTCTTCGTAATTTCTTCTAATCTCTCGTTGATATCTTCAATATCTAAAAACAGGTCTATATCCAGGAAATTTTATTACACAAGTCCGGGAAAGCGCGGGCCATGTGGTGAATGTCTGGGAATTCCCCGCCTCGTGGGGCGGAAGTTGTGTGTGATAGGTTGAATGTGATGTCATGTCTGGATAGGCATGGTCTGGTGTCTGGAAATGTTGTGATTGGAGGGAATGTGCGGAGTGACGTCGTTTGCAGAGTTGTTTACATGTACGTAAGTAAGTCTGTGCGGGGGCGGAGAGTCTGTGACGTGTATGTGGAGTGAGAGAACGTGTAAGGGAGGGGTTTTGGGCGATTACAGTCATGAATATTCTACACTAACAAAAAAAACGTACATTTTACATGGTGTCGACAGATTCAGTTTTTAGGCTACCGAACCTTAGGTCCGAAAACCTTTTGCCGTGGCGTTGCGTTCACCGTCCATCGTCCGTCCGTCTACATTTCTTTATCTTTAAAGTATGGGGTCGAATCTTTCTGCAATTTTGCACAAAATTGCCTAAAAATGTTTAAAGAGAGGGAATTCTTCAGTTTTTTTTATTTTCGACTTTTTTTTCAAAACAGAGGCCATTTTTTGCCAAAAAAGGCCAATTTAAGACTCTGACGGTCGTTTTCTAAAATCTGTTCAGGAACTTTTTTTATCAATGCACAAGACTCCTCATATGTACCCCCGGATGTATATGAGTTCCGTTGCCCTTGAATCGCCATTTTGGCCCAAACTTGGCCCAAATTGGAATTTATCGTGTTATTTTTTCCTATGCTTTATAATGGGACACACTATTCCTAATATCTCACTTAATATTGAGATTAGAGTTAAGAAATCAAGTGTGGACCTATAGGAAATGATAACTTGAATATTTCCCTGACCTTGAATTTGACCTTTGACATCATTTCCCAGGTCAGAAAACAAAATGGCTAATATCTCGCTTGTTATAAACTTTTCAGCTGTGGACATACAGAAAATGAAATTCATGCTGAATATTCTGATGACCTTTAATTTTACCTTTAACTTCATTTTCAAGGTTACGGGACAAAGTGACTTATATCTAAAATATAAACCATATTTTGTCCGGTAACATTTCCTAGCCTTTGGGCTAATGTTTCACCACAGTTTGTTACAAAGCTATCTAAAATAATCGACAACCACAACCCCGTGTGCCAGATTCCACAGCACATCCAACATTTCACTTTCACATCGACCATTCACAAACATATTATACATTACATTTTATACATTATTACACATTACATTATTGTTACATATGTTTTCCTCCAATCTTTTGGCATAGAGTGTGTTGGCTTGTGTTGTTAGATCAAGCCAACCACAAAGGATATTCTGGGGCATCTAGACCAGGACAAGAAAGTTATATTTTCTGGACTACTCGCCTTCCGGACCTTCATCTTGCTCAGGAGGTTTCGGTGTCGTGACGTCTTGAGTGGATATTGTCCATTACTGGTGTTTGTTCACCTCCCAACGTGATGAACGACTTCCTATCTCCCTCTTGAAACAAGTACGTATATCGTCTGGTCAACATATTTGACGTACATACACGCCTAAATGGCGTGTAGATTGTTGCTACTCCTAATATTTTTTCCTTCCTCACAGAACGCCGGCAGGATATCTTCTCACTACGATGAAGCATATGGTTCATCTTTCGGTGACCTTGAATTTTACCCTAGACGACCTCGTAGGATAAATCTCAAAGTCTCACCTGAGCTGAAATGTGCAAATTGGCTCTACAGATAAATACTTGTTGATAGAGGTTAAATGTTCGTACTACATGTACTATGAATATATGGAAAGTCATGTGCCGCACACTTAATGGTGACATTTGAGTTCACAAAGATGACCTCGATTGGTAAATATGAAGGTCAAATGTCACCTGCAATACCTAAAACTGTTTGATGCATAAATATGCATTACCAACAGATACCAATTGAATCGCCGGGCTGTGCGTCCGCCGAAAAAGAGAAGCCCGCCAAAAAGTTGTTTTCCCCGAATCAAGTAACTATTTCATATAAACCATTTCTAAGCTGATGATTCTGGGTTAAAATCTTTATTGGTCAGAAAATCGTGAAGAAATAGGTCAATCCCACCCGATATGGTAATGTGCATTTGTATCCAGTTTGGACAAAAACGACTCCTCCAAGATTTCATCCTGGACCCGCCAATATATACAAAATACTTGCATCCAATATCAATATACTGTGTATTTTGGGTCATTTCACAGGAAGATATATTTTTCTACCATCGATAATTTTACAACTAATAGGAGTTGTGGGTATCAGTAGTCCCAGAATGGTTCAAAATAAAGCTCAGATGGGAAGTCCTATATGCTTGACAGTCGTGACCATGAATATGACCACTGAAAAAAATTTGAAGGTCAAAACGACCACGTTCGTTAACATCTCGGATAGCCTTTCGAAGTATTTTCGAACTTGAACTTGGGTTATTTATTCTTCGATTTTTTCGCATCGGAGAAGGACACAGCGTACAGTGCATTTGGCGTATATTTCTCGCTAAGCGCTTAGTGCTGATACATATTTAGAGTTTGTTTTCCTCTGAACCAACTTTTATTCAAGCTTGAATGACGAAAAATGTCACCTCGTTCCCAATCCGCACGCCGCAGTCTACAATTGTCGCTGTTTCATAGGCCTCAGGAATTCAACGGTCATAACAGGTGTAAAATTTGACAAGGTGGTACAGACCCGAAATATTCCATCTATCATTTCAATGAAAGCATATTGTTATTGTCATGGTCGATGCGCGCCCGAGAACACGAACCCCTTATGTGTGTAACCTTGCATGTCAATTTCGGTCGGTCACGTTCGATGCCTTCTGCATCGGCCACATTTGCCCCTTTGCTCGTGCTCATCTCGGAACGGTTTGGATATTTCTAGAAATTCAAACTCAATTTTCAAGGTAAGTAAGCGATAGTTAACATTTTTAAATTTGAACGGAAATTTCTTCATAAAACTAACTTACAATATTACCTAATTTTAAACGGAATCAGGTTCTGTTTGAATCATACTACGGAGTTGACAAACGGAGAACAAGCTGATTGTTTTCTTGAAACTTCAATTATTTCAAACATTGTCTTATAACATTTGAATTCGCAGTTTATTTCGGATAATGAGAAAATATGCTTTCACACGATTATGTCTATTCGTTCAGCATTAAACCGGCTTTATTAATTATCAACACAAAAACGATAGTTTAGAGAGAGTCGTGAAAACTAAACAAATGACGTGTTAAATAACACAGTTTTCCATCAAATCGTTCACATAAAACATTGTACTTTGGTTCACATCTCATTCAAAACTGCGGTTTTCAGATTTTATGTAATAACAAACCCAACTTCGTTCCGATATTCACCACATCGTCATCAAACGCTGGACAATGAGTGATATTAATTATTTGAACCTATTTATGATAAAATGCAACTACTCGTGATTAATTATACTTGGAATCTTATGCTAGATTGGATGATCAAATGTCAAATTAAAGTTTAACCAAATCGAAGACTGGGTACGTTCATAGACATGATATTTGGAATATTCTGTCAAAAGACACACCAAATCAACGCCACTTCGTGTAGGAAGTCAACAATTACACGATGGAGCTGAACCTCAACATGCGTATTCCGTCGTTTATAATATTGGTGTATTTGCTTGTAATTGGTATACGTCACATGAGAATACAACGACTCCTCCCAGATTTGTATTTTAGAAAAAAAATCTGACTGACAATGTACCAAAATGTAAGAGCCCCATTGTGGAAGGCTGACCGAATTCGAGGAATTTGTAATATATCGGCTAATGGAAATATTAGACCTAAGAACATGAGTGCTAACGGCAGAATAGTTTTGTTAGCAGCCAAACCATGCCAAACTCGAATGAGATAACGGAGGCTAAATATATTCGCATATAGAAGGAAGGACTAGTGAGCCTGGCGTGGACCCAAGATTTCTCAACAGTATACCCGATTTACCCCAGTAACTGAATACAAAGCAGCTGGTTCCAGTATAATTGATGTCACATGGTGTTGGTAAAAATGCAAGACGGTGGCAACCGATTGGATAACCATACTCATGATAATATCGCTTTTCGTTTCACTTGAATTATGGGGCCGAAGTAATTTGAGAACTAGAGGAAACACCCATGCGAATCAGTGAAGTAATCACCTCTTTATATCTTGTGGTGAACATCGCTTGTTTGGCAATAAACTTTACCAGTATTGTGTAATTATAGTCAATTCTTCGACAGAAAAGCGTCGTAAAGGGGTTTTGAAACCTAGATTTTAGTTTGGAAGGGTTTGTTTCTTGGATATAAATCAAAGAAAAGTTTTCCTCACTGTCACTTAAAAATAAACCTGCATACAAAATGACGCTGGAGCTTGTATAAAGGAACATGGAACCTACCGTAAAACATAGTGTGTGGTACAGATAACCGGATGGGGGACGGGGTAAAAATGGTAAGACTGTCTTTATATGTAATACGAGTGTCGTGTATATATATCAGGGTACTTGGAAGGTGTGGTTGTATGAAAGATGTTTTCACTCCATGATCACATGATTGCACGATCAGGGTTTTTATATATCTGATATTCTTTCATAATTCTGAATAAATTATAGGGGGAAATAACTTTGGAAATATTCAGAAAGTATTGTATAATCAAAAGCGGAATATGCATTTTCGAAGTACCAAGGGTCATGAATATTCGCCGAGGCGAAACTTTGCTATGCAATGCCACGATTAAAGTATATTGTATTAATTGATAACCAATGAATAAGCATTGCATATTGTAGTCATTGATCACAAATCAATTGACCTTAATGTGTCCATCTGTTTCTAGCTCCGTTATGTTGATGTTGCTATGTGGTGTTGTCCGGAGTCAGTCCGTCATCTGTCCTTTGTCTTCAACCTGTGTTCTCTTCAAAGTTTACCGTTGAATTTTTCAGAAATTTGCACAAAAATGCCTAAAATATTCCAAGAGGGAACTATTTTTTGTTTCTTTATTTTCGAAGACAAACGACCAATTTTAGATTTTGGCGGCCATTTTCTCAAAACAACGGTCTAATCAGTTTTGAGATTTATGTTTAAAAAGAGCGGAGCGCTCTTGTTTATCGGGGATAAAACAGCACGCGGGACTACATGTATGATCAGTTGCAATAGCACGGCAGCATTCAACAAAATATTGCTTTCAACAAGAAAATCGAAGCAATTCCTGGACAAATATTCCCGTCAGTTCGTAGAAGATTGTACAATTTATTAATTTCTCATAACCGCAAAATTATGCATTCGAGCCGATGGGTAATTACAGGTGAGCTGCCGACTCTGCGGTCCACGCGACGTTCGATCTGTACCCCGCTGAAGCGCTGTTCCATAAAACACTCGTCATGAATGAGATGAGCATATTAGCTCATATACTATTAGCGATATTGGTTTTGTTCGGAATGGGATGAACGTATTGAGTGAAATTTCTTGAAGGGTTTTACCAAATCCACTAATATGAGGTGAATTCTCAAATACAGATTCTATGATGCTTTAGGCACTTGCTATATTTTGTAACTATAGGCCTATATCATTTTCCACCCGGATTATACATTTGTTTGTTTAAAATTTGCGGCTAATATTTCTTTGCCCTATACTATACACTACTACATGTATACACTGATAATATCAAGAAATCTACCACAAATGTAAATCAGTTTATTCATACAAGCGACATCTCCAGAAATCCAGACAACCCTATTATGGTGTCCTAAATCTTGCCAAAACATACCTTTGTAACAACTATACAGCAACGCTTGATTTATACAAGTCATTACACATTTATTTGTTATTTTCTGGTAGTTCATGTCTCTAGTTGATCTATGGTGCTAAAGTGATACCAACATTTATATTAAAAAAAATTACTCTACAATTTTTTTTATTATTATTAGCATCCAAACTGTACGGAGCTTTCATCACATATATTATTTTAGTATGAGTTTCTTAAATGCAAACAGTGATGGATATATGACAGTTTTTTTATGTTCGAATCATTATACATGAACTATTGATAA
The DNA here is from genome assembly GCA_949152475.1 of Terebella lapidaria. NCBI lineage: Eukaryota > Metazoa > Annelida > Polychaeta > Terebellida > Terebellidae > Terebella > Terebella lapidaria. The sequence goes on from OX424567.1 coordinate 30,510,340, forward strand.
AAGTTCGTGATCAACCTATGATGATCAATTGATCATGATATAGTGCCTGTATTTTGTAACTTCAAAGTTTTCATTGTCGGACATGATTCACAAGACAACATAAAATCTATTATAGCTACTTAATGAATTTTGACTGGTTTTAATGGGGAGGGGGAGGGGGTTAAAGTCGGCGACAACCAAATCTGACCCACCGAAAAATTGATATTAAAAGATAACAATGAATCCTTTTGAGACATGTTTCGTAACACATGTAACTACAGTCAGGGGCCTACCTTCATCTATATACCAAGAAGTAACTGGTTTACTGTTGTGATTTTCATGAGTCAAAATGCTGAAATGTACAGACGGAGCGAGCATAAGTTTACTGGTCACGTGAATGCGCCTAAAAGGAAGGTCAAGGTTACGTTACGAAGGAGCTACACAAATTGCTCGTCATGAATGAGATGAGCATATTAGCTCATATACTATTAGCGATATTGGTTTTGTTCGGAATGGGATGAACGTATTGAGTGAAATTTCTTGAAGGGTTTTACCAAATCCACTAATATGAGGTGAATTCTCGAATACAGATTCTATGATGCTTTAGGCACTTGCTATATTTTGTAACTATAGGCCTATATCATTTTCCACCCGGATTATACGTTTGTTTGTTTAAAATTTGCGGCTAATATTTCTTTGCCCTATACTATACACTACTACATGTATACACTGATAATATCAAGAAATCTACCACAAATGTAAATCAGTTTATTCATACAAGCGACATCTCCAGAAATCCAGACAACCCTATTATGGTGTCCTAAATCCTGCCAAAACATATCTTTGTAACAACTATACAGCAACGCTTGATTTATACAAGTCATTACACATTTATTTGTTATTTTCTGGTAGTTCATTCTCTAGTTGATCTATGGTGCTAAAGTGATACCAACATTTATATTAAAAAAAATTACTCTACAATTTTTTTTATTATTATTAGCATCCAAACTGTACGGAGCTTTCATCACATATATTATTTTAGTATGAGTTTCTTAAATGCAAACAGTGATGGATATATGACAGTTTTTTTATGTTCGAATCATTATACATGAACTATTGATAAAAGTTCGTGATCAACCTATGATGATCAATTGATCATGATATAGTGCCTGTATTTTGTAACTTCAAAGTTTTCATTGTCGGACATGATTCACAAGACAACATAAAATCTATTATAGCTACTTAATGAATTTTGACTGGTTTTAATGGGGAGGGGGAGGGGGTTAAAGTCGGCGACAACCAAATCTGACCCACCGAAAAATTGATATTAAAAGATAACAATGAATCCTTTTGAGACATGTTTCGTAACACATGTAACTACAGTCAGGGGCCTACCTTCATCTATATACCAAGAAGTAACTGGTTTACTGTTGTGATTTTCATGAGTCAAAATGCTGAAATGTACAGACGGAGCGAGCATAAGTTTACTGGTCACGTGAATGCGCCTAAAAGGAAGGTCAAGGTTACGTTACGAAGGAGCTACACAAATTGCTGCCCACCCCCCCCCCCCCCTCCCCCCATAATATAACCCGCCTCAAAATAATGTGTCTGAAGCACGTGAAAGGTTTTTGAACCTGAGCTGAGACCCGGATTAAGCCACGGACTGTGTTTATATTTCAAATGACAATTCTTTGAATATCCTCACCCTGAACCTATATCAATAAAGAGTATATAGGCGAAATGATTTACCGTCTCCACTATACACGTATCTTCAAATTTCTACCTTATCTTAACAATTAAACGGAATTATGGAATCAAGGGATAGTGACATTGTTCTGACACCCCAATGTTCCGACACCCCAATGTTCCGACACCCCACTGTTCAGACACCTCAATATTCTGACAAGCAGGCTATCTGATTGTCATCTACACTGCCACTGTACCACTGTATATCACGGAACAAAGAGGTGTCGGACCAGTGGAGTGTCGGAATATCGGGTAGACCCCGAAAAACACAGGCACACGCTGGTGAAACCAAAACAAACCAGCGCCAAGTATCGCACCCGACTGTCTACCTTGATATTTGCGGCTGCATTAGGTTGAATATAGCTTTTAAAAGGTCTCAGGGTTGTGAATACTATGCCAGACTCGACGATTCAATTACTACCTAATATGAAGTGCAAATTTAGTGCAACAAAACACGAAAAAAGTGTGAATTCAGTGTTGCACTACGAGTGGTGATCTGAAAGAATGAATGTCATACCGGCGATCCCAGCAGTTAAGCCCTGGGCTTATAATTGGGGGAAGGGCGTTGTATCGAATGGAATTTATCTCCATATTTAGGCCCATGGGCTTATATTCGGGAATGATTATTTTACTACTTTTATTTCGCGCACTTGAATTTACAATGGATTAGAAGGGAAACACTTCTTATATGCATCATAACTATATTTATACAAACATTTATTCCAGTGTATAATCACAGATATTCATAGTCATATTGTTAAAGAGTACACATATACTATTAGATATCCCATGTTTGTTCACGGAATACGGAATTATATCTACGTCTAGCTGCCCGTATCCCATGAGGTCGAAGGCCGAATTTATCACTGACTGAAAACGAGACTCACAAAGGATACGGGAACTCGTATCGAAGGTGACACGTGCCAATTTAGATATTCAGGTTACGGGTTCATATCACCGTTGTGATTGGCCAAACACAGTCTCGGATTGGTGTCCAGTCAGTGATAATTACCTATGCATGTACCAGATAAAATCCAGCTGGTCACGTGTATAAGTACTATTATAGCCATAGGCAAGGCACACGTACGTCTTTCATTAATTTAATTTCAGTAGCTTATTCTAGGTACCAGCATTTATAACGTCTGCGAAAAACAAAACGAAATATAGGCGCAGTCCTGATGCGAGGCAAAATTTTATTCCGTTTATAAGCCAATGGGCTTATACAAGAGTAGTTCTCCCCTTGTATTAGCCCATGGGCTCATCCAAAGAGGGGCTCACATACGGGGATCCCCGATACATTACAGTTCCACATTACAGTCGACCTCCACCAAAGCTAGGTACAAGGACCCATTATATTGAACCTGAATACACTGTTTGTAGTGGAACCCTGTACCATAACACACCGACACTGCGGGGACTGTCCAGCAAATGATGGTTTTCACTGGAATTGATGCGCTATTGAAACTTTCAATCCAACTCGCACCATCCATGAACGACAAGTAAACATCATTTCTACGAATTCAGATTTTGTGTCCTAGAGAAACTCATACGATTGTTGTGCCCTATCCGGTTTTGAATATCGGAGACCATTCAGATTAATTAGTTTCTACACAACATAAGGACATGATACACGATGCCTAAGCCCACGGGTATACAGTTAAGCACGAGGTGCATAGTTTGTCGGTATATCCCACGTGAGTACATACAGAGTGGTCGCGCCTCTTTTCTTTATCAGGTTTATTCGCAAGTTCGTATGTAACCGGGTAAATATGGACCAAACACGCCCAAGTATACAAGAATATTATACTCTGATTTTTCTAACTCGTTTACACCGTTTTTTGCCGATATTTTTGCGATGTTTAATGGTCACTGTAGGACCCCCCGATCGAAGCGATTACCGTAACGCGCGTTACGGTAATCAAAACCATGGCGGAAGGTGAGTCGGTTCGAATATAAAATGCGTTATTTGCGGGGTATCTCGGGTATATTATTGGAGTCACAGTGATACATATATATCAGACGTTGTGGTAAACAGATCGGTACTGTTTCTGAAATGTTTTGTATAGTTTGATGCGAGTAAGGAGAGATTTTAAAATTTGTTAAAGATTACCTTAACTTCTAGGCTTGATTACCGTAACGTTGGACGGCACAGTGAGGCAGATTGCCCGAAATCACTGGGATTTCTCGCATATACCGTCTCAAATTAGCAGGAAAATCACAAATACATGTATCCACATCAATAACGGTCGCCGAATGCATAAAATACAACTGATGTTGATAATATATTTGACACAAATTTCCTCAATTTAGATTCGCAATGCAGATGTCCTACAACAGCCGTTTGAAGCTGTGTTATCATTTTTGGTCAAACACGGAATACAGCACCACAGTGGGTCCAACAATGCATTGACTATCAGACGAAAATGCCTTAATCAACCAATCGGTGCCTTATCTGGTGTGCCAGTACAACATACATTCTGGCTGAACTTCGATTCAGTAACGAAACAGAAATTAAATGTGTTCCACCCCCCCCCCCCCTTCTCTCTCAATTATGGACAATATACCATTCATTTTCAGTACATTTAAAGCTGCTGCCTTCGAATGTATGCAATATTTTTTTGAAAACCATTTTTTTGTTGAACACATCTAATGCAATATAAGAAAGGGTGTGCTCAATGATTTTGACGATTACAGTCCGTCCGAGTTGCCTTTTCATCCGTTTTAGTGCCCATTTTGTACCGGTTTTGTAAATAAACAAACGAAGTGTATCCATCAATCCCGAATGTAAACAAATGCTCAAATCGCGCTTAGAAGTCCACATCGAGTACATTTTCCAGTTCGTATGTGCATATATAGTGTAGTTGTGAGAAAATAATCAGTGATACACCATGATGTGTGTGGAATTGTCAGTCTATCTCGCACTTCTATGCTTTGTTTACATCTGCGTGTGATGGATACAGTTCCTGTATTTACACGAGAACTGCCTGTTCAAATGAGCAAAATTTCCCCGAGGACTGGTTATTTTCATTACATTTGATGTGAGTATGTTTGATTCATTTAGTTTAGCATGTCTAATATGAAATATAGCTTTCAAAAAATATTGACTGGGTTCGAAGGCAGCTGCTTTAAAGAATGTGCGTTGAAAATAAGATTTCTTTAACTAACATCTCACAATGAGCAGTAGCGACACCCTTGATAGTACGACCTTGTATTTCCGTGTTTGTGTGTTCTTGTATTTCTTTGCTATTTTACAGCGACGATTATTTATATGAAACATAACCATAACCACATATTGGGTATTTAGGACAAAATGATAAAACAACCTACCACCACTTCTCCTTTTACAGAATATATACTTTTTTTATATTAATTGTTATTATATTCATATTATCAATGACTATTACCTACTACTTGTCTTACCGATAAGGTAAGTACTCAGGTCACGTCTTCGTCAGATCGCCATTTCTCGTCCACCTATCATTATTTTATTTATACGTGTATTTATTGTATATGTTGTATTTTTGTAGGCTTGAAAATAATGGTTTAAATTAAAAGTTACGATTGAATTGAATTCTTCCCGGACATGTTTGTAGTAAAATAGATAATGTGCTGTTATAAGAATGATCAAGTGTTTGTGCGTCCTTCGGCCTGTGGGTACTTTCCCTGGCTGTGCACATTCACGTAAAATATGATTTTACATAAATAAGTTATCTCAACAGCCTAGGTTCCATCCTGACCAAGATTATTCTAAATTATGAGTCATATGCACTGGAGGAGGCAGCACACACTACTTTTACACTTGAGGTAGTCCGCTCCAAACATTGAGGGGAGGGGGTTAAAGAGTTCTTTTAAAATCAATAACTGTATCAACATAATCTAGCGCTTCAAAATGACTCATTGTATAGATTAACTGATCAGCATCCAAAAACTGAAGAGAAATTAGGGGGTCACCATATCTGTTCGCAGGGAAAACAAGATGCAAAATGTGAATATGGACACAAAAATGTGCAAAAAATGACATATTTTATGTAATTTTAGGTAAATATTTGTGATTTTGATCGATAATGTCGAAGAAACCAGCACTGTGACCCCTACATTCTTTCCAATATTAGGATCTGATCAGTTACTCTATAAAATAGGTCAATCTGAAAAAATAATATTCATGAAATAGCTTTTAAATTGTGACTTCGTTACCTCACTGTTTGCAGCGGACTACGTTAAATCACTTGAAATATGTATTTTGACATCTCACGTTACCGTAATCAGTCCTAAACGTTACGGTAATCATAGCTGTCAAGCTTGATGACGTTAGGGTAATCCAGTGACATTTTTTCGCAGGCAAAATAAACGTACATACAGTAAGTTCAGACAATCGTCCAACTCACTGAATGTTAAACGAGAGGCCATAGGCCACACACTTGCCGGAATTTGTACGTCATTATGACGTCATATGACGTCAATATTATAAACAAACTTGATGTGTCTGGTGCTTATATAAATTTTTTGTGCTATTTTTCTTGTGAGTGCCATGCCTGTTGTGAATGATATGACTTAAATTTCATGAGCCGGCGAACTTCTCAAGGTCAAGGTCAAAGGATACATTCAATGTCACCTGAGGAAGGCCTTTTGATAAGATACAATATGGTAGTAGTTTGAACTCTCTAGGACGATTAGTTTCGAAGTTATGGCCATTTATGTGATTTTGACCTTTTCCTTGACTTTGACCTTTGACTTTGGGTCACGAAAATTGCGCACTGCCTGTGTATGGAGATACAGATTATACTTGTAAAACTTCATCGGAATCAAACAAGAATTATGGACACTATGGCCTTTGAAATTTTGAAAAATTGACGTTTGTGACGTCACTGTGACGTCAGTAATGGTCACATCTGGAAAATAATGGAAAAGTATGTATCAGGGGATCAAGACCTTCCATTTAATATGCTTCTTGATATGTTTCCGTCAGTCTGAAATTTGACTTTTAAGTTTTGCTCATGTGACCTTATTTTTCTGACCAAGTTCAAGGTCAATCATAAAATTGACATATACATGTGATTGCCATATCTAGTCTGAATGATATGGATCAAACTTCATGATCCTACTGCGATTCAAGCAGATGTTATTACCGAAAATGTGTTTTCTGGGATTTCGATGACCTTGACCTCGGCCTTTGACCTTTGTACTTCAATTCGTAGAGGTCAATGATATAAATATGCATATGAAATTTCAAGTGATTCCATACAGTCTTGACGCTGTTATGGCCTTTTGAAATTTCGGAAATTTAACGTTTATGGCGTCATTGTGACGTCAGTATACGTCGCAACGCCGAAAATAAGTTACCATTGGAATCAGGGGTTCAAGACCTTTCCAACGATATACTACTCAATATGGTGCACTGACCTTCGTTTTTTACCTTGATCCGGATCGGATCCGGATCAAATTTTGATACTTTGTGAACAATAACGACCCACCACTTTCTGCAAGAATTCAATGTGATATAGGCTTAATAGACTGGAATATAATAAAAAGTATATGTTAAATGGAGTTTTCAATGTTAAATTCATATGGCTGTCAAATCCGTAATCCGGATCGGATCCGGGTCAAACCTAACAAATGCATAACAGTTATCACTCTACATATTTGTTCAAAATTTCAGGGTGATTACCCAAAACTGCATGTGTTAAATGCAGTTTTCAATGTTAAATTCAAATGGCTGTAGAATCCGTAATCCGGATCGGATCCGGATCAAACTTTGATACTTTGTGAAAAACAACTACCCACAGCTTTCTGCAAGAAATCAACGTGATATATGTTTAATAGACCGGAATATAATACAAAGTATTTGTTAAATGGAGTTTTCAATGTTAAATTCAAATGGCTATCAAATCCGTAATCCGGATCGGATCCGGATCGGACTCAACAAATCGATAGCAGTTGTTACTCTACATGTTTGTATAAAATTTCAAATCATTATCGAAAAAACTGAGCAAGTTACGAATTTTTGAAATTTCGCCCCATGTTAAAGAGAGGGATTTTTCGAGTTTTCAAGAATTTTTGGTGACGTCATCAAAAAACCGATTTCTTTCAAAAACGTACAGTGCCGTCCCAGGGCGAATACCTATTCACCATAAAAATTTTGCGATGATTGCGCAAATACTGTGGACGCTAGACTGCCCACAAACAAACAAACACATCCATCCACGAACGAACCAACATACTTGGCGAAATCTTTAGATTCCGGCACGTAACAATGTCCAAACTCCCATATGAATGCTGCAAGTTTATAAAACAAATCGTGATTTCTTTGGGAATGGACATGGACGATACGAAGCGACTGGCCTTCCGCCATGTTTTTGATTACCGTAACGCGCGTTACGGTAGTCGTTTCGACTGGGGGTTCCTACAGTGCCATGGTTCGAGCAAATCCTCGCTTAAATAAAACTTATGTGTTTTGAAAGAAACAGATAGCGTTCCGGAAGGCAGGTTTGTGTAAATTAATTGCCGTTTGTATCACAGATATGCAATATTCAGTTAAATAGTTCGCTCGAAGTAACTTGACTGAACTGAAGGTAAAAAACGGTGTAAATGAGTTAAAAAAAATAGTAAGTATAGTAAGAAATCTTTGGCATTCAACACTCCGAATAGCAAGATTGCAAACCCTCATCTCTTAAAAATTGATAGACTAGTATGTCAGTCTAATCAGGTTACCGTAATGAACGTAACACACAATCATGATGACGAACATATGGTGTTCTAAAAGGTGTCACTTCGAGAAAATCATTGGACATCTTGAGAACTTTGAAGAGAAAAAATGTGTCTACGTCCACGTAGCTGCGTAATATGCGCAGTATTGTAGGCACGTGTCCATTGCAAAATTGAATCCGAAATAAACCATGAAATCCGATGATAAGGCATGAATGCTGACCGTTTGTAATGTTTATGACTTGTGTGCTTGGAAATCAGGATTTACGCACCGGTTTCCTTGTGTTTATCACTGTGTGGCAGTAGCTGGGTATACATATTGTCTTCCGTTGCAGAGATACCGGAAGATATTTTAATGTTGCATGCATTTGTAATAAAAGCACCAAATTTACACAAGATTAAGCACGAAAAAAATAAATTGAAACACGAGTATCCCCGCAACATCTGAGATCGTTGTGCAACATAACAATGTACATGTATAGTGTTAACGTTCAAAATCGAGCAATTTCCAGTACTGTACATAAATTTTCTGCACTGACTAGCTCGCTTCATGTCAAGAAACATTAATTGCTCCTTTTAGATGTAGTTCATATAATGGCTTGATCTGTTTTCACATTCTGTAGGAAACTGATGAACAGCTGCCTGCAGAGTTGTTAGAAAGTGCAGAACTTTCAGTGACACTAAACATTTTCCTAAATGTCACATTAAAATTCATATTGTTTTCTAATACTTCCGCAATTGCAATACAAGTATATATTATCTCAGTTGTTATCACGTTCGGTAATAATATTAGCCATTTGACCCCGCTGGCTTGCTGTTCAACACGCATACATACATGTGACAGCGGCGGGAGGGTCCTCGCTCAAAGATTTGGTCTGTAGGTTCACGGTGTTGTCAATATTGTTGTCACGATAGATGTACTTATTGTTGGAGAAACACAGAAACCTTATTATTTATAGTTGGCCACGTTATACGCAGTACTATTGGTCAATAGTGATTACAAGAAATACCACGCACTGTTTGTCTTTTGAGTAGTCATTTACTTTGCTTTTATTATTATAAACACGCAAGTATTGCTATGTGTTATTGTTCGAACTTTCCATTGATATCGTCAATTGTTCATTCAAACAAGATGGTTTGTTATGGCTTTTGTTCCCTGGAAACTTTTCATTATGTAAATTGTAATGTGTGGGGGCGGCGCTTGTCATGCTTGGTTAATATATCATAGCTCAGCATACCTTTTACACGACATTGATTGTAAAAGCGTATCAGCCTCAAGGTTACTTCCGTGTATATAAGCCCATGTGGTCTATCAGTTTAGGATGCTTACCGAGATCTTGGGATATAGAGTTTGTGGGTTACATGTTCAACTTGTGGAGCAAATAATTTTATGCATTTTGATCTGAACACCATATACGGAAGGTAGCCGATCAAGTGCTAAGTCAAACCCAGCACAACTTGTAAGGATTATGCAAAAATGTGAAATTTCGGAATATATTTCGGAATACAGTTGAGTACGTAAGTGGACGAACTATTTCACCGTCTCCATAATCATCAACTAACATGACAGGCGTTTAGTTTTTTCCGTTATGTCGGGATAGGTCAAGAATCCATTTAGGTTAGTGGTAGGCCCTATCATATATTGTACGTTCCTACCTTGGACAGCAACAACACAGAATGGGCATATAGACATATTTACTGCACACTCCCGTATATTTACATAAAAAATTAGATATACTTATGCGGAAGATTCTCACATTTACCTGAACAGATACGCTGCTAAAATGAGAATGGATTTAATTAAAATACCCTTCAATATATCGGAGACAATGGGGAATATCTACATCTGATTGTCCGGGCCCCGGGCCCGGATATACTAAAAACGCACTAATTTCAGCTGGTTCCGTTTTGCGAGGTCTCCCGCAGTGACGGGCAGGGAGTGATTCCACGGTGGACATACGTTGCGAGCTATTGTGCGGGCTTTGCCCGTTTACTATGCTGTGAACTGTAGTTCACAATGTTTCATGTCAGATGTCAGGGATGTTTGTGTGGTACAGCGGGGGTCGCAAATATTGTCACTCTGTTTGCCCAGGCAGTGATTTTTTGCACGCGCTGATCTAAAGCTGATGTAATAGAATCATATTAGTATCGCACTTAGAATAGGATATAGGCATATGCGCATAAAAAAACCTGGAGTGAAGACTCGAGCACTGGGGAATAAAGCTCTATAAGTACAATCTATCACATCAATTCCTTAAAAAAATATTTCCTCCGGACATATTCTTAACACTTTCCATTCCTACTATTCTGTTGCTTGTATCATATAGACCAGTACATCTCTAACGTGCAAACTCAAAGACCGTACGGTTGTGTGACACATGGGCGTAATATATTCACAATCCAGTATGGAACACTTTGTCATGGGTTTAAACACGTCAAAATTACGGTAGACGTGACATCGCACGCGAATCGTTGCATTAACGTCATGAGTATGCCACATACAAGCTTATATGCACGAAGCGCCGCACATTAGAATTGTGTGAAAATGAGCGTCATTATGGTAGATGTACGATTGCTTTGCATTCTGGGAACGTCAATTACTTTTGGCCTCGCCGTCATGGCTGCGCACAGACGATCTGATCATTTCATTTGACATATTATTTCATGTTTTTTGGCCTATATGTCTGTGGGTGTCAAAACGTTCACATGCCAAAATGGACGTCGGTGGGTTTATCAACCAATAGGTTTATAGTCTAGTATAGTGCATGATTCCATTGTCTCGAGCAGGTATCTATGTATTAGATAATGGGCGAGACGCAGGTCATTATTAGAAACGAAGGACTTTCGAGGCGAAGCCGAGAAAGCCTTCGTTTCTAATAATGACCTGTGTCGAACCCATTATCTGACTTAATGGATGCCTGCCATTAGGTTATTATTGTAAATAATGACCTCCGTTGAGGTTATTCAACAAAAATAATAACCTCTGTAGAACAATACAAGCATCCATTAATTGTAATAAATACCTCTGTGGGAGGTATTTATTTCCAATAAATACCTGTCCCAGGTATGAAATGAAAATAAATCAATACTGGTGGACACAGTAAACACACCGGGATTTTATTTTTTATTGCCAAGCATATACATGTATCAGACTCATTACTCGATGTACATAAACAGCTCATCGTTATGGTGTGCGAGTTTAATCCATGGGTCACAACAGTTGTTAATTTTTGGACATTTGGTTCACGAAATCATCCGCCTTCTGCAGAAATCCAGTGAAAACGTATATATCCACAATATCCTTGGAATTCCGGAGGTTTTGATAATAATCCTGCGATATTCCACATCCGCAAATGTACCGGAATCCTAGAGAAGCCTCCAGAGATCACGCATAACGTAATTTTCCTGCAAACATGAATGAAATATACAAACATGAATATTTAACTTTTCCTCTTCAAATCTAGTTTATAGCTATTCAGCATATGTATTATGGGAACAATTTGAACAGAATTTTCACTTCGCCATATAAATTAAATGCACGAATAGCACACACAAAAATTTTTTACTTACCAGTCGTACGTTGAAGTCATGGAAGTCATGGATCAAACTTTATAATCGCCGTAGTGATTTTACGAGGAATTCTGTAAATGCATGTGTACAAATCGTTTTTTATTTTCTTATAAGGATTGAAAGAACGCAGGATAAAGATATTCGTTTGGGCAAAAATTATGATTCAATTCTTTGTACACGGGTACAATCCATTAGATAATGCGGAAGGAGAAAATGCTCGTTTTGTTTTGAATTCAAAGAAATAAGTGATATACTCACTGGTTTACAAATCTGGTATGTTGTTCATGTACTGCATCTGGTTACACCAAAATTTTTAGTCATTCCCAGGAATAAAATTATGCAACATTATCCAACAAACAAGCGCGTCAGAACACGCGTATATCCGCACGCATCGTATCCATGTGTTCCATTTTTCATCACGAAAAGTTGATGTCACGTAGCTTGCTGTTTCAAAGTGAGCGCGCCTTTTGCCGCGTTTGTTTTTATAAGGTTCCATTTGAGCAATACTCACAAACGCGTTACTAGGGGGAGAAAACAGCTCAAAGGCACAGTGCGAGTCCACCAGAAACATACTGAATTGGAACCATGTATGCTGTAGCCATAACAACAGAATGCGGGCTAGGGTTGAATGTACAAATCTATGAGCTGAGTCATGTGGTGAAGCAGTTTCTGTAGCGAGTAATAGAAGCTTTCCTGACGGATACACTTGATTGGGCAAGGACTGTTCGTTGCATTTGCAGTTTTGTTGTTTATATAGTGAATTACGTAAAGTGTATGTGATATGTTGTTTATGAACTGAAAGAGTGTGAAGGGGGGGGGGGGGGGAAGTAGTGGCTTGTGCCAGAAATGTGTGTTTGTGTGTGTGTGGGGGGGGGGGGGTGCCTGCACTATGTCGGATAATGCCTACGGCTTCGTATTCCTCACGGATAGAAACCTCGGCCTTCGGCCTCGGTCTCTATTCGTGAGAAATACTCAGCCTAGGGCATTATCCTATACTTAAACATATTTATTTAAATTGGATTGCCCAATAGCTTAGCTGGCCCAAGTATCATACACTGCGCCTTAATATTACTCGTCCACTAAATGAATGCCATTTAATCCGTCTGACACCTTTTTAATCCTTATTGAATATAGAGGAAGGCGCAGGATATGGTACTTGGGCCGCTTAGCTAATCGAGGGGTTCTCCACATGCGGGCACATCAAGCAAACAAGCATGGTTTGTAATAGATATACACTGAGCGCGAGGTGAATTAGAATATTATGGACCGAAGCGCGAAGTGTATGTCTGACTTGGTTACGGTCTCTTCTCCCCCCTTCTACCGCTCTATAGTGAATGATTACGTCTGTGGCCCTTTGTTTTCCTAACCCCTTCTGTGTGAGACGTACCGTGCCCGGCCTTGTTCACTGAACCATGGCGGGCCCTCTTAAGGTAGTCCGCTCCAAACAGTGAGGAGAGGGGGTCAAAAAGTTTTTCAAAATAAATGACTGTATTAACAAAATCTAGAGCTTCAAAATGACATATTTTGTAGAGTAGCTGATCAGCATCCTGAAACTGAAAAGAAAATAGGGGGTCACCGTGTCCGTTCTTTTGGAAAACAAGATGCAAGATGTGAATATGGGCAAAAAAATGTGTCAAAATACCATAAATTAAGTCATTTTAGTAAATGTTTGTGATTTTTGATCGAATATGTCGAAGAAACAAGCTCGGTGACCCCCTATTTTCTTTTCAGTATTAGAATGCTGATCAGTTACTCTATAAAATATGTTATTTTGAAGAGATAATATTCAAGATATAACTTTTAAATTTTGACAATTCATTACCTCCCTGTTTGTAGCGTACTACGTTAAAAGAGGCACCGCTCCGGGAGGTGCCTATAAGGGCCTGTAAGTCACGTGCCGTCACGGTGTGATTCTGGTGACCAACAAACATACACCTATTGTGTTACCTGAGTAATTTGAGTTATAAATGGAGTATTACTCATATTAAACAAAAGGTGTATACTGGGTGTATGTTTGTTGGTCACCAGAATCACACCGTGACGGCACGTGACTTACAGACCCTATTTGAAGAGGGCCCGACATGGTCCAGTGAACAAAGCCCTGTACAGTGTACAGACTTCACCAGCTCAAACAAGACGCGTTTTGTTTGCGTACTAGCGAGTCATTTTCATCATTGCCGAAACCTAATTGACCTTACGACGGTGAATGCTTTGAGTTGTTTGTCCGAGGGGATAACTATTGTTCAGCAATATTTGTCCGAGGTGTACGCTTCATAGAAAAGATGTTCAACCATGACAGTCATAAGGTCAATTCGTTTGAACCATCGTCGAGGCAAATATAATGTAGACGAGAAGGTAAACAATAAATGTGGTGTTTCTGTTGAGTCCCAAGTCTAAATTCACCAAGACACTGAAAGGTGGCAGCACAAGCAGTGGGCATGGGTGTGAATGTGAAACCCTATTTGTATTCAATATGCATTCATAACCGGGATTGATATATGAATCATTATCATGCAAACCATCCATTAGATGCAGACATCAGTTAGCAAGATTTGGTAAATACCGTGTTGTGGACATGTACTTGTATTCTCATGATATAATAATGGTGACAAAGTTGGTCATCACAAATTCAGACAGTGCCGCCCTCTGCTTCTAAACACTGTTCAAGTGTGACGGTGTAGTTGTACACGCAGATTACTACTCGCAGGTGCATATGCCGGTGGAGATTTAGTTGAGTTGAGGGCGAACCGAGAACTAAGTCGGATAATCTGCCTTGCACCATCCATCGAACAGTTGAATATTTGACCCCCAATATGTAGTGTGTTACTGTATACAGTGTTCTGAGTGGTGGGGGTGAACGTGGGGGCATAGGTTGTTGAAGCGTGGTGGTGCATTCACTATGTAGGAGATGGCCTGCGGTTTCGGTCTTTGCCTTCAAGAGGGCTGGGCCCTCTTGAAGGCAAAGACCTCAACCTTAGGCCCTCTCCTTTACAGAGCGGGATACGAAAAATGGACTCGCATGTGGCGGTTCAATTCAGCCCGGCTTGCACACGTGAGACATATATGATCACTTTTGAATATACACAATTCTTCACGCCTGACAGCAAAACATAGCTTACATGATGTCAGTGTTACATATTATCGACACCATTTATATTATCTTTATCCTGACTATGATAAGGGGTTGATTTTGGCAACTTTTAAACACACAACGCCATAAACGTTAATTGTGGTGGGGCGTTCTCATGCACAAGGCAAGTTGTTTAGCCCATTCAGCCACATTTCAGACTGATCTTAGGTCATTCCAGTCATGATCCGTCTTGAAAGGATCATTGAAAACTACTTATATCCTTGCTCTACTTTTACGTTTTACACTGCCACCTACAGGCAAGTGTGAAATAATACACTGTTACTGAGGCGATATACACGATATCATGCCGAGCGTCAGCGAGGCGTGATGAACGTGTATATCGCCGAGGGGTGACAGTGTATTATTTGTCATACATACCGAGTAAAACCGATTGTTTTTATTGCCAAAAACGACCAGAACCTCCCCAAATAATGTGGAATGGTCCTCATATCGCCCCTAGAGCGGGATATGAACAATGGACTCGCCCGTCGCGCTTCACTTCAGCAAGGCCTTACATATGAGACATACGTCTACTCCACACGTAAGAGCAATACATAACCTAAACTAGGTGGCGCCAGTGTTACCTGGTTTGACACCATTTTTATGTTCTATATCCTGGCTATGATAAGGGAATGACTTTCGTTTGCTGTCACAACTCCTAGTAATGCCATACAAGGCTATAAACGTTGAATTTGTCGTGCGCCTTCTACATGCAAATGATAGATTGAATACATTTAGACTGATCATTGATTTGGTCATTCCAGTCATGCATCCGTATCATTGAAAATTATATTAAAATTAAATATCACCAACGTTCCTGTTTGGGCGCTGCTTTGACACCTATCCTCAAGTGGATATAGGTTCAGTATGAACACCACAAACCTATTGCAACATGGTATCTATATAATTCTGCCTCGACCCGTAGTGTGTGCCGTCGACCGAACTAACTTTCGGCAATGATGACAATGAATCAAGCAAACAAACACGTGTTGTTGTTTTGGCATACACAGTTTGTACACTTGTAGTTGTTGTTGGTTGGTTCCACGCATGAAGGCGCAATATCGCCTTGTGGGATTTTTCATATAACACACTCTCTCTAGGTATGTATATGCATATGGAGCTTACTATTTCTTCTAAATTCAATGAAGATTAAAAATGTGCCAGACGAATAAATATGGTATACATTCAGTGGGTGAGTAGTATTAATAGAGTAAGGTGCGCTACTTGGGCCTATAATTCTACCTCGGCCAACAGAATGTGACGTCAACCGAATTAACTTTCGGCAATGATGAGCACTGACTCAGTGAACAAGCACGTCTTATTTAGAGCATACACAGTTTGTACAGTTGCAAGTGTTATTGGCTTCATACCTTGGAGCACGATATCGCCTCGAGGGCCTTTTCGAGCGGATTGGTTATATACCCGCTATCAGGATTATATAAGATAGATATCGACCGCTGGAGAAAAATAGGACCATTAAATAATTATAGTTGAGCAGTAACGTTATTGAGTCTAGCAATATACACTAGCAATATACACAGGTACATACAATGTAAACTAATACACTTCAGACAAGTTCAGCCTGACTGAACACGAATAAATCTTAGACACCCTAGTATTTATGGCCCAGGCAAAGTACACTGCTTTTTATTGCTACTCGTCCACTGAGAACATACCATTTAATCCGTATCCCGCCCTCTTGATACTTATTGAAGTAGAGGAACAAGCAGCACACGTTACGCCTTATGGATGTGGTTTGAACGGCCAAAGTATCATATCCTGCGCCTCCCTCTATATTCAATAAGGATTAAAAAGGTGCGAGACGGATTAAATGGTATGTTTTAAGTGGACGAGTAGTATTAAGGAGCAGTGTACGGTACTTGGGCCGTTTGGACATGTTTCGCATAAGTTACTTTCAACTAGTGGATAATCGTTCGAGGCGTTTCCATGTGGTAGGTAATTCGAAGCAGAGAAATATTCAGTCGACAGCTTCATATCCAGTGATGTAAATTAGCCTTCTCGAGAAATAGTGAGGGTCACATTCTTTCAAACCTAAAAGGAAAGCACTGTTTCCGAACTGTTCAAGGCCATTTTCACGTCAATATCCTTCGGTGTATTCATCTATCATGGCGTCATGCAAAGAAAGCTGCCACATTCCTTCGTCTGTGCTCATCTCAACTCCATATTGGATTTTAAAAATAACACGAAAGGATACGATAGGGACATGTCTTGAAAAGCAGTTCTCTAATCTGATGTCGGGTCATTATTGTGGACGGGGTCACCCACTGCCGCGCACCGGTTCAGTAAAGGCCGAGCGATTTATGCATTGCGTGAAGAGAAGCCACACAATCCCCCACCTGATGGTCAGTGCGTTGAGATGGAAACACAATGGAATTTGATATACGCCGAGTTCACATGGGTCCAAGTTCCAGATAAAGTGACGTCATCACAACCTACCCGAACAATGAAAAATGACAGCAAAATTAACAAATGACCAGTTAACAATTAGCAAAATGCAAATGATGAATATCAGTGTCCAAATACACCTACTTCGTCACAACCTGTCAAACTAGATTAGTATTAAATAATAGGAGAAGCCTTGATTCGTTAATGCGTGCTGTCTGTAGCAAAAATCCCCATCAAAAGAAATGTTTTTCTTGTTTTTTTTTCTTCCTGTTATAGCGTGAAGATCGTGTACAGTATCCACAATGCAGCGTAAATACATACTACGGATCCTGACCCGACTATTGGCGGGAATTGTGTTTATGTCCGGGACCTACTTTCTCATGTGGACGAGCGACCGGCGAGTCACTACTGTATCCCTACGCGAAGGTACGTGTGTAATTTCTGCACTTATTATCAACACGTTTTTGAATAAAAATGTGAGCAATAAGTGGATCAATATGTTGCCTCTAGAAATGAATATAGCTACAAGTATATATACATAACTTATTTAGGCTACTGATTACCTATGAATGAATGAAAGTCATTTCGGTTCGTAAAGTTGAAGTCTATTCAATGTATTTGCAGCTTCAAATGAAGAACGAGCCCTGAAATCAACCCAGGTCGATATGGCAGGGGACAATACTATTTCCTCAAAAGTATCAGACAGTGGGCATCGTCCGAAACCACCGGAGCAGTTGTCTCCCCGCAAAACTTCCAAACAGTTGTACGAGGCGGATAATCCAGGCGAACATATCCAGAAACCAGGTGGTGTATGCACGTTTGAATATCGACAACAACGCCTCGAGGAGATGTGTCGGAAATCTCCCCCGCCGCCTAAAAACACGAAACTGTCGGATAAATTGATGAGATCAAAACGAGAAAAAAAGCGCAAGGATGGATTGTCAGTTACAGTCGTGTTGTTTGATCACCGGCGGAAGGTTCTCGGCTGTACTATTTGTAAAGTGGCTTCGACCTCCTGGATCCGATATATGGTGATTAACTCCCTAAACAAGAGCGCTGATGTGACTGAGTCAGTTTCCTTCAAGAGGTTCCAGCTACAGCAGTATGGGATGACGAACCAGGCATCTATTCCAGTCAGTGACCTATCAGATCCCAAATACAAAGATTGGAAAACGTACTTGATAGTTCGTCATCCCCTGCAGAGAGTTGTCTCTGCTTATTACCAGGTGACCAAGAAGTTAAAACGCTTCAAGTTCACGTTCTTGGAATATATGGAAGGACTTGCAAACGGGGAACTTGTGGACGCCGACGAACACTGGGCCCGGTATAGTTCCTGGTGCCATGCGTGTGAAGTTAAATACGATTATATTCTTAAAATGGAGACGATGGCGGAAGACTTACCAGCGTTCAATCGCGGGGTGGGAATCGATGAAAACGCTACTCTTCCAGGTATAAATACCAACCAGGTTTTGGACAGAGAATTGAAACGCCGAAATGAGAAAGCGGCGGATGAATACATTCACAAGTACGAGAAGCATTTAGTGACCTTCCAGCGGGAACACCCGGATATCTTCCAGAAGGTTCTAGATCTTTACCAACATGACATGGATTCATACGGATACAGTTGGGATACCAAAAACAACAGTACATGTGGTTATGGTGGCAGTGAGGACGTCTGTTGTTGATAAATTGTTGATATGTCTTGTGGCGATTGCGTGGAAACTACTGCAGAATATTGGAATTTCATTGCAAGCACTGAAAAATAATCGTTATGTTCTCTTGAACGTTATATATTATTGAACACATATGTGTTGGAAAGTTTTTGAAATAAAAAACACACATCAATCGTGGATTTTGAGAAAATTATTTTAAAGTTTTAAATTGTGTCAATTCGGCAGAATTCGTCACTAAAGTGGCCGCAGAATGACCAAAAACGATTCAATGGGGAAAATAAACGTCTCCATTTATTTCTTTGGACGGACGGAAAACCATGACAATACGTGTAGCTTATCGGCACATCTGGTTCGGTAAACTAAAAATGTTTTTCGATTTTTAGTGGTATGAATAGTAGAGTTATTTGATTGATGGTACGTCCGCTGTCCTACGGAATTTGGTGACGTTGAACCAGATATTGTATTTTATAGTTGACATTATGAAAACGTATTTGAAGGATTTTGAAATCAAATTCATTTCGAAAACTTATTCAAATTTGCGAAGTACACACATGTACAATTACAAGTATCGAGTAATTAATTCAACAAAATCAATTAATTAAATAACTGATTACGTTTTAATAATCAAGTACTCCTACAAATATTTGTGATAACCTACTTATTTTCTTTGAAGAATAATACACTACATGTACACTGAATATATTCATGTACGTACATCACCTAAATAAATACTGGATCAACCACTATAAATGATATAATCGGCAAATTTTTGAACGTCATTCCGAGTTTCCTGATCAAGCATAGTTTGTCTTGTAAGCTATTTTTCTGAGACCACATGCATATTGTAATTGGCTTGGAACAAATAGGTTTTCTGCCAATATCACATTAAGCTGCATGACTCAAAGCCGGGAGGTCATGACTTCGAATCCCATATCGCGGAGAGTCCAAAATACCAAACACTTCCAAATCGATTTCGATTTCTACACAAGACTCATTGTCTATGCTACCTCCTATATGAAATAACTGTTCGTCATATTTCACTATCTATGTGAGTCGCCATAATTTACCTGCAAGTTGCGGTCTACTTTAAATATGAAAGTGAAATATCTGAGACTCTGGTCAAACGTACATGCTTTAAACTATGAATTTGGAACTATTACTTTTTTATATGTCGTAAAGACGAATAATATTTCTTTTCTTTTTTTAATTTTATAGAAATAGTGAAACAATATAAAAAAAATAATAGCATAAGCAATGTATATTGGTGAAATGAACAGTCATAAAATATTTATCACAAATACTCACAATGCAAATTTGATATATCCTGTTTTTAGACTCGAGTCTTCTCAAATTGCTGGAAACAGTTTTTTTAAATTTACTGTGATAAAATCGTCACCATATTGCTGCCAAATGTATTTGATGAAGTATTGTAGAAAATACAGTATTTTCTCGGAGAACATAGTAAGATATTATTTTATTTTTAATATCTTACTATAACAATAATTTCCGATTTCCTAGTCTTGCGGCAAAATATAATTCAGTCCATAAATGCCTTCTGCATAAGCGGTCATGATACGGTTTTTGCACGTTGAAGAAAAATCGACCACAAGAATTTTTTTTCTGATCAATCTCAGTTTATGTATATAATGAGATTGCCGAAAAATGTTAGATTCGTGCAATTCTACCTAGCCATTTGTTTTTAATTCCACTCTTCCCATATTCATACGCGATTTCTGCACAATCATATACTAATTCCATCAGGTGTACAGTAGAAACAACTACATTTAACACACTCTCTGCCCCTGATGACGCCAGTGTGTCTTTGGATAAACTATTTGGTCGGGCTTTGTTTCTATTCCAAAATGTTCTATTTTACGTTTGTTTTTGGCATTATCAAAATCTGACTATTGGTGGTAATAGATTGATACTTACATTCCGAGTTTCTTTGTATACTGCGAATCACAGATTTGCGTCAAATGATCAGTAAAAAGAAACAGTATGTCCACAGTGTGGCAACCGACTACGTGAACGCGCGTTCAATTAGTCAAAGATGGCGATAGGCAAATGCGGTTCGTTTTTGTGCACCCAAAATGAGACATTAAAAGTAGCTGTTGCTGAATGAGTGACCACACTTTGGTCAAATATACGGTGGCTCATTACCGCCAATTACGTTCGTGTATTTCTCACCCCATTTATAATTACCACCTCATAATATTCACCGCGTTTATAATTTCCACCCCGTTTATAATTATCACCTCACAATTTTCACCCCCTTTATAATTTACACCCCGTTCATAATTATCACCTCAGAATTACCACCGCGTTTATAATTTCCACCCCGTTTATAATTATCACCTCACAATTTTCACCTCGTTTATAATTTACACCCGTTCATAATTATCACCTCAGAATTTTCACCCCGTTTATAATTTCCACCCCGTCTATAATTAACACCTCAGAATTATCACCGAGTTTATAATTATGAATTGATCACAATTATTACTAGGTACAGAATTTCAATTGGTGTATTACTATGAACACTCTTGGTATTCTGTGTACCGTATTGACGCGCATATAAGGACATGTCCTCATATATGAGCACATCCTTTTATCCGGACATAAAAACATGTCCTTATATGAGAACTTTCTTTAGAAACTGCCTGTAAAACATCTGACCCACATATGAGGACATTTTGCTCGTCGATGATTATAAGTTGTGAAAAATAACGCAACTAGAACACATGTAGCACGTACCACCACGTATACCATGTTCAGCATATTAATCTCGAATAATCTTGTGGTCTCAAAATTAAATTGTATTCTAGTTGAATGTATGTGTTATAGACCTACAGCGAATTGTGTGTCACTCAAAGGGACAAAATTAATTGCGCCAATAATTTAATTAGGCCCCAATTCTTCGGTTTATAGTAGTGCATATAGTGTCCTTATAAATGAATAAACGGGGTGTTTTATGTCTGGATAAAAGACCGTCTCCTTATAAGTGAACATGTTTTGAATTTTCGATATACAAATGTATTGTGATAATGGACAAATCCACATATAAGGACCTGTCCTTATATGCGCTTCAATTCGGTAGCTGTAGAGGCATTTCCACAAAGATCTTGTTGCCCTAGGGCTGCAGATGTTCATGAAGTGAGGTGATAATTATAAACGGGGTGGAAATTATAAACGCGGTGAATATTGTGAGGTGATAATTATAGATGGGGTGGATATTTTGAACTCGGTGAATATTGTGAGGTGATAATTATAGATGGGGTGGATATTATAAACTCGGTGAATATTGTGAGGTGATAATTATAGATGGGGTGGATATTTTGAACTCGGTGAATATTGTGAGGTGATAATTATAGATGGGGTGGAAATTATGAACGCGGTGCAAATTATGAGGTGATAATTATAGATGGGGTGGATATTATGAACTCGGTGAATATTGTGAGGTGATAAATATAGATGGGGTGGAAATTATGAACGCGGTGATAATTCTGAGGTGATAATTATAGATGGGGTGGATATTTTAAACTCGGTGAATATTGTGAGGTGATAATTATAGACGGGGTGGAAATTATGAATGCGGTGATAATTCTGAGGTGGTAATTATAGATGGGGTGGATATTATAAACTCGGTGAATATTGTGAGGTGATAATTATAGATGGGGTGGAAATTATAAACGCGGTGAATATTGTGAGGTGATAATTATAGATGGGGTGGAAATTATAAACACGGTGAATATTGTGAGGTGATAATTATAGACGGGGTGAGAAATGCAGGAATATAATTGGCGGTAAGGAGCCACCGTATAAATAACACTCGCAGCACAAAGTGGTCAAAGTCTTCGAGTGTTTTATTCGTTTATGATCAAGATATTGATCAAAGACGTTATCGTTGTGACTACGTGAACGCAAACACTTGACTACGTGAAAGTTGAGCGTGTGTTTTTTGGTGACTACATGAACGCTTTGAATCGAATGTATTTATGTATGGTAGTGCATTCAAAAGTCAATGAAGAGTAATTGTATTCCTCAAAATTATCTATTTCAGGTATATGCAACTCACGATGCTGAATTAGAGAGCACGCACTGTCATATAAAGTGAATCAGGGTATCAAGTTATTTTGTAACATTCAATAGGCTTTCAATATCTTTCTACATGGTTCTCTCTCTCGAAACTGATGAATTTTGTGACAAATTTCCAGGAATGTGTTTTGTGTCCGGAATACTTGTTGGGCCAGTTGAAATAACTATTGTAATAATATTGTTTATAATGCCGTAATTACAAAACAAATACCAAATAAGAGGACCAGAAACCCCAACAACAACACACTGTACTCCAACAGTACACAGTACTATGAGGATATTATCCCCGTCTTCACCGGGATGAGAATGGCTTAGTGTAACACACGGAGGCGAAAAGAAAAGGAGCTCAAACTACCGTTAGTGTGAGCACGGAAATGCACATGATTCCACAACGGAACGAAAAGTCAACAGATATTAAAACCGACAACGTAGCTCAATGTCCGTGCGGGTAGAAATGTATGAGATAAATATATTCTGAATTGGGCTAAGATTCCCCGTGCTTCAAGGAGGGAATGGATATATTGTCGTCATTGACTGTGGTACCGTCGGCTCATTCAATCACGATGTTGAACTGCCATAACTGACCCACGGAATATAACGTATTGAAATAAATACGCAGATCTTCCTTGGGATATGAATTGGTACCAACTTCTCTATGTTTCTCTTTCTTGCACTTATAAATATTGTGTTGATATGATTCGCAAGTTTCTGCAAAATGAAACGAATTGAAATTACAAAGAAATTTGATTTACAAGAAATTTGGTTTCCATGGAATGCTCTGGTAGATTTGGGGGAGGGGGAGGAGTGCTAGAAGTAGTGAAATCACCCCTCCTCATGTTGCAATTGTTGTTGCGCCCTTGGAGCATGGAATATTAAATCTAAGTTGTATTTTGCACAGGGCTATGTGATAACTTTCTGTTTATTCTCTTATCACAAAATCCATGCGAGGGCTAATATAGACACGAGGACGAGATCTAGTAGTTGACCCGCGAAAGGTGTTCTATCATCTTCAGATTTCCAAACCATTATTAGTTTGACATTGGCATTCGAGAACAGAATCCGGATCAAAACTCAAAAATTGAAACCCATTCAAATAGTGGAACTATATATAACGGTACTGTCGCATTTCTCTGTTGCTAATGCACATACACAATGTACTTATCGCGGAGGCCTCGGTTTACTATGGCCCAGCCCCGATGGCCAACGCTCAGTTGTTTGATAAATACAATGTATACATACAAAATGGGTTTAATAGTGTCATTGTAATATTTCGTGTTGTTGGACCGTATGTATCTCAGGCAATACTGTAATGAAGATTTTCAATAAATAGATAAGTAAGTCAAATTAATAAATTAATAGATCCCCCATTTTTGCATGTCATACAATTTGTAGATGTTTGTAGAGCTGTAGGTCGATACAGGTGTGAATTCTTGTGAAAAATTATTGTGTTGTTTAAACCCTTTGCCGATAATACAATCCTTTTGTAGTTCATTCGTCATTTCTGCGCATTTTTATTTTTGAATTACTTCAGTTTCAGACCGAGATACGATAAACCGTATACATTTCATACAAAACAACACAAGCTCGTATGCGCTTTCACTTAGTCGTCTGAATGCGTTCATGTAGTCACGAAAGTTTTTGCTTGTCTGCTTTCACGTAGTCAGTGTGCGACTTTGGATAGCGTCTATCTCACCAACAGAACTATAATACGATGTCAAATAAAGCTGAACTGTTACATAACTTTCTGATGACCCTAAAACATTAACACAGTTCGACCAACGAGACACAGAAAGGCTGATTACCGCTTTGCAAAAACGAACCGCATTTGCCTGTCGCCATCTTTGACTAAGTGAACGCGCGTTCACGTAGTCGGTTTCCACACTGTGATGTTGATGTGCTGTATATTACACGAATTTCATTTGTGAACAAAAGCAGACTATTATGTCGTAATGACAGTTGTATTCCTGGTTTCATTCCAGTCTGCTATGTGGTGTAACTCACTGGAACACGTTATGATATCGCTTCAGGGATAAATATAAGCCATTCCCCTGGACTTGAGGGGGCATATATGATTCTATGCATATAAATCTCTCCTACATTTCCGTGATTCTATGTCACCATACCTCATGCCATCAGGGGCGGACCCATGATTGTGTCAGCGGCCCATGTCTTTTCAACCCAATGAATGCTACAATTCAAGTGTTTTCAATCAATCTGAATTAGTCTAAAATTTCTGAATTAGTCTAAAAATACAAATTTGCACTTTCCTACACTTCCAATGCGTATGTAGCCATGATTACTGGCAGCGGGCTTGATAATAACACATAATTATGATGTAACATTATGGACCGTGAATATATGACATTAGAAGAAAAAATTATACAGTCTGCACTTATTTGCGCATCGTTTTCATTGACCGAGTAGTGATATATGAGTGCTATTCGTGTGTGTTATGGAAATACAGTAATACAGTTTGTCTTGCGAGAACAGAATCCAATGTCCGGATTCTCGAAACAGAATAGTGAGTACTTGCTGGCACGCCCAATATGACTCTCCCATGAATATCGGTGTTCACGGATTGTTGATGTGTGATACCGGTATATGGATATAAGCGTCAGGGTGTGCACCATGTTCAGTTCAATATATATAGGTGTGCAAACATAGGGTATTTATAATTATCATGAACAGTGCACATACACGTTCACTTTTAGTTCTATTTATGACAGAGTCAATAAGACGAATAACTGTTTTCATACTAAAGTAATATCATTCAAAATTATAACTTGTATTATTGTAATACAAGGATTATGCATCTAATTAACTTTCAAAGAGAAATATGAACAGGTAACGGAGAAGTTGATGAAGCGAGCATACTCGCCAATTTGTTTCCGTGAATGCCCGTGATGATTTATTGATCAAGGCCGGCAACCCTAAACCCCACAGAACCTGGGCTAGGGCGGACATCTGGGTCCTTCCGACGTGAGAGAAAGGACGTGGAATATCTAAGCCGTGGGGGGTCGATTCAGTTTGTCCAATCGATGGGAATTCAACCTCAATTTCAGCTCCCCTTGTACACAATGCAACCGATTGATAATTGTCTTCATTTCTTTTCTGATGAGAGGGTATGTTGTTCAAGACAATACTTGATGTCATGTGGAGATTAACATAGTAAATTTTGTTTTATATATTATGAGGCTGAATACAAAATTTCAGAGGATGATATAAAGAATAAACTGAATTTCCGTCGAGCATTTGGAGTCGTCTCTATGCGAGTAGTGGACACTCACGCCCTTTAACGTGGAGTTGACGTAGCGTCTTAGGCTATTTATAGATGTACCGCATACATCTGAAGAGCGCAGAAATCGATGACGTAATGATATATGATGTCCTTAAACCGGTGCCAACGCCTACTGTACTTGGGGGAAAACCCCGTGCTTTAATCGGTACGGCTGCCGGCATATCATATGGATTTTTCACACCACGGTAGAAGGGGAATCTAGAAATAACAGGTGAGTATGGACTGAAATAGACATATATAAGGGCAATAAACATGTACCAAACGGGTGTATTGAGATGATACGAGGATTTGTTTACGTGATATCAGAGCATGTGCAAGATCTTTATTTTTCATACGTTGACATGTGCTGTCACTGCCAGTGTCATGCGATGAATGAACGAGTACAATTCCCCCACCAATGGCGCTAAGCCCGATGAGATAGGATAGAGCTACTGGAGAAAAACAATCGAAATAATTAATAAACATCAAACCAAATACCCCTTGTTCGTAAATTTGATCATGACATTGAATCAACCTTGTAATAGTGTCATTCATATTTGCGGTTGATGAAGTTGTTATGAATAATGAGCAATATCGATTAGAAAACAACGTACCCTAAGCTTACGCTCATATGGTACCATTAGGTCATTAACGCGACTTTTGTAAGTCCTCATAACAGACAGGCTGATGCCAAAGGCGATTAATCTTTCTAGGTGGCGTACATACTCACCTACCATACAACTTCATAGTATAAATTCATTATACTCATCCCTAAAATTTCTGAATAATAAATGGATGACATAAAGCTGAATACCACCAGCAAATATGACCCGCCCCTACAATAGATCCCTGAATTGACCATTATACAACACACGGCCACAATAGTGCACTAAGCAGAATGGAAACGTATTCCATACAAATATCATTTTTGTGTGTATCACCTAACCACTTAGAACATAATAAATTGTCCCCTCCACTTGTATCGAGCGTACCACCCGTACATAATAAAACAAGTGAATAATTTACACCGATGTCCCTAAACATACGACAATACTTGATCAATGTCCTAACATTTTAACCCCCCCCCCACCCTCCCTATTTTTCAGGTGCCGGAAGCAGGCGTGGTTATGGGCCCATTACCAAGGCAGTTCAGAGGATGTTATCAAGCGATAATGCCTCCAGATGCAGCCCCCCTCGCTTCACCATATAGTACACAGCACATATATATGAGACAACGCTGAAGCATCTAGAGGGAATCTAAGAGGAGATAGTGGCTGCATGATGACACCGTCTAGGGCGTTGCCTCCGTGGACAGCGCCTGCTTCAACACCGTGTAGACGGACCGACGTGAACCCGTGTTAATGCCCTGGGTAATCACATTGGTGCGGCGTGCGGACTAATTTGCATTCGCAATATCCATGGCAAATGCAGTTGCGTTTTATCTGAATGTATTGAAGTCCGGAGATGAAGGAATCATCTAAAGTGGTTCATCAGTGACAATGAGACGTACTGACTGTCGCCAACACCTCATGATTTGGATCTATCAGGGATAAATCTACTCTGACAGTCACACTGTTCTGTATCAAGTCTTGATTCTCACACCAAACGTACACCAGGAGGGGCTATCATAAACCGCCACCATGGATGTTATGATGGTGTGTCTCGGCGTCGTGGCGGCGCTAGGATGTGCCGCTATTGTGACGTCATTCGTCGCCATCTTTACTCTTCGCCACGTGATCCGGTCCATGGATATATTCCTATCGTCTATCTTATTGACGTTGCTAGGCAACAGCGCGGTTGTCGTCCTAATGCCTACTGTTCTCTACCTGGCCTCGTATCTACATAGATGGGACACGCTGACATGTAAGATGTACTTATGGGTGGTCACCGCCCTACGCGTTAATTCCATGGTGAGCCTTGTGGCTATAAGTCTCGAGCGAGTATTGCTCATCCGGCGCCCGGGGAAGTATCACTATAGAGCCACTCTGGCAGTCTGCCTGGGCGTGGCGATCACGTGGGTCGTTGCCATGGTGCTAGCTCTGGTCCCAGTCCTCGGCTGGTCTCACTTCAAGTATCGCGAGAGTGGAGTCAGCGAAGACGAGAGTTACGTTTTGCACGGGTATTGTACGCTTTTCCTGCATGAATTGCATCTTGGATTGGGAATCGGAATACTTGTTTTGGAATTCGCATGTGTATTCTCTAGTATCGTTTGTGTATCTGATATCTACTGTCACCTTCGGTATCTGTCGAAGAGAACGTTATTCTCGTCCAAGTCTCGCGACGCGGTGGCTGTCGGGAGAGATTGCTACGCCGATTTGAAGATGGCAAACTCCCCATCCCACACAGCTAAAATTGGTCACACAAACCCTGCATTCAAAAGCATTTCTAGTATCAACAAAACGAACGAATTGACTAGCAATGCCGTGATTACCGACGAGAACAGTGCATCTACTGACGTCACGGGGGAACTGCCCCTTGGAACTGTGCAGGGGTCGGTTCAATTCGCTGCGGCTCTGGACAGCTGCAAAATCGTGATTGTAGCCCTAGCGGTTATGGTCTTAATGGATCATATTCCATATACGGTATGTTTCACGTAATAGAGCCACAATTTATTTATACTTTGAATAATTGCACATGGACATGTAAATTGGTTCGTAATATTGCATACTGAAACATGACATCATAATGTAGCGATAATTTTGGTTCGTACTATATGGAATTTTACTGATAATTTATGTTGTTGACTGCAGGTTTTGACGACGTACGGAATTGTGCATAACTTCGATACTCACATTGGCCAGGTGGTAATGATGTGGCTGTATAGCTTTGAGAGTATTGCTGTGGCCGCGTGTTTGTGGCTGTTCAATGTCCGATACAGGAAGGCGCATGTGCGAATATTCACGTGTTGGTGCCGTGGGCAGTTCTTCCTCAAAGGTAAACATAACAGAACAAGATTCCGTGTAACAATATATGTGGGCAACATTACTAGAGGAGAATTAAATATGGCTATTGATTTCACATTATACTTTATGAAATTGCAATCTCTCCGTTTGGGGCAGAACCATTATGTTCAATCTGATAGCGATTGCCTAGTTCATGTCCCTAGTTTGAGCTATAGACCTGAGCATATATCCTTGAGTCGCACAACCGTTGAAATCATTTAATTTTTACTTCAGAAGATGATGATGTGATCGCAGATGTTCACAATGTGAAATATTTAGAACCGCCGGACTATGCCTCACATAAAACACGTTACCATGACACCAGCAAAATGGTACATAAAACTATCCTCAATGACAAATCCCTGACCAGCCAATCACAACACTGCTACACGAATGACGTCATGGCCTCGACTAGTACGTCATCGAATGGTTCCGCCCACAACATGAATGCCTCAAGTGGAGACAACGCAACGTCAAGCCAAGAAACACTGGAAAATACAGGAGATACACAAGAAATTGACCTGTCGTCTATGGTAGCAGCACATAAAGTACACGCGAGGCATCTCCGGGAACAAGTTAGTCCGAGAAATTCCAACAGCGATGCTCCTTCTGAAGACAGTGATACTAATAGTTATCTCTCTCTCAGAAGATTCGTCAACAGATCTTCAGATGATCTTGGAACTCCGTTAACAGGAGGTGTTGAGACAAATGCAGAAACTACACATGAGAACTCAGCCTTCGAAACTGGAGAGGATTATGAAGTATTGCAGGCTCAAAACTATGGTAACAATACCGCTGGTAGTCATGTTGATATACACAGAGAACAAAGTCAAGAAATCAGACTTAACCAAAAGCACGAACAGCCTGGGAAAGAATCAAACGTATTTAGTCATTCAGACCTTCCAGGCCATTCAGATGGCGTACTATCTAGTTCCGCTCAAATTCTTGGCCCGAAGGAGGATGTGATGCAACAAAAGAAAGCTGATCCCACTCCAAATGGTGAACCTGTCCACGTAATCAGAACCCAGGACTCTGTCGACAGTGTTGATGTCAGTCAGGTACAAGCCTATACATTGGATGATATCGAAGAGGCGTTGGAGACCTCAAGGGATAGACTTCATCCGGATACGTTTGGTGCTAGAAACACTGATTTGGAAATTGCATTATATGCAGAAAATGAAAACAGAAACAATAGCAACGAAGTCGGTTCTGAATGTTCGGTGACCCAAGTAACTTCAGAAGATGGTGAAGCATATTATTCATGTGAAAGTGGTGATGCAACAAAACCAGCCAATCACGAATTTGCGCTCCAACATGATCTAGATGGCCGAGAAAAAGAAACGATTAACATTCGTGAAGACTCCGATGAATTCGATGAAATATTTCAGTATAAACGCGACAGTACTGCTTTGAGTCTTGCTGATGAACTCCGTGAGGCTCACTTCTGCAACTCTTTGGAGAACGACAGCAGTACATCT
This sequence comes from Terebella lapidaria, assembly GCA_949152475.1. Taxonomy (NCBI): domain Eukaryota; kingdom Metazoa; phylum Annelida; class Polychaeta; order Terebellida; family Terebellidae; genus Terebella; species Terebella lapidaria. Next base: position 30,541,338 of record OX424567.1, read on the forward strand.
GAAGACGAGAAATATGCATGTGCCAGCCCACAAGCTGGAAGCTTTGTAAATAGCCCGGTGATGGAGGAAAATGGCAGAGTAGAAAACGATCAAACGTCACTTCGCGAACAACAAGACGCCCGTTTGAGTACAGTTTATTAACATTTTGGTATGAGCCAGGAACAAATCGCATCCACGGCTAACAACAGAGGAAGGGGCAGAACTCTTGGTACATTCACTTAGCAAATGTTATTCCATTCGTGCATTTGCAGGCCTCGTGTGAAAATTGGATGTTGATGTTACAATATGTTGTATGGTTCCGCACCCGACATTAGGATGTTTTACTGTTAATTTTATGTTTATGTTATATATCCCCATGAGTATATTAGTGTACGCGGATAGATATTACTATACAGATGTATGAAATTACGATATGTTGTTTTCCTGAAGGCGTATGATCACAAAGTATTGTCCAATGAAAATAGACATGTTGTATTTGTGGCTATGATGAAATTCATTTCTGTTATTTCATCGATCTCAACATAATATCGATCTTTAGTGATGTCCCGGTGGGCTTGTTTTATACTTGTTCTACTCACAGGTATGATGGACAAGTGTATTACAGTGTGATAAATTATTGGTTTTGTGGTCAATGAGTTCATCTGCTCTGGTACAAAAAGTGAACATAACTATATAATATTCAATTAAATACTAATATATCTGAATACAAGTATGTTCATGCAAGCTGTTTTATCACAATTTATTATATGATATCGAGATCTCGTAATTTGGAAGACAGCACACGCACATAATTCTTACCCACACACGAACATCACCATGATCAGAAATAATAACATGTGATAAAAGCCTTCACACGTATGTGTGTTAATTTGTCACGTTTTCTATACTGACGATTTTTATGTTCTGTCTATCACTCACAATTTGAATTCTTAATGTGATATCCAATCATTATTGTCTTCTTTATTTATTTCATTATGAACTAATGTGATGTTTTTATTGGTATTGTTATATGCATTGTTATATCTATTGGAGTACACATGTTTATTTTTTTTTAAAATGTGAATGTCGCAGGTCGGAATATTTACCTTGTTGTTGGTTGATATTAATAATAAACAATTGTTCACGGAATGCCTTTTTGACACAAGTGGATCGGTGTCCGGCTTTGTTCAATTAGTTTTTTTTATTCGCTGGCTTACGGATTTTTAACAAGAAAATTTGGGTGGGGGGGGGGGGGTATCGGAATATAAAAATAAATATAATTTAACAGTTTGAAAATAAAAATAAAGAAAAGTAAAAATAAATATAATCTGACAATTTGAGCAGTCGGTTGCCCCAAAATTAATATTATTTATGATCATCTCTCAAGGATCTAGAAGCTTTAGATTATCTAAAGGCCTGCCAGTGCTAGATAATTCATATATAGTGTGTCAGCACTAGATAATTTATATATTTTATGGAGCTTGACAGTACGGTCGGTTGCAAAAAAAATAATTTGGTACTTTGGAACCAATTATATTTATTTTTCCATTAAGAAAAAAGGGTTGCGGGGATCCGTAAACCAGCAAATTAAATAACTCTGGCCTATAGCCCGAGTTGTGAAACATGACAACATCTCATTTTGCAACAGTTTGCGTATACTGCATAAGAAGGAATTGAAGAAATTACAATACTGCTCAAAGTCGTACTTTATTGGATGGTCATACATACATGGGTTTATTGACTTCATACAAGTACAATGTTTTCTAATCTGTTTGCATACATTTTGCTCGTTCATGTACTTCAGCGACTAATACGAGTTATGATGCTTGGCACACCACTTTGCGAGTCGAACGGCAGTTGTTCACCAAACTTCAGGCATCAGTCTCACAAATTTGCGTTGTAGATCGCCAACTGTTCAACTTTTTGGATCGAGAAGTGAAAGTTAGTAGAAATTCGTCATCTAATTCCACCTGACTTGTGTGAAGTCACATCAGGATACCTATTAGCGTCAGAAAACTATGGACAAAACGTCTGATAATAGGTTATACAAACCCGAGCAAATATCTCGAGTTAATTTTGGGTTCTTGCTTGTGTACGTCAAATACACTGATGACTCGAAACCACCGTATACCCTCAAAATAGAAATATAAAGATATTCAGATATGTGGAGACTTTTCGACATAAATATACAGTATATCACAAAGCGCAAAACGGTACAACAATGAACTTGAGTGGACAATATTGAATACAGGTTTCTCACAATATAGTCTCAATGATCTGGTACAACATTCAAATTCCAAACTTTACTCTGTATTTGTTTTGATAATGTAATAGTAGCAATAGTAACCATTACTATATACATGTATAGCATACACCGATATTATACCGAACACAGGCGCGAAAAGTTTGAAACTTACAAAGTCAAATGGCAAGCAAAGAAATCAAAATGATAATCATTAAAATTACAATTCTAGCATTAACATTTCTAAAACTTTAATTTAAATTCAAATAACAAATGTTGTACACTGTTGGTCAATGATATTTTTGGTATTCCATGAAGTAATATTTATCAATTTCAAAATATGCTATACTAAGTATATAGGAGCGACATGCTATTACGAAGCTTACAACGTGCAGCCAAAACGAGAATATGACATTGTATCCCCATAAAAATCGTGTATTCCCCGTTGCGGTCATACATATCACAAGCACTTTCTAATTCACAGAGAGTGCAAGCTAGTAAGTTATTCAGTTCAAATTTAACATGAAAAGTATCTTGGAAGTCCAAAACATTCGTCTACATAAATCCAATTTGTTCTTTTCGTGTTCAGCGCAATCGCACTATTGTTTCAGCGCACCAAGACAACATAATGTAGAAAATATAACAACATTTGCAGGGTCATCTGTGTACACATGATTAAATGATATGTAAATAGACCAATTTTGGCAAGTGTATACAAAATTATCTGACTAATTTTTTCATTGAACGCAAAATACATGTAAGGAGAACACAAAATTTCTAATCACCATCAATTAGAATAAACACCGTGATTGATGTGAGTTAAGCAGTATGTTATCCATATATACATGCGCATAATCGCAATCCAGGAAGGTGCCTGCCTTTATGTCACTGTGACGTAGTGCCCACAAGGTGATGGCGTCATCAGAAAGGGTTAATGAGCAGCACGTGCGCGTGAATTGTCCCCGGAAGTTTCAGTCGAGTAGTGCCGTACAATATATTACCACATCTGTAGAGATGTGTACGAACCACGCGTACACACAAGTCCTTGAGCGGTACGACTTCGCTGAGGTATGAATCCATCCACTCGGGTTCGGTGAGCGCCTTCCCATAGCGACGTAATGACTCGGTAGGCTGCAGCCCATTACGTATTAGAAACACGTAGAGATAACGTGTCAATTCAAGTGATTCCTTGCCGATTGTTCGCAGTTCGTTTTCAATGGCTGCCATTTGTTTTTTATGTTCTTTCTCTGGGATGGAACTATTCGCTAGGGGGCGGCACACTGTACCTTGTACGACCATCTTAAACAGTTGCTTATAACATTCCTTCGGGCTCTTCAGCGGCGTGTAAATCACCTGGGCTAGGGGATCACTCCAGTAGCCCAAGTTCTCAAGAAGCGGCCCACAATTGGCCCCAGCTAAGAGCAAACCCTGCAAGATCTGTGGGTTGGACACGTCTATAGCGAGGCGTACAGAACGTGCAGTGACTGCTGCTCCAAAGGAAAGCAGAGCACGTACGGAATCCAGTCTCTGGAACGTAATGGCGTAGTCGATTGGCGGGCGGTCGCACTTCTCATTCCCGCGACTGTTGATGTCCGCGCCTGCCGCCAGGAGCGCCCTGATAGTCTCCTCCGGATCCGTTTCGTCGATGGTCCGGAAGTGAGCCAAATGCAGCGGAGTGCATCCGTTTTTCTTGTGGAAGCGATGAGGGCTTCCGCCATATTGTAAAAGTAACTTGACACATCGTGTGTAGCCCAGCCACGCGGCCTGATGCAGTAGGAACTTCTGGTTGATTTCGTCAGATCCAGCATGGCTTTCCTGTAGGAGAGTTTCTAGTCGCGATAGACAGTTGTCCTTAACAGCCTCCTCCAAGGCACGCAGCAGAGCATCATGCGCGCGCGTTCCTACGCAACCGGAGAGTGTCATCGCGTCACGTGGCATACTCTCAAATCGTGCAATAATCACAATATTTCACTTTAGTGGAACCTCGCCAGCAACAACTGTGCAGGGAACATCTGTAGTAAACAACAATATGTGATGAGTCACTGAAGCTTATGGCGTGTGTCAATTCAAATGGCAATAATAATAATATAATAAATAATGTCCATGTATAACTAAGATCGACATTGTTTATAGGCGTCGGTGAAACGCGAAGAAGGGTTTCCGAAAGCAATATATTGCAAGCACGAATAGTTCAAATCGATATGACTGTGCAGTAGCAAAGGCTTTGATGCAATATTGAGGTTCTGCGGTAGTTTTTAAATCAATATCACGTGGAAACAGCTTTATTTGCACGGCATATGGACCGGTTTTATAGATTGACACATACATACTCACAGTTATTCCGTTTCTGAATATTGCTGTCTTCATCAGCTTACGAATTTAAACATAAGTGCATAGGTTGCCTTTAGAAGAGATGCATGTAATACCGTATAAACAACTAGCAGCAATTAATAAAGACGTCGATATTTCGTCGACATTTTATAGATGCAGTTTTTCCGAAGACAATAAAAAGCAAAGATATATGTACACACAAAAGAAAAATACTGTTAGATCTGAACAACATTGCTCATGGGATATTTGCATAACTCAGTGCAAATTACATTTTTTTCCGAAACTTGGATAATGTTTGATATCACTATTCACGGGGTGTAACGACAAATATGGTGTCTGGTTAGGCATATTGTAACAATGCACGAGTGCTGCCGATTTTACTAAGCGGCCATATTTGCACAAATCATAGACTTCATGTTTTTCCCTCCCACGCAAAAACACGATAGCCCGTCATGTACTTGCACGGTCTATAAATATCAGAAAACCCTGGACTGGAATCATGGTAAAACATGGCGGACCAGTCTGCCTGCACAAACCATCCTTAGCTTCTTACCCTCGAACTGTGCCCGTGCAATATCACTGCCATATTGCCCGCAGTATTCCGGATGAAAGATTCGACATCCGACCCCGGCCATGCTCCACTATGTTGGCACATGTGTACGTTGTAGTATGAATTGATGACGTTCACTTTGGCGTTCCATATTTGACATGTGGTGCCGATTGTTTTGGTGCTGATTGTATTGGACTGCTTAGCACGACGCTAGTCAATGTGCAGTGCAGACAGATCGGTTGTGTTCGGTGAACATCGGCATCTCCTTATATGGAAGTTTTCGTCGCGGGGTTCCAAGGGGCTGATATTGGCAGCCTTAAAGGTGTGGATGTTTGTAGTACTGGAAACAAATCGTAATTGAAACCAACTCTACTGGGAGCGACCGCATATTCACATGTTTCATGAAACGTTCGAATTACGCTGGCCGTCTTCTAAGGTAGTCCGCTCCAAACAGTGAGGGGAGGGGATCAAAGAGTTTTTTGAAACAAATAACTGTATCAACATAAACCAGAGCTTCAAAATGACACAGTTTATAGCGTAACTGATCAGCATCCTAAAACCGAAAAGAAAATAGGGGCTCACCGTATCCGTTCGCATAAAAAACACGATACAAGATGTGAATATGGACAAAAAAATGTGTTACAATGCCATAATTTATGTCATTTAAGGTAATTTTTTGTGTGATTTTGATCGAATATGTCGAAGAAACCAGCACGGTGAACCCCTATTTCCTTTTCAGTATCAGGAAGCTGATCAGTTACTCTATAAAATAGGTAATTTTGAAGATATATTATTCAAGAAATACCTTTTAAATTTTAAATCTTCGTAACCTCACAGTTTGTAGCGGACTACGTTAAGATATGAATAAAAAAAACATTTGGATAATTATATGTTCATGATAATATTTGATTGAATGACAAGAATTATGCAGGTTTTTCTGCGAAAATTGTTGTTCAATTGCACCCCGCATATTTTTCTGTTTGCTTGTACGGCCATGAACCCTTATGAACCAAACAATATTTGATATACTGACATTTATTTGTATAATGACAGAGGCTTGCATATATGCCTGAGCATATAAAAATGAAAATAACCATGCCGTGTTGATTTCACGTTCGTGTGTCGTAAATTGCCTCCGTGATAGTGAGGCTGCTATCAGAATCCAAGCCGCAGCATCCGGCTTGCACAGAGTGCTCGTGCAAGCGCCGTGTATGGCACGCCGAGGGGCTATTTTCGCCTTTGCTCGATCAATAATTCACATCGATTGGACACCAGCTGTCTACGTGCTGCAATAGATGAAGATCCACACAGATACAGCGTGCCATGCAGACGTATACTAACAGATGTCTTACGGTGCATATATATGGGGGAAATCCTACGACTGTCCTTTTAATGGTATCAAGTAGAAAGATCACGGAAACATTACGATATATTGATCTGAAATAGAGTATCCATTATTATGAAATGAGCGAACTAATTAATAAAACATTTTCTGTGTGCAAGTCAACCGAAATACCAAGGAACATTTTTTGCGGAAAATTTAAATCAATCAATGCCAGTTTACGGGGACACTGGGCATTTTAGGGACTTTTACCTCAAATATGGATATTCTATGAAAATATTTTTGAGGAATCGCTTGTATGAGGACAGCTTATAACTTTCAACTCGACCTATATTGGTCGCTTTGTGAAATGGCTCCTGGGATAATACACGAATATATACTATATTTTCGCTTTATGAACATAAGTAACTAATTGTCAGTGTTTCTTTTGGTGACTTCAAGGTTCTGGCTTCCTTGTGTTCTGTACAAAATCCATTTGGAAACAAAATATATCGGATAGAGAGTGGATCCCCATTTCATAGGCATGCTTGTGTTGTGCATCTTGAACTGAACCTTTATGACCTTAATATGTTTGGTATATCTTAAGATGTGTTGGGTATATCATAACGCATAGATTAATTACTGAAATACTAGTACGAGCCAAAATTGAACATCGACTCGGTATTAGTGAGCACACTACACCCCCCATTCTGAGCGTCGTGGCTTTGCCTTGTGGAGATTCAGTCAAGCATATCTCGGACACTGATTTGCAATAAAGAAGGTGACGCGTGCGCCATTCAAATAAAAACAATAGGAAATGGACCAATGATCTATGGCTAGCTGTTTATAGCTTAGATCCTGACCTTGAGTGGTATATTTCAAGGCCAAATTTGACATGAACTATGTAAATTGGCCTCTGCAGATGAACTGACTACTGGTAGATGTCTAGATTGTATTACGGGTATTTGTGGAATCATATATAGTGGATCCAATGGTGACCTTGAACTTGACCTCGGAAATCATAACACTATCGATCTAAGTGTGTCGGTAAGCTACATCATTCTTGGTGCTAAAGTCAAATTCATCTATCAGTGAAACACGCTTTTTGGCCGTAGTTTTGTTTTGGATATTCAGATCATTTTGAAATTTGGTGCGTCTTCATTGGGTATCATGCCATAATTTTGCATCAAATTCGAGAATTCTATCAATGTTAAATTTCAGTCCAAAATGGGATCAAATAAATTCCAACAAATTCAGGGCTTCAATCGTGTTTATGCCCGTACAGAATGAACCTATTGCTCTGATTTTGGAGTCTGACTGCGTAGTTAATGTATATCAAGTTAGATATGTTTATTTTGAAAAATTATATAACTCGTAAATCGAAAAAAGTTGGGTTTTCATGCAGTCTCTGAAATTCCATGTAGAGGCTGAAATTTAACATTGGGGTAGATTGCCAACTTCTTCAATCTTTTGGATAGAATTCTGAAATTCGGGGACAAATACGACATGATACATGCTTAAGATACACAAAATTTCAGCTTGATACGATGATCCAAAACAAAACTATGGCCAAAAAGGGTGTTTCACTGATAGATGAAGTTGACTTTAGGTATGTCGAAAAAATACCATTTCAGACTCAGCTTCAACACTGTACATTTCTCCGGTAGCCTTACGTAATCCTTTGGCTCAATTTATACTTAGGCCAGGTGTATTGTATAACTACGGAGCCGCTGAGAGGACATGGGAGAAATAGTTTTGAACATATCGTTATTGAGTTCCCTCGTGATCTTAATGCGTTCCCTAGCATTCCGGATTGCGTTCCTTCGCGCTGTTATCGCGTTCCCTCGAATTATGGATCGCGTTCCCTCGCATTCTGGATCGCGTTCCATCGCGATAGCCTTCATTGTGCTGATGACCATGACTTGTGAGAATTTTCGCAATAAAGTCTGAAATTCGGTAGAAAATTGCCGTTTGACTCCCATGTGAAGTATGCCAAGTTATAGAACGATACCATTTAGTATCGCAAAAATATCAGCGAAAAACAGTGTAAACGAGTCAGAAAAATCAGAGTATAGGCAAGAAAAAATTTTCACCCTTTGAAAAAAGTTTTGGACTTTTATATGGCGATTGTGAGGTGACCTTGAATTTCACTTTGCATGACCTTGAAAGGCCAAAACAGCCATTTTTGGGTCGAAAAATCCTCAAGTTTGCACCTTGTTTTTGATCGAAAACTGTCTGATCAATTTTGAGATTATTATTTCAAAACATAGTAATTGGGGGTTTTGACATTGTGTATAAAGATGGAGTGCCTTGAATTGCTCAAAAGGTTCGAAATCTAGACTAAAAGGACCCCAAATTTAATTTTTGGTCGTTTTCCTTCAAAATGATCTGATCAGTTTTGATATTTTTGTTATAAAACATGCTTATTGGGATCCCTGACATTGTGTATAAAGAAGGAGTGCCTTGAATTGCTTAAATGGCCCCTTGAGTTTGTAAATTGGCCTCTACAGCCAAACAAATGTTTGTAGGTATAGGTGGAATGGGAAGGCATATATACCACATCTTTTGGTGACCTTGAACTTTACCTCAGATGACATTGAGTGCTATATCTCAGTGTCACGTCCAATAAGAAATGTGTAAATTTCGTCTATAGACAAAAGACTTTTAGATAGACCTTGTATTTGTATTTTGAACATACATGAATACAAGGTTATATGCTGCACACTTAATGATGACATTGAAGTTCACAAAGATGACCTTGACTGGTTAATATGAACGTCATTTCTCACCTGTCGTGTTCAACTAAAATTGTCCGGTAACCTATCTTAGACCTTGGGCTATTTTTTTTTATATTTAGACCCGGTACACGAAAGCATTCAAATTCAATGATTCCATATATGGAATAGTGTGGTTGTTTTATGTTAATAAATGTTTTCAAATTTTGTTTCCAATATAACCACAAATTTAGCGAACACAAACTCAATCAAGAGTCTCGTTAGATGAGTAGTATTAGGGCAGCTAAAGACCATAATTAGTTCTGTGGACAATCATCAATTTGAGAGCAATGTCAAGGCCATGTTAGGTTGAAAACAATAGGGCGATAATACCGAATTTACAATAGTGCAATGGTTGTATCAATGCAGTTAATTGCCATTGAGAACATTGAGTGGGTCACTCCTCTGTTTGTAGACGGTATATAAACAAATCAAGAACACGTTTTGTGAAATAAATATTTACATAACAACGAGTAGACATACAATAATATGAAAGACAATATTTACCTTCACTTTTAGTTCGTGTGAATAAACACCACATTCACTCGATAATCCATTAATATTTACCATTCAGACATGTATCGCATAGATTCATATTATATTCAAAATATCTCTCATATACACATGCATAATTATCTTTGGTTTGTAGAGTTGATTCATCGACATTGTTTAAGTACAAATACAAATATACATTGAACGCAATAAGTGATCCTGCACGACTTTTTTACCCTCGGTGATCATTGTATCGCTAGAGTCATAAGAGCAACGAATTCGTAATATAGCAATAGTTAACATATCATGAGTGTATATTCTCTACGTTCATCGCAAGCTATCAATGCCAATACAGTCATCAAAGTTGAAATCAATATTTTTCGACAGACGTAGATTTCAAACATATTCATAAATACATAACCATGATGGAATATTGTCGGTGACGTTAGGCCACCAAAAGTTACTATTTGAACTCGTGTTCTTCAATAGACGCTGCTTTGCCCATGTCGGGTAAAGGTTTGTTGTAACCTTTCTTCCCTCTCAGAAAATACGTCGTTATTGTTCCTTTTCCCTGTGAAAAAAAACATTAAAACTTGTGTGTTTGAACCACATAGAATAATGGCAAACCAAATCTATTTAGTAGTTTACTTTAATCAGTTTTATCACCACTCGAATCGCCTCAGGTAATATTCATGAAAACCAACGAAGCAATCATTAAGTCCGATGTACAGCATGTTACCTTCATGGCCACTTCCCCGCGGGTCTCCAGATTGTATCCCCCGAGCTGGTCGAGAAGAGCCTTGCACTCCGGACTGACGTGGATTCTTAGAGCTGTAACAGGGACTCCCAATATTTTACAACTTAAAAATCCATGTCAATTCCTATTAGTTTGAATGTGCTGGTGTTATTCTCCCCATAAATATGTTCCAGTTATGAATTTGAATACTCATGATGTGCTCATGAAAAATATATACATGCATAAATATCTTCGCAAAGAATGTGGAATGATTTTGAATAGAATATTATCCTTCCTTGAAGGGACTGATTATATGCCGTGTCGAAAAAAAACCTCACCGAGCCCACTGGATTCCATCCGAGACGCGTAGTTCACAGTGTCGCCAAATAAACAAAACCGCGGCATCTTCAAGCCGACAACACCCGCGACTACTGGACCTGGCGTAAGGATACACAAATACAAAGTAGTCCGGATGATAAACAGCTGATGACACAACTGACTATGAATATCCATTGTAGTTTTTCTGTAAGCCACTTCCCTTGCAACTTATTATTTTTTTCATTATATCATTTCGTTTCAATATAAAGCAGCTAATATATCTGCTAGGTGTCCACCATTCGTTTATCATAACGTACCTGTATGGACACCACATCGCAGCTGTAGCTGTTTGTTAGGTCGATGTCTGATTTTGAAGTTCCTTATAGCACTGAGTAACTCCAGTGACATGGTGCATATCTCCCCAGCGTGTCTGATCCCGTTCTCTACCGGGACGCCGCTTGCGACCATGTAGGCGTCTCCGATAGTCTCAACCTTAATGTATGGGTCATTACAATATCAGAATTCAATTAAAATTACGTAAATATTTGCTTTCATAATTTCATTTTGAGTGTGGATATATCTGAATATAGCCGATACATAACGTATACATGTTATGATTCATTGTTTGTATATATTTATTATTAATTATAGCCAGGAATGTACAGACATAGATTGCACACCTTGTAGACACTGAAGCTGTCGATGATATTGTCGAAACATGTGTACAGGTCGTTCAAAAAGTCCACGACCTGCGAAAATCAAATCAAATCACAATGCCTCCTACTCATTCAGATTTAAAGAAACATGAGAAACGAACAACATGGCACGATACTTCAAATTTTTTTTGCAATTATGACTAGTGGAAGCGGATCCTAGCTTCTAGCGAAAAAAACAATGCATTGAATCTATGGTCAAAATGACTTATTTACCATTGCTCCTAAAATCATGATTTGTTCGTCATGTTGCTTCGTACGGCCCTTTACTGTACCTGTAGCGGAGAGCTGGCTGCAGCAAGGGCTGTGAACCCCACCACGTCACTGAAGAATATGGTGACGGAGCTGTAGGCTTGAGGGGCCACAGTGCGTCCTGCCTTCAACTCATCCGCCACCGACCTAGCACGGAGGTATATCGTGAAACCTTCCAAATCATGTATCCAAAAACATAGGCTCAAGGAGAATATTGCTCGATGGACACAGTGAATTTAAACACGCAGGTCATCTAAGGTCTAATTCAAGGTCACTCAAAGATGCACCCCATACGGCTTCCCATACCTCAGTAACAATACCTCAGGTGGGAGCAATCAAGGTCGTCTGACATCAAATTCAAGGTAAGCATAAATTGCACCACAGATGATTCCTACATGCTCATTATACAAACCTAAATTCTGTAGCTTATACCCGAGCACTCAAGGTCAATTTAGGTCAAATCAAAATCACCACGAGAAGCATAGCCCATATATTCCTGGTGTACAGTTAAGCTCTGGCCAATTCTAATTCTAAAACTCTGACCTCTATGACCAATTCACGTATCTTAGGGCCGCTGTAACCCTGAGTCAGAGCACTCATGATCATTAGAGGGAAAAGTAAATGTCACCGACTACACAGATATGGAACATGGAGAAGCTCTTGACCAGAAATTTCATCTTAATCGAAACTTTCAAGCTAACCAATACTTTCCCAGACCTCGTCCCAACTCAGTGTGCTATATCGGTAGGTACATTTGTCCTTACTTCGGTAGCATCCTACAGAGCAGCTCTTCCGTCTTCTTCTGCTCCTCAGCCAGCTGTTTAGTTCTCTCGTCCACGAGGTCCTCCAAATGGTCAGCGTACTTCTCCATCATGTGCATCATCTGGTCCACGAGGTTCGTCTGGCTGCAAGCGAGGGTTATCAGAAATACATGGTACGTTCTGGTTATCTACTTGACATGTCGTGCTTTAGTTTGTGCGGGAATTGACAGTTGGAAGACTCTTGAAATTCTGGTGTTTATGTATTTCACGCATACAACTATACTTCATTGACTAGCTATTTTTTTCCGATGTAAGTGTATATCTACACTACATATCAATTACCGGCCATGGTTGAGTTTCTTCAGTGAGTCGCGTATGGTGGGGAAGTTCGGACGGAATGCGCATATCTCCTCCCAGCAGATCCGCATGAGATCTCTGATCTCCTCCTCAGCATCATCAGCCGGGACCAGAGGGCGGAATACAGGGTGTTCTCGCTTCTTGACTCGCTCTATCACAGCTAGATGGAGGAGAGGGGGGGGGGGGGTTAAGTAGACGTTTGTTGTGAAGTCAAATTCAATGTTGATGTTTGTTCTTCAAAATTTGTGCGGAATGGACATGTATTCGAAATCTTTCCCCAGTTATGGATGACTATGTGATGTCTGACATTTATACATCGTCACTGTTTTTGTAGGAATTTTACCTTCAATTGAATAAAATATTGAATTAAAATTTCACTGTCATGATACAAAATTTGTATTGCTTCCTTGTACGTATCCTCTCGTTTCAAAAAAAAAGAATCACATCGCAGGTGTACACGCCCGCTTATGTTGGGTGTATTTACTTTTCGGGTCTTCGGAGTAGTCTAGGAATGGCGGCGAGCGAGTCATTATCTCCTGGAGTATCACCGCAAACGAGTACACATCGCCCTTCTTGCTGCCTGTACGACTGCCGTACTCCTCCCGGAGGTGTTCTGGGGCTGTCCACAGCAGGCCTGGGGAGGGGGTATATAATTACTTCAGATGTATTGATATATTGGCACAAGCACTATTCTATTGTGCGTTGTCGCAACATTTATAATTGTGCATGCACAAGTTATAGTTGATATATTGTTTCTCCGAAGCTTGGTGATTGTACACTCGCATAAAATTACGCATAATGCGCATTATGGGACGTTATGATTAGTTCATTTTACACAAGGCCAAACTCTGACCATGATCATTCCGAACGACTTGCCCCCTACAATCTTCATATCATATCCTATCCTATCATATCACAGGCGGTGATACGTCACAAACTGAGCATGCGTACGGTAGTAGTAAGCGTGTTCCCCTCTGTTCGCGACTTGTCGCTCCCCCTCGCGGAATCTCCGCAGACCAAAGTTCGATATTTTACATGTCCAGTGATTGTCCAGTAGCACGTTAGAAGACTTCAAGTTGCCATGGTACTCCACCACGGAGTCATGCAGAAAAACCATCCCCTGTAACAGGGAGTAAACAAATATTCACACAAAAATAATGTTTACAGATGTATTCATTAGCTATTTATACAACTTAGTTCAAATTTCTCCCAATTCGCAACAGGTACTTATAATTTGATACATATTTCATGAAATATAGTTTTGTGATAGAAGATATGTTTGCAATGACATAAAATTGAGACACAAAGAAAAATCACACAAAATAATGCTTAAAAGTAATGTCTTTTTCATGAATATCTTATAATCTCTTTATGTCTGACAATATTTTTGAAATTGGTCCGAATATATTCAGAAGCAAAAACAAAAGTTACAGAGAATTTATTGAATTAATTTCACGAATATATTAATGATCCCCACCTGTGCGATGTCTGAGGCGAAGGATATTTTGAAGATGTGATCCAGTTTGATGTTGTCGTTCTCCAACACGTCCTGCAGGGAGCCTTTACTGCAGTACTGTGACACAATACAGATGTGGTTCGGCTCTACTGTAGCTCCTAGAAACTGGTTCAAGTTCAGATGGTTCATGCTCCGAACCTGGAAAACAGAGCACTTGTATGTTGTAAATCCAGTGAAATTTGGGGAAAAAAGACATAGGATATGCTTGTTAGAAATCATGTCGACAAAAATGAATACAAACCAATGCTTCAAAATCACATTTTACAGAAAAAATTCACACCGCATTTCTGTACCGCAAAAGTTTTTTTTTTTTTTTTTGTCAATGACATTTTGCGGTGAATAATCCAGAATTATCCCCACCAGTTATGTCACCAGTTTGTATAAAGAACGACGGATTATGACCCTCCATACCTGGTTTAGTTCATGCAGCATATCCTTGTTGACATAGACGTAGTTTTTATGCAGCTGTTTGACGGCGACCACTGTGCCCTGGTAGATGCCGACTTTGGTGAAGATCTGTTGCTCTCCCGTTACCGAGAGATCGTCCTTCAGCGAGGCACCTTGAGACGTCTTCAATGTACTGCCAAAGTCGTTGTCCGACCCCTGCCCGAGACAAAGTTCAAAGACGATCTTTTTTGTACATTACACGGTTTAGGATGTGTGCTATTTAGAACGGAGGAGGCGCCGGGCTTGGTGGTCCGTCGTCACAAAATTCACCCGGGACTTAGTGGGTACCGGTTGAGGACTAAGTGCTGAGTACCCCTCGAGTGAGGCAATTCAATTAACATTATGTCCAGGGATTCATGTCGACAGAAAAAAGGGTAGAAATATAGGCCTGATTAGACCTACCAAATGCATGAGCTTTTGGAGTTTCATATTTACATGCACCACTATGCGATTTGGAATGGGAGGAAACTCCTTTTAAAAAGCGGAAAATCTAAATAAATATATTTACCTTTGTTATACTGCTGCCGAATTGACTTCTGCTGCCTGACCGTACATTCAACTGAAGATCTTCATACCGAATCTTCCACTGCATGCTAATCAACATACTGGCGCGTCTCTGTCGTCTGCGCATGTGCAAGTTTATGAATATTCAAGGAATTTAAACCAGAAACATCTAAATGGTGTGTTAGTTTTTCATAAAAAAAAATATATTCACTTGCATCCAGTTTCGACAACATACATGTACAATAAATTTCTGTTTTCGCCCGACATTTTTGATATAACTTTGTAAGTGAAATGCCCGAGTGATACGTGATAATCTATATACTATTACAATGTCCAGTGGCCTATGCACTACCTGTAGATCCATATGATGAATGCAATAATTGCACTGAGCAGGAGGACCGACACTAGAACAGCGACCCCTATCACCCAGTCTGCAGAAGAAATGTAATATTTAGAGAATATTCTATCAATCGGAAAGTACATAAAATGTGGCGATCGTTGATTTGATTGATGTGACTCGGGGCCATATCACACTTTTGTTACTTACCCTGTCTGCAGACTCCGGGGCCATATCACACTTTCGTTACTTACCATGTCTGCAGATCCCGGGCCACGCATACGCTTACGTTACTTACCGTGTCTGTAGACCCCCGGGCCATATCACAGTTTTGTTACTTACCCTGTCTGCAGACTCCCTTCTCACAGACGTATCTATCACTGGGTGGTGACGACAGACCCCCGGGCCATATCACGCTTTTGTTACTGATCACCAGCCGAGCACTACTAGGGGTGAAACAAGAATATTAACGGCTTTGGGGGCACCAATGCATCCATACAATTTGACAAATGATACGTAGCCAAGCGAGGAACAAAAAATAAATTGAATCAGAAATACCGACGTTTATAACAAACACTGAATTACAATGTAACAATATATAAAGGATGACTGGTTTGGAGTGGAACGTGGCGAAATTTTCCCCCGAGGAGTAAATATTGCCCGAAGCGAAGCCGAGGGTAACATTTGCTTCGAGGGGGAACATTTCGCCATGTTCCCCGACACACCAGTCACCATTTATTTTATATACCGAATGTCACTGGTGCTATTGTGATAAGCCTTTGCATAAGCCATTGTTAAAGTCGGCAATCTTCGGAAGTCTTCGATCGCAGCGGTAAATATTTTTTGGCAATTTTTCATGGCAAGACAATGTTCCCCGCTGCTAGGGACGTTGTTACGTTTGACGTGGAACATGCGTTTTGTTTCACGGCTGATTAACCAATCAGTGGCGAGGATTATAAACATGAGGTGTAATAACCATCAATGAGTCACGTTCTTTGCAGACATATTGCGACAATATTTTTATACCTCTCGATGTACTCCAAGAGAACCTCAAAGCTCCCATTCTGCAGGATTCTCAGAGAGAAATCCACGACCGCGTTCCCAGATTCATCAATAGCCCGGTCACAACACAGCTCGGGTGCTGGGGGATAACATATGTGAAAAAGAGCTGTATTTTCACACAAACATCATGAAACATGTATTACAGTACATGTAAGTAAATATTGTTACATGTGTCATCATAACTTTGGTACAGTTGTGTGGGTTTTTCCCCCAAAACTTATGGAACGAATACATTTACATGTATCTTACATGTGGACGGTATTTTTTTCTTTTTTTCTCAGAAAATATCTCGTAATTCCTTTTCGAAAGTTGTCAAACCACACATACATTCCAGCGTTCTGTTGAGGAGTTGAGCCACGACGTTCCTGCCGTTGATGCGGCTCTGCCCATGTGAGACCAGGCTGTCCACAGCGAGGCCGTACAGCACTATGGCGTCGTGCATTAGGTACGGCGTCACCGTACGCTGTAACGTCATAGGGGTGAGGTCATGAGCCGAAATAGTCATTTATGTAATTGAAAACAGAATTGGAACAGTTATCCGGAGTTATTTTACAGACAGTCGCTGGAGTGCTCTCAGAATAAAGTCGTAATCAGGAAGTGGATTTGTAAATTATAAGGTTCTGATTTTACAGTTATATAACGCTAAAGGCGGTTACACACCGAAGCCGCGCGACCGTTTTACGGAACCGTTTTGTGCTTCCGTTTTTTAAGGCCGCGCAAGCTATGATAGAACTCGGCTTTCCAAAGGGGAATGTGTACACAGGTTCCGTTCTAGCGCTCCGCTTTCTAAAAAATAGAACAGTGTTCTAATTTTTACGCCTTACGTCCGAAACGCCAGCGCATGATATGAGTGAAAAATGCATTTAGAGGTTGAAATATCGCTATATGTTCCATAAATTGTCCACATATATGCAGAGACAACTGCCTGGTCTCTCCGCCGGATTACGGGTAGTTTATTGTGACCTTTGTGGACTGCAACTGCATGCACGATGCCAAGCAAAGGTACGGTAATGACCAAATTATTTAGTCTTGGTAATATTAATTGTTGCTCTTTTGTATATGTCATGTATAAATAAAGTTGTGTTTAGGGTTTCCCACAGCTATTGCTGAATCCTATGTAATTTGCTAATAATTGCATTATTATTCTGGAATACAATATGACAGCCAAAAGTGGTCATTCAGCCATCTTGGATCTTATTTTTGTGGAAAAACAGTGCTTTTTCACAAATGAAGGCTATCTTGGCGTCTCATTTTTTTGTACATGGACATACATCATGCATAGACAGACGGTAACACGTACTTCACGGTTGCAAATAGGCCTATGTAGGTATATATTTTGTGGTACATGTAAACAATAACAAACAATGTAAAAATCACATTAAACTTTGTCAAACTGCTCTTTTGAAATGCGAAAATAGTTCTGGTATTTGTCTGGGTATTCTTCCAGTTCCCGTACCAGCCTATATTCACCAAGGTGGTTTAGTGGAGGGATGCAAAGGATTTATCAGGATGCACAGAGCCCAAAATTTGTGTCTTCTTTTAACTCTATTGGCCTTCTCATCATCCTTTTTTTTATCAAGTATTTCTTTAAATAGTCTATGACCGCGTGTTGAAATTGCAGGTGGAGGGTGTACATAATTTTTACGGACATGACTTAAGTGCTAAAAACAAACGTCATTACTCGGTGTGAACAGAAAACACGGTACCGTTCCTAAATTGACATGGCCGTCAAGAAACGTTGACGTCGCCGTAAACGGTCGCGCGGCTTCGGTGTGTAACCGCCTTAATGCTAACGTACGGAATATACTTGGATGATGCTAAAGCTATCGTTCTATAACTTGGCACACTTCAACTGGGAGTCGAACGGCAATTTTCTACCAAATTTCAGACAGCTAACCCGAAAAGTGAAAAAGTTGGCAATCTACCTCAATGTTGAATTTCAACCCAAAACTGGATCTCCAGAATCTGAGCATATTCGGGGAATTGGTCCTCCTGTTTACATCCATCCGGATTCGAAATATTTGTAACTTTGAACCAGAAGATACACTGGGGTGCATTCTACACAAACATGTTGATTTTGAAACATTGCTCCGCTATAAAACTGAGCAAATGCACAAAATTGTGTGCGGACCCAGAAATTAAATAATCGGGCTAAATTTAACATTGGGGTAGATTGCCAACTTTTTCAATTTTCGCGATAGCTGTCTGAAATTTGGTAGAAAATTGCCGTTTGACTCCCAGGTGAAGTATGTCAAGTTATAGAACGATAGCGTTTAGCATCACAAAAATATTAGCGAAAAAACAGTGTAAATGAGTTAGATAAATCCGAGTATTTTTTTTATACACGAAATATAAAACACTTTGCTTTGGTTTAAATATTGTATATAGAAGTGCTCGTGGAGGAATGGTTTTATTGTTCCAAGTGCAATGGCAAGCTAACTAGACCTAAGCATGTGCATCACGTCAAAACACGTGCAATAATTAATTATTTTCACAGAATACTGTGTCGTACATGAAGTTTGATAGACAACTCTTAAAAAAAATTAATGCTAACGTGCATAGTGCATGCTTGTACTGTAGATTATCTGCTGAATGTGCAATGATTTAATATTGGTTGAAGTCAAATTGGGAGGATTGTTTGCTCTGTTTTTTTGTACACATTATGCGTACACGTGTATATACAGAGAAATCTATCCCGTCCAACCGTTATCGTCCCCATTGGCTGATTATTCGTCATAACTTGCATATCACTGTCTGCTGACATGTTCGGAGGCATACCATTCAAATTTATTATTATTATTATTATTATTATTATTATTATTATTATTATTATTATTATTATTATAGCCTAATAGCCTATTGTCTAATATGAATTATATATTCAATGTAACATCGTTCAACGTTTTAAATATTTTTCCTCGAATTTTAATCCTTCGGGAATGTTTTGTGTTCGAAATATATTCGTTTGCTTATGAACAGTCGAAAAACAACTCGAGAGCGTGGAATGCTTTGAGATAAAATATAAAATCAAAAAATCATGAACAAGTGAAAAATAAAATTGTAAATTCACGTGATTTATTTTAATTATTACGTGTGTGTGCAAGGAATTTTTTTAACGTGACAGTTCTGCGGCACAGAGCCACAGATTATAATCGAATATTTTTTTTTCTGCCACAAGAGATAAATAGTTTTCCATCAGTTACAGCATCATGGGATATTAGGGTATGGGATGGGGGTTGGGGTGGAAATGGGAGGGGGTAGCCTGGAAGTTGTGGTCAAACAAAATGCACGAAGAACTAGACGTTCTGTCGCTGCTGACGACAAGCTGTATCTCTTCATCACTCCCCTTATCACCCAGCTTTTATGCAATCTGACATGACAAGTATGAGTAAAAAGTCAAACTTCATCCAATGTTTTCTGTTTCAATCGAATTGATTCATCTGAAAAGCCAGTGTTCCACTTCAGGAGATAATCCGAGGTCAAATTCAGGGTCACAATTTTGAGATACATAATATTATATTACTCGCCATACGTGTACATTACAAATAGAGTAAAATTTTCCTAAAGAAATGAGCACAAAAAATACAATATTTGAAACCTAGAATTTGGTAAATTTCGAACTCAAGGTCACTATTCTAAGCATATATTTATTCTACCAGGTCATATTTTTTCCTTCAGTGTTTTTTATCCTCACATTATTGTCCTAGCAGTTCGCTAAAGTGAATCTGTGGACGCAACGGCAACATCACCAAAACCATAGTATCCCCGACCTGACGTCCGGGGATACACTACTTCTTGTTTCATCTATTTATAAATAAAAAATAACTACTGTACATCCGTCCACAAAAATGTACCAAAATAAATAACATATTCATGGTGCAGTGTATGCGCGCCTGGCGTGACCTTATATGTTGCCATTCAATTATGTCACGTGTTTCGAGACTATTCAACTAAATCACGAGGATTTGGGCAATTTAACGTGATGTTGCATTCCAGGTTCGCAAATTGAAAATCAAAATGATATTTACATTGTCAAACCATATATCTCACTTTTGAAACAGGAACAAAAACAAAAAACAGCACGCGCGTGGGATTGGGCCTTACTTGAAAGCTGTGTGTCTTGGATATTTGCAAATCTGCCAAACATTGCTGAAAATATTCAAAGCACCAACCATCCTATTCAACAATATGCTCAAAAAATGTTATCATAACGTACAGTGCAATTAATATGCCCATGCTTTGGGTATATTTAAACCAGGCATCACACCGAAGTCAAACGTCGAAATAAATTCAGTCAAAGTATCCATTGCCTTGCTAAATTCATTTCTATGATATATCTAGAACGATATACATTTACATGCGGGAGAATGCGTGCACTCAGATCCAGAACATATAATTTGGTGCAGGCAACACGCTGTTTTCTCAAATTTTTGTCATAGAAGCGAATAACAATTATGACAAATAACAAGCAAATATCACGAAAGTTACAGATTAGTCGTGATATTCCACCAAGAAACATTGTACAAATCTAACGCTCACTATATACAATACATAAGCTTATATATGCATATAGATCTGTCTAATGCATATTTTTTTAATATGTACCACCCTAGGAAATACGATATTACACACAAACCCACGAAGAACTGTATTATCGATGTATCGAAGTATAAATAGCGTTTGTTACTGGCCTACCTCATGCAGAGCCTTGATGTGATCTGGGAAGTGAGTTGTAATGTCCAAGAGTCCTGAAAGAACGCGACAAGAAAGACTATAGTCACCCTCAGTACAGCGACCACTCAATAAAAGAGTCACTCGTTAAAGCGACCAATTATCGTAGCGGGTGAGTGAACACTCCGAGTGCATTCATTGTAATTGTCTCGAAATCGAATCTTATCAATATAAATGACAGTCAAAGTAAGCTACACTCAACGAAATGAAAGGTTCCTGGATTATAATCGTCTGTCAGCCTTGTAATTATGATGGCTTAGGCATTACGTATTTTACAAAGTCAATTTTTCTGGATACTGTATGAGTGTAATCTCTATAGATGTCATATTTCCGCGGGTGTGGATACTCTTTATATAGCTATGTTGCTCGACTTTAATCATGTAAATGAAGAGATAGTACAAAGGAATGAATAAGGGATGCATCCTCAAAGCGAGCAAAAACCCAGCACCTATTATTATTATTATTATTATTATTATTATTATTATATTTCTTTAGTCATATAATGGCTCAAAAAATAGAATAGTTCAATATTCATAAATAGCTATAAATTGTATGTATTATTTGATAACAATTTGAAATTTAGTTTCAAATTAAAAAAAAAACATACCTTGATATATGTTTAGATCCTGTCCTTCATCCAGAGTACGCACTAGGGAATCGGTTATCATGTTCATGGAGATGAAAACATAGTCGCCGTTGAACATTCCCAAATTAACTGCTTCACGCAATATTATACCAGTTTCCGTGCGGTTAGCGCAGATAAATATAGCTGTAAAACGATAAAAAGAGTAGTTAAAGAATTTGAAAATGACATCTGATGTGAGAAGTTCCACGCCAGATACCACGCTTACGTTGGGCCAACGTTGGCGATTGGTTGGAGAAGTCGGCGTTGGTAATACAACGTTGGTCCAACAGAGGGCCAGTGAAGTGCTGCCAACATCGCGATTACATTGACAGTACCACGTTGGACCAACATTGGCAGTGTGTCGGAAAGTCGACGGTGGTAATTCAGATTTAATCCAATGGAGGGTCAATGTCACGTTGCCAACGTCTGACCGACGTTGTTCACCAACGTTGGACCAACGTCTAAATACAACCAAGATCCAAGGAATGCCGCCATTTTGTAATATAAAAACTAAAACATGGTGAAATATTAGAGTTGTCAAAAGGCGTCAAATATATGGAATAATTCTCAAAGTTACACGATAAAGTGAATTTGTTTTCATTTCTTTTTTACTTTTGCGAGAGGGATCAATTCTAAATCTCAAAAATTTTATTGTTCCATCATTGGGCCAACATTGGCCCAATGGTTTTTATAATGTTGGGCCGATGCTGAATATTAGGTGTGGGTCAACGTTGGCCCGATGAGCACCACGATGTAGGCTCGATATTGTGTGCCAACGCTGGGCCAATTTTCATGTAGTTGTTGGTTCACTGTAGGGCCATTGTAAGCATGCTATCATTCCAGGATATAGAAATTTGATTAGTCGATTTGATCTGGAAGGGTTTTTTGAAGAAATCGATACCGTTGACGGTGAGTACTGAGCGGGATGCATGTTGACCTCACCCTCTCCCCTCGGCTCATGGAATAAAATGCTTAATAATTTTATTCACATTACGAGTTTTCTGACGAAAATGTCAGATTATCGGAAAACATTCAAGGATAAAACCTACAGTTATCGTATAACGAATAAATCGAGCGAAGATTGCTAAGTTTCGCGTTGATTGGGCGCACCTTTTGTTGAGCCGATGGTATCCATAAGAACCTCGTGTGTATGTCGTATCATCTCCCACATAAACCCGATAGTTTTCTCGTGCACTGTGTAGCCAGCTTTAGCGATGTCATACTGAAATCATCACAAGGAGAGATTCTTGTTATAAGTTTCTAATTCTTCGTCCGTGCATATTGATGGATTATTGGCAAACAATATTGTTTTTACTTAAGTTTTAACCAATGCGTATAAATTTTTTTTTTTTAAAACACCATAATATACACACAAAACACCCGGTCATTGATCAATTATTCGCACTACTGTCCTGGTGAATCAATTACTTGAAATAAAAAAAAAGAATACCAAAAAACTTACTCCAATCTCATGAGCGGCCATTGCCCAAGTTTGTTCATGCGAGCGAATAATAACGAGCGTTTTCCAGTGGTAGTAGGCTAGAGCCTTCAACAGAAGGGGTGACACTTGAGCATAGGACGGTGCCGTGCGCAAAAACGTCGGGTACCGCTCCTTATTGGACAGCATGTCAGCACCACAAGAGTAACTAAACATGGGGACGTCCCATTGGCTGGCCAGGCGTCCGGTCGTGACACACTCATCA
Organism: Terebella lapidaria; assembly: GCA_949152475.1. NCBI lineage: Eukaryota > Metazoa > Annelida > Polychaeta > Terebellida > Terebellidae > Terebella > Terebella lapidaria. The sequence continues at coordinate 30,565,089 of OX424567.1, forward strand.
TCACAGCCAGGACCTGCATGCAAAGTGAGAAAATCCGTTTCACTTTTCATTTTGATACGTAGCATAATATTGCTAGAGGACATTAATCGTTACATTAATTACATTAGTTATTGATTTGAACATTGTTTTGTCTCTACGACCCACGTTTGTTGTTTCTTGGAGATGTTCGGATGTCTGGGAGCCATGTTTATGTTTGGTGTTGATAAACGTACATTAATCCAGTCATGAATGTCACGTGCCACATGTGGGAAGGAAATACTGTTTTGTGTCACTGCGTTATCACAGATATCACTACGTTATCGTCTCATGTGCGTCTTTTGTTTACACTCAATATTGGAATTCGATCTTTACCAAATGTAATATGTGAAGGGTGGGTGGCCCATTTATGTGTATTTGTTCATGATTTTGGAGAAGCCCAAGGGAATTAGTCGTATTTTCAATGCCTGACAACCCTCTTTTCGTGAAATGAACACAACAATCAAATATATGCATATTAGATTATGCATTTATGCATATATAGTATGATATTTACATTTCAAATATTTAAATATTTGAAGATTAAATTTACCGTGCGTAATTTGTCCACTACTGTTATGCACGACCGTAGTTTTGTCATGGAATAGCTTTTTTTTAACAAACAGGCTAAGGCGCCTACGACTTGTTAGAGTATTGATTGTGAATATGGTCATGTATTTGTGGTACATGATATAATTCTGTTCTGTTACCAGATTTTTGTAAGCCAATTATATCGTGCAAATATCAAATGTTTTCAAAATAGCCCTATTCAAATTTACATTTATGAGTCTTCTTGAAGAAAAACTTTCCAAGTCTGACTGCAAAATACCATACAATGACGCTGTATAAAGTGTCAAGCCGTATGTGTCCAACACGAAAATTGATCATTTCCTACATGAAGTCACATGGCGCCATGTCACTACCGGGATTATAGCATCAGGGACTGAGAACAGGCCAGATTACTTTCCTGTTTCTCCGTCGTGTGGGGGGAAATATATCCTGTGGGCTCAAGGTCGTCATTCAGGCATTTTGTGATATCACAGATTGAGTGACAGAACTGTCGCCGGTTAGTGCTGATGCTATAAAGTGAACCTTGCACGTGTATATGTTTAATAACTGTAGTGTTAATACATGGTAAGTCTTAGAATATATGTGTTAATGATACCGGTGAGCAATCATGACCTTTCTATCAATATGGCTTTTGTCTATGATAAGTTTTGATCTATATATATATTTTTTAGTTTTCATTACACATATCTTTTGGATTGAGCAATAAAGCTGTGTTCCTACATGCTAAAGAATCACACAGAAGTTATCAAAATAAAATACACAGTATATTGGAATATTGTATCTCTATTTGGAGTACAAATACTAACTTATATTATATATTTTTGAAATCTATATAATATTTTCTTGCTGTTCGATTACATGAGGCACTGATCACATCTTATAGAATGGCTTGCACAACACAGTTTTCATACCTTATGAACACTTGGTTCCTTGGAAGTCAATCGTGAATTGTCACTGGTTTAAACATGTCACATGTATTCCTATATATAGTGTACAAAAACTAAAGAATGGGAAGAATATTTATTATTGATCGATTTCGAGTCTATTGGAGTCGACTTCCAATGCTTCAAACTAGACGATCTAGTTCGAGGACACCGCGGAAAGGCAGAATGACACCTTGCGTGCTTCGAGGAGATTTTTACAAAGAATTTTTCCTTGTCGTAATGTGTGATATGTGTATAAAACATATTGAATTGTGTGGTCGGAATTACAATTATCCGTGTAGACGACAGTCACTCTACGCTGATATCGTATTTTATATACCCAAAACCCTTTTTATTTTCCTCCCTGCATTCGCAATTGTTCGCCCATGGAGACTCCATCGTTAAGATTTGTAAAACTAATATCAATGGCACAGAAGGTGTCTCATTTTACCTTCCAATAGCTCCCGCGATGGGCACACGTTACTCCCCGCCGGTGAACAGCGAGGCCTCCCATTTCAAACGACACGATACCAGCGGATTAAATTAGTAAAACTGCCCCCACCCGCAATGTATTCTTCCGCCGAGTGAGTAGGCTTGGCCAAATCACAGCGCCGTTTCTTTCATGTGCGTGTACTAGCCGTCAGGCAGTCCGCTCAAGGGAAGTCACACAAAAGTACAGTCGAACAAAGACGTAAATCACATCAGCTTACAGGGGTAATATCGTCAACAGATTTTCATTATATTTTTTGTCAGAAAAAAATCATTTGTAATACTATATACATTTTAATGAAAGCGATGCGAGACATATTGACCGTATATATTTCTTTCGAAGCTATATGTTTAATTTGAGAACACATATGTGTATACTAGTCTAATAGAACTGCAAATTCAATTTTCTCGCGTATGTGCATTTCTTGACGGCATCACGCTTCTGATATTTGTCTGAAGACATATATGTATTTTAATGCCACCAGAAACACAGAAAGAAAGATCTCCGTTAGTATATCTAACAACATGGTTATACGCTAATGAAATACCACATATAATCCGACGAGGTAATTGTCGACCTGGTCATAAACGGGCCACCAGTTAGTGTTTTTTTCCCGGTCTTCCCAGTCTGATCGGAAGTCTCAATGACCTGGTGCAAGGATCGCTCTGATTGTACGGGTCATTAACTCATTTGTAGGGGGAAAATCAGCACTGACGACCGAGTTGATTGAGATGTATTGGTAGGGCTGAGTAGCGATAGTACTGGACTAATGACCCGATGGGCCTCATGACGTCAGACCAGGCTGTTGCACTTCGATAGTATAGGTACACAACGTTGGGCATTTGTCTCAAATCTCGATCTATTGGATAATTCGTATTACGAATATTGTCTATGACTTGTTGTTGTTTTGCTATCAACATGTAGTCTAATATATGAAACACGTCATTGGGTATACTCTAATCAAACACCGACCTGGAGAATTAACACTCATTTTGGACCAAAATGCATGTTTGATCAAAGATAACGCCACAAATAAATTATTCGGAATATTTCATGAGCAAGCCAGACAGTCCATAGCAATCCATAGCTTATGGGAAAATGTACTGACATCATGACTCATACTCAATCACGTATTCTTTTAATATCCCAACCATTCATACATGTACATTCTCCTATTCCAATCCCAACTCAAGGATTACGTGTATATATTTGTCAGACTCGTTGTGCAGTGTCCTACAACTACAAAAATGGGACTGTGGGGTCGTTCCTGCCTTTCAGGACGATTTTTGTACCGCCATCCAAACTTGCTTGTCCTCTGATCAAAGAGTGTAACGATCTTCGCTCTGATATCAGTATTTGTTACACTCCTCAAATATGCTCATTTTGCAGTGCTTCCTAAATGTAAGTTTAACCATCGTGTTGTTTGTTGAAAGTCATGTGTGTATGATGCGAGCGAAATAATAAATTACAATTTTAGTATTTAAAGTGTGGGACATTAGAGTTAAGTATTTTATATCTGAATACATTCGAGTCCAGAATGTACAATATGCACTAATAGTTTCCCTTGAGTCGATTTCGATCGAAACATGCTCTTTATTGATATCACGTATATTCTGTAATGCGATATACCATGCTATTTTTCAAGAAGGCTTCCTCTTCCATTGTCACAAAGACTACCAAGCCATAGCTTTGTCCATTGTTAACAGCAACCTTGGCTGACATAATCGCGATTGGGACACCCTTATAGTTCGTTCGTACCCGACAGGCTGATCTAATTGGCTTAGTATGGAACTAGTGGGCGGTAAACACGTCGCAGTAAAGTGTTTTGTTGTCACCTCAATTCAGTATATACAGCAACGCCAAGTGTTAAACCCACAGGCGCGAAAACGCCCACAGAATGTAAAAACGAATTCTTCATGTACTATCACGAAATAAATGGTTGTAGAGTAAAAAACAAAGGTAATTTCGAATCCGCATGGAATATACTTTCATTACAGGAGTAGGTCTTAATCGGATTACACCTGTTTTGTCAAGTTACACCAATTTTGTAAGCATTTGTGTTTGAAGGATCAGGAAAATTCTACCATAAACCTTGAGGTTAAATGTGCAGACGATGGATACAATGCCATGACAATATATCGCACTACAAAAACTTTTTCTTTACTACGAAAAAAATGACAACGTGACGAAACTGACATAATTAGATCAAGAATTAAATTCAGCGTCAATGATGGTACTTTGGTCTTCTTTTCCAAAATTGACGCTTGCAACATAAGAGATATATGTTCGAAATATTTTCCACGGGAGCCTAAAAGTGACATGCGCGGCGCAAAACGATGTGAAATTTTTTTCGCCAAAAAGAATCAAGTTCGCACGTAGAAAGTGCAAAGCTACGGCATAACCGCGTCCATTGTAGGAAGGTTCAGAGCTACCACGTTCACACGTGGAAACATTTGAGACTGCCACACCTTAATCTTTCCACGTGCGAACGTGGTAGCTTTGAATCTTTCTACGTACATGTATGAACTCAGATATCCTTTCACACCTGAGCGTAGAAATATAAAATGTTTCCAAGTTTCTACATGTGAACGTGGTAGCTCCGAACGTTCCACGTGTGAACGTGAGAACGACAAATACTTCCTCGTGTGAACGTGGTAGCCTTGATCTTTCTGCGTGCGATCGTAATCAGCTTTGAATGCTTCCACTGTGAACATAATATTTGACTTGTGTACGAGTGAACGAAAAAACTGTTTCCAAGTGCGAACGTGGTAGCCTCAAGCGCTCCTACATGCGAACGTTAGAGTGTTAAATGTTTTCAGATGTCAACATTCTATCCATGCATGGCACTTATGGCCTTCCGTAAATTTCTGAAATCGGACAATTCTTTGAAACGTTATGGGCCAATTAGGGTGCTCAAAATGAAGTAAAACGTATCTCGCTCAAAATTGGTTGTATAGGCAAGAGGAACTCATTTCCAGACTCCCGACCAAGAAAATGACGAGGAAATGATAAAGTTGACATAATTAGGTAAAAAATAACAGTGTGATCCAAATTGGAGTCAACAGTGAGCTTCGGCCTACTGTGTGACGTCATGTTTTAAAAAATTTCCACATCTGGGGGTATTTGACAAAACTCGATTTCACTTTTGTGGTTTAATTTTTTCCAACATTTTGTGGGTGGAGTTTTTCACATTTGTGGGTAATTGACATAAAAGAATTTTACTTTTGTGGGTGACCATTTAACAGTTGAGGGTGATTGACAAAATTTGTTTTCACATTTGTTGTGTTTTCACGCTTGTGGATTCAACAACCGACCCAATGAAAATATCATCACATCAATATATGGGTCCATTTCTGAGACTCATTGCCTGATATGGAATTCTTACGTCAGAACAGAATCGGCAGTAATCTTCCAGGTCCAAGAGATTCGTGGTCGTTTGAACCTGCTGTTTGTTTTGTTTTGGTGGACTCTTTCTGGTTTTGTACTATTGTTCAGGACTCGGACGGGCACAGATTCTCAGTTTTTGAATGAATTCCATTTGGTCGAGTGTCTCAGTAGGCGTGCTCGGTGATTTGCTGTAGGTTTGTACATTGCAATGAATAAGTAAAATCTACCAGTCATTGATACTAAAAATTCGGTACAGTTGACAATTTCCAACCATTTTGGACAAATGAAAGACCCGACGTACGAGATGCGTGTTTAATATATTTGCACAGACTCTGGTCCACGAAGGCCTGGCATTGATGGATGTGGTATTTCCGTAGCTGGTGACACATGTCGTAGGTTATTGGGTCACGCGTAGCAGCCCTAAGTGCAGTACGCCAGTCCGAATTAATCACTTACCTATTACCGCTTCCACTTTGTCAGTCTTCACGAGGGCTACAAATTGCGATAACGCGACGCCAGAATCGCACAGCGTGTCACGTTGGTAGAACGTGAAGTTATGGCCACCCGCACGGAGCGCCGCTAATGTCGGTGACGTATTAATTTTGTCGACGGCGAACGTAATCGTTTCCGTAGCATTCGTCCACTCATTCCAGTCATCGGACTGCGGGAGTAAGACGCCAATTTTGAAGGTCCTAGCCCACACGATAGATGGCGTGATCGTCGTCAGGACGACGCAGAATGTCGCGTGCAGTGCGCAGTTACGCCGAACTCGCATCCTGATTGGTCGTCACATGCACGATCCCAGAAGTCCCTGCGCGTGAAGAAGACAGGAAATTAGTTGTGGTTAAATACCGATTGCGTGGCCGGATATGAGAATACTCATTTTGCTTTGCAATCTGGTTATGTTTTATGCAACACAACTCGAATTGCCGGTTTTTACCAGCGTACGTGTAGGGCCTACAACCTAACCATACAATCAAACGATAATCACAAGCAATAAGTGCAAATTTACAATAACTGATACAGTAGTATTTTGCCTTTGGGAACATAATATTTCGTTTATTGAAAAAGTCCGTTCTTTGTTAACTGAGGGTCATAGGGTGTAATAATTACGAATGAATATCTTGAACTAAACGCCCTGTAATTCTGTTCAATGCACCCGTTTCATTTTCACAAAAAAATGTGTATTCCACACGTTGTCACAATTCGATTTTATTCCTACAGTTTAAGATTTCTGTCACATCAAATTTGTCGTATTAAATTCAGGAAGAACAATGTTAGCTACGCAGAATGACCGTTTTCTACTGAAAATATTTCCCCCAGAAGCGGATTGTTCGCGGATCCACATGTGAAGTAATGTTGGCTCTTCTAACTGGCTGACAAATATAGGCGTATTTTAGTTGGACTGGTAAGTCGCGTGACGTCACAGTGCGACTCTGGTGACAAGCTAATATACACCTTATAATATTAGCGATTATGATGCAACTATTGATCCTGTGCCGTTCTCATATCGACTCCCCACCAGAGTAGGCTCCAGTAAAGAGGGGAAAACACTATGGTGTGTCATTTGGGGTATACCTGCGCCAATCGTGAAGTCATTGAAGTCATTCGGTAGAGACCCACCCACCTCGCGTTTCATGCCCTTAATAATTTATTTTAGTCATGCATGATTAAACTGTGATAATGGGAATATCTTTATTTGGTGTAAGGTGGGTCTAGATACAGAAAGACACGAACAATTTGTACCTTTCGATAATGAACCCCATCATCACCTTCAAACCTTGGTCGCTGTGCACTACGTGGACTTCCATAATGAACAATGCCCTTCTCCACCAGTGCCTTGTCGACACTATAAACAAAGCTTATGTGTACGGCCTGGACATACATGATATACTTATCGGTAAGGACGATGATATACTCATAGCCTCCCTTTGATGACTCCGGACTCCGGAGTCAACAAAAATCCATACACTTGCGGGTGCGAAGCCTTGTTTTCAGATAGACAATGCGACGATTTGAAATTAATATTGAGACAGGCTTCAGGGCTTACAACGTATCCGTACTTGTAATAGTCGCCTAGCGCCATGTTTCACTTTCTTTTTTAGCTTCACAGTCAAATGCACACGGCCACTTAGTTTTGGTTTGCCAGTGACTTGGACGGGCACTAGCATGAGTGTTTCTTCCCATTCATGTTGAGGTGATAGCAGCCCCTGAGTGAGAACTTTTTTTTTTCGGCTCCCATCGACCTATCTGAAGTTCCAAATCCATGTAGTCAGTCGACAAGGTCGAACCAGTTACTTACCCAATGTTACTTGATGTTCACCTTGAACATCAATCTTCCATATTATGGTGGTGACTTCAGCATCAACCTGCTCACCACAGAGGATGTCTCTGATGCCCATCACCATAAGGAGGGACCAGCAAATGGCTTGGGCTTTTTTGCTTCTACAGATGAACAAGGATACCCTTGTGTCATTCGAGAAAGCATGTGCATGAGACGAGTTCAACAAAAAAGTTGCATGTGCACAATTCTGTCTGCCACCTTAGACTCACTGCATCAAGTATGACACTGGAATGTACATAACTGAGGTGGCATTTTGCGTCACCACAGTGAAGGTTTTGCCATAAAGATTGTCTCGATTTATGAAGATTGTGTCTCGTACGTGTATCTCGAACAATGTGTTACACAATCTTGGGATAACTGGACACGAATCGGCGATATAACCAAAGAGTGTAACATCGATAAGAGGCCTTACTCCCAATAAAATGCGTGACTGAGCAATTTGAAGTCGAGAAACTCAAGGTGACTTCAATGCCAGGGGATCGCTCCTTCACCGGCGAAGTTCATGTTGTTTGCCACTCCTCCACCGGCAAAGTTTTTATTGTTTGTGCTTGTTACATAGGGCTATAGAGAGTGGGGCTTCTTATTGATGTTACACTCTTTGATAATAACCCTGTGTGTCCAAGAACACGACGGACCTCATCTTCTGTGGATCTTCTCTGGATGGATAGCCTATGTTCAGAATGATTACTGTTGATTCAGGAGAACCCATCTCCACAGCGTCGCTAGCTTGATGCCGCAGCCACACTACCATAGCTGTGAAAAAAAACTCCCTGAAGCTGCTGAAAATGTTCATGCATGGGTTTAGAAAACTCGATTATGTCGAGGTAAATGAAAGCAATATGGCACGGGAGAGGCGCCATAGGCCTGTTGCCAATGGGGAGCAAAATAACACAGCGCACACATAGTCTCAGTATAAAAGTTATGCAGATGAACTGGCACAATTAAATTACCACTAGCTTGAGGACGAGAACTTGATCTAAACACACAAATTCATACCATCACAGGCATTGGAGACGAACGACGCCGTGTCAAACTCAAATATACATGTATGTACACAGGTTTCGTTGTTCTGGGAGCCATGGCTGGAATCTGCAGTCCAAGAAGATGCATTGATATTACGGGTGGAGGTATCACTGGGCATTCAAAGGGCTAATCCAAAGCATTCTTTCATGTGAACTGATAAGACTGCGTATCTAGACAAATGTGTATCCACACTGGTTCCGAATCCAGTAAGCCAGGGCCTACGGTATCTGACATTTGGTGAAAAAGTACGGTTATATGCCAGATGGAAACAAATAAAATTTAAATTGATCCGACCATCCTAAACGAAGTTATCGCCAAAAATCATATGAAGTTTTGGTGTTGAACTTGAGTTTAATTCACCTCAACCTGTTAAGATGTGACAACAAGAAGTGTCCATCATATTAATAACATATAAGTCTATTTATTTCGGAACTGATCTGTATATGCACTGTATCACAACAATCTAATGTATGAATGTTCTGTACCCTACTACATGTATAGCAACATCTAGGCCTATGGACTACAGTCGAACTCTATGGAGGTCTACATGTCCGGGGCTCAGCGGGCGTTCGGTGTAATATGGGGCAGGTGTGATCCATATCCCGGACGCAGTGTCTTCTTTGATGTGACTAATGTGACTAATGTATTCGCTTTTGTACAAACGAGGACTTTCTACTACATACACAAGATTGGGACCTGTAAAGAAACCACTTCTGTGTCTTATACGAGAACTTCTTTGTTTTGTATGAAAAGCTTGCCCTATCAAGAGGGGGCATTATATGGACTGCATTGGGAGGGTTAGGGTGGGGATACATATGGGATTATGTATTAGCCAACTATTATTAGTTATTGATATGCACTGTGCATATTAATTAACAAGCCTTTGTGTCATGGAAATTTGGCCGTCACCGGTCGAAGTTTCCAGTAATTTCGGCCATAGAATTAGCTCTCAATTTCCATTGATTATGTTCATTATACATGTATATACATGTATCACATACCACTCTATAACTTGCAAGTATGTCAGGTTCTATATCAATGATATATAAAGATGCATTCTAGTTATCGTTACCCTGAGCATAGCTAGTTAATATATCCACTGGTCAAAATACTCGTCTCATTTCCTATTTGCTTTTTCACACATGCAAGTTTTAAAAAAAGCCGATGCGATATTTTTGTTTGCCAACTTGGTATTTCGGTGCTGTGAGTGTGCGGTAATGTATACATGTACTAGTATGTTGAAGTCCTACTTTGGAATGAATGGACCTCACAAACGGCTGCAGTTTTTCTTTGCATCGTCCGGTCTAATTAGTTTTAATTGAACACATGCTTCATATTTTGCATGTTTAATAATTCATGATTGTTTGAAAAATGACAATTAGTCAGCTTGGACTATGAAGTTGTCAAATACTGTGGTTCAACAAGAACTTATCTGTTATCCGTCTTTTATATGTGAAACGTACGTACGCCCCTACACATGAAAACTTAAATATTACTTTCTTTTAACGATATGGTTTGGAGGCTTCTGTCGGCGTAACCCGTGGATAGATTCAGTTGAAATAAACTCTGATTTTACAACACAATGACAGAACACGATACATTACAACTCCAGCAAACGGTGTTGTGCTTCTCACAATATTGAAATCTATTTGAGTGTATACTTACATGTACCAATATACATTTCAAATTCTTGTTTCACCGTGATTATGCCGGTACTAGTAATGTAATGTATTAATAACAGTTTTCAATTGGTTATCACCAAATTGCACTTGTTGATATGATATTAATTTAAAGTGAAAGAGAACCGTACGATTTTTACGCGATCGCGAAACGTCCAGATTTAGAAGAATTTCGGAAAGCAGAACATTTCTTCACGATTCATGGTCTAATTGAATCGTTAATTATCCGGTGCACGATTCAATCTCATTCCGGCATATTTGCAACCCGTGTTGTATCGTGTTTGGTGTTTATCTGACAGATATTGACTAGAAAGAGGGATACAGCGGGTTCCTTATGCTAATGGTTTGGCAGTACGTATATTTGATTATGTTCATAGCATATATATCAAGGGCGTTGTGTTTGGCACAGTAACTGCAAATCGTGTAACAAGCAATCTGATCCGTATGTTACAAGCAGTGTATAGGAGTAAGGGTCAAGTAAAAATAAGAATTGAGGTAACAAATCTTCGTGTTGAGTCATTGTTCTAACATGTGACTCAATGTGTACTGTTTTTTTAATTGATCGTTTTACATTTATCACCAATTTGTATCTGGCTCCGGAGTCCGGATTGGTGTCGTTTATTTATATAACCAGGGACGTGATATTCATACACTGATGCAAGCAAATATTGTTTCGAATGGTGCAAATACATAAATATGCATATAAAGATATAACAGAAAACGGTGCAAAACATTTATTTCAGATATCATTTGATATGTTATCGTTACGAAGGTTGGTTATGCCGGATTGCAATGAACAACATCATAGTTATATTTTTCATTCCTATAATACGACTGTTATATAACATTGCGGAATATAATATTGATTATATAATATTGCGGAATAAGTCATACAACCTTTTGCATGGAAAGATTGACAACCAAAAACGTAGGAACACCAAACCTAAGATACTCAGCTTTCGCGCTGTGACGCATCAACTTGCCATGTCAGATATTTTATCCCCTGCAGATAAATATATCAAATAAACCAGTGGATCGTTTGTCAAACGTTGGGAATACGAACCGTTGGGTTACAGGCAATCTGGCAATCGATACTGACCAATCAAAGCCCTATTATGTCGGTTTCGGATCGGGCAAGCTAGCGTGATATAACATGAACAATAGTACCTGCTCGTCACATCTGCCACTGTGAATGTGTTTGATCCTTTCACTGTCAGAGCAATTCGGTTGATAGGTTATTATTTCATGGAACACAGATAATACTGACAAACAGATATAAGTGTCGGCCACGAAGACGTGGTGGAGAAGCGATTTTTTTTACTCTACCGAGGCATAATTTCATTGATATATTTCATCGCACCCTATTTGTACTTGCACTGTTAGTGCTTGTGTTGCAGTTAATATTAAGTGGCTGCGCGGGAAACAGAAATACGCAAAAACGAGACACAAACAACCGAAGTATGTCCTAGGGACGCATGTTATCAGGTGACACATATTTCTGGCTTTACACGGTTAGTTTAGTCAAGACTGTAATTCTTCTCAGGAATATTAAAAACAACTGATGCAAAAAGAAGTATATCAATGCCGACTACATGGTCTATAGATATGTGAACGAACATCCATTGATATTTTCGACATTTCACGTGCAATATACGTACCTTAAAAAGTTTCGTCTAATCAAAATGACATTTTTGAAGTCCAAAAAAAATCCAAGAAAATCACGGTTAGTGACTGTCGGTAGTTCCACTAGTTAGAAGTCAATGTCCTAACTCAGCGTCATTGCTTCAGCCTTGGTGTTTCGTGTTTACCGCGCATGTTTCCACCAAAGGGTACTGGACTATTCAGCCTTATTGTGTCTTTATCCACAGCACAAGAAAAGTAATGACGGTGGTAACGACTTCGGTGCTTTGACGGCGTGAATCGGCCAGGTTGAAGAGGCATCTACCGAGAAGACACAGTCGCTGCAATGGACGGAAGCTACTGCTACTGGGACTTGGATGGAAGGAGCGGTGGGGGTGGGGTTTGCCCGTGTGAGAAATGGTGGCTCGTGGGGTGCCGATACCGGTAGTGGGTTACATACACGCGGGGACGTATCTCGCTAATAGACATAAGCCTCCCCTACGAGGCAATACGTGTGTCACGACAGCTGACCCCATGTCTCTCTCCCTGTCACTCTCACTCTATGATTTCGACGTGTTAACGAGGAGCAAGAAAAGCTTACTACACCCCACCCCTCTTACCCCCAGGAGCTTTCATTCCATTCTAGGTGACTGCACCAAAACAGGGGTCAAAGTGGCACATACGGGTGCAGAGCATCCTGATTTTATTGCTAATCGGCAACAATGATTGTATTTATGTATATTAGCACCCGAACTGGCGGATCCACAAACTTCTGAAAATTGGGTGAAGGGTTTGAGAGGAGGGGAGAAAATTGCACAATTTTATGTTATGAGTTCCATGCGATAATGGATGCAGGAGGTTTGTGTTATCTCTTGTTATGTTTTCAATAAGAAATGAAAAAATATTAAATTATATGTTTGCATTGGATGAGTAGAAATAGCAGATTACGTGGGTAGAATGATGCTGCTGTATCAGTTTTGAATATGAGTAACCAATGACCAAAGGCCAATAACAAATACCGTAGTATTCTTGGTTACATGTAATTGTGTCTGTGTTTCTCACAAGATGGAAGGAACAGCTCCGCGTGGTAATGGAAGTCAGAAGAACATTGTTTGGGAACAGTCCAAACTAGATATAACCGAAGCAAAAGTATCCTGGACCTAAAATTTGAAAAGGCGAAATGCGTCAGAACACATTTCATTCTGATATTGGCGAGATCAAATTCATGACTCCACGGATCTGAAGTAACCAATCAGAGCGATGATGAGAATCTAGCTTTCACAGTTTGTTCCCCTGAAGACAAAGTAGATCGTAAAGAGAGGTGTACTTATTAATGCGAAATTAGCCCTGCTCGCCATCGTAATGTGTTCAAAATAGCGTCTGTCGTACCGCTGTTCCTCCACCTTATAGACCAAACTGTGGGGACTCGTCATGTCTGAAAGAAGGTCAACATTACATATTTTTCAGGAGCCATGCAATATTGACTTTTATTCTAATTTATATAGCAAACAACTTTTTGAAACTGTACCACCCTCTCACAAATATCCACACAAACATACTACCATGCTTAGGAAATTCAACAATATGTGCCTACAGATCAACCTTAGATCCGCCCAAGCTTTTCCTTCCGGATAATATACATATTTATAAGTTACATTGTTCTTGTCACTGATAACTGGCCATTCATTGAAAGTACTTGCATATATCGAAACGACGACATGTGCGCAATCGGATTAATTCAATGTGATGCCCACTGGAGCAAAGAAAACAACTGACAAGCATTTTCGTACTTATTAGGCTATATTCACATATATATTAATATTTATTTTGTTCATGTGGGGAATTATAGCCAGTACAGGTGGAACACAAATTAGTCGAAAGAGGCAAGAGGCGTCTTTCTGAATGTACATGTATAGAGAGGGTATGCATTCTGATAAAATTGACGTATTCACAGTGATAACAACTACATGTATGTGAACGTCGCACGTGTAGATTGCAAATATTGTCTTTTGCGATAATATAACATCGACTCAGTAGATTTTTGGCTTGTGATTGGGTATTTATGTATTTGTCATACACCTTTTTCACGGGGTTTGTTTCGGGTTTCTAAATTGTTTTAATGAGTTGCTGGGCACTAATTCCATTTGGTTTACAGTAGAAACAAATATAATTACACTCTGTCTGCCCCTGATGACGCCACAGTGGCTTGTGATACATGTATATGTTTGGTCGGGCTTTGTTTCCAGAAAATGTTTGATGTTAGGTTTTTTATTGGCATCATCGAATTCTGGTTATCAGCGGTAATAGGTTGATTCATACATTCATTCATTCATTGTTGTATATTACACACTACTAATGCGTGAACGCTCTCAAGAAATTGGTTGACAATTTATTCCAGTTATCTCTAAATGCATACTACTAAACTGGTTAGCGTATTGTTGCCTATCATGATGGCCTTGGAAAATGATTTCTCTGACATGCTTTGTGCTCGACTGGCACCCATTACCAAGCTGACCGATCTGCCTGTCAGACAGTAGACCGTCTTCCATTCCCCTCTCACACGGACAATTCGGGGTCAACATTGTTAGATTTATTAAACTATTTTCAGGACTCTGGTTTCTATCTCGGCCACTTGTGGGTACACATGACACCTACTTAACACAAGTACGCGTCATTCACCTCGGGTCATTGTAACTGGGGCTGTAAAATAGAATATTTACAAGATATTAATAACTTCACATACGTGATATTTGTCATGTAATGTTTACCTCTGTTAGTGGCGAGTTGGGATTTGTGTAAATGGTTCGGAAGTTATGTATAGATAGGTATTCACAAATGACGAACTATTCAATTTTTACTAAAACAAAAAGTGGTAGGTGTAAGGACAAAATAAATGTCGATGCTAAAAAAAAGTTATCATCAAGTATAAACACACCTTTTTGATCAAATTCAGCAGCCAGTTGAGAAAGAAGGAGTCTCCGCGCGAAGAGGGAGAACTTTTGTATTTCAGACTACGTTCAGTCTGCAAAACACGGCTTCCTCTAGAGGCAGTGAAGGATTGACTGCGGGTAACAAACCAAACACTGTAGTGAGCCGCTCTCCCATTCATTTGTAATGTAAACATAAAGGTAACAAAATCAGCAAGACTACCCGACCCTTCTTCTAGAAACTTCATCAACAGAGATATGTATAGCCATGGATGATGAACGGAGACATGGTTCTATAAAAAGTATCACAGCGATTGTACAAACTGATGATTGTAGATATCACTTTTACACGCGTCAGCAAACAACGCGTCGTATCTTCAGCGTTACAAACAAGCTGTTGTTGGTATGTACGTTTTGTTGTGTGACCATCCAATAATAGATGCATATATACGACTTGAATTTTTTTGAGAGGAATACAATAGGCGGATTTGGTGCACCCGAGCGCAACTCACCAGTGAGCTTTACTAGCATTACTAGTTGTCCACAGTAAAAAATAATCCTGCCGTTGGGCATGTTTTGGGTGTACATTGTCTTTTGAGGAATAAGTCACAAAATGACATTTGAAAATGACAATAATCAAACAATTAATCATATTCAAATCTCGGTTGGTAGTCCTGGGTGGCTATAGGTCGCCACATCTAATTCTGGTGCCAAATGGATGTTTGCAAGTTCATGATTTTGTTACCTTTATATTTACGTTATAAGTGAATGGAGAACTGGCGCGTTCCAGATTCGGGATTTTACATGCAGTACGTCCTTAATTGTTTTCCTAAGATTATTTCTCTTGCCATGTGTTCTTGATACAAATGAATCTATGACATCATGAATTTCCATGTTCAGTATTGTTATCTTTGGACCCTGGTTATACACCGTGCTAGTATGATTCAGTGTCCAAACTGTCCCTCTGGCTAGGAACCAATTCAGTCGTCGCCGGTTCAAGGTAACCCTGGAGAACACTGCAATTTTCTCTAATTGAAAAGAGAAGGGGTTGTTCTCTTTTTGCTTTGACACCCTCTCAAATGCGACCTCTTAAGGACGACAAGGACGTTGTTGATAGATCCTGACTTTTGAATGTGAAAATCTGAACGTCTATAGACCTTCACTCATTCTCAGACCTTTACAACTTGTCTGCAGTAATGAGAATTTTGTATTACTAACTTTACCGACGAGACTTCCTGGGCGAAGTACATTTCTAGCGAAAATCATTGGCGATATTGTTTTTTTTTTTTAATTCATGGATAAATTAATGGGTGGGGCAGAAAATTATTTCTCTTAAAAACCCCTAAATCGGGCTCAAAACGGAGATTGGTCAACTTGGAACTTCACGATTTTCAATTCTTTGACATTTCTTTGGATGACGGACTCGGTCTTGTTTGAATTTCCGGAATGTTCATTAACTGAGAACGGATAATTTGAATGATTGAATGAATGAATGAATGAATGAATGAAGCTTATTTAACATGGCATGCAATCAATTATGTACAAATTTGTATATAATATGAGCTCACGAGCTACTGTGCGATGCTTAGATAAAAACAAGTTTCACATATATTGTAACGGTTTTGGGGTGTTCCCAAAAGTTTCCCCTAGGTAATTCTAGCAGTATTTTGTGATATTACGGTTAAATAACAGTTTATTGAAATGTACATGTGTTTAAAGGTTCATTAGGTTCCGTATTGGTGATATTTAGAAGGTTTTCCGTCTCGGAACTTAGTATATTTTTGATGTTGGTAAAGCCGGAGACGGAGACGGAACCGGAGACGGAGTCGGAACAATGGAGTACAAAAACGTAATGACGTTATTTCCGGAAGGTCATGTGATCAGCCTCGTTTTCGGTTTAAAAGGTGACGTGTCAGCCACTGATTGGTTCTAGAGTGTTTTTAGAAATCCGAAAAATATCAGTGTTTTGGCGGACTATGACGTCACAATAGGTTGGTCACGTGACGTGGGTCTCAGGTCTATAAAAGCCCCCGCTTCACAGCGGACGGCGGAGTTGGTGTCCTGACGTCGACCTGTGCAGACCCCTTCTCCCATAGCAGAGTACTCCCTTGTTCCGGCTTAGGTCATACCAGATGATAGCAGTTATGTCTTCCGACTGTACACTTAGAAAATAAACATGAAAACTGAGTTGTTTTTCCGTGTTTGTTAGGGAACTGGAATTTATGATAAAGTTAGTTCACCGGAAAAGAAAGTAATACGGAGAAAAGGGAGATAAGTCCACAGTCGGTTAAGACAAAGTTGTAACGACGTCTTAGGGTGATCCAAGAACCCAGATCACCAAGGAAGGAGACGGAGACGGAGGTGGAATTCAACGGAGCAACTACGGAGGTGGTACCGGACGGAGCAGTTGCAGAGACGGGAACAACGAAGCAGTTGCAGAGGCGGTACCGGACGACGGAGTAGCAGAGGCAGTACCTGACGGAGCGGTTGCGGTAACCGGAAGTGAGAACACTTCCGAGATTGTCCATTTCAGGTGCAGTCGCAGGTTGCGGTGAGGCGGAGCCAACCGGAGCAGTTTGCAGTGAGGCGGAACCTGGCAGAGCGGTTGCAGTATTCGGAAACGGCAACGTTCCCGGATTCTCTATTCCAGGTGCAGTCGCAGTTGCAGTAAGGCGGAAAACGACGGAGCTGTTGCAGTAAAGTGGTATCCCGACGGAGCAGTTGCAGTACCCGGAGACGGAAACGCCTCCGGATTCTTACTTTACAGGTGCAGTTGCAGATTGGCAGTCGGACAACGGTTAAGAGGTCCATTCCAGACCACGCTACCAACCTTCAGAGACTTCTAGCCGGAGTGCAACCGTACAGCAGTAGCAGTTTCCCGGAATTTTACCGTTACAGCTCCGGTTAAATAACAACTCACCCACCTCCCAAGAAAACCGGTTTATCAAGACGTCACAGAAGGGTGAAGAACCCGTTACAATATTGTGATATGTTACATACATATAATGAACAGTTTGCATTAAACAGAGAGTTGACGATGGTAATAAAAAATACATAGATCTTATTAGTGATACATCCATTCTTTCAATTCAGATATTCTCTTGAATTGTGACAAAGATGTAGTTTTTTATCCGATAAATCTAACATATTCCATAGTTTGCTTGCAACATATTTGAGTGAGTGATAACCGTATCTCTTGGTGTTATATTTTGGCAGATTATAGGTACTTTGATCAGGAAGACTGTACGGAGATACATTTTCTTCTAGTAAACTACTCAAAAAAGACGGTGACAAAAAATTGCGAATTTTAAAAACTTCAATAGACAATAGCATTATACACCTTTTATAGATATCTAAAAAATCATCATTGAGTAGTATTCCTCGTATGTAGAATAACGATCTTGATAAACTAGTCTGAGTGCTCTTTTGTTCAACTTATTTAGCCGCTCTGAATTGGATTTACTGGAAAACATCCATACATTTGAACAAGAGTTAAGAATAGAAACAATAAAGTATTGAATATCGATTTCCTACTTTTGATTATTGTTAATCCTTGACAAGGCATTGATTTGTTTAGCCGTTTTTGAACAGATATTATCAATATGCTCGCTGAAGTTCAGATCCTGATCCATTTCCACACCTAGAATATTCATTGCTTCACTTCCCGTCAGTGTAAAGTTTCCGATAGACATGTCGTGTTCCGATGATATATTATCTTTTCCAAGAAACATAACTTGGAATTTTGCCGGAATGGGCTTCATACGGTTTTTCCTGAACCATTCAATAGCGATAGAGGCATCCCGTTTGAGTAAATATTTAACAGAGTCTATATCATGGCTAATAACTGACAATGAGTTATCATCCGCGTAATTATATATAGTGTATTTCAAGTACAATAAATCGTTGATGAAAATATTAAATAGTAATGGCCCGAGAGTAGAGCCCTGTGGCATACTTTTATTGGTAGTGACTCGCTGGTGACGTTTCGATTTTAACCCTCTGACATCGATCAGATAAATATGATTAATTCACAAGTAATTCACAAGAATTTAGATGGACCCCATACATTTATGTAGTTTGGCAAGTAGAATTTCATGCGGCATACAGTCAAATGCCTTGGATAAATCGATAGCGATCGATCCCACATATAATTTATTGTCAAGGGCAGTGCGCCAGTTTTCGACCATCAGAGACAATACGTCTTTACATCCGTGTTTTTCCCCAAAGCCTGATAATAAAGGATGAAAAATAGCGTCTTTGAACACTGCAAATTGTTCGCTTACAACACGATCAAATATTTTCGATAGAACTGGGAGTAAATTAATAGAGCGATAGTTGCTTCTATTCAATTTATCGTTCTTTTTGTATACGGGAGTTTGAGAGATGTTGGGAATATGTTATTGCTTATGCAATCATCGATGAGTGCAGACGAAGATCCAGCCAATAACACTCTTAATTGTCTCGATCAAAGCAGCTGGCATACAATCATAACCTGAAGCCTTGCCTTCTTTGAGGATATTATTCATGATGCGCTCAATTTCCATTGGTGATGATCATTTAAATTTGAAGAAAAATATGTTGCATTTATTTTCGATTGTCTTAATAGAGAGATATCGCTTTTATTTTTCAATAATGTACTGGATGTACATTATTTTTCATGTACATGAAAATTTATTGCATTTATTTTCAACTATTTTAATAGAGATATGATCGCTTTTTATTTTTCAATAATGTACTGGATGTATATTTTTTTTCCAATAATGTACTAGAACGGAGTTGAGGGGTCATCTCCCGGGTCATTTTCGTTGCCTATGGAAGCTAAAAAATCATTGAATATCGTACATATTTCGGCATTGTCAGTTACTATATGATCTTGTTCGCGAAGCATAAAATCATCACCTAAATCAGAATATTTCGTGAAGAAGGGTTTTACAGTTTTCCAGAAATGTGCGTTGGACGTGCCAGTACGACACCGCTTGAGAAAATAGTTCCTGGTGCGCTTGATAGAAATAACTTTGTTCCGGTTAGATTTATGAAGTGAATGATAAAATTTCGATCTATATTTGTGGAATTTATTGCGAGCCATATTCCGCGGATATATTGCCGACTTCAGTTCACGGGTCATAAATAGATAATTTCGTTCTTGTGCTTTCGCGTACGGATTGGCGCATGATCGTCAAATGACGTTGTTGATATATTATGAAAATCAGTAAAAGCTTGGTCAGGATCAGGATCTAAGCTAGACAGGTCAATGGAGGTCAAACATTTGTTTAACACTATCATAATCGATGTCCTTCATTCTCCTGTATCTACCGTGGCTGATATATGCCATCATTGTTATTTTTCAGAACACCCCTCAAACCGGGCAAAAAATAATAAATAATTAAACTGAGCAGTTTTTTACGTACAAAATTATTGATTTCGTACGTACGAAAATAGTTTCGTACGTACGAAATTAGTTTTGTACGTACAAAATTGTTGATCTCACCATACATGTCTATGGCCTGACCCACTGAGATTAGTTTTGTACCTACAAAACTATTTTTGTACGTACCAAACTAATTCCATACGTACGAAATTGCTTAAATTATTATTTTTGTTTTGTACGATCAAAACTATTTCTGACGTGTAGAAATAGTTTTGATCGCGATTTAAATAGTTTTGAACGCGTAGAAAACATTTTGAACGTGATCGAAATTGTTGAGTTCAATTATTTATTTTTTTTTTTTCATGCTGCTAAGCGTGTTGCAAAAAAAAAATAATTCTGGCATATATCAGCCACCGTATGTATCTGATATATTTACATTCTGGTTTTGGCACGTGCTTTCTCATAACAGCTGCTTCAATTGGGACTCCAAGCAATGGATATCTGCTTCACACAACGTCCGTGAAAACTTGCTGAACATTTGTTTCTTCATGCGAGTGGATGCTACAACCCAGTGATAAAAAACTCATGACATGCAATTTCATAAAATTAATGATAATGAACCACAATATTGTGTCAGCTATTCTGCTCCATGTTGTGGTCTGCATATGTATTCCAAATCAACTGAATGTAAATTCATGAAATAATATTTCAAATCTAAATGATAATTATGGTATAGATATCATTATGATCATGATGATACAACTTGTTGGAAATGCACATATTTTACTGGGGAAAACATGACATCATCATAACAATTATAAACTATGTTATTATATCAAAATGTTGGTATATCCTGCATAGCAAAGTGTTCTGATTTGAGGATTGATCATGACTTGGTCTCACCTTCCACAACTTCAATCCAGCATGATTGATTATCCCAACTAACTTCTCTACATTATTACTGTATAAGTAAGAAATATGCGGTTTGATCGATAATTGATTTAAAAGAATTGGTCAACAAAATATCAAATATAGTTTGATTTGTACTTTCACAAAATATTCGACAAATAATCTCGTTTATTTCGTCAACCCGAGTAGTATTTTGCATAAATTGTTCGGGTAACTCAGTTAAATTAAATGATTATTGGGTTGTCGTTTTTCTGCTCTGACACTCTCGATCTCTCACGCATTATTCTAAGGTTGATGTCGACAGCTCCTGACATTCGAACGGGTAGTCCACTTTGGGAATTCACTCATTCTCAAATATTTGGTTACTCTTGGGTTCTTTTCAAATTGACTAGAGAAAGAATATTTTTACCAGTGCAACTTCCTCAGACAAATACACAATCGCTTTGAGATTACGTTTGCAAAAAATATTTGTTTACATTATCGTTTCTTTTACAATGCAACAACGGTTGCCAGACATAGGACAGGAAATGATATCATTCTGACAACCTGTATTCACATTACGAATTCATGGATGCGGGGATTCATGGATGATATTCGCTGATTTTCCCTTACATTGCTTTGGTTGTGATCGCGTGGACTCGGTTTTGATCGCCAGAATTGATTTGTAAATGGAAGTGAGTAATTTGCTTCAGATATATGGAAGCAAACATAACACATGTTGACTTTTGAGAAAACAAAATTTTGTCCATGAACCCAGTCCAGTCGATAATCGGTGATTCCTGGAACATGAGAACATGAACAATAGTAAATGAAGTGAAGAGAGGTTTCACAATTGTTCCGGTCATCAATAGAGGCCAACCAAATTTCATAAGGAAAAGTCAATAAAAAAGGGAAACTTTCTGCATAAGTTTCGGAATTGTTCAAAAATTCATGTGGAGTTCAAGTCATTAGTGCATTCGAACGTTGATACATTCATTCGAATTCTCCTGATCAGAAATTGAAAAATGCTACGGTTTCAATATTTATATGGATGTTACATGTTCATACGAATATTAGATATAGCATTATTCGTATTTTTATTAGCATATACTATTTTGGGGTAGCCAATTATGACATTCTTCTGTCCGCCAAGTGTGTGATGGTCTGACAAGGTTATGTATGTATCAACCTATAACCGCTTATAACCAGATCTTGCTGATGCCAATAAAAACTATCGGACATCAAACATCAAATACTTTCAGAATAGAAACAAAGCCCAACCAGACATTTATATCTCAAGCCAGACTGGTGTCATCGGGGGCAGACAGTGTGTAAATATAGTTGTTTTCTACTGTACAACTGATGGAATTAGTGCACAACTGCCCAACACCTCATGACAACAATTTAGTATCTGAAGCCACACTGACGTTATGTTATTGTTATATCTCACCAGTTTTACTGATAATCAATGTGAATTGTAATTGTATTATGATTACAAATGAGCATGTCAGTTATTTTAAGCCTACAACTCACCAATTGTGTCTCACAAGAGAGCAAATCTATACCTTTCGAGGACGTGGAGCTCTTTTACATAAACAATACAAGTAACCGACAGTGGAGAGAATAATTTTTGTGGCCAGTGGAAATATGTTGGGATGGAAAAGTCTATATGATTAATAACCCTAATTTATCGGATTAAATTGTTCATTATTTTCAATATGATAAACAAGGAAGAACATATCTATAGATGTATATCCGAGCTCAGACATTCAATGGTGTTAATGTTACCCAATGTTTTGGATCAAATTGATGATCGATGCGTCTATTTTGGGGTAAAAAAATATTTTTCATCACATTTTATCACTTTTATATCGTAAACTATAAAAGTTGGTAAGCATTCGTAATTGTTCTGCCAACAGCAGAAATTTAGCTCAATATTTTTGTTGCGCTACTGTATGCGTATATATTAATATGGTAAATCAACAAATATCGCAAACTCTCACATTATTTGCGTTTATTCACAAGATTAAAATGTAAAAACCTCATGGAAAAAAATAGAAATATTACTTTTGAGAGTGCTGTGATCCTTTTGTTGAGATGACTATATTTAACAAATGATAGCAGGTCCGGACCTACTCATGCCTATCCTCCGTGGGTCTGTTTTTACCCAAACTTAGAAGACCAGGGCGACGCACTGGTCAATGAAGTGGTGATGTTCGTTTATTCCTGTATGTACGGAGAATGACAATCAAATTCGAGTGTGTAAGCGGACGTACTCAGGATTGAGTGGTGAAAGGATCGATAGCAGGACCTCGTTAGCAGCTACCTACAAGGTGTTCAGGACAGGACACGGGAGCTCCATGAGCCACGGGATTTGGTAACGAGTGTGGTTGAACAGATGTCGAGGTAGAGCGATGTCTCCATGGTAGACGACACTTCAGCTGGTAGCTCTCGTAGATGCACCATTAGTAGGTTACAGTTATTTTAGAAGATGAAGTCGAAAGTTGAAAACTATGGAAAGTGAAAATAATAGAAATGAACATTTTTTAGTGTATTGTTTCATATTGAAAGTTCATATGACTTTACTCATTACTTTACTCATTATCAGTAATGGCTTTACGCATTACTGATAAACCAAGAGTGGGAAGGAACTAATAAAAACTATATATAAACAGTCCCACCATGTACATTTAGTGTATATTGTATGACCACCAATTGCATATTTCGACAGTGAAAAAAATCTATAAAAAAAAGTGCTGTATTCTAATGGTTCTTTCCCTCGGGGAGGGGTTCAATCTTCTGCACCCCTCGTGTGTGAACGACATCAGTAATGACGAAAGGGTTAGACGCTACTGCAAGGAAACACCTCGTATCAGGATGGAAATAATAAAAAAATATATATATATAAAGTCCCACCATGCACATTTAGTGTATATTGTATGACCACCAATTACATATTTTGACAGTGAAAAAAATCTATAAAAAAGTGTTGTATTCTAATGGTTCTTTCCCTCGGGAGGGGTTCAATCTTCTGCAACCCTCTTGTGTGAACGACATCAGTAATGACGAATGGGTTAGACGCTACTACATGGAAACACCTCGTATTAGATACGTGTGGCTGTCGCACAGATTTGTAACGTTATGATATTGCTGGAGCTAGTTTTGAAAGTATTGCATATGGGACTATTATGACCCCAAAACGTTGGGACTAGTAGTATGACCCAAAAACGTACCGACTTCTGGGGGTTCATATTTAGATGAAAATTTAACCTCGAAATATATTGATAACATGAATACCATTATATGGTCTACCTTATTGGCTATCAAACAAGTCAGTAATTTGACATCCTACTGTAATATACTTTTTAAACAGTATACCACGCCCCAATTCTTCCACATAACTACTTGATACGCATAGGACAATGCGCATTTGTTTTATGAAGAACAATACTTCTCCAGAAACGTACGATCAGTGACAAAGCCACATTGTTATTTTTTTTCCAACGTCGTTCGACAATGCATTATAATAGGTATTGAAATCTATCAATGTCATATCGCTGGGCATTTTCATTAACTTTTTTCATGAATCTAGGGTTTTAAACAAATTTTCACATAATATGCCAATTTTCCAACTGAAATATACCATAAAAGTTTGCGCAACAAGAACACAAGGCATCTCATCCGGTATCAGAGTCTCAATTTCACGAACATTTTACTGACAAATACTCACAAGGCATCTCATCCGGTACCAGAGTCTCAATTTCACGAACATTTTACTGACAAATACTCATATTTTATAAGGTATATCATCCCAAATGTTCGCGTCTGTCCGACATATAGACATCAGTAGCCATTTCTAAATTGTATACAAGCTGTGAATTTGATGGTATCACAACCCACTAATTTGCTGTTCACAATCATATTCACGCTATATAGGTGACATGTGCGGGAAAAAATGGTCTTTTTTTCTATTAAAAACCTTGCACGTTCGAACGTAGAAAGTTCAAAACTAGCACGGTCGCACATGGAAGCATTTAGCGCTATCACGTTCGCACGTGGTAACTTCAAAACTTTTCAGGTTCGCACGTAGAAAAGTTTTAGGCTTCCACGTTCACACGTAGAAAGTCCGAAGCTACCACGTTCACACGTGGGAACATTACACGCTTTCACGTTCGCACGTGGAAACTTCAAAACCCACCACGTTCGAACGTAGAAAGATGTAGGTTTCCACGTTCACATATAGAAAGTTTCGAAGCTACCACGTTCACACGTGGAAACATTATATGCTTTCACGTTCGCACAAAGAAATTTTAAAACCTACCACGTTCGAAAGTAGAAAGATGTAAGTTTCTACATTCACACGTAGAAAGTTCCAAAGCTACCACGTTCACACGTGGAAACATTTATACCTTTCCACGTTCGCACGTAGAACGATTCAGGTTTCTACGTTCACACGCAGGAAGATTCAAAGCTACCGCGTTCACACGTGAAAGCATTTGATGCTATCACACCCCAAAACGCTCCTGAAGTTTCTACGTGCGAACGTGTAAGCGTTGAATGCTTTCACGTACATGTATGAACATGGTAACCTCGGACTTTCCACGTGTGAACGCAATATCCTTTCCTGTTTCCACGTGCGAACGTGATAGTGTTCATGCTTCCATGTTCGAACGCGCTAGCTCTTTGTTGGAAAAGACATAGAAAATTTTTACGCGCATGTCACCTATGTCACGCGCATGTCACCTATATATGTCACGCGCATGTCACCTATTCCGTACGATGCTACTACGTTGCTGTTATTTTTGCTGCATCACGCATGTATACAGTAGCTGAGTGGATGAATAGAAGAGCCGCACCCATCACAGGCACAGTATATTCTATCACTGTATCTGGAAAGATTAGTGTCTACCGAATAACTCGAACAAACAATGTGAAAAAATGGTATATGAAAACGGATCTCCATGAAATTGCCATTTATCAGCACAGACGATCTATAGAGCGAGAGTCTGCTTTCCCTGTTTGTTTTATCGTTCCTGCACATCTAGGAAATAATGAAGCGGAAAAAACTGAAACCTGAAACTATCTATGTACAAACAGTGGTATTAATTGAGTCAACGCCTTCTTGATTATGCATATACAACCAGGAACAAAGTCATATCTATGAAAGGAGTAAACCTATTTCACACAAATAGTTTTGAAAATATATTTCATGTCTCTTCACAGAGAATGAACATCGGAAGACAAATTTTGTATCACTACGTGAGTGAAGGTTAGTTCTACAATATGGTATGGTGTATAGATGCTTCATCTAAACATTGTAGTATCCAACTATATACATGTAAGTGGTAGCTTGGTATTAAATAACATCATATTTCATCATATCATTTTGTACAGAATGAAATTACCAACTCATTCTTTCCAGAAAATGGACCACAAACCAGAAGACAACACATTCTACGAGCCTTTGTCAAGGGAACATGTGTATGAAAACTCCACATTTGCTCTAGGTACACTGAATTATGAGGATCATCATGCGAACGCAGGCTCTTCAAATCATGATGAAATTCCGTCAGAGGAAGTCGCTGTTGAAGCTGACAAAGTGGATCTCTTGAAGCAGCTTCAGAAGTACAGAACATTCCTGATTATTGCCTGCACGGGGTCGTTCATTGCAATCATCATGAGCATTTCTTTGTTGGTCCTAGTTTTTGCCAAACTGGGTAAGGTCTACTATGTAGCTAGCATGCTCGTTCGAATGCGCATGGCAAATGAAACATGAAAGTAGGAAATAAAATGATATGTATTGGTGGAACATTCTTTACATGTATGATAACTCTCCTTTCAGACATGACCACTGGCACACGGATACAGCTTAGTACAGTCGGTCCCAAAGAGTTTACCGAATACCCAGGGCCTCCAGGTAAGATGCAAAACAGGAGCAAAATTGCTCTCCATTGTAAATAATGATTTGAAAATAAAACCAGGACCTCATAGTTTTCAAGGTCCACCTGGATTAAACGGTATCCTTGGTGAACCAGGACCGCCCGGTGTGCGAGGTCCACCTGGGGCGAAGGGTGCTGATGGAAGAAATGGAAGACCAGGCCCACGAGGTCCGAAAGGAGATACTGGGGATTCAGGACCTTTAAGGATCCGGGGTCCTAGAGGCCCAAAAGGCGTGAATGGGTCAAAAGGGCCCAGGGGATTCGCAGGTCAAAAGGGTGTCAAAGGTCAGAAAGGACAGCAAGGTCAGAGTGGATTTGAAAGTGAGTACCAAGCTGAGTAGATATATGACTGCCATTATGTCCTGTGACCTTGAAAATGAGGTTAAGGTCAAATTCAAGGTCACGATAATATTCAGAATATATCATTTCCTAGATGTTCACAATCGATTCTTAAGCTGTAAAGTCTATAATGAGTGAAATATTAACCATTTTGTGCTTTGGACCTTGGAAATAAGGTCAGAAGCCAAATTCACGGTCACGAGAATATTCAGCATAATTTCCTATATGTCCACAACTGATTCCTAAGCTGTAAAATCGACAATAAGTGAGATGTTAGTCATTTTGTCCTGTGACTTCGAAAATGTGGTCAAAGGTCAAATTAAAGGTCATGATAATAATCTGCATATATAGTTTCCCATATGTTCATAATTGATTCCTAAGCTGTAAAGTCGATAAGAAGCGAGACATCAGCCATTTTATCCTGTGACCTTGAAAAAAGGTCAAATGTCAAATTCAAGGTCATCAGAAAATACGGCAAATATCATTTCAAACATATCCACAATTGATTCTTAACACGGGGGACTATCCGTTCCGTATAGCATGGTTTACGGCGGTATGGTTCCGATTTAAGTGTATTTGCCGACAGTTAACGTAGTCCGCTACAAACAGGGAGGTAATGACAAGTCAGAAGTTAAAAGTTATATCTTGAATATTATCTCTTCAAAATAACATATTTTATAGAGTAACTGATCAGCATTCTAATACTGAATAGAAAATAGGGGGTCACCGTGCTGGTTTCTTCAACATATTCGATCAAAAATCACAAACATTTACTAAAATGACTTAATTTATGGTATTTTTTCACATGTTTTTGCCCCTATTCACATCTTGCATCTTGTTTTCCAAGAAAACGGATACGGTGACCCCCTATTTTCTTTTCAGCTTTAGGATGCTGATCAGTTACTCTATACAATATGTCATTTTGAAGCTCTAGATTTTGTTAATACAGTCATTTATTTTGGAAAACTCTTTGACCCCCTCCCCTCACTGTTTGGAGCGGAATACCTTAAAACAAAAGCGACCTGTACAGTCTTGCTCCGATTCCTACCTCAATATTTATCCATTTATCACCAAATGTATATATATTATGTCTTTCAGGCATATTTTCGATATAAGCAACTACTTTCATCGCAGCACGCACAATTATGCTGGAAAACTACAAGTCTTTATGTCGCATCACATGTTCCGACTTACCGTCATGATGGTGATTCCGATTTACGTTGGTTTACATGTTTTGATGTTCCGATTTACCGACACTTATATAGTAATTGAGAATATGATCTGTTGCAATGAAATAAATTCGAACGCTTACATGGCAACTTTCTTATCTTCTTACTCTGTGTCCGCACATGAAATGTGCATGCAAATTAGGTCAATTTCAACACACGACCTCGAATGATTTTTGCCCGTAATGTTGTTCTGGACTGTCGGGGCAATTTGAAATTTTATCTTTTCATCTGACACGAAACATATTTTTTCACCAAATATCAGATCTTATAAACTGAAAAAGTTGACAATCTACCCCAATGTTAAATTCCAGTCCCAAACGGGATCAAGTGAATTCAAGCAAATCGGGGAAGTTCATAATGTTTGTGACCATGAACAACTTACCTATTGTGATGTTTGTTTTAGTTTGAAGACATGTATACAAAGTGTATTTTGATCAAATAATCTCTTTCCAATGCAATGTGTGATTCAAATATCGAATAACCTACCAAGTTGTGTTCAAACTGGCAAATATCTTGTTTTGAGATAAAATTTAAGAAGTAGATTGCCGACTTCTCCAGCTTTTAAGATAGAAATCTATGCCAAATGGAACGATGAAAAATTCAAATAGATCCGACGAACCAAAATAAATTTATGGTAAAAAATCATTTCAGGTTTTTAGTTGAACTCGACTTTAGGCCTACATGTTTTATGTCATCACATAATGTGAAAACGCGGAATCGTATCCAAAGTGGACTGATTGCGAGGTCATACCGACTACTAGGGCTTGACACCTGCATTCAACCCACATTCAGCCCAAAACACACATTTCTCAAACATGTGGATGTATGCGGCAGCAATGACAGCAGTGGGTGAGTGATCAGGGAAACAACCAATAAAACGAAAGAGTTCAAACGAGAAAATCGGAACATGATCCAGTATACTCCATACTACACCAAAACTAGCATTTTGTATACTCTTACGCGTTACATTGTATAAATGGCCACACGGGTCTCATATACTATCTGTTAAGCTGACTTTTGCACACAATTTCTCTCACATGGCGAAACAAACAAGCACACGTAAATCAGAACCAAACCGCCGTAAACCATTTTATACGGAACGGATAGTCCCCCGTGCTTAAGCTGTAAAGTCGATAATACGTGAGATATAAGCCATTTTGTGCGCTGACCTTAAAATTGAGGTCAGAGGTCAAATTCGAGGCCACGAGAATATTCAGCTATATTTCCTATATGTCCATTCCTAATTTCGTAATTGATTCCTAGTCTCTAATCTCAATATTATGTGAGATATTAGGCATAATGTGTCCCATTATGAAGCATCTAGGAGATGGGAGAATTTAACATGGGAAAGTCTTATTTGGGCCGAGTTTAGGCCAAAATGGCCCACTTCGAGCGATTCAAGGGCAACGAAACATATACCAATCACAGGGGTATATATGATTAGTGTTATACATCAATAAGAAAAAAACTATTGAAAAGTTTTCGAGACAACGGCCATCAAAGTCCAAAACTGGCCATTTTTGACGAAAAATTTTGAAATATTTTTGAAATATTAGCAAAAATCGGACCATTGTCCTGTAACCTAAAAATGCAGAGTGTGTTAAATGAAATAATACTTGTGGAACCAGGTAAAACCAGGTAAAATATAAAATGAACAATGATGAATACAATTTTAGAGAATAGAAGAAACATATATACTCAATACATCGAAAACACTGAGAAAAAGATAATACGGATCGAACGTGTGCGTCAAGAACAACATAAGCTTGTGTACATCGATTTGTTTTCAATTTACATTTAAAACTCAATGGACCAATTCACAGAGCACCAAGTAAAACCATGTGTGATATTTCGAGTGTTTCAAGTGTTATGAACGCACCCATGCACGTGCAAGAACATGTGGACATGCGATGTGGTTGTATGCAGAAAGAAGTTGATAATGGAAAAATGGACATGTTCGGACAAAATATGTATATTATTTATAGATAAATATACTTGTGTCTTGCATTGCCTCTAAATGAGTCCAGTAAATTCAGGCGTATTTGGGGTAAAGCAATGTGTATACGTGCGCGTTTACCATACGAAGTTATGCACAAAATAGTTTCTGATTGGTCCAGAAATGTTGACTTTTTCCGATTTCGAGCATGTTTGGCGGCAATCCCTGTGAAATGGTCCACTATCCTGTTATGTACGTTTGTACAAGAAAGAATGAACAATGAAGCAGCAATCCATGTCAATTACACCAGACACCCACGTCCTCTGAGTGAGTACAGTCGTGTACACTAAGTCCACTGTGACTACAGTCTAGTAGTGACCGCTCTGCACCGGTACATCCTAACTCATCCAGCCATATCTGACCGTCGCCGTCTGGTGCGACACCAGCATCCCACACTTGTCCCGCGGAGAGGCCCAGCTGTCGACATGCCACTCTGTTAAAGACACAGAAAAATATCCCCAGAGACATAATATATACACATGTATGATCTCGTGGTGAGGCTTGGTCATTATAGTCATTGTTAGGTAAATTGGCTTGGGAAATTCCTGGGGTGACACGGTCTCCTTCTTATGGCAGTCGCTACTGATTGTGGACTCCAGGAGGTCCTTATTTCACACTGAGTCACAAATACAACTCACTTGGCTTCCCTGCTGTCAAAGTTGTCATCACAGACAGTGCCCCAGACATCTCCCACCAGGACCTCAATCCGGCCGCGGATCCCACTGTCCCCACGCAGGCGAATACCACGTACTGCCATCGGGGACAGAGTATCAGATCAGATGGCATACACAAGACACTGCCATAATAAACATCTAACTACTGGTATAATGCTGATTGAATAGTTAATTCAATCTCAGCGTGTCACAATCTATCCCCTCAGTTTTCACTTAAGAATGAAGTATATATTTAAATATTCCTAGCGATAAATTACATCGTTCACAGTATTCTCGTTATGAATAGTTGATATTTTTTTTCACTTTAGTTGAGTATTTCGGCCTTACACTCTGTCAGATCGCTGGCGCCTCTCTCGCCTTTGGGCCCTCTTTCTCCCTTCTGACCTGGAGGTCCCCTGTCTCCCTTCTGACCTGGAGGTCCCCTGTCTCCCTTCTGACCTGGAGGTCCCTTGTCTCCCTTCTGACCAGGAGATCCCCTGTCTCCCTTCTGACCTGGAAAAAATGTACATTGTATCAACGTGATCAGATGGAGCTCATATAAACATTATGCACACTATCAACGACTCTATCTCCTCATGGATTTAAAAACGCTTTCCTACACAATGTGTATAACATATTCCTATTGGACAATTTCCATGTGCGTGTCACGACTGGAAGGTGAAAATGAATTGGCTGACACAAATAATAGAGAAAACATTAATATTTATAGTTAATTGACTGGATACAGTGTTTGAGGCCCGAGGTCGTGTCCGCGGCACAGACACGACCGAGGGCCTCAAACACTGTATCCAGTCGATTAACTTATTATTATATGCCGCATCATGATATGCACACACGTCGGGAGAGATATGATTACAAATGCTGACTTTCCTAGCCATTTTAGAACCTGAAAGCAAAGAATTTTATGGACATTTTCATACACTACAAAACCAAAAACGTCATTTCACCAGCGTATGAATACGTAAACGTCAAAAGACCGTCGGATGCTATGCGCGACGCCGGTCAGTATAAAGGAGGTCCATACCGCATATATCGGACCGATTGCACTCTGTGTAATCCATTGAAGAATTTTCGTAGGCATATAATAATATGACATACATACCTTTTTCGAAGAATAATATTGCCACAACAATAGCTATCATCAGTATGACTATTGCAAAAGATGCAATAGACAGTTTCTTGTAATTGTTTAGTTCTCTGGCCAGCTTGGCAACTCGCTCGGAGACGTCGCCAGTATTCGCTGCCGGGAGTCCCTCGTATTCAACCGTCCCGTAGTGCGATGAACCTTCAAATTGTGGGTTTGTGAACGTGATGGTACTGATAGTTGTTTCTGTTCCACCAGCAGCCAGATATCCTTCCTCACTAGCCGCAGGTCGACCCGATGACACGTTGTATGACTTCTTGCGTGACCCCATCTTCGACATATGTTTTGGACTGTTATTATACTATAATTTATACAATTTCTTACAATCAGTCTCACTAGGGCCTTTCCGTGTCTTTAAATGTTTCATGTGTGTGCTGATTCCTACCACCCTGCAGATGAGAAACATTAGAAGTAGACGTGGAATCAATACCCAGTATTAAGTATTACGATCAAACAAAACAGGGTCTGTTATCCAATCTCATAGTCCGGGGACAGAAAGTCATATCAGGCATACGACGTGAAAGAAAACAAAAATGACAGGGAAACTCATGAACCCTCAAAAATGGCCATTAGGAGGTGAAATCAGGTGTTCCGGAATCAGGTGTTCCGGAATTACAAGAAGAACACAGCACACTACATTAGCAGTCAACAGTGCCATATATATTCCTTGGGTGAAATAGTATTGATTTGCTAAACAAGTAGCAGGCTTTTACCTTTGATGACAAAGTACTAGTAGCTGGAGCTCTGCTATGGCGAATGACTGAAACTGACGTATACCGAACGAGTATAAGGAGGAACATATCCACCCTGACATAGACGTGGAATCAGTACCCAGTATTAAGTATTCTGAGCAAACAAAACAGGGTCCGTTATCCAATCTCATAGTCCGGGGACAGAAAGTCATATCAGCATACGAAGTGAGAGAAAACAAAAATGACAGGGAAACTCATGAACCCCCCAAAATGGCCATTAGGAGGTGAAATCAGATGTTCCGGAAAGAGTGAGCATTTCCTGCCCCACTAGTGGCACCCGTCATGAATTCCCCAAAATTAACATGAAAATAGATCTAGTTGCATGGCAGACATGGATTTGCTGTATTTATCAACCAGATCATGATGACGTCCATAGAATTTCTTAAACGCAGCTATAAGTCTTGGTAAAACATATCCCTGTCGCAGCAGTTTAGAGACTAGCTGGGCACTTCGATAGACAAAGTCCTCATATTTGCAACTAGCTCTGGAATAGCGTATAAGTTTAGAAACAAACACACCATATGCCGGTGACATAGGAATGTTGCTGCTTAGAAAAGGGAAATTGACTATGGAAAAATTGAAATCATCACGTTTGTCATATAATCTAGTTGACAGGTTAGAATCATTATCAATCTCCAACCTCAAGCCTCGATTTACACTAGATAGAGTCTGTAGTATCTTTAATTTCAAGTTCCTTAGGATATATGACATCCAAATAATCACCAAACTTGGGATTATTTAGCGACAATACATCATCTATGTATCGGAAAGTGAAATTAAAACTAGACGCTTCCGGTCGCCTACGACCGCTTGGGTGTATCCCCCGTAGCCCTATCATCTCTGTTGCCCCAAATATATCACTGTCAAGTGTGAAAAACTAGAGCAAGGGCTAAAAACGATTACCAGAGAAATGTCAAATCTAAAGTCACAACTGTTTTCTTTTCCCAACCAAAATTGCTGCACTGATCTTCCGAGGTTATTGATTCGAAGGTCGAATTCAAAATCACCACTGAAATCTCTTTATATGAATTTCCTTTCCGACATGTTTGATAAAATAACGAAAATACAGATAGATCAATCTTTTCACCTATTTATATTTCAACTCAGAATATTTTACAAACTTGGTTCCAAGTTGAAATTCAAAATAAAAGTTGACCAAAACTGCATTTCAAGATGACGAATTGGAGCCAGATCGAACTTCTCACCATAAGTTATATTTCGACTCATAATACATGTATGTGCCAAACATGGTTTCAAGTTGAAATTCAAAGTAAAAATTAACCAAAACTGCATTTCAAGATGAAAAAATTGGAGCCAGATCGAACTTTTCGTCATAAGTTATATTTTAACTCATAATACCTGCCCAACTTGGTTTCAAGTTGAAATTCAAACTAAAAGTTGACCAAAACTGCATGGCAAGATGACGAAATTGGAGCCAGATCAAACTTTTCGCCATGAGTTATATTTCAACTCATAATATGTGCCAAACTTGGTATTAAGTTGAAATTCAATGTAAAAGTTGACCAAAACTGCATTTCAAGATGACGAAATTGGAGCCAGATAGAACATTTCGTAATAAGTTATATTTTAACTCATAATATGTGCCGAACTTGGTTTCGTGTTGAAATTCAAGCTAAAAGTTTACCAAAACTGCATTCCAAGATGAAGAAATTGGAGCCAGATCGAACTTTTCATCATAAGTTATATTTTAACTCATAATATGTGCCAAACTTGGTTTCAAGTTGAAATTCAAACTAAAAATTGACCAAAACTGCATTTCAAGATGACGAAATTGGAGCCAGATCGAACTTTTCACCATCAGTTATATTTCGACTTATAATATGTGCCAAACATGCTTTCAAGTTGAAATTCAAAGTAGAAGTTGACCAAAACTGCATTTCAAGATGAAGAAATTGGAGCCAGATCGAATTTTCCACCATAAGTTATATTTTGACTCATAATTTGTGCCAAACATGGTCTCAAGTTGAAATTCAAAGTAAAAGTTGATCAATGTACTCATAAAAAGCTATTGTGATCAATAATAGACTTAACTAGCAAGAAATAATGTTAACTTATTTGGTCACAGCCATAAAATCTCTACTGGACAAAGCCTTCACCTTGTTGAGCCCAATAATGAATATTTCTTGTCTTAACTATTTTCATTATGGTCAATAATAGACTTAACATGTAAAAATAATGTTAACTCATTTGGTTACACCCAGAAATTTCTACCGGACAAAACCTTGACCTTGTTGAGCTTACCTTGTTGAGCCCAATAATAAATATTTCTTGTCTTAACTATTTTCTTTGTGGTCAATGATAGACTTAACATGTAAAAATAATGTTAACTTATTCGGTTACACCCAGAAATTTCTACCGGACAAAACCCTAACCTTGTTGAGCTCAATAATAATTGTTTCTCATCTTAACTATTTTTATTGAGGTCAATAATAGACTTAACTAGCAAAAAAAAAATGTAAACTTATTTGTAACAGACATAAAATTTCTACTGGACATAATCTTTACCTTGTTGAGCCCAATAATAAATATTTTTTGTCTTAACTATTTTTATTGTGGTCAATATTAGACTAAACTAGTAAAAATAATGTTAACTTATTCAGTACACCCATGAAATCTGTACTGGATATACTTCCACCTTGTTGAGCTTAATAATAAATATTTCTCCTCTTAACTGTTTTTATTGTGGTCAATAATAGACTCAATTATTTTTATTGTGGTCAATGATAGACTTAACTAGTGAAAATAATGTTAACTTATTCGGTTACACCAATGAAATTTGTACTGGACAAAATATTTAGGCTTTGTACTGAGCCTAATATTAAACGTTTCTCGTCTTAACTTTTTTTATTGTGGACAATAATAGACTTAACTAGTAAAACGAATGTTAACTTATTCAGTAATATTGCCCTGTTTTCACTGAAAACATAAGTTCTCCATTCTGAACAAGAAATCAGTGTCATTACCTTCCATTGTACAGGCTATTGGAATGATCGTACATGTCAAAATGGATATTTCAAAATTCTGTAATAAGTTAGGCTGTTAACATATTTATATTTATATGATCATTCTAAAAAACATATGGTTTCGTGTGACAGCCCTTCCCAACAACACTTCCAAATATTATTGAGATTTGTCAAAAATTGCCATCAGTAGAGCGTTCACAAGCCATGTGTCTCAAACAGGCTGTTTTCAACGCAAAATGTGTCCCCAAACAACCAATTCGGTTGCCACGGCAACTAAAATCGATTGGTGTCGGGATCTTACCATAATATATGTGCCAGCAAAAAATAATGGTGATCGGGTGAGAATCGCGGCCTGTAGCGCGTTCACAAGCCATGTGTCCCAAACAGGCTGTTTTCAATGCAAAATGTGTCCCCAAACGACCAATTCAGTTGCCACGGCAACCAAAATCGATTGGTATCGGGATCTTACCATTATATATGTGCCTGCAAAAAATAATGGTGATCGGGTGAGAATTGCGGCCTGTAGCGCGTTCACAAAAAAATCTCTGCGGACGCGGACGCGGACGACGAAGCCAAATCCATAGTATCCGCCGAACTTTGTTCGGGGGATACAATTACATGTTAGTTTCTTAGAACCTCCTCGCTGTCGCTGACATATATCAGATTCATTGCAAAAAACTTCTCAGGGCATGCAGGTTAAATGTTCGTTTCTGGAGAGATCACGGATCACGCCGTTTATGCAAAATATCAAGAATAATTAATCGGATGCCTATGACATCAATTTCAGCAGTATTTTGTTTTATTATATAATATTATTTATTATATAAAAATTAGGCCAAGGGTCAAAGATAGGTTACCGGACAATGTTTAATATTTTAGGTGTTAGCCAGGTCACTGGTTGAATTCAAGGTCAAGAGAATATTCAGCATATATAACATTAAGCATATATCATGTCCACAGTTGATTGCTAAGCTGTAAGTTCAATAATCAGAGAGATATTAGCAATTTTATGCTGTAGCCTTGAAAATGAAGGGGCAAAGGTCAAATTCAAGGTCATCAAAATATTCAGTGTATATCATTTTCTATATCATGTATATCATATCCACAATTGATTCCCAAGCCATACAGTCAATAGAGGAGCAAGATATGAGCCAGTTTGTCCTTGGACCTTGGAAATGAGGTCAGAGGTCAAATTCAAGGTCACGAGAATATTCAGCATATATCATTTCCTATATGTCCACAATTGATTCCTAAGCTGTAAAATCGATAATAAGTGAGATATTAGCCATTTTGTCATGTGACCTTGAAAATGAGGTCAAAGGTCAAATTCAAGGTCATGACAATAATCTGCATATATCATTTCCTATATGTTCATAATTGATTGCTAAGCTGTAAAGTCGATAACAAGCGAGATATTAGCCATTTTGTCCTGTGACCTTGAAAATGAGGTCGAAGGTCAAATTCAAGGTCATCAGAATATTCAGCATATATCATTTCCTATATGTCCACAATTGATTCCTAAGCTGTAGAGTCCATAATAAGCGTGATATAAGCCATTTTGTGCTCTGACCTTGAAACTGAGGTCAGAGGTCAAATTCAAGGTCACGAGAATATTCAGAATATATCATTTCCTATATGTCCACAATTGATTCCTAAGCTGTAGAGTCGATAATAAGCGAGATATAAGCCATTTTGTGCTCTGACCTTGAAAGTGAGGTCAGAGGTCAAATTCAAGGTCACGAGAATATTCAGCATATATCATTTCCTATAGGTCCACAATTGATTCCTAGTCTCTAATCTCAATATCAAGTGAGATATTAGGCATAATGTGTCCCATTATAAAGCATAGGAGAATTTAACATGGGAAAGTCCCATTTGAGCCGAGTTTGGGCCAAAATGGCCCACTTCGAGCGATTCAAGCGCAACGAAATTTATAGACATCATAGGAGTACATATGAGGAGTGTTATTTATCAAAAAGAAAAAAAGTTACTGAACAGATTTTGAGAAAATGGCCGCCAAAGTCCAAAATCAGGTATTTTTCGTCGAAAACGGCCGTCATTTTGAAAAAAATGCAAAAATCAAAAAACTAAAAAATACTTCCTTCTTGAATTATTTTAAAGTATTTTTGTGCAAAATTTCAGAAAAATTCGCCTGTAAACAAAAAAGATAAAAATGTGGACGACGACGACGACGACGACGGACGACGACGGACGACGACGGACGACGGACGCAACGCCATGCCAATAGGTTATCGGACCATAGGTCCGGTAACCTAAAAATAATAATTATGCGCAGAGCACC
Organism: Terebella lapidaria; assembly: GCA_949152475.1. Taxonomy (NCBI): domain Eukaryota; kingdom Metazoa; phylum Annelida; class Polychaeta; order Terebellida; family Terebellidae; genus Terebella; species Terebella lapidaria. The sequence goes on from OX424567.1 coordinate 30,603,682, forward strand.
CCCCCCCCTCCTCCTTCAACACCATTATTTGGCGACAAATTTGTGCACCAAAAATCAGTGAAGATTTTGTGTGGAACTTCACTATCGTAGTATATTCTGAGCGGTGAGTGTGGATGTGACCCCTCTTTCTAATCATCCACTGTACGCCAGTTTGAGTCATCCGCCAGCGCACAGCAAGCGACTAGCGCAGAAGTGAAAATAATAAGTGATGGCAAGTCAGGTTGTACTACACAGATTACATCGTATATCGTACTATTTATGAACGCAACTGATATATCCGATATGAGGGCTGTAATGTATCTGGTACATTCGACCTCAACTGGAAAAACATTATCCCAAGGGCTGAGATAGGTTAAAGGACAATTTTGGTTTAAGCACCACACGTGAGATATGACCTCGAGATTTACCAATCGAAGATGACCTCGATTGGTAAATGGTGAAATGTCACCATTAGGTGTGCTGCATATGATTTTGTTATGTTCATAATACAAATAATCGCTCTGTCTAAAAGTAGTTTCTCTGTAAAGGCCAAATTACACATTCCAGATTAGGTGTGACATTCAGATTGAGCCTTCAAGGTCGTCTGAGGTCAAACTCAAGATCACCAAAACTGTAAACGTTAAAGATGGACATGTGTACGGACGACCACTGGACGGACGCAACACCACTGCGATAGGTTATTGAACCATAGTACGGTAACCTAAAAATAGCCACTCAGATCTATAGAATTCCGCTTGCAAACAAACATGAGGTCACTGACAGCACCGAACGACTATTCAATATAAGGCATCTAGCTTGTTATTTGGCATTCCCCGCACATAAAGCGCTAATATGTAATATGAAACTGTACGGAGCCCCCGAAACTGTGATATTATCGTTTTTCATGAAGTGGAATAATTGGTTCGTCATCCTTGTTGTCGTGAAAATAATTAAGTAATCTACTAATGGGTGGAAAAACTAAAGCTTTGGCAGAATTTTTTTTTTCATATTATGAGCATGAATATAAACACAAAGCGACTTACACCAAACATGTTACACAAAACAGAAATGAAAATTATTTCAAAGCAGAATATATATCAAACCGAAACAAACCTCAGGAAGTAACGTGCCCATATAAATGAAGGTTGCTATGACCAGAAGTTCATAACAGAGGTCAAACATGTACTCAAACTGGTATGGATGCTACTGGTGTATACTGTGATGGATAGATTATACTCTGTGATAGCCTATGAGAATCTTGATTTGTAAGGTCACATTAGGTGGTGGTTATTAGGGTACTAGGACTTGTCTGGTTACCATAGCAACTATATAATATGTATGGACACTGAAGATATTTACCAATATGATGAACATCAATCACCTGCATCTCTAACAAAAATATCCATACAAATACCTATAGAATAAGAATATGTTTCCCATGGCCTCATATATTGTTTCACTTGCTGAAAACGTTCAAGGTTTTTTCAAGAGCCACGTCGTGTGAACTACTAACAAATTCCCGTTATATTCACGTTTTGATAGTGCTCCAACTAATCACTCATCCATTTACGCAATTCACCAAAGACATCTTTAAATAGGTTCAGAATTCCGATTCTAAGTAAACATCACTCATGAAGAACACTGTATATAATAAACACCAAAAGGAAAGTATAACTGAATGCAATGAAATGTTTACCTCCACATAACAATAAAATAAGAACCACACAATATGCTGTGTAAGTATAGATGGTTTGCTATTTCTCAACTCAACATCTTTTAACAAAAGAATTGACTGGACGGCAACACCTCGAATGGACGGCAATACAATACTGATCATGTTCTCAAAACGGGATATTGACGTCATCTGCAATACATCTATTCCATACGATTGAAAATTCTGGCGAATGATAGGACACTGTCATATGGTTACACTGAAAATTCCCAGAATACTTTACAGTTATTATCATGATTTACATCTAAATACTTGTCAAACAAATTCACCTCAGAGCAATCTTTTTTTCTTTCATTTGCGTTTTTGGTACATAACACCATAGCTCACAATTAGCAATATCACGGGGTGATAACAAATTTATTATGAAGTGAACATGCATCATTGGTATTAGTTACTATGCTATTTTTGGTAACCTGGCAAATCAATGATATCGCGGTTAGTCTTGACGAGGGAGCCATTTGTTCAAGACTTGAACTTGATGCACCGAGACATGAACGTCTGACAAAGAAATCTGGTTACCAGTAACTCAGTACACTGATAAATTCCAAATTATCCTCTCAGCGTCCATTCACATATTGTCCATTCAGATATAATCCATTATATGTCGTGGGCCGAATAACTGCCGTCAAAAGCACGCTGATTATATTTACACGCCCTATAACCACCATAATTGTCGCCTACATCAGGAGGCGACATACTCAAATACGATTAGAACGGCCCATGGATAGATGCGTTGGTCCGGTCCTGCGATAGTACCGCACCATTTGTTCTAAAAATTTTAGTGTCAACAAGCAGATCGATGGAGGCAATCACAAAAAAAATATAGTCCAGTTTTGTGAATTGTACCAAATTTTCTTCATGCCTGACAAGCGCAAAATATTGCGAGTACTTCGAAAGATTTGACCGATCAGACAGCGGCTGCCCTGGAATTCCCCGACTCCGTGGGGGATATCGTCATGGCTTGCGCACTGTTCCGATAGATGTCATTTTGAATGAGGACGTATCGCCCACCATTCAAATTGTGATAATGATCGAGGGAGTGGGAGTTTGTCAAAAAATATTTGTGCATATAACCGATGTACTGTACCCAGTATACTTGCGATCGTGAAGTTTTGAACCTGGTGGAATGGGCATAAATGCGTTTGCATTCAAACGTATCGCCCACCATTCAAATTGTGATAATGATCGAGGGAGTGGGAGTTTGTCAAAAAATATTTGTGCATATAACCGATGTACTGTACCCAGTATACTTGCGATCGTGAAGTTTTGAACCTGGTGGAATGGGCATAAATGCGTTTGCATTCAAACATATGAATTTCTTCAAATGTACACAATCTTTATGGAATTATATAGGTATGACAGTCGGTTGAAAAGAGGCAGAAGGGGACGAGTGGTCAAAACACCGCTGTTCTCTGTATCGATTTTCTCCTCGGTACTGGTGACAGGGTGCACAATGCTTTGCGGAAATAAATTTTATAGCGATCTTCCCGTTCGATGCAGTTTGACGGAATGTTTCACCCAAAAAACAAAGTTATTGTACAAGACGAATGCTGAATGTATAGAGGTGAATAATGGAGTCTAAGCGTACAAGTTAAGTTTATGTAGCATGTCTATCAACGAGCTATCGTGCATAGGGGTTTCGAATTGATCTGGGTCTTGAAAGGGTCTGGAAATTGTTCCATTTTGAATCTGGAAAGTCCCTGATCTTGTTATTCACAGAATAGTGAAAACCATGTGACTATAATTGCAGTATGTATGTCTACAGGAATGTAGACTGAAATAAACTGCACATTCCCCACATTGGAATCGAGCTTTGCACTGCTAAGAGGCGACATATGTCTTTTACTACATTTCCTGACGCTTACTTGTATTATCTGTACACACAATATGACATCGACGATAGCAATATAACCACTATTCGGAAACTGTTCACTGGTGAAACCGTGCTACCCGTTCTCGTTATTCGGCTGGTAGGCATGTTCGTTGTTGTATGTGTTCAGTTCATGGCGTTAGCTGTTCCGTTAGCTACCCGTTGACAAAACGACACTATTTCCTTCAGAGCAACATAGCATACTATTGTGATATAGGGGTATATAAACCTGATAAAGACATGTTCTAGCTAATATACTGTTAGTTATTGTTCGTTTTTTTATAAGCGTTCAGTCTCTCGCGGTAGCTGTTCTGTAGCTACATGTAACGTTGTATGAGACATAGGACTGACAAACCAGCACTAATCATGCCAGAGCAACATGTTATATAGTGAAGCAAGTGTAAATAAATGCGATAAACCTATTCATCTAACGTTACCCATACGGTGCGACTCACTATTATTTGTTGAACTACAGTTCAACAAGGAATGACCAGAAATCCTCTTCAGCTTCATACGAACCAAGGAACGTTTTTCCTAGTGGAAAGAAACGCTTTTTTTGTCTTGTTAAAATATATATTAATAAGGAAAACCTGTTGTTCTTATCAACTTCACTTTGTCCCAAACTTGACCACGATCCCCACAACAAAACCTGGTCACATAGAAAAGAATCCAGACACTTACAAGTGGTGTCAGAAAATCGGCATGACATACCCAGGAATGAGATATGTCGTCCCATCGATATTATTAACAATAATAATAATAATTCATGACTTCCATTTGACCATGGTGAGTGTTCCCTTTTATCAATATTTGTTACTTCGTGGTATTGTATCGTATTGTCAAATTGTGACTCAATTCATGAGAATGCTATCATGGACTCAATTCGGCAACAATTGCTGTACGCATGGACAAGCTCCTACCCAGTGACCATGGGGTGCAAAATCACAACAACAAAACAACGGCTGACGCCGCATAATGAGATATATCTGGTTAACTGACCCGTTGGCACGCAATATCATTACCATCAACATGGCCGATATAATTGTTTGTATTGTAAACCTCCTGAATACCCTGTGAAATGGTTTATATACATGTACGTTGTACACACTCACCGCCATGCTTCCATGTAGTGAATCCTGCATCAATGAATGTCAATACCGAGACACACACATGAATTCTGATATCTGCTAAGTGTATCGCTTAATATGACAACACGTTGAACAACGCCACCACAACCATTTCCCGGATAAGAAAAAGCTTTCCGTCTAGATGGGAAGTTCCGTTGTTGGCCTGCTTTGGTGGTTTTACGTAATGTAGTACGGTAGTTCAGCTTAGTCATTGGGAAATGGTTTCTCACACAGTACGGAGGATATTGGAGGAAACTGGTTCATGGAAACGGGCCCAGAATTCTAGCAAGCCCTCTTGATCAAATTGACTTTGTGCTTTCCTGAATTTATGAGGCCACATTGGTACACTGTCCCTACTAGCATGACATAGAAAATAATTTAAGAGTGAGCCGTATGGGGAATATAAGCTTATATAATACATATTTCCCGATTTTATACTCAATACAAATCATATCTTCATAGCCATCATTTGATACATACGAAACTAGCACATAGCAACTCAATTTTAATAGCATTATTTCTGGGACATTATCGCATATTTTTGTAACACAGCTGATCAATACCGCGTTGTGAACGCGTGTTTGTTCTAACTGCTCCTAAACAGTTACACAACAGTAGACCCTCAGGTTAGGGCATCTATGTTTTAAAACAGGCTGAATATCTTAATAGATCTTTTCATTGGCCTGCCTAGATATACACATGTGGATAGAATTGTGGATATCCGAAAATATGAATGGCAGTTATTAGTTAACATGTGTGTACGTTGAATTGAATGTTATGTGTAAATAAGATCAGTCAATATTGAGGTACTTGATTGATTTGAAAGTTGATTGAAATAACATCACACAGTCTGTTTTAACGATATACAAAATTATATTATCGAAAAATTAAGCCATACTAAGTTCTCGTATCCTGATGAGTTAATGCGAAGACGTGTTCTTGTGTAACAAAGAGAAAGATAGCAATGCCAGTTTCCAATGGCACTCTACACTGAGAGGGTCTGTATCAGCATTACGCTCATTCATGAGCCAAGAATGTATGGCTATTACAATGGTTAATCAGTTACATGAGTTATATGGTTAATGAATTACAGTCTTTCATTACATAGTCGATCGATTGATCTCATATATGGATGATTATGTGTTTACATATTTGCTTCTATCAAACATTCTTCAATAACATTATATTTGTTATGCAAAATGTTCAAGTGATTGCATAACTAACGTTACCAGGCACATGTGATGTTTTCAAAACATTGCTACCCCATGACAGTTCACGTAATTTATTATGTCAACATAATTATGTTTGATAAAAGACAGAATACTCCGAGTAACAATATTAGATAACCAGATCTTTATCTGCATGCTGCGTCGATCCAAACAATTGAGGTCTGCACACCACTGTGCAAGGTGCACGTTTTCAGAGTTGATAAATTTTTGATAAACCCCAACGTCTTCAGTATGGTCACAGTCCTCAACAAACGCCCCATCATGTGGACAGTGTTGCAGTGCGAGCTCGGACCCTCTGTGTTTGCTCGTACTGTACCCCCACTGTACCCCAGTTGTCTGCACGCGACCCTAAATGATGGAGAAACAATAAATACGGTTCCCTAAAATCATGATTTGATTGAGCAGCGATGTTTTTTTATCACCAATCCGTACTCAGAATCGAGAGCAATGAACAAGACATTCAGACATAGTTCATACTTCGCTTTAAGTGCTCTGAATCCATCATCACACACAGTCCCCCAGCGTCCATCCAACAGAACCTCCAAACGTCCATAATTAGTCCCGCCATCTCTGAGTCTGATCAGGTCTGAATATCGTCAAATGAAATGTAGAAATGTGGAACATATTACACACGAATTGACGATTTATTATATTTCCATGATATATAGTGTAGTATATTCCACAGTTCAATTGATTTATTCCAACAAAATAAAAGTTGTTCAGGAAGGAAATCTACCAACCATATTTACACTCCACTAATGAATATCGATGTAAACTAGACATCAAGGCCTGAAGATGCATTGGAGCATTTCGACTCAAGTCTGTTTCAAAGTCTATTCCACTAAGAATGGCGAGTATAAAAGATAACGACTCAGCAAAAAAATTGCCGAGGGCCAGGTCCATATAACGTTTTATTTTCCTACTGAACGACGCACCAATTATCGACTGAAATAAAAAAAAGAAGCTTTCTCAGCATAGAACAATTTGGCCCAGAGCTAATTCCACCCATCGAGCTGAGTCCACGAGTCCGAAAAAATATTCTTCGCTTGGCTCTAGAACGCACCGTTTCCCAGATATGAACAAAAAAAAACTACTGACTGAGCAAAAAAAAAGCTGCCCCATGGCTACATGTAAGTCCACAAACCCTATCCCCAAGACATGTTTGTCTAGGGCAGTGAGTTCGAAAATACCATCCGTTTGGCTCTACAACGCACCGTTCTGAGATATCGACAAAAATGGAAAATGCTGACTTAGCAAACAAAAATTTGGTCCACAGTTCACCCAACATACCCCTTAGACAAGCTTTGTCTCAAGTGACGAGTCCAAAAATAACGTCCGTGTCCCTCTACGGTGCACCATTTCTGATATATCAACAAAAATGAAAATACTGAATTAGCAAGAAAAAATTGGTCCAGGGTCAAGATCGCCCAACAAACCCCTAACACAAGTTTGTCTAGGGTGATGAGTCCGAAAATAACGAAAATATGAGTCCGAAATTGCTGACTCAGCTAAGTAATCAATTCGGCCCAGGGCCTAGTTCACCTAATTTACCACTAAGGCACGTTTGTCTAGGGTGACGAGACCGAAAATAATATCCGAACCACTCTATGATGCACGGTTTCCGAGATATGGCTGAAAATGAAAATTGCAGACTCAGCAAAAAGACATTTGGCCCAAGGCCAAGTTAACCCAACACAACTCTAAGACATGTTCGTCAGGGATGATGAGAATAACGTCTGTTTCGCTCTGCGATATGCACTCTCTCTGGATATGCCCCTGGGTCAAAGATTATTTGACGGATTGACCCCATAATCAATAGGGTTCCTCTCCGACACTATATCAACCTATGTGTCAAGTTTCAGAACAGTAGAACTTTTGAGTACTTTTTGAGTTGTCATCCGAACACCATTTGACAGAAAATTCATCCTCACAGACTAAACGGACCTCGGAGCCGGCTCCAAAACAAAAGCGTTCATTTACGTAATATGTGTGAGATAACTGGTTACAATATCTCGGAGATTCATCAAGGCATTTTTGAGTTATCGTCCAGAAACCGAAAAGGGAGAGAGAAAAAAATTCTGACAAAACCATAAGGACAGTTCGTGCTGGAACGCCCTAATTATGCCAGTTGCATTATACAAAGTGATACTTAGATGTACTAATACATACGTTCATAGCCATTCTGGCCTTGTTGCCCTTTCAGACCTTTGCTGCCCTTCTGACCTTTAACGCCTTTCAGTTCAATCGACCCAGTCGTGCCTATCGGACCCTGAGGACCAAGGTTTCCTGCAGGCCCTGGATCGCTAGTGTCCCATTTTGGACCACGTGCACGGGATATTCCATTTACTTCGGCACTCTCCACTCCTATTGGACCTTGCGGAATATTCACAGATGAATACAGGACATACACTGGTACATAATCCATTTTATGAATGAAGACGTGCGTATGGTATTCTAGTCTTGCAGCCATTAATATATGCAGCACCCTGATACTGCTAGGACTACAGGACTTTGGTGATACCATTGGAAAATCTAATATCAAACACTTTTGGACTGAAAAAATGCCTGACCAAATATTCATTCCAAAGACTAAACAGCGTCAACAATGGCGGACAGTGTGTAAAAATTAAATAGTACTACCAACAAAGCATGCTTACGTGTGAATACAAGACACAATGTAAAATATAGCATTATTCGTTGCTGGTCCAAAACTAGGAAAAATGATCCTTATACATATGATATAATATGCACGCTTTTCAAGTTCATTTATAATATCAAAATATATATAATTGAGTTTATATATACATAATAATTTGTTCTTGGTAGTCAATGGCGTGGGAGGTGGGGGCGGTGGGAGAAGTCAATGGAGAATATAGTCGAAAGACGGAGAGGAGGTAGTCCTCCAAAAGAGGAGGTAGCTAAATGGGATGGAGTATTCAATGGAGGGGGGTTAGTCAATAGATGGGGCTGCACAATGAAAGGGTAGTCAATGGAGGGGGAGGATCAGACAATGCAGCGATGGGGTCAACTTAGTCAATAGAAGAGGTAAACAAAATAGTACATGGAGGGAGTAGTCGTTGGAAGGGTGCAGTTTAGCCAGTGGAAGCGACGTGTAATCAATGGAGGGTGTAGTCAGTGAAAGGATGTGTAGCCAATGGGCGGGATGAGACTACTTACGTACTCAGATCCATTGCCTCTCCTACCCCCATTTTCTACCCACCTTCATAGACTACCTCCTCCATTCACTACTTCCCTCCATAATTATACTACCCACCTCCGTTGACTACCCCCTCCATAGACTATCCTCCACCTTCGACTCGTCCGCCATTGACCACCCACCTCCATTGACTATTTCCTCCATTGAATCCCCCCAAATACTACCACCTCCATTGATTTTCCCTCCATTGACTCTACCTCCCTCCATACACTATCCCTACCTAAACTACCCCCTCCATAGATTATCCTCCACCTTAGACTCGTCCGCCATTGACCACCCACCTCCATTGATTACACCCTCCATTGACTATTTTCTCCATTGAATCTTCCCTCCATATAATGTCACTTCCATTGGTCTCCCTCTATTCACTATACCTCCCTCCATACATCTCCACTCTCACTCCATTGATATAAGTCTGCACAGTATTTTCGTATGTTAATTTTGTTTCCACTTGTGAAAACAATGTGAAAGTCATTGAACCTGAGAATTATGACAGTTTCTCCCCCAATCCGACTAGTTGATATGAGTCCCATAGAACCAAGAGAACATGGAAACTATATGAACTTAGAGGTGATGTGGTACATGCTAATAAATTTAAGTTGAACAGGCTATCCACATGGCCTGTTCTGGGGAAGGAGATTGAGTCATTAACTGATCGAAGCATTCTGGTGGAACTATAAAATTACCTGTTAGTGGAAGTTCATATATTTATGATACATGGACACATACCATCAGTAAATCCCCCCCAAAATCCGTAGGATAGAATTATCTGTGAGTGGAAAGCGGTACATGTACAGGGCTTGTGGAAGTCAAAATTTGCAGCCCTTACATGCATGTATTCGAAAGCATTTTTTTACATGGATATCAAACTCAGCTGGTTAACAATGGCACGTCCTTCCTTTTTTTGAACGACGGCTTACCTACATACCGTATTGACGCGCATAGAGGCGCATGCGCCTATGAGTGAGCATGTACCTATATCCGGATAGAGGCGCATGCTCCATTATGTGAAACAGTTGACAACAGCATACATACATATGAAAAAACCGTTATTCAGTGGAAATTATTTTAGCGTTTGCCCATGAATGTCGGAATTCCCTCCAACCAAGGATCCTCTATAATATAGATGATCCTTGCTCCAACCTCCTGTAATGAATCACTTGAGATGACAGTCTTTGCTTGATCCAACTACCGCCACTGATAATGACTGATAATGATATTAACCTCCCGTAACCAGGTCAGGTTCACGTCATTGGGGGATTCTTGATCAGAATAAAGCAAATTATGAACATGCTCACTAGCAATTATCTACCTTGATTATGACATTTCGGAAAAAAAATATCATATATGGCTCTGAATATTTTTCTTACCTTACCTCACCAAAATTCTCCCACCCCCATCGCTTTTGGTTTGCCTTCATATAATGTTTCAATTCTATTCAGAAATTATAATATTATTGTTTTTATAACCCCTTGTTTTTATTCTTCCCCATGGTCAGGTATGTACGTGAGCCTGTGTTGAATGCGCGCCATACAACATATGAATCAAGTGTCTTCAGGAAATATGTAAAATATATAATTCCTCACAAAATTATGTACAGTCATACTTCACTTATCGGAAACCATATAGAAGATAGAATGTCAAAAAGGGTTCCCTCTTTCACGCTTCCCGAATTTTGTAAGTACAAGTGAGTGTTATATGTGGGAGGTACTGGAAGCAGCAATGCTTTCTATCCAAATTTCAGAGGGCTGCACTGTACCACACTGTACTGATGTGGTTAATGGTTGAACCTATTTACCATTTTAGGTGCCATCATTCAAACAGAGAGGCTGGTCAAATAGAGATACCCACTGCATTTTAAATAACACATACAAACCTGCAACCGCTCTGGCCTCAATACCACCTGCTGGAGTTATTCCCATGGGCAGAGGGTAGGGCCATAAAAAATTTCAGCGAAGACACTTTTCCGGACCCCCTCCCTTATTTTCTGCTTCCAAAGTGTCTGGAGCAGGTGGACTGAGGCAGACCAACAGCAGGCACATAGAGTAGTGTTGATTCAATTTACGTAAGGGGAGGGCTCTAGCACTCAGCTAAGATTGTGACAGTACGACAATGGAGAATGGGCTAAAAGTTGGTTGACTGGGGTGGTAATTAACACAATTTTGTGGTCGATTAAAGAAATAGTCTGCCTTAACACATATTACCATGCTGTACAGGAGATCTTCTCGATCAAGGTGGACCAAAAATGATTATACATTTGTGATTCTGACATAGTGTTTCACAGTTCGCAAAACAGCTGAGAAATATGTTTTTCATTAGCATGTTCCTCTCTCATGGGTTTCTGGTGGTAATCAATAGAGGATGGTAGTCTATGGATGAGGGTAGTCGATAAAGGAGGGGTGAATAAGATGGAGTGGTCAATGGAATGGGTAGTGTATGGAGGGGAGTAGTCAATGCAGGGGGTAGTAGTGAAGTAGTGAATAGAGGGGGTAGGTAATGGAGGTGGGTAATCAACGGAGGGCGTAATTAATGAAGGGGTGTTATCAATGGCGGGGGTAGTCTATGGAGGGAAGTGGTGAATAGAGGAGGAAGTCTATGGATGTGGGTAGTCAATGGACATGAATAGTCAATATAGGGGAGGGTAGTTTATAGATTGGAGTCAGTCATCATTCAATGGAGGAAGGGAGTGTCAATGGAAAGGCAATGGTCAGTGGCGAAGGGTAGCCAATGGATGGGGTGTAGAAGGGTAGCCAATGGATGGGGTGTAGAAGGGTTGCCAATGGATGGGGTGTGGAAGGGTTGCCAATGGATGGGGTGTAGAAGGGTAGCCAATGGATGGGGTGTGGAAGGGTTGCCAATGGATGGGGTGTAGAAGGGTAGCCAATGGATGGGGTGTAGAAGGGTAGCCAATGGATGGGGTGTGGAAGGATTGCCAATGGATGGGGTGTAGAAGGGTAGCCAATGGATGGGGTGTAGAAGGGTAGCCAATGGATGGGGTGTAGAAGGGTTGCCAATGGATGGGGTGTAGAAGGGTAGCCAATGGATGGGGTGTAGAAGGGTTGCCAATGGATGGGGTGTGGAAGGGTTGCCAATGGATGGGGTGTAGAAGGGTAGCCAATGGATGGGGTGTGGAAGGGTTGCCAATGGATGGGGTGTAGAAGGGTAGCCAATGGATGGGGTGTGGAAGGGTTGCCAATGGATGGGGTGTAGAAGGGTAGCCAATGGATGGAGTGTAGAAGGGTAGCCAATGGATGGGGTGTAGAAGGGTTGCCAATGGATGGGGTGTGGAAGGGTTGTCAATGGATGGGGTGTAGAAGGGTTGCCAATGGATGGGGTGTAGAAGGGTTGTCAATGGATGGGGTGTGGAAGGGTTGCCAATGGATGGGGTGTAGAAGGGTAGCCAATGGATGGGGTGTAGAAGGGTTGCCAATGGATGGGGTGTAGAAGGGTTGCCAATGGATGGGGTGTGGAAGGGTTGTCAATGGATGGGGTGTGGAAGGGTTGCCAATGGATGGGGTGTAGAAGGGTAGCCAATGGATGGGGTGTAGAAGGGTTGCCAATGGATGGGGTGTAGAAGGGTTGCCAATGGATGGGGTGTGGAAGGGTGTCAATGGATGGGGTAGTCAATGAAGAAAGGTTTCTCTATGGAAAGGAGTAGTCTATGGAGTGGGAGTCATTGGAGGAGACTTAGCCAATGAATGAGGTTTGTCAATCGAGGGGTGGGGTGGTCAATGCAGAGTACGTAGCCAATGACTGAGGTTAATGGAGGGGTGGGGTAGTTATTGGAAGGGGCGTAGCCAATGAATGAGGTTTGTCAATCGAGGGGTGGGGGGGGGGGGTCAATGCAGAGTACGTAGCCAATGACTGAGGTTAATGGAGGGGTGGGGTAGTTATTGGAAGGGGCGTAGCCAATGAATGAGGTTTGTCAACGGAGGGATGGGGTAGTTATTGGAAGAGGCGTAGTCAATGAATGAGGTTTGTCAATGGAGGGATGGGGTAGTCAATGCAGGGTACGTAGCCGACGGATATTAATGGAGGGATGGGGTAGTTATTGGAAGAGGCGTAGTCAATGAATGAGGTTTGTCAATGGAGGGGTGGGGTAGTTATTGGAAGAGGCGTAGTCAATGAATGAGGTTTGTCAATGGAGGGATGGGGTAGTCAATGCAGGGTACGTAGCCGACGGAGGTTAATGGAGGGATGGGGTAGTTATTGGAAGAGGCGTAGTCAATGAATGAGGTTTGTCAATGGATGTGGGAAGTCAATAGATAGCGAGCCAGTGGAGGGGTAATCCATGGAGGAGGAGTCAGTGGTGGAGGGTAGTCTATGGAGGGTTTAGTTTATGGAGGGATGAAGAGTCAGTGGAGGGAAAGTCAATGAATGGGGTTGTATATGGGGAGGGAAGGCAATGAATGGGGTTGTATATGGGGAGGGAAGTCAATGATAGGGATAGTCAATGAGGATGGGAGATTCTATAGAAAGAATAGTCAATGGAGATGGCTGAAGTCAATGGAGAGGAACAGCCAATGGAGGGGTCAGTCAAGTTAGGGGCGTCATAGTCATTGGAGGTGGTTAATACTCAGCAGGATCATGAATTATCTCTCGAATAATCAGTCCTCTCTACAAATATGCAAGTATTTACATTTTGCTGAGCGATAATAGGGCACCGAAGTCTCGTTCCACGTGTGTCCAAAAATTACGTATTTATGACGTAATTTTGTACTTCCAATGACAAGGCTTGCCACGTGGTTACTTTTGCTGATTTAGCTTGAATTCACATGTACCGTACAACAAAGTATTCTTATATATATTCATAACTTTTTCTTGAATGTAATGAAAGTACTCCGAATCATATACTTACAGAATTTACACAATATAAGGTGTATTTTTCAAACTGAAAATGCGCCCTGTTCAAGTCGTGTTTGAGAGTGCATTTCTGAGGCCTAAATTCGATTATAACACAACTATTTATGTTATGTTAAACATGGAATATGATAAAATATGTCTCTCCTCTTATGTAGTTCCTCGGAACACAGAAGGAAGGTATAAGTTCGACTCAATTTAAAAGCCTTGGTACATTTTTGCCGTGAAGATCGCGCCCAAAGACATGTGCTATTCAAAGTCTTCAATCAGCAGTAAATATTTGAGGAATAATACATTCATCGATTTGATAGCGGTTGTAATGTGTCAATAATGGTAGTACATAATTCCGATGAATTTCCGTTGATATTATTTGGAACCGAGCAATTACAATATTCACAATTTATCAGAAAATTTGGCGGGAAAGTTGTGTGTCCACAAAATGACGAAATAACGCAAAATAACGTAACGTTTTAAATATCTCTTCTGTGCCCTATAGGAGAATTCCAAGAGAGACTCTGACAAGTAATGAAACGAACCTCTGGAACGAATATCACACACTAATCCAAACCTTACTATGCACAGCGTTGTATCGAATATACATCGAAGTGCCTGGTCAATGCCTGGGGCCTGGCCGGGAAAAATGAAAATCTTATGAAAGTATTTGGGTCATATTTATCGTGCAGCGTCTTTGCCATGAACATATCCAAAGCTACCCAAGTGTAACATACCTTGTTTAGCAATTAGCAGCACCAAAAGAACTGTGCTCATGATGATTGCAATGGACGATGCTATGCAGGCACTGATCAGAATTCTTTTGTACTTCTGAAGTTGTTTCGCGGGATCCATTTTGTCACCTCTATCAGCATTCACGTCTGGCGGACTCACATCCTGACTCCCACAACCTGCATTTCCCCCTGAATCATCGCGCCGCAGTGTTTCTAGTGGTGTTTCATAGATGTTTTCGCTTGACGGGGACTGGTAATCCCTGTCGTTCTCTGATTTGAGGGCCATATCTGAAGGGGGAAATGAGTTGGTGAAATTATTTCTGTTCAACCCTGAACTGGCAAGGTAAGGATTTCATAGCTACTGGTTTAGCAACACAGAGGGGGTAAAATTTGAAATTCTTTCGATACTTTCAGACTGTCAAACAATCATCATTCGGGATGAGAGTATTATCTTTAATGTGGGATCATAGGTAATGGCAACCTAAATTTAATTTCAAACTGGGTCATGTTTGTCCATTCTCATTGATTTTTTTTTATGCAAATTAGCGAATAGATGGGAAAATAGTGAATGATGGGGAGATAATATTTGTGGGAGATAATTTGGGGAGTAAGTTATCTATATGTAGCATACATGTATATACTCTGTTTTTCTAACTCGTTTATCCTGT
This sequence comes from Terebella lapidaria, assembly GCA_949152475.1. NCBI lineage: Eukaryota > Metazoa > Annelida > Polychaeta > Terebellida > Terebellidae > Terebella > Terebella lapidaria. Next base: position 30,619,089 of record OX424567.1, read on the forward strand.
TTTTCGCTGATAATTCTGCGTGCTAAAAGGCATCATTCTATAAATCAGCATACTTAACCTGGGAGTCGAAGGGCAATTTCCACCGAATTTCAGACTTCTATCATGAAAATTGAAACAGTTGGCAATTTACCCCAATGTTGTAACCCGGTTATTCAAATTCTTGGTCCGCACACAATTTTGAGCATTTGCTCGGCTTTCTAGTGAAGCAATCTTTCAAACTCAACATGTTTGTGTTGAATAAAACACAAGTGTGTCTTCTGGTTCAAAGTTAAAAAAAATATTTCGAATCCTGATGGATATCAGGATATAGGACCAAATCCTCGAACATACTCAGATTGTCGAGATCCCGTTTTGTGTTGGAATTTGACATCGAGGCCCATCGCCAACTTCTTCAATATTAGGGATAGAAGTCTGAACTTAGTTAGAAACTTGCCATTTGACTCCCAGGTGAAGTATGCCAAGAACAAACAAAAACATTCAGCATCGCAAACATATTGTCAAAATCGGTGTAAACAAGTTTGAAAAATCAGATTATAGATGGCTCTAATTCATTTAAACCAGAATTTGACTAGCCAATCATATTCTGCACCAACTACATACGTTGTGAACTTCGAATACTGACATGATCATGGTGTGCACGGTCACAATAGGCGTGAGACTATTCTTAAAATGCAAAAAAGTGACAAGAAATCGAACTAAACGTGTGTTATCGACGATTCATTTCAAACTCTGCGAGATCTTGCTCATTATTCACGACCACTAGAACCTGTGATACTGACCGCCGATACATGTATTAAAGTCAACAATACAAAATCACACATATTCATAGGTATAACTTGTGATATGTAACTTGCGAGTTGTGTGGAACCTTACCTCTGGCACAGTGCACGTAGCTTCTGTAGCGTGTGAATCAAAGGCGCAAATTTATGAGGAAGTGTGCTTGACATTGAGCCAAATATCGTGTATGTGTTTGCGCAGTCTATGTACAACAGCAACAAGCTAAACAATCGGAGATTACAAACCCTCGCTCTTCAGATTTAGTTAATATAGTTTTAGTTGACAACCCTTACATTTTGGACCCTGGGCGATAATAGGGAATTTCACTCCTACGACCTTCGTTAATCTATCATATGATGGGGAATAAGCCACGCAAAACACTACAAATATGATAGGCAAAATTAATAACGGATAAAAGTGGAGTTAATATAACAATTGATCGGCTATGACCTTTCCTGTGGCCTTGGGCTTGTCCTATAAGTTTGAGTTGTTAAATTTCACAGTGTTATGTCTATTATCAAAGCACATCTCCATGACGAAAATTGTTCAAAGAGATTGCACATGACTCCACAGTTTGGTCTTAAAACTTGGAAAAATCAAAAGTCGTAAAATCGTTGTCAATCCCCTCATAATAAAATTAGCCCAAGGGCTAAGAAAGGTCATTGGACAATATATATTTTAGATATCAGCCATGTCCCGTGATCTTGAAAATAAGGTTATTGGTCAATTCAAGGCCACAAGGATATTCAGCATATATCATTTCCAGTATGTCCACAATTGATTCCTAAGGTGTAGAGCCGATAATAAGTGAGATATTTTTCAACATGTGCTCCGACCTTGAAAATGAGGTCAAAGATCAAGGTCATGAGAATCATATCATTTCCCATATGTTCCCAATTGATTCCTAATCTGTAAAGTCGATTATAAGTGAGATATCAGCTATTTTGTCCTGTGACCTTGAAAATTGGGTCAAAGGTCAAATTCAAGGTCACCAGATTATTCAGGATATATCTTTTCCTTTATGTTCACTATGGATTCCTAAGCTGTAAAGTTGATAATAAGCGAGATATTAGTCATTGTGTGCTCTGGCCTTGAAAATAAGGTCAAAGGTCAAGTTCAAGGTCATGGGAATATCCAGCATATATCATTTCTATATGTCCACAATTGATTCATAGGCTGTAAAGTCAGTAATAAGTGAGATATTAGCCATTTCGTCCTGTGACCTTGAAAATTGGGTCAAAGGTCAAATTCAAGGTCACGAGAATATTTAGCATATATCATTTCCTATGAGTACACAATTGATTCCTAATCTCTAATCTCAATATTGATTAAGATTCAAGACCACGAAACTTATAAACATCACAGAGGTATATGAAGGGAATCTTTTGAAACAAAAATCTCAGAACTGTCTGAACACTTTTTGAGAAAATGGCCGCCAGAGTCGGAAATTGGCTGTTTTACGTCGAAAATGGCAGCCATTTTGAAAAAAATGCAAAAATAAAAAAAATAAAAAATTACCCCTCTCTTGAAATATTTTTAGGTATTTTTATGCAAAATTTGAGACAGATCCGATTGTAAATTTTAAAGATAAAAATGTGGACGGACGCCGCCGACGACACCAACTCGCCTACGCTCACGCGGACGACGGACAAAGGACGCAATGCCATGCCAATAGGTTATCAGACCATAAGTCCGGTAACCTGAAAACGTGTTCGTGCAAAAATGGAGAGTTCTGAGCCTACTCAAATAATACACTGTATTGCGAAGCCGCTTTGGCGTATGATTATACAGCTACATGTAAACCAGAGTTAACTTGTGTTTGTTATTTGATGATATTCTGAACTCTCGTAGATCGAACCGCAGAAACATCATTCGTCAAAATAAATTATTCGGTGTGAGTGCATACAAAAAACATCACAAATAACATTTACTGAATAACTATTAATTAAAAAAGTAGCCCTAAGGCTAAACTTTTTTTTTTCAGAAAAATCGCTGCTTTGACATATCAATTTTCGGTACAGGTCAATTTCAAGGCCACCAAAAACATACTCACTGTGACTGCCTACTCGCCCATAATATAAACCTAAGCTTCGTCCACAAGTCATTGAGCATTATTCCCGTTGAATGGTACCTTGAGAATTCCCACGCAAGTCATCTTAGGTCAAGTTCAAGGTCACCAAACTATGTTCCATATCATACTTCACATACGTTTCTATTATAACCTGAAGTCTACTTTTTTGGCAGTTATTGCATATCATGCCATTTTGGGCATTTCTGGTCTATGAATCGATCTTTATGAACAATTTCCATCTTTTAATGCACTGTCAAGTATCCCAATAGACATGTTCTGAAGAGAAAAATCTCGAAACTGATCAGATGGCTGCTTTGACCTTCATCACACAAATCCCCATATACAACTTCCCATTTGAAAGTCCCGATATCTGATATCTATTATGAGCGGCCATAGGAGCACAGTTGGGGCAGCTTCCATTATGAAGGAAAAGAGTGGCTACAATTTTTTTCAAAGGGTGTTTCTTCGAAATCAGTTCCCAAAGGGCGAATATTGTTTCTGTCTTGATGTGGCCTAAAATGATGAGTAATGCAATGGGAAAAAAAGAAAACTTTTTAACCACCTGTCGAAAAATCAGAATGGTGGTCACATACAGACAGGCAATTTAAGTTCAACGAAACTTATACACGTCACGAAGGTGAATGAGGGGAATCTTTTGGAACGAATATCTCACAACTGTTCAGACTGTTTTTTGGAAAATGTCTGCCAACTTCCAAAATAGACCGTTTTATCTTAAAAAATACCAGCCATTTTGAGCGAAAAATGTGAAAATAAAAAAAAAATTTAGGTATTTTTAGGTATAAGTTATCCGATCAATGGTCTGGTGACCTAAAAAAAAAGCAGGGAATTCCATCTCTTGTCGAAATTATCCGCATCATACACTGTGTTCAAAAATGAACTCAGAGAACTTTTTTTATGACAACATGATACATGAATAAGATACATGATACATAAATAACACATGATACGTGATGAAAGCTTTTGCAGCCTAACATGGTGTTTGGATTCTGTGCTGTGTAACATCAATTACTGTATATTGCCATTATGAATGCTTGCTTATACTTTCTATAAATGTATATGTATGTTCATCTTGTTTTCATGAATAAACTAGTCTGCGTGCCTAGATCCAGGCAACAATAAATAAATCTGTTTACTAAACTCCAGATTTTTATATCTACTTCACAGCTCTTATTACATACATTACACAATACAAGAGAAGAAAAAAAACTCGGTAACTCCGTATAGTTGCTCAGTTGTAGTATATATTTTCTATTTTTTAACCAAGACACTACAAAACTGGAATATCGCAAAAAATCACCATCGCTTACATACATTGTGTGGCCTGAATATAATGTGAGTGAGAGTCAAGTTTCCAAATCTACGCACGCGTGCTATTCATAGCACTATTCATTCTATACTCAGCTTTCATTGCCTACCTATCATCCATTGTTCGACCCACACTGCAGTCATTATAGGGCGCTAATTCACACTTTCAAAGAACATTATAGGGTGCGCAATCTCTAGAAGTCTAAAATCGGACCATTACGTTATTTCTTACTGATACCCATGAAAAATAGTTATTAAACCAACTTCACAGCTCAATTATAGATATGAGTCTTACTCAGTCGCAGATGTTTCAAAGCCTAATTTCAGAACTTACCCATAGATTGAGCGCACCAGGAGTATACTCTGGGGCCCTTAATTTCATAAACCTTCACCATATATATTCCGTCACAAAAAAAACAAGAGAATGTGGCGGATCATTCCTACGTATTTTACCAGTTTCTGTGGCATTTGTGAATTCTGCGCTTCGTCACAATGTGCTATAGGGCGCGTGTGTATTCATGATAGGGCGAGTAAGTCATTCTAGGGCGCGTAGAGTTTGTCCACCGTGATATGACGGTTTCTGACAGAAGGTGAGACACCTGGCGAATGCAAACCATGATAGAAGGAAGTTAAGACGGACGTGTTGTCACAAATGAATTACCCAATCACAATATAATCCAAACAATGTTCAGCGACAGAACAAACATGCATTGCAAGACATAACTAAATATGATGGCATAACACAGATGGAAATTACTCTTGTTACATTCCAACAATGACGCCTAACCGTTTCTGATTCTGCTCCGGTAGGCTCGATCTGTTCTGAGAAAAGGTAGAGTTAACAGTTACGTTTGACGCCCGCTACCTAGGGTGCAAGCGCCACGCCCTGCGGCCACGGTCACGGCGGGCGCCGTAATTACTTAATCATGACCAGGTACTGGACCGCCGGACGGGTCCGGCCCAATACGTAATATCAGAAATGCATCGTCATATCATTGTTACATAGCCCGGTGGATCGAGCCAGAGAGCCATGGAAGCGGCATCCCGGAACACGAGCACGTGGACATGGCTGGCCGGCCTCACCGACGGTCCACCACAGAGATAGAACCCCTTATAGCCCGACGGTATGTACGCACCATCCCAGGGCGAGAGACTACCAATCCAGTTCGTGTGAGCACCCGGATCAAAGTAGCCCCCTTCCTTGTCCCCAGGGGCCTCAACGGGCTTTTGGCCAGACGTAAAGGGACGGGAGCACATGGCTATGCTCCACCGTCGTCCTCTCGCCGTGAGAGCTCTGAGACAACTCGAGGACGCAAGACGGGCTGGCAGTATTTACATCTGCCAGCGTACGAGACCAAGGGTGTGACGTCGTAGCCAATGGAACATTACAGTGGATCAAGACATTTCAATGCTAGCTTCGAACGTGAAGCCGCCAAAACGTATGGTGTATGTAAACGTATTTCACCATCTTTAGGTGAAATGGCCATATAACATTATATAAAAGCTATGATATGTTTCCCATACAATCACGAACAAGGTGCTTATAATCAAGCAGTTGACCCTGTAATATCTTATTTTTCACACAAAATACATTTTGATATGAATGTCCAATCGAGCATTGTATGAAAGATACGAACAATCAAACAAATTATGTTTTCTTGATAATGCAACAGTTCATGAGTGTCTGTGCACTATTGAAATGAACAATAATGACCTTGTAATGACATTTGTGCAATAGAATGTTTCATATGTTAGTAGTATCAATTTTGTGCTAGCAAATAATTGTAGATATATCAGTTATCCTGCCATCAAATCATGTTGTATGTATTTTAAGGAGAATTTACTCTAAAACGACATGCGGCAATATAGGTGAATGACATATTCGGATATCTGCCAGCTTGTAACAGTGATGAACGCACAGTTCATGCTTTTGCCACGACTCATGTTCGCCATCGGGAATTTGAACTGAAAGTTGTGGGAACACGAATTGTTGTAAATGTTTCGTTTTATTGTGTATATTGACACTAATTATTGTGAATATTGTGAATATTGTGAATCTCAGCTATAATATTGTGAATATTGTGAATCTCAGCTTAAAAAACTAATCAATAATTCATTTTTCTCTAAAAAGGGACAACGTCGGTACCACTATATTGTAGTTAAATATAATACCGCTTATTTTGTTAAAGGCGACTCTGATGCCCCATACAAATATACTGAAATAGATGTGGTAAATATGGTTAATTTTCTGATTGATAATATTTTTGTGGAATTTGGTGGTCGAATATTTCAACAAACTATTGGTATTCCCATGGGTACAAACTGTGCACCATTATTGGCAGACCTGTTTTTATACTCATATGAATCAGATTTTATCCAACATTTACAAAGAGGAGGTTCTAAGAAACTAACATGTAATTTTAATTTCACTTTCCGATACATAGATGATGTATTGTCGCTAAATAATCCCAAGTTTGGTGATTATTTGGATGTCATATATCCTAAGGAACTTGAAATTCAGGATACTACAGAATCCGCTAATTTTTCCAACTATCTAGACCTGAGGTTGGAGATTGATAATGATTCTAACCTGTCAACTAGATTATATGACAAACGTGATGATTTCAATTTTTCCATAGTCAATTTCCCTTTTCTAAGCAGCAACATTCCTATGTCACCGGCATATGGTGTGTTTGTTTCTCAACTTATACGCTATTCCAGAGCTAGTTGCAAATATGAGGACTTTGTCTATCGAAGTGCCCAGCTAGTCTCTAAACTGCTACGACAAGGATATGTTTTACCAAGACTTATCGCTGCGTTTAAGAAATTCTATGGACGTCATCATGATCTGGTTGATAAATACAGCAAATCCATGTCTGCCATGCAACTAGATCTATTTTCATGTTAATTTTGGGGAATTCATGACGGGTGCCACTAGTGGGGCAGGAAATGCTCACTCTTTCCGGAACACCTGATTTCACCTCCTGATGGCCATTTACGGGGGTTCATGAGTTTCCCTGTCATTTTTGTTTTCTCTCACTTCGTATGCCTGATATGACTTTCTGTCTCCGGACTATGAGATTGGATAACGGACCCTGTTTTGTTTGCTCGGAATACTTGATACTGGGTATTGATTCCACGTCCATTGACATGTTATTAACCTTGACACAATTTGTTGTGGATTTATTAATGCTTGATGTGTGTAAGTTCAAGAGAATAAATCAACAAAATTTCATCGTGGGTATGTATTATTTTCCAATACAAGAGGCTTGATACGAATTGTGGTTCTCTTTTTTGTTGATGGGGTTTCATCACTGAATGTTGAATATGAAAGGACGTTCCTCTTATGTGAAGTTATCTACCTTTGCCATTTCGAATCTGTGTTCACACAATCTGCGTAGCTGCATTGTGATTCCATTATTATCCATCTTTTGTTTATCATATTCGTCATAATAATCTCAATCTTTTCGAGGATACATAAACGTGCATGACTGTGTGTGAGAGGCTACGTCATTCCATATTACATAGATGCGACATTCACAAAGGAGTCCTTTGTGCGTCCCACATAGTTTTGGATGATTACAAGTTGGCAAACATTCCGTTGAACATGTCCAGACAAATATGATCAAAAGATCCAAAATACTCACTCAGCAATAAAGCCCGAACTTGGAGCCTTCATTGTTTAAAACAGGCTAAGTATTGAATTGAACCTCTGATGTGCCTGTGCCACATCGTAAAACATATGAGTGTAGATAAAATTGAGAATATCCAAGAATATGAATAATGTTTTTAGTCTTTATAGCATGTGCTTACATTGATTTAAATTACTCTGCACAGAACAAAAATACATCCAGTTAGGTTCTAGATTCGTTTGATACATATATTTCATTGAAATAACACCGCACAGCCTGTCTTAACGATATACACTATTCTTTCATGGATTAATTTAAGACATACACAGTTCTTGTATCCTCGTATGCACATAGTCGGTTGATTAATCACATACATATCTGTTATATATTCGCTTCTATCAGACGTTCTTCAATGATATTATAATTGTAATGCATAATGTCAGAAGGTACTGCCCAAACAAGAAGCACATGTGATATTAACAATTCATGCTAAAGTAACTTTCGACGTGACCACCCCTATACCATCAAATTTCATCATGATATCTTAACATACACTTGACTGAATTCTGAATTTTTTGAGTAACAACCTCAGATAACCAGATCGGAATTCACAAGATGTGTCAATTCAATCAGTGAGCAAGGACGATTTGCGAGTAGACAAATTTCATCTATGTGCATGAAACTCCTACGTCTTCATGATGTTCACAGTTCTCAACAAACGCCCCATCATGTGGACAGTGTTGCAGTGCGAGCTCTGATCCATCGCAGCCGAGGTCGTCCAGGGCAATAAGACCAGTTCCATCCACAGTCTCTGTGTTTTCTCGTACTGTGCCACCACTGTACCCAAGTTGTCTGCACGCGACCCTAAATGATGGGGAAAAATAAATACCTGTCCTTGAAAATTATGACTTGATTGAAAAGCGATGTTGTAAAGGACACAATCTTGTGTGTTTTTATCATTAATCCGTAATCGAAAGCAATGAAAATATTTTGCTTTATTTGATGGGAACCCATCATCACACACAGTCCCTATCGATGTGGAACTGAGAAGAATTGGTTGCTAGCCTCATGACTATAGTCCTTGTGACTATAGTGATATAGTGATATGACGGTGGGTATCAGATACTCCTCGTATGAGTATAATTCGTTATACAGAATTGAATAAATAAAAAAAGAGAGAACGCCTTCTCAGTGTCAAACATTGGAAGGCTATGTTATTGGATATTAAAGATTTACAGTATGGAAAAGTTGGGTGTTTCAGGACAACTATTGCTTCCCATGATGAGTTTACTAAAAATAATGCACACCAAAATTATTGTGTTTGACCTTGCATCATTTGTGTCGAAGTAATCATCACACACAGTCCCCCAGCGTCCATCCACCAGAACCTCCACTCGTCCAGACCTCGTCCCGCCATCTCTCAGTCTGATCAGATCTGAATATTATAAAAAAAGACCATACTTTATTATTATGTGACATTATGATTGCTTGCCATATTTTTATTGCCATGCTTTCACAACAATTAAAATTTTTAGAACAATTACAATTTGAATTTTCTTCCTTCATGCATTTATTTTGTGGTCCAATATTGTCAGATTTGCAATTTTTTTTGAGATTTTTTATTTGCTAGAAAATACCAATAGTTGAGCAAAATTGAAATTCAACAATCATACAATGTATTTATAATCGCCCAGGGCGTCAAGCTCGATATGACTGAAGGATTGTAGGACAATCGGAATTTTGATGTAAAACAAATAGGAATTCTCTTTGAAGTATAGGTATAAAATAGTAATTTTTATGGCCTCCCAGCATCCTTACAGCCATCTCTACCCACAATACCCTGCCAACCGAGCCAAGTAATGGTCAGTCGGGATAGATGCCATGTGAAATGGGAAAAATACTTCACGAACTGCAAACAATAGGAAAGTAAAGGAAAGTCTCTGAAAAATAGGAAGATATAGGAAACTGACCAAAATATATGGAATAATAGGAACTTGACGCCCTGCTCGCCTACTTACTTCTCGAATATTGATACGTCCACCAAGACATAAATAAAATTAGTGAGTGTTTAAATGTTATTTACTCTTGTTACTTACTTCCAAAGGCATTCTGGCCTCGCTGACCCTTCTGACCTATGACACCTTTCAGTCCATTTGGCCCTGTCGCGCCTGTAGGACCCCGTGGACCATGGCCTCCTACAGGCCCTGGAGCCCCAGTATCCCCTTTTGAACCTGGTATTCCATTTCTTCCATCAGTACCACTCACCCCTGGTGGACCTTGCAAGCCCAGAGGTCCTGGAACATTTATAAATCGTTCTTAATCGTTCTGAACATGTTTTTGTTTATACAGTGACTTTTCCCTTCTGTCGCACCATACCTATTTTGGCAAAAAGTAACGCCAGTAGCACAGCAATCAACAGAATCGCAATGGATGATACGGAGCAGGCTGTGATCGCAGTTCTTCTGTACTTCTGAACTTGCTTTTCCAGAGCTCCTACTCTCTCCACTACACTTGTAGCCGTAGTAGATTCCGGAATGTTGGTTCTGTCATCCTCAGGAGCAATTGGGGGGAGCTTACTGATAATCTTCGGCAGTGGCTCGTAAGCATTTGCCTTGGTTTTCTCTTGGTTGTTTGGTTTGTTTTTTTGTCCCAGACTTTCAAGTGCAAACGTATTGTTTTCATATACGTTCTGTGAAATTGATTGGTATTCACAGTCATCTTTTTGTTCATCGGATGTAGCCATCTTTTCGCGGCTCAGTATAGCACAAACCTAGCATTGGTGTTCAAACGATCGCATTTAAAACTTTACCCCATAACAAGGAACCAAACAGTCAAATGTATTTTGGTGTTTACAAACCACGTAGTATTCAACGCATGCATAAACAAGATTCACAATTTCTATGCGATTCAGCCATGTGGGAAGGGGAAACAAGTCAAGTATATATATACAAACTAGAAGGAACGATTTGAACAATTCCCAAACTATTGACATAATTTTATGCCCTAGTCATAATGTATATTGCTTGTGGAGAAAAACTACCACAGGAGCCGAATGTATTCATTATCGATTGTCCTCGGTTGACACAACATTTAAAATGAAAGCTGAGTGTTCAAACATGACGAACAAAATACTCGACAAAATGGTGTATTTTTTCAAAGCTCGGTATCCGTTTCATAATACATGTCTTGGCATGGCTGGATGATCACCATGAATAGGTGAGACAACTATTGATATTTCACCACTTTGTTGACGTAACTGTCACACCTGCTGGATAATCTACAACTACGTGTAGACAAACAGACGACAAACCTATATTCATATATAGACTAACTTCATATATTAAATCTTACGAGAACCCCAACCGCTTCTGTTAACGTATGACACATCATTGATATGTTTTAATATATATCCAGAACCAATCACGTTTATATACATCCGACTCCAGTTACGCTAATATGTCAGAACTTATGATATATTCAATACGTATATGTTAGTTCGTTATGTGTTAACACAAGCTAGGACAAGACAATCCTCACCCCACTGATTTAGCCAATGTACAGGTTGGACAACATTTAAACACATTCGAACACGCAGCATACTCTTAACATGTATGCAGACTTTTTCCTGTTTGCGAAGTGCTTCAACCTTTCCCATGTTATTTCAATGCTCCAACTTCGTTATGCTTCAAGGAGACATTCTAGCTGCCTTACAGAATAGTACGACCAGAGGCCCTACAAATATGATGACATAAAACATATGAGAAATTGCTCTACATGCATTCCAAAAAATGACATCTAACCATTTTGGAATCTGCTCCAGTATTCTCATATCATCTCATATTTCGTCTACCTGAAGTTAAACTGGAAGTTCTGGGATCACAAGTTAATGTGAATGTTTATGTTGAATGTATTTTTTGTGAATATTTTGATTTTGTTTCAACGTTGACACAATTAAGTGGCGCTTGTTGTGCATGCTTGTATATTTTTTTGTATGGTTTTACAGAATAAGGCGACACAATTCAAATCGTGAATATGTATTCATTTGTATAATAGGCATGATAAAATATGCGGTTACATGTTTTAATGATAATGAAATAGTTGTGAAAACTTGACCTATATAGTGTGAATTTGTTTTATTGTGTTACAGGGTTTCATGGTTGAATGTTTGATACGAAATGATATGTTCCCCTCATGTGCAGTTATGTACAGTTGCAATTTCAAATCACTGTTCACATTATTTGCCGAGGCTGATTCCATTTATTATTCAATCAAGTTCGACATTTTTTTATTTATGATTATATGCATGACAATCTCATATATTTCGAAGATGCATACATTTGCATGCACGTGGGCAGCCTGAGCTACGCAAAGAGACTGAGATGACCGTCATTCACCCTCGGGACGAACATCTGTTGTAAGTAAATGTGTTCAATAAATAAAACAAAATCTTCCACAACTGTTTACCACAACTAGACGTCATTTATATACTGAGGAGACAAAGAGGATATACATTTAACAAACGAACAATGATGGATATTCTCAACTTGTAAACGCAAAGCATGATGTTCGTCCCAACGGTAAATGACAGCCATCTCAGACACTCATCGCTCAATCTATAGTATCTTATGAGAAGCGTCCCATTCCCTATTACATAGATGTGACATCCACAAATCAGTTCCTTGTACAAGTGGAGCAACATTTTGTCAGACATGGCCACAACATATTACATGATGTGGGGCTCGGAAACAGCTACACAATAGTAGAATAGTAGGTTAGGGCATATGTGTTCTACAACAGGCTGAATATTAATAGGTCGTTATTTTCATTGGCCCGCCTAGACATACATGTGTATAGAATTGTGAACATCCGACAATAATAATGAAATTTATTAGTCAACATGTGTGTACATTGAATTGAATGTTATGTGTAGAGAAGTTCAATCAGTATTGAGTTACTTGATTGATTTGGAAGTTGATTGAAATAACATCACACAGTCTGTCTTAGTGATATACACAATTATATTATCGAAAAATTGAGCCATACAAAGTTCTCATACCCTGATGAGTTTATGTGAAGACGTGCTTTTGTGTGTAAAAGAGAAAGATAACAATGGCAGTTTCCAATGGCACTCTATACTGAGAAGATCTGTATTAGCATTACGCTCGCTTATAATCAAAGAATGAATAGCTATTATTGTGGTTAATGAGTTAATATGGTTAATGGTTTACAGTCTTTCATTACATAGTCGATCGATTTATCACATAAATGGATGATTATGTGTTTACACATTTGCTTTTATCAAACGTTCTTCAATAATATTAGAATTGTTATGCACAATGTTTAAGTATTGCACAACTAACGTAACAAAACACATATGATGTTAACATTTCATACTTAGACGTAATGTTCAACAAGAACACTGTTATACACCATGTATAACTTTCATGTACCATAACAGTTCACTGAATATAATATGTTAACATACATACATGTATGTTTGATTGAAGACAAAATTCTCCAAGTAACAATATTAGATAATCATATTAGAATTTGCATGCTGCGTCGATCCAAACAATTGCGGTCTGCATACCACTGTCAAAGTAGATAAATGTCATCTATGGACTGCACGAAACTCCAACATCTTCCGTATGTGAGCAGTCATGACTGAACGCCCCATTGTGGGAACAGAGTTCCAGTGCGAGCTCTGATCCAGTGCAGCCAAGCTGGTCCAAGGCAATAAGACCGGTTCCATCAACGGTCTGTGAGTTTGAACGGACCGTGCCACCACTGTATCCCAGCTGTCTGCAGGCAACCCTGAATGGTGGTGGAATAGTGCATACATACGACTTAAACTAATCATGTTTCATACCTACGAATGAGCTTGGCTTATCACTGTCCGACTGACCTGTGATATTTGGTGGTACGTCACTACAGGGAAACGTCAGGCACATTGTTAATTCTCGTACAATATGCGATATATACCAGTGTATGATTTTAATATGAATTGAAAGGCCTACGGTTTACTTTTTCAAAGATCTGGTGCACTCTACCGGTAACCTTGAATGATGAAATGAGGTTACAAACATCTGAACTAGATGTATCGTGATGTGGTTTGAGAGGACAAATGTCCGTTCATTTAGTACATTCACCAATGTATTGGATCATATTGAAGAGTATCAGAGCTGTGCTCTCAAATGAAATTTATAGTGGAAACATGTTTTTTTTTTCTAATTCCCGATTCAGTAACTATTATCATCTTAGTTTCTCGATCATATCGACTTAATAGTTCGATAATATCAACTTAGTATCTCGAGAATATCGACCTAATAACTCGTTATTTTCGTGTTCCAATTGTAGTTTCATCCTACATTATATAACCAGTTCAATGTTTCACTAATATTTCCTTTTCGTCTTGGTACTTCACAATCATCAACATTCCGACCACACACAGCATGCTATTTGTGCACATGTATAAGACAATGCGACATACACTTGCATAATACATACATATTCTAATATGCATACAACTGCATACTACACATTCTGTAAATCGATATTATCGAGATAGTAAGTCGATAATATCAGGTTACTAAGTCAGGAATTTGTAGAAAACGAATACTCCTTCTCCACGGTTAAAATCGATATTATCAGAATTTAACAAAAATAACTTTTCATCGGCGATCCTTCCACGTTTCAGTAGTAGATGTGTACAAGCAGGAGATTTGAGTTTGATCGGCGCCTCTCGATTACAATTTCACTGGGCGTCAGCATCCATCAAGCATTGTGACTATAGTGATATATTGATACAACGTTGGATATCATTACATTAATTGGTGTGAGTAGGGGTCTATAACGTGTTCTACAGAATTGAACAATTAAAAAAATAGTGAATGCTCTCGAATTCCAAACAGTGGAAGATGTTTTGTGTTCGCCTCGGAAATGTTAGGAGAGTTCTCCCGATCAGTCTTCATCCGCCTTAAACTATGTATGCAAATTTATATATCTACCTCGCATCATTCGTGCTGAAGCCATCATCACACACAGTCCCCCAGGATCCCTCCACCAGAACCTCCAAACGTCCATACCTTGTGCCTCCACTTCTCAGTCTGATCCGATCTGAATATTATAAAAAAACAAGACCATACTTTATTATTATTTGACATTATGATTACTTGCCATTTTTTCATTGCCATGTATTCACAATTAAAATTTCATTGTCCTTCATGCGTTTTTTATTCTGATCATTTTTGTCAGAATTTTCAGTTTGCAAAATCTTTTAAACATTTTTTTTCATTTTGCTAGAAAATACCAATATTTCAGCGAAATTTAAATATAACAAACATACAATGTACTTCGCCTACTTGCTTCTCGAATATTGATAGCTGCACCAATATATAAATAAAATTGGTATCAGTTATTCACAATTCTTACTTACTTCTAAAGGCATCCTGAACTCGTTGTCCTTTCAGACCTTTTTGGCCTTTAGCGCCTTTTAGTCCGGTTGGTCCAGTCGCGCCGGTTGGACCCTGAGGACCACGGCTCCCTACAGGACCTCGATCGCCAGTGTCACCTTTTGGACCCTGAAGACCACGGCTGCCTACAGGTCCTGGACCGCCGGTGTCCCCTTTTGGACCCTGAGGACCACGGCTCCCTGCAGGGCCGTGATTACCAATGGCCCCTTTTGGACCTTTAAGACCACGGCTCCCTACAGGTCCTTGATCGCCAGTGGCCCCTTTTGGACCATGAGGACCACGGCTGCCTACAAGGCCTGGATCGCCAGTGTCCCCTTTTGAACCCTGGAGCCCACGGCTCCCTACGGGTCCGTGATTGCCAGTGTCCCCTTTTGGACCCTGAAGACCACGGCTGCCTACAGGTCCTGGACCGCCGGTGTCCCCTTTTGGACCCTGAGGACCACGACTCCCTACAGGTCCAGGACCGCCAGTGCCTCCTTTTGGACCCTGAGGACCACGGTTCCCTACAGGGCCGTGATTACCAATGGCCCCTTTCGGACCTTTAAGACCACGGCTCCCTACAGGTCCTTGATCGCCAGTGGCCCCTTTTGGACCATGAGGACCACGGCTCCCTACAGGTCCTGGACGGCCAGTGTCCCCGTTTGGACCCTGAGGACCACGGCTCCCTACAGGTCCTGGACGGCCAGTGTCCCCTTTTGGACCCTGAGGACCACGGCTCCCTACAGGTCCTGGACCGCCAGTGTCCCCTTTTGGACCCTGAGGACCACGGCTCCCTACAGGTCCTGGACCGCCAGTGTCCCCTTTTGGACCCTGAGGACCACGGCTCCCTACAGGTCCTGGACCGCCGGTGTCCCCTCTTGGACCCTGAGGACCACGGCTCCCTACAGGACCTTGACCACCAGTGGCCCCTTTTGAACCCTGAAGACCACGGCTGCCTACAGGTCCTGGACCGCCAGTGTCCCCTTTTGAACCCTGAAGACCACGGCTGCCTACAGTTCCTGGACCGCCAGTGTCCCCTTTTCGACCCTGAGGACCACGGCTGCCTACAGGTCCTGGACCGCCAGTGTCCCCTTTTGGACCCTGAGGACCACGGCTCCCTACAGATCCTTGATCGCCAGTGGCCCCTTTTGGACCTCGTACTCCATTTCCAGCAGCACCCTTCAGCCCTGGTCGACCCTGCAAACCGGAAGTTCCTGGATGCCCTTCCGGACCTCGTGGACCTGGTAATCCGTTTCGTCCTCCAGCACCTATGTCGATTAAAACGTACATACGATACTTTAGACTTGCAGTCATTAATATATGCATCACCCTCATACCGCTAGGACAAAGAGATTTTTTATGATACCATTAGAGATTGCAAACCCTCGCCCCTTCCAGATATAGTTACTAAGGTTGAAGCTGAGAGAGTAGCCTATGGAGGGGAGGGGGGGGGGGGTAAATGGGGGAGGTTAGTCAATGCAGGGGTGTAGCCAATGGGAGGTAGTCAATGGACAGGGATAGTCAATGGAGGGAACAGCAAATGTAGGTGACAATCAATGGACGGATTAGTCAATGGATGGAGGGTAGCCAATGCAGGGAAGGGGAGTCAATGGACAGGGATAGTCATTGCAATGGTGTAGCCAACGGGAGGTAGTTAATGGACGGGGGTAGTCATTGGAGGGGCAGAGTACTTCAGGAATTATTTTATATCAGTTCTGAGCCTGTTATGCACTCTTACCTGGAGGTCCTGGATCCCCAGCATTCCCTTTTGGACCGACAGGCCCCAGATTTGTCTGTATGCCAGTGTACATTTCTGACAAGAGAGATATCATAAATGATGTTCTGTCATTTTTAAATATATTTTTGTGTAATACGAATATTTCTTATTTGGAATGAACATATGAAAAGCTACCAAAGTACATCATACCTTGCTTAGCGAATACCATCACCAGTAAAACGGTGGACATGACGATGGCAATGGATGACGCTATGCAGGCAATAATCAGAATTCTTCTGTACTTCTGAAGTTGCTTGGCGAGATCCACTTTGTCGCCTCTATCAACATTCACCTCTGGCTGAGCCGCATCCTGACTCACGCAATCTGCACTTCCCGCTGAATCATCTCGTCGCAGTGTTTCTAGTGGTGTTCCATAAATGTTTTTGCATGTGAGGGACTGGTGTTCCATGTCGTTCTCTGATTTCAGGGCCATTTCTGCAGGAGAAAATGAGTTGGTGAAATTATTTTTGTATAACCCTGAACTGTCGAGTTTAGGATGGTATAGCTACTGATTGAACCACACAGAGGGGATGAAATTAGAAACACATTCGATTGTCTTCAGACTTTCAAACAATCATCATTTTGGATTAACTTTTAATGCCAAAATATCTGTAAAAAGGGTCATGCCTTTGAATACTGACATGATCATGGTGTGCACGGTCACAAATAAGCATTAGACTATTCTTAAAATTAAAAAGGGACAAAATTCGAACTGAACATGTGGTATTGACGAGTTACTGCCTCATCTGCGAGTGACTCCTAGAAATTCAAGACCACTAGCTAGCACTTGTGATACCGACCGATCATACATGTATGTAAACCATCGCAAAATCACAAAATCACAAATATTTATAAACATTAGTTGTGATTTGTAATTTGCGAGTTGCGTGGAACCTTACCTCTGGCACAGGGCACTTGTTTTCTGTAGCGTGCGGATCAGGGTTGCAAACTGAAACGAAAGTGTGCTTGACACTGTGCCAAACATCGTGTCAGTTTTTGTGCAGATTCTGTAATACATGGACAAACTAGATAATTAGAAATTGTTTGTGTCTGTTTTTGCGCAGTTTTTGTAAAACAGGAAGAAACTAGATAATTAGCGATTGCAAACCCTCGCCCCTTAGATTTAGTCTCTATAGTTTCAGCTGATGACCTTACATTTTGGACCCTGGGCGGCAACAGGGAATTTTACTCATACGAGCATCAGCATCGGTCATATATATATTTCGAATGAAGGAGACGTGTTCACTAAAACTATAAATATAAGAAGGAACATTATTCATGAATAGGAGCGGAGTTATATAAATTTTTCTATTTTAATCTTGCCTGTGACCTTGACCTTGTCGTTCAATTTAGAGTTGCAGAATTCCACAGTATTGTTTCTATTATCAAGACACATCTCCATAAGAAACCTGTTCAAAGATATTGAAAATATCTCCACAGTTTGATCTTGAATCTACATCTTGTGATAATGAGGAATTATGGTCTTACGACAATTTGCCAAAAAGCCTATGATTAGTAATTGGTCATAGAAATATATATATATATATATATATATATATATATATATACAAGAGTAGTTAGGAGAAATAATGTTCATTAGAACATGTTATCGCTATTTACAAGGGCGCCTATAGGCAGACGCAATTGACGCACTTCGGGGAGAACTTTTCTCAAAATGTTCTCAGCATCGTAATGAAAAATCTACATATTGATTATTTTGTCACTTGGGTATCTCCTATGTTATCCTCTGCAGGCCGTGGCCCGTGATAGAGTCTAGGAAGTATATTATAATAGTATAAACTAACAGTTACCTAGCTAGTGATACAGGTATAGTGATCTTTATAAATTATAGGAAATCGACTGGATACAGTGTTTGAGTCCCAGGGTCCTGTTTGGGCGGTAACACGTACGAGCTTGCGACCAAACACTGTATCCAGTCGATAAACTTATTATTATATGCCACATCGTAATGTGTACACCCCCACAGGAGGGATATATTCACGAATGCGGACATTTTTTAGCCACTTTAGGTCCTGAAAGCAAAGAATTTCAGGCCAATTTTCAGGAACCGCAAAGAACGAAAACGTCATATCACCGCAATATGTCGGAATCATTGCACTCTGGGTAATCTAATGTATTTGTCCTGATAAATACACTGTCAAACTATTCACCATCGTTTTTATTTTGGCTGGTGAGGGGGGGGGGGGGGGGTAATAACGATCACTGAATGACACTGAATGGCATTCTATGACATCTTCAATCAGTCCATAATTAATGTTCGTAGAAGCTATCATTTTTTTCAATGTGATGTTAATGTTTGATGCATATAGCCTGATATAGGCCTTCCGTAATAATCTTGTATACATAGAGACAGACGTTGGAATAGACAATAATCTCCCTATTATTATATATTAGCTGAATTGTGTGTGAAAAGCGAGCTTTGGTCATATTATGCTTGCGTGCCCAAATGCCTGAATTCGAAATACATGTACTAGTATTATTTGCAAATTTGGTTTTCCATGAATCAGATACTTTATTAATATGTCATTGATGGAATGTATTCGTGAGTAGAATTTACAATTTTGATCACAATAAATCCGTGGATCTGAAGACTGTTCCAGGTACCCTGAAAACGCTCAGAATCAACCACATAGCATCTAGACCATTTCAGCTTCTAGAGCCCTATGGGCGTCTAGACCCCACGCCTATCAGCTTGGATTCCCTACACCTTTTCTCATTTTTGAAGAAAAAAAACCTGTGGGCGCCCTTGCTTATTCAAGTTATTTGCACATATTCCGTTGCCATGGCACCCTTACATGTTTTTATTCAGCATATATACTGACGATTTACCAAAGTGTCTTGAACATTCCCAAAGTATTTTGTTTGCGGATGACACAACGTTATATCTCAGTTCATCTGATGCAGATATTTTACGTATTAAGATCGAATCTGATCTTTTGTTACTCGCAGACTGGTTTGCCGCCAATAAACTATGATTGAAATGCATGTATCGAAAATTAATTTCATAATATTTGACCCAACGAACATACTGAGTGATCTTACTCGCATTCAGTTGGGGTTCCAAAAAATTACCCGGGTTAAATCTGCCAAACTCCTGGGCATCATAATGGACGAAGCCTAACAATAGTGGAAACACCAGGACCACTTGGCCAAGAAAATATCCAGTGGTGCCAATGCTATTCACAGTGTTGAACGATTGTTACCACGACGGAACATGAAGCTTATTTGAAACACTCTGGTAAATTGTCATCTGCTTTATTTTATGGGCATCGGCAATACATAATATTTTAGCTGCTCATTATAATGAACAGATCGCTGTAATATTCAGATAACTAAATATTTCAAAACTTGAAGATATCGTACAAATGGAGCTTGCACAATTCATGTACAAATTCTCCACCGGTAAACTACCACCACCCCTTCTGGACTTATTCTCGACTAACTCGAATGTTCATAATTATAATATAAGGCACGCTCATGGACCTCATGTATTACATAGAACGAGTAATGCTCTATTTCGAACTTTCATACATCAGGCACCAAAAAATTGGTTAGGATTACCCGCATCCATTTGCTCATCATTCACAACTAAATCATTTTCAAACGATTGAAACATTTACTCAGTCGATACTAACTTCACCGTCACCCAGTCACTGGAATCATATTACAATATTCTTGTTCTAAATTATCAGCGATGACATACTTGTTTTAGACACCATCAGTTTTGTGTAATTAGACTTCGTTCGGTCATTTCACAATTAGAAAGGAAAAGTGGGGGGATGCCACAAGCCTCGAGGCTTTAGTTTCTAGTTGTAATATAATTAATCAATTGTGGTTTGTCATGATTATTTAACCATATATAATAATTTAACTATTAATCCGCTTTGTAGTGTTTTTGTTCTCCCCACTTTTCCTTTCTCTTTTCGTTTTTCGTTAATTAAACTGCTACTTATATCATTATGACAGGTTCCCCTAGACTACAGAATGTTATTCTTAAACGGGGGCTTAAACACTGTAATATATGTATATCTTCTGTGTTGTATGTATTGATCGAGTGGGCATATTCCAGTGTTCAAATAAAATTACGCTACATTACATGTAACGGACATATATGTACTCGGATGACACAATTTCTCATCAAACCCAGTATTCTCCGACACATCCCCTTACAATATCGCCATACCCCCCGCTCTCCCTCAATTCCGTCACCGACCCCCATCCACGAGGAATTACAACGGGACTTTCGGATACAACTCACCTGAAACAACGATTAGCCTTTGCACAAGAGACCACAATGACGTTGTCTCACAGCAAGTAAAACGGACCATAAAGGGTTTCATCAGCATTTATCTACGTCAACTAATACATGTCACTGATGTATAATGTCTCGTGTACTTCTGTCTAGGCTAATTCATCCAATCGCTTGAATTGTGGCATTGACATGTACATGTATTTGACACGGCCAGATCGACCATCATTCATCCACTACTGATCGTGTGAATCAATTTTTTTTAAATATTACGCTAGAAAACTAGATGTCGTTCAAGTCATATATCGTATAGCGAAGTCGCATTAGCGTATTTTCAAACAGCTACCTGCACACTAAAGGTAACTCGTGTTTGATATTTGATGATATTATAAACACTCGCAGACCGAACCGCAGAATGAATACTCGTCAAAATGATTGATTAGCTGTCAGTGCACACAAAACGTTTCATTGGATACATTTACTGAATAAATATTGTTTCGAACAAGCATAAATGGCACGAAATCTCATATATTGTCAAATATCCACACCCGCATCTGTGTTTAAAAATTAACCCAGAACTATTGCTGCCTAATGTTGTTTTTGGATACCATGTTGTGTAGCATAAATTAGTGTTTATTACACATCTATATGATAATAGATTCAACATACCCAACATTGCCGTATGTCAGCAAACAACATCTGCCAACCCGGTCTGATAAATACCCCCTGGTACGATATGAGTTCGCAATGACGTTCTATAATAAACTGAATAACGGGCCGATGACGAGTCATAGTCTCCTAGCATGCGCAGTGATTTCGGTAAACCCAAATTAGATTTGTTTTTTATCAAACAATTGACTACTAGATGAAATATCATAGTGGTATAAATTTTTCAACATCTATCCAAAGACATTTATGTATATACCAGTAGTGACATAGAAATGATGTGTAATAAGCAAATTAATACGTGGTTAATTCAATAGCGGACTGATTATCGTAAACGTGACATAACACTCGGTCCGTTATTTGCCACAATAGGCACAAAAGTCCGTTATGAAATGAACAATGTAATAATAGTTACGTAATGGACTGATAAATGTTGTTTTGACATTAGAGCGTTGGGGGCGAAGCCCACAACCCTCTGCATGTCTATGTGCTGACTTTTTTATGGAGTTCTCATGCCAACATATTGACGCTCGTTTTAGCATGTAAACGTTTAGACACCTACTTCAAATGAGGATTTTCTTCGTCCTTGACATGCAATCTCTCGAATTGATGGGAAACTTGGACTATTCCACAGATATATTGTGCGTACGTGTAATATCGAATTTGATTATTTATTTTTTTCTTACTGGCGTGTCCGATCCGCGTTTTTAAATAATTAAACTAAGTGCTTAATTTAATTATTTACGTTTTTCTTACTTGCGGTTCACATCCATTCTTTTTCAAATGTAAATAATTAATTTCGTACGTACGAAATTAGTTTTGTACACGTTCATAATGTTTTCTACGCGTTCAAAATCTTTCGCAGGTGTTCAAAACTATTAAAATCGCGATCAAAACTATTTCTACACGCCAGAAATACTTTTGATAGCGATTTTAATAGTTTTGAACGCGTAGAAAACATTTTGAACGTGATCAAAATTGTTGAGTTTAATTATTTTTTTTTTGCATGCTGCGAAGCGTGTTGCAAACAAACATAACTATGACATATATCAGCCACCGTAGTACGACTATTTTTCTATGGTGGCTGATTCAGGACGCACAAAACAGATGAAAATGAATCCAGCTATATGCTTTCCAGAAATGACACCTAAACCATTTTGGAATCTGCTTCATTAGGCCCGAGCTGTTCTAAGAAAAAATGAGTTCAATTTTGGTCTGCGTACTCCTTAGTTCGATTTGTGAGGGGTAAAATAGATGTATTCACCAGTGAGGCACACGTGTCAGTATTGCGACCCTGGGGAGATGTTATATGCACTTGCACACAACTGTCATGCAGACAACATATCAGTATTAGGCACACATAACGCATATAGAGCTATATAAAGTCCAGGGGGTTTTTTTTGCTTATACAATCACGAACAAACTGCTAATGATATAGCAGTTGACCTTTTATATCTTGTTATTCACATAATTATCCTGACACAAATGTTAGATATAATCGTGTTCCATCTATCCAATGTAATTAATCTTGGGTTTTCTATTGAATTCTATTTACTCCATCATAAATTCACAGTATTGGTTATTGATCGGCTTTTTAGATTACATAATATCTGTATGGTAGATGGGAAAATTCAGATAAAAAAGCCGTTTCCGACAGTGTACGTACAAGAAACTGTCAACTGTACATGAATAATATGAACAGTAATTACATTGTCAAGGCTTCTACAATAGCATTTTGCATGTGCTAGTAGTAGTCGTGTTAGCAGAATATGTACAAAAGATCGGGTTTACTCCTGAAATACAGAAAACATAGGGAAATTGAACAAAATTCAGTGAATATACAAGTTGTTTCGTTTTAGTGTGTGTATGCTAGTCTTATTTTTGTGAAAGTTTTGATTTTGTGTGAACGTTGTCAGAGTTTATTGTTTGTTTTGTGTATGCTTGTATAGATAAGTTCAAAATAAAAACTAGACAACATTCTATTGATTTGCAATATAAAAGGCCCGATATGAGAAGTGGTTCCCTATTTTGGCTGGGTATAGGTAATGACATGATTCAATAGGTGAGGTTTTATCTTGTGTGAGCTAGTTTGATAGTGTGTCTGGGTTTCACGGATCAATGTTGGGTACGAAAGACTATGTTCCCCTCATGTGTAGTTATGTACAGTCATTTCAAACCGCTGTTCACACAATTTATCGACGCTGATTGCATTTCAAATCCATTCCAGTTCTTCTTTTCGGATTCATCAGTACCTTTATAACAATATGTTATGCTTTTCGAGAGGCTTCATTACTACCTACCACAGATATGTGACATTCAAAATCAGTTCCTTGTATGCCCCCGAGTGTTTCAGAAGGCAATAGGTGGATCAACATTCTGATAGACATGGCCACAACTGTTATCATCCCGAGCCCCGGAACAGTTACACAATATTAGAGCCCAAGGCTAGAGCATCTATTATTCACGACAGGCTATACATTGTAACTCATCTTTTAATCGGCCTGTGCCGCAAGTTTCCGACAATATGTGTGTACGTTGAATTGAATAATATGTGTAGAAATGGATCACAGTTAGTAATGATTCACACGATTCATTTGATAGTTGATAGAAATAACATCACACAATCTGTCTTAGTGATATACAAATTTTCTTTATTGAGAAATTAAGACATACAAAGTTGTCGTGTCCTAATGAGTGTATGTGGTGACGTGCGTTTTGTGTAACAAAGAGAAAGGTGAGTTACATTATTTGACATCGGTATGCCCCATATATGGATGATTATGTGTTTACCTAGTTGCTTCTATCAGATGTTCGTCAATGATATTAGAACTGTGATGCAATATGTTGAGGTTATTACACAACTACAAAGCACACGTGATGTCAACATGTCATGCTAACGTAACGTTTCACATGAGCACTGCTTTACCTTAAATGTCCATTAAGACAAAATTCTCCCAATACCAATATATACATCACACACCACTGTGCAAGATGCAACTTTTCAGAGTAGTTAAAATACTTTTTGCCGACGCGTCTATTGTTACGGGGTGCGTTAACGAAAGAACGCTCATTTGCAAATAAATCACTGCATGACCTAAAATAAAGAACGGCTTGAATCTATACGTATTTGAAGTCCGTTAACGAATGAGACAGAGTGCCATCGTTAATGAAGAACTCCGGCCTTCGGCCATCGTTCTTTATATTCACGATGACACCCTGTCTCATTCTTTAACTAGTACATAAATGTCACCTATGGACTGCATGAAACTCCAACATCTTCACTATGTAAGCAGTCATGACGGAACGCCCCACTATGTGGACACTGTTCCAGTGCGAGCTCTGATCCAGTGCAGCCAAGTTCGTCCAAGGCAATAAGACCGGTTCCATCAACGGTATTTGAGCTTGAACGGACCGTGCCACCACTGTATCCCAGCTGTCTGCAGGCAACCCTGAATGATGATGGAATAGGGCATACATTCAACAAACACTGATCATGTTATTCACTTACGAATGAATTTGGCTTACCACTGTCCGACCAACCTGTGATATTTGGTTGCACTACAGGGCAACGTCGGGCAAATTGTTGATTCTCGAATATTATGTGATATATCCCATATTTGTGTGTGGAAGCGATTATAAAGCGATTAAGATCTGGTGCACTCTACCGGTAACCTTGAATGATGAAATGAGGTTACAAACATCTGAACTAGATGTATCGTGATGTGGTCAGAGAGGACAAATGTCCGTTCATTTAGTACATTCAACAATGTATTGGATCATATTGAAGAGTATCTGAGAAGCTGTGCCCTCGAATGAAATTTACAGTGGAAACATGTTTTTCTAATTCCCGACTTAGAAACGATTATCATCTTAGTTTCTCGATCATGCCGTTCGATAATATCAACATAGTATCTCGAAAATATCGACCTAAGACCTCGTTAATTCCCTGTTCCAATTGTAGTTTCATCCTACATTATATAACCATTTCAATGCTCCACTAATATTTCCTTTTCTTATTGGTACTTCACAATCATCAACATTCCGACCACACACAGCATGCTATTTTTGCACATGTATAAGACAATGCGACATACATTTGCATATTACGTACACATTCTAATATGCATACAATTGCATACTACACATCCTGTGAATCGATATTATCGGGATAGTAAGTCGATAATATCAGGTTACTAAGTCAGGAATTTGAAGAAAACAAAAACTCTTTTTTCACGGTTAAAATCGATATTATCAGAATTGAACAAAAATGAAGTTTCATCGGCGATCCTTCCACGTTTCAGCAGTAGATGTGTACAAGCAAGAGATTTGAGTTTGATCGGCGCCTCTCGATTACAATTTCAACGTTGGATATCATTACATTAATTGATGTGAGTATGAGTCTATAACGTGTACTACAGAATTGAACAATTAAACAAAATAGTGAATGTTCTCCGAACTCCAAACAGTGGAAGATGTGTTGTGTTCGCCTCGGAAACGTCAAGAGAGTTCTCCTGGTCAGTCTTCACCCACCTTGAACTATGCGTGCCAATTTATATATCTACCTTGCATCATTTGTGCTGAAGGCATCATCACACACAGTCCCCCAGACTCCCTCCACCAGAACCTCCACACGTCCGTACCTTGTGCCGCCATCTCTCAGTCTGATCAGATCTGAATATTATAAAAAGAAAATACCATACTTTATTATTATGTGACATTATGATTTCTTGCCATATTTTTATTGCCATGCTTTCACAACAATTAGAATTCGTAGAATAATTACAATCTGAATTTCCATCCTTCATGCATTTTTTTCTGGTCCCATATTGTCAGATTTTCAGTTTGCAGATTTTTTGACATTTTTTATTTGCTAGAAAATACCAATAGTTCAGCAAAATTGAAATTCAACAATCATACAATGTATTTATAATCGCCCAGGGCATCAAGTTCGATATGACTGAAAAACTATAGGACAATATAAAAAAAAGGAATTTTCTTTGAAGTATAGGTATAAAATAGTACTTTTCATGGCCTCCCAGCATCCCTACAGCCATACCGTCCCTACTAACCATCACAAATACGGATCTCGTCACGATTTATTATAGTTTCGTGCCAACCGAGCTAAATCATGATCTCAGCTGGGAGTGATACCATGTGAATTGGGAAAAGACTTCACGAACTGCAAAACAATAGGGAAAAAATAAAGGAATGTTTCTGAAAAATAAGAAGATATAGGAAACTGACCAAAATATAGGGATTAACAGGAACTTGACACCCTGCTCGCATACTTACTTCGCGAATATTGATACGTCCACCAAGACATAAATAAAATTAGTGAGTGTTTAAATGTTATTTACTCTTGTTACTTACTTCCAAAGGCATTCTGACCTCGCTGACCCTTCTGACCTTTGACACCTTTCAGTCCATTTGGCCCTGTCGCGCCTGTAGGACCCCGTGGACCATGGCCTCCTACAGGCCCTGGAGCCCCAGTATCCCCTTTTGAACCTGGTATTCCATTTCTTCCATCAGTACCACTCACCCCTGGTGGACCTTGCAAGCCCAGAGGTCCTGGAACATTTATAAATCGTTCTTAATCGTTCTGAACATGTTTTTGTTTATACAGTGACTTTTCCCTTCTGTCGCACCATACCTATTTTGGCAAAAAGTAACGCCAGTAGCACAGCAATCAACAGAATCGCAATGGATGATACGGAGCAGGCTGTGATCGCAGTTCTTCTGTACTTCTGAACTTGCTTTTCCAGAGCTCCTACTCTGTCCACTACACTTGTAGCTGTAGTAGATTCCGGAATGTTGGTTCTGTCATCTTCAGGAGCAATTGGGGGGAGCTTACTGATAATCTTCGGCAGTGGCTCGTAAGCATTTGCCTTGGTTTTCTCTTGGTTGTTCGGTTTGTTTTTCTGTCCCAGACTTTCAAGTGCAAACGTATTGTTTTCATATACGTTCTGTGAAATTGATTGGTATTCACAGTCATCTTTTTGTTCATCGGATGTAGCCATCTTTTCGCGGCTCAGTATAGCACAAACCTAGCATTGGTGTTCAAACGATCGCATTTAAAACTTTACCCCATAACAAGGAACCAAACAGTCAAATGTATTTTGGTGTTTACAAACCACGTAGTATTCAACGCATGCATAAACAAGATTCACAATTTCTATGCGATTCAGCCATGCGGGAAGGGGAAACAAGTCAAGTATATATATACAAACTAGAAGGAACGATTTGAACAATTCCCAAACTATTGACATAATTTTATGCCCTAGTCATAATGTATATTGCTTGTGGAGAAAAACTACCACAGGAGCCGAATGTATTCATTATCGATTGTCCTCGGTTGACACAACATTTAAAATGAAAGCTGAGTGTTCAAACATGACGAACAAAATACTCGACAAAATGGTGTATTTTTTCAAAGCTCGGTATCCGTTTCATAATACATGTCTTGGCATGGCTGGATGATCACCATGAATAGGTGAGACAACTATTGATATTTCACCACTTTGTTGACGTAACTGTCACACCTGCTGGATAAACTACAACTACGTGTAGACAAACAGACGGCAAACCTATATTCATATAAAGACTAACTTCATATATTAAATCTTACGTGAACCCCAACCGCTTCTGTCAGAGTATGACACATCTTTGATATTATTTAATATTTATCCAAAACCAATCTCGTTTATATACATCCGACTCCAGTTACGATAATATGTCAGACCTTATGATATATGCAATACATATGTACTATTTCATGTGAAACAGCTGGAACAAGACAATCAGATATTGCATACCCTCGCCCCACTGATTTAGCCAATGTACAGGTTGAACACACTTGAACACATTTGAACACGCAGCATGCTCTGAACCTGTATGCAGACTTTTTCCTGTTTGCGAAGTGCTTCAACCTTTCCCATGTTATTTCAATGCTACAACTTCGTTATGCTTTAAGGATACGTTCTGGCTGCCTTACAATATAGTACGACCAGAGTCCCTAAAAATATGATGACATAAAACATATGAAAAATTGCTCTACATACATTCCAAAAATGACACCTAACCATTTTGGAATCTGCTCCAGTATTCTCGAGCTGTTCTAAGAAAAATAGTGAGTTCAATTTTGGTTTGCGTAATACTTTGGTCGGTTTGTATTTGTATTTTAATCGTTTATTATAGTGACCAAAGCATATAACAAGATTCAGATAACAGTAACATAAAATGAACAAATGCCTCCAGCCACATAGGGCTTATTAGTCACTACAAATACAAAAACAAATAATCGTGACACAACATTGTAAACCTGAGTTCCATTCACACAAACAATTTACTTTTTCTGATTTACATTGCAGCACATATATACGTGGATAAGTGTTTTGAGCATCTCTGATTAATGAATTTGAATTGTTCATACACATCATAATTTTTAATATCTGGAATTAACTGTTCAACCTTACTATACAATATTGTGCGCTGTAAAACATACAAGGGACAAGTTAATAAGGAATGTAATTCATCTTCAATTTCATTTAAGTGGCATAAATTACAAATTCTTTGATCAGCAGGTACATTTGTGTAGCGACCAGTTTCAATATGAAGTGGTAAAATGCCTAACCTGAATTGAGCTAATAATGACCTATTGCGTTTACTCATATGAAAAGAGATGTAATCTTCTAACGATAAATTAGATTTGAATTTACAGTATGTTCGTAATTTAGGTTTACCATCTATTGCTAGCTTCCATTCTTCTTCATTCACACTCACTAGTTTTCCTTTCACACATTGAATATCACAGACACATTTTTGATCATACACATATTTCATATCTAGTTTACAAAGTATGTTTTTCACATCAAAACACCAATTATTTTTACATTGATCATAATCATAATTGAAAATTTTCTTTACAAGTCGTTCATCATTCATACTTATCATCCTGTTCCAGTAACGTAACATTATTAAAAACCTTCTATATTTACAGGTTGACCATCCAAAATCTCCTTGCATACCTGCTACTGGAGCAAATCTATGTACACCAAGATAATATCTCATAGCCCTGTTTTGAATATTTTCAGAAAAAATAAAGTTTTTATTTCCCCAAACTTCAGCCCCATAGTCACTAACAGGTGTTACTCCTGAGTAGTACAATTTTTCAAAAGTTTGAAATCCTAAGTCTTTAATAGTTCTATGTTTATGAATAATACCCCCTAGAGCCCTACCTGCTGCATCAGATAACATTTTTACACAAGGTTCAAAGGTCAAAAATTCATCCATAATAACTCCAAGATATTTATAATTATTAACGGTTTGTACAATACTGTCGCCAAATTCAAAAACAAAGTTTGTTTGTGATTTTCTTTTTGTACGAAAATGGATAACAGCTGATTTATTTACATTTAGTTTCAATTTCCATTTAAAACACCATTCATACATTACATTCAACAAAAATTGTAGATTTTCTTCACTCTCTGCTATTAGGACAATGTCATCTGCGTAGAGTAAAATGGATAAATTCACACCGTTAACATTGACTCCTTTGTTATTGTTTTTGATTTCCTCAGCTAAGTTGTTTATGAATAAAGAGAATAAAGTGGGCGACAAGTTATCTCCTTGTCGAACACCACTATTTGTTTCAAACCAATTACTATACATACTATTCACTTTTACACACGATGAGGTTCTACTGTACATGGATTTGATACATTTATACATTTTACCTTTGATTCCATACATTAATAGTCGATAAAATACAAGGTCACGATCCAAACAATCGAAGGCTTTCTCCATATCTATGAAGGCACAATATGTGGATTTTTTTATTCTGTTGTCTATTCCTAATAATACTGTTCAAAGTAAATACATGGTCTATACAAGATCTATCTTTTCTAAATCCATTCTGTTCATCTACCAAAATACTATTTCTATCACAATGATCAACCACACGTTGATTTAATAAGGAGCTGAAAGTTTTTGAAATGCATGATAATAAAGAGATACCTCTGTAATTTAGTGGTACATATGGGTCTTTACCAGCACCTTTCGGTATTGGTTTCACAACAGCTTGTAACCAAATCGATGGGACGAATCCAGTATTAAAAATTTTCTTGAACAAAGTATACAAGGCAAAGTGTATGCCCGGACATTTAATGATTTCATTTGGAATATAGTCTATACCAACAGATTTATTATTTTTCAGTTTCTTGATAACCTTCACAACTTCATCATAAGTGATATCTGTATTAATTACATCAGAGCTCGGTTCTATTTCATTAGATTCATAACTATTTACATATAACCTTGCGTTCTCTTGAAAATCTACATTAAAAGAAGATATATTCGGATTATACAATTTTTTAAAAAAGTTTGTCCATTCATTCAATACAATATTGGGATCATTTGTAACTCCATCTTCACACTTCACACATTCTGGCAGTTGTGAACTTTTTTTGGGACCTAAATTGTTGATATGTTTCCAAAATTCCCTAGGATTATTTGTACATACATGTTCGATTTCTACAATCTTATTTTTTCTATATTCCCTCTGACACACTCTTAGATATTTGTCAAAATTAGTCCTTGCAGTCACAAATTCATTTCTTTATTTCTTCTTGTTTACACCAAAACCTTTTGTACGTAAATATGTTTTTTCTCTTGACTTCATAACGATCCACAATGTAGAGAGCTTATCATTCCAATAAGGTTTGTGGGATTTAAATTTTTTACGAGTAAGTTTACTACCACATTCCTTATACTTCAACAGTTTGTCCATCTCATTGAAAACAGTGGTACAGAGAGTATCATATAAATACATTAATATCCTTTTGTGTAGTCTCTTTATACTCGATCTGCATAATGATATCATTGATATGTATTCCCCATTCAGGATTACACATAAAAGTTTCAGGGATACATTTAACATCATAACGTTTGTTACATAAACTTGTCTTTTTACTGCAGGTGTTCAAGTCATTGGGTACATTATGATCTGTTACATGGCTATTGGCAGATTCAGTGTTATTCAATTCATTGCATAACATCTCACCTTGACTGAGGTTAACATCAACATATACAAGAGAGTGGTCAGGGGGCCGACTCAAATCTGTTATCAATTCTTGTAATGAAAATTTATCAATCAATTCTGTTACAGTACAAACAGTAAAATTCTCATACATATCAAATTGGTTATGTACAACACAAATATAATCAACTACTGAACAACCTTTGTTTGAAATACAAGTGTAGTTGTCGAAAGGAAAACGACCATTTAGGACACACATGTTTGTTTCGTGAAGAAATTCGACAAACTCTTCACCTTGTTGGTTTTTAATTTCATCGATAGGTTTTCGTTCAGGTACATCGTCAATATTTAAAATTGTGTCCGCTATGTTTCCAATGCGAGCATTCATGTCCCCACATAAGATAATTGCATCCGCATCCACTTTTTCTACATATATTAAATTGCACAAAATGAAAATACAACATGAGAGTTTCTGCCTCTGGTCGAGTTTTATCAATCAATTCTGTTACAGTACAAACAGTAAAATTCTCATACATATCAAATTGGTTATGTACAACACAAATATAATCAACTACTGAACAACCTTTGTTTGAAATACAAGTGTAGTTGTCGAAAGGAAAACGACCATTTAGGACACACATGTTTGTTTCGTGAAGAAATTCGACAAACTCTTCACCTTGTTGGTTTTTAATTTCATCGATAGGTTTTCGTTCAGGTACATCGTCAATATTTAAAATTGTGTCCGCTATGTTTCCAATGCGAGCATTCATGTCCCCACATAAGATAATTGCATCCGCATCCACTTTTTCTACATATATTAAATTGCACAAAATGAAAATACAACATGAGAGTTTCTGCCTCTGGTCGAGTTACAGGGTGGTAAATAACATCCAATGAGAACAACGGTGTATGAAGTGACTTTATGACATAATTTTACCTTTATTATACCATCAATTGATTTGTCTGTTTCAGATAAGTTATATGTGTTCAGAATTTTATGCTTAATCAAAAACCCTACACCTCCTGAACTCTTTTTGGCATTTTATGTATATCTTGTCTGTTATTTCCAAACCAAACAAAGTGATCAGAAAAAATATTTCCCTTCTTTTTCAAATGGGTTCCACATACACATAGTACATCAATATCACATAAATCAATAATAGAGTGTCTAAGCTCACAATTCAAGGTTGTCCATCCATTGACGTTCCATGTCGCTATCCGTATCTTCTCCCTATGCGGCTGGGCGGTGACCTACGCTGGGTACTGGAGTGCGCGCGGAGCAGGCTGGCTGGCGGCCGAGGGAGCGCGGAGTGGTGTCAGAACTATGGTGTACGATGGCGGCCACCTCGTGGCCTCGTGGCCTCGCCTTAGTTTATATGCGAGTCCACGAAGCGAGGCCACGAGGCCACGAAGCGAGGCCACGATGCCACGAAGCGAGTCCACGAGGCCACGAAGCGAGGCGACGAGGCCACGAAGCGAGGCCACGAGGCCACGAAGCGAGTCCACGAGGCCACGAAGCGAGGCGACGAGGCCACGAAGCGAGGCCACGAGGCCACGAAGCGAGTCCACGAGGCCACGAAGCGAGTCCACGAGGCCACGAAGCGAGGCGACGAGGCCACGAAGCGAGGCAACGAGGCCACGAAGCGAGTGAAGACACAGACTCGCTTCGTGGCCTCGTGGACTCGCTTCGTGGCCTGGCATATAAACTAAGGCGAGGCCACGAAGCGAGTCCACGAGCCAACGAAGCGAGTTCACGAAGCGAGTTCACAAAGCGAGTTCACAAGGCCACGGAGCAAGCTCACGCATGAACCCATGAGGAATCATAACACATTCGCAACAATATTCAGTGATCTTTCTTCATCTGACAAATGCCGAACGTTACTTATTTATATCAATAATATACTACAAATACAAATATGTATCAAAGACAGCTACCACAACTATCGACATTTCATATGTGTATGTGCAAAGCGTTTGCATATCTGTTATCAAGACGTTTTCGGTACTGGATAAGACCGTAAATATATATGTAGACGATCATATTAAATGTAAACTTTTCTATGGCATCTATGTCTATTTTTTCAGTGTATTTATCACTTACATTAGACTACATAATTGACTATAAGCTAACAAAAAAATTATTTGTGAAATATATAAACCACAACAACAACACACCACGTTTGAACCTAAAAGTTATCTGTACTCGAAGCCAGTTTCAATGACGCCGACTATGCTCTTTCCAATCGGTGTGACCTATAATCTTCGTATCTGATGATGACTTAATGACATATTTGGAAAACTGTGTGAATGTGTGATTCGTAAAGTTTCCAGCAACCAATCAGTTTATTATAATATAATATATGTAACCTTTTTTCAGGACTGGAATATTTACACCCTCCAATATAAGTTGTTTTGTTATTCGATCCTCTGAGTGCCAAGAACAAAAAGTGTTAGCTATGATGAATAATAGCAATTAGAAAACTCCTCAAGTTACTGGTCAGCTTTTGAGATGATGCAAACCCCTGCATGTGTATGACCTTAAAAGAAATATTAAGTTTAGTTCAGCTGATGCTTGATTGACATTAAACGGAATTCCCTAATAATTATTCACACATAAAAAGTAAATTTCTTTATATCTATGTTGAGGGAATGCCACTCACAATTTCCTGCATGAGTCTGTATGGACAAATGTTTTGTGACAGGCTTTTGGGTTTGTTTTGTATCATCTTGGACTCGCTTCGTGCCCTCGCTTCGTGCCCTCGCTCCGTGGCCTCGTAGCCTCGCTTCGTGCCCTCGCTTCGTGGCCTCGTGGACTCGCTTCGTGGCCTCGCTTCGTGCCCTCGCTTCTTGGCCTCGCTTCGTGGCCTCGTGGACTCGCTTCGTGGCCTCGCGGACTCGCTTCGTGGCCTCGTTGCCTCGCTTCGTGGCCTCGTGACCTCGCTTCGTGGCCTCGTTGCCTCGCTTCGTGGCCTCGTGACCTCGCTTCGTGGCCTCGTTGCCTCGCTTCGTAGCCTCGTGGCCTCGCTTCGTGGCCTCGTGGACTCGCTTCGTGGCCTCGTTGCCTCGCTTCGTGGCCTCGTTGCCTCGCTTCGTGGCCTCGTTGCCTCGCTTCGTGGCCTCGTGGCCTCGCTTCGTGGCCTCGTGGACTCGCTTCGTGGCCTCGTTGCCTCGCTTCGTGGCCTCGTTGCCTCGCTTCGTGGCCTCGTGGCCTCGCTTCGTGGCCTCGCATATATACTAAGGCGAGGCCACGAGGCCACGAGGTGGCCGCCATCGTACACCATACAGAAGTGTAGAAGCCAGGAGGAGGTCCAAAGGGGCTGTTCAAGGGCAAGTTTGTAAGGGGTAAAACAGATTTATTCACCAGTTAGGCGCACATATTAGCAACATATGTATTATATGAAGCTAATGTGTTTTGCTGATACATTCACGAACAAGCTGCTAATGATGTAGCAGTTGAGCTTTCATATCGTGTTATTAGCAGTCTTTCACTTTTGACGTATAAGCGGTAGTCGCTCTTTATGCGCTGGTGAGTAACTCAAATTGACGCATAGCACACGAATAGAGTGAGGGGGCGTATCCACACACACTTGGCGTTTCGAAATGGTCTTCTATTTATAGACAAGTGTTGTGTCACTGCACCCTAGTTCGTTAAGTTGAACATTAAAAAATGACAGAAGAAAGTAGAGTGCATTTTTTATTTAGGAGATAACACAGATCTGTTTGGGAGGGGGCATATATAATGATAATACGATTTAATAACGCAATATATAATGATTATTTTCGAGTCCATTGCCTCCTTTGCTTTGTCACCTTGGTTTGAATATTATCATTTGGGAGTTGGTAGACCGCCTGAGAAGCAGACAAGAATATGTTATGTTATTAAAAACCCGTTTATTGAATCAATGTTGTATCCGCGCAGGCCTTTCCCAATTTCATACTGATCATACCTGCCACGGGTCTACAGCAATGAGCAGATAAGCATATGGGATAATATCTTTTGTTCGGTTCCAAAAAGCACAAGCCTATGAGTCGCTCAATCTCCGCATCGCTCAAACTATAGTATGTTATGAGAAGCGTCCTCATTCCTTATTACATAGATGTGACATTCACAAATCAGTTCCTTGTACAAGTGGATCAACATTTTGTCAGACATGGCCACAACATATTACATGATGTGGGGCTCGGAAACAGTTACACAATAGTAGAATAGTAGGCTAGGCATCTGTGTTTTACAACATTCTGAATATTAATAATCGTTATTTTCATTAGCCCACCTAGACATACATGTGGATAGAATTGTGAATATCCGAAAATAATAAAGAAATTTATTGGTCAACATGTGTGTACGTTGAATTGAATGTTATGTGTAGAGAAGTTCAGTCAGTGTTGAGTTACTTGATTCATTTGAATGTTGATTGAAATAACATCACATAGTCTGTTCGAATGATATACAATATTATATTATCAAAAACTTAAGCCATACAAAGTTCTTGTAGCCTGATGAGTTTATGTGAATACGTGCTATTGTGTAAAAGAGAGAAAGATAACAATGCCAGTTTCCAATGGCACTCTACGTTAAGAAGATCTGTATTAGCATTACGCTCGCTTATGTATTAGATAATGAGCGAGGCGTGGGTCATTCTACGATTCTGTTGCATTCGTTTTATAGAATGACCCACGCCGAGGTCATTATCTGACTTAAGGGGTTGTTACTCTCGCCATATTTTAGTCAGTGATGCACACTGAATATTTTTGAAAATGGTTTTTCTCGAAGAAATGAACACATATTTCACATAAATGTTTTATTATCATGTTAATATCTAATTTGAAGAATTTTACGCGCAGTTATTATGCATCTTATGTTAAAATTGGTGAAATTGACTACCAAAATTTCGGGACATCCGTTCTTTTGGAAAAGGTCGATTACGAATGTTCCAAGTATTTTTCTGAGCATTACTACATATGCTGGTTATGAGCCGAGAAATATTTTTTTTGAAATTCAAATCCATTGCATCACAAATGATTTTTGAAGTTCAGACATTCATTGACAACTTAAAATTTTTCCCAAGTGGCCAGCACAGGCACTATTCTTTAACCCTTCAAGACAATGCCACAGTGAGAGGGAGACTTCAATATCATATGCTCCACTGTGCACACTTCACACTGGCTTTCACATGTAGACTGCTACATGCTAGGGCTTCTGTGTGCATTGGGCCATGACACTACTCTATTCACCTGATCAATGCAAATAATAACCCGTATTTCCAAAGTGACAGTTATAAGTTTAAAACTTCTGGGGAAGTAACATCTTTTTGCATTTGGCAAAATTCATAACACTCTGTGTACATCAAATAACTAACAGTACATGTATGTATTCACTGACCCTATTGTGCATAATGCTTGTGTCTATGCATACAAAAAACACAAACCCCAAGCTAGATACAGGATACATCCTGATCCCAATAACATGTAAATGTAAATATCACCAGGCTTTTGATTCATTGTCATCATGATTACATGTGACATTGAAATATCATTATTGCACATGGGCTGTGTCAACACAATTGATGTGAAATTCACACAGTGGTAGCATTTTATTGGTACAATTTTATTAGTACAGTTATGAATTGAAGCACTTCATCTTTTGACATACATGGATCACAGGTATGATATCAAACATATCAGACAAGAAATGTCATGAATAAATAGTGTATTTGGTAGTATACTCCTTATCCATATGTTTATCTTACAAAGTTTGTACATGGAAGGTAAACAAGAACAAAATAAATCAAATATAATACCAATCAAAAAGATTATGAATTTATCATAATTGGCAAACAATATTGCACATGGCCACTTGATACACTGCCATTCAAATCTTCATAATGTATCTCTGACCTACACATGTGTACCAATAACAAATTTTTGATACATACAATGTGTTGGCCACTTTATCCATTAAAATATAAAATATGAAAATATTATTAATTGGCCATTGAATCCCCAAATTACTGTTGTATAAGATATCCAATTGTCTTATAGTGACATCGCAATACCCAAAATGGTGGTGTGCAATTCTGTACAGGTGTTTCAGAATTACAGATCCAACATGCACTTAATTTGAATTTATATATATATTGTTTTAATATACATGCATATATTGGTGCAACTTTAAAACACAAGTTGTTGTTATGCTTTGACATCCATATTGTTGACCAACTGAATGATTGCTCCTGGGTGCCTGTCATTGGGGGATCAGTCAAGTGGTGTGGAGCTGCTTTTGCCTGTCTTCTGATTGAGACTTGAACCAGGATTTATTTAGCTTCTGGTTGTGTTGTCTTCTGGCTGAGCTGTCAGGAAAGTGGTGTGGAGTTGTCAGCAACATCTGGAGTCATCTGGAGTCAGGCAAATATGAGATAATGGATTTGTCAGATGGCACTCTATTCTGTTGCTGATACCAATCACATTGCCTTGAATTGATCATTGGAATATTACAATCAAGTAAACTTCTATATGTTGGTGATATGAATAACTCATATAGCTGCTTATTGATAATTACGTCATATACAATCAGGGCACCTAATTTAAATTTCTTGACATACATATAGATATACATCTACATACAGTTTCATTTTGTTATCGAAATCTATTTAACCACGAACTTATGGAATAGGTACTCATAGATACTTGATCAGTGTTGATAGAGATGGGGCTCCAATATACAGAATGCTTAAATTACGTGTACGTACCTGAACAAATATAATATTGTATTACCTATTTGTGAAAATGAACTCCCAATGTGCAAGAAGGGTCGAAAGAGGGTTAATAATCCGCCCCAGGACATGTGCTCGACGATTTTCCGTGTGGTTCCATGCGATCACTGACCGAGACTGGACTTGAGCAGCTAGTGAGTATTGCTCTTCACATTGAACTCAAAACCCTGTGCACGGATTCCAACGGCTTTCTCACCGGAGCGAATACAAAATCACGTGGTGGTCGATATGTTTTTCAGTGTTTGTCATTCCCCGATCTACAACAATTCTTTGTCTATGAACTAATATGTATTCGATTATGTACATATTTCTGGGATTACCTCCGTCATATGCCGATATACATGCATAACACATGGGACTGTTGGTGCCTCGCGGGAAAACATTTGGAGACGAAGCTACCGAATCTCATAGTCGCAAAATATGGTCTTCACAACCGAAGGAAATATTCCGAGGATGACCGCTACCAATTGATATCACAAAACACATGTCATGTGTCGTACTGCGAACATTTTCTGCCGTAGTCCCGTTCAGTATTCAGAAAGTGGATTATTTGTTGTGATCAATGGATTATACAGATTACCAGAATCGACATGACCAAAGATAAGTCTCGCGTAAGGATACATCAAACTTTGACCTGGGAAATATGTAAACACGATTTCGTGGCACCTGACGTTGAAAGTAGTCCATGTTCAGACTCAATTTTACGGAGAAAACGCATTGTCACATGGCTGTGGATAGCGCGTTATGGAGTCTACGATG
The DNA here is from genome assembly GCA_949152475.1 of Terebella lapidaria. Taxonomy (NCBI): domain Eukaryota; kingdom Metazoa; phylum Annelida; class Polychaeta; order Terebellida; family Terebellidae; genus Terebella; species Terebella lapidaria. Next base: position 30,658,624 of record OX424567.1, read on the forward strand.
TACCAATCCCAAGTGAGTCAGCTATTCTTTGAAAATCATCAAAATAATAGATGATATTTCAAGTCTGTGTGTTGTCCAAAACCACGTGATATTTTGAAAATGGCACATTTCGTAAATGTGTCAAAGACAGTCGGGCATTTTGTGACAAATGTAGGCGGTAAATTCAAAAAGTAATTCTCGGCTCATAGACACTGACTGCTCCACTATGTAAAAAGTCGATGTATTCAAAAGATTACGTGGTTGATACTGAGAACGGATGTACCAAGTTTATCTTTATGATCCGGAATGATCCAGACGTTTCAGGTCGAAGATTGTATTTTTCTAAAACAAGAAAATGACTCCTCTATTCACTCCAACTGCAAAAAGGCACTTCGGACTACCAGAAGTTTTATGACAAATGCTCATATTTTGTATGCGGTACTAAAGTCGTGAAATTTACTGCCAACAATCGGCAGGGTTTCGCCATCTTAAGTACATATTCCATAAGTTCGTGGTTAAATACAGGAATGTCTATAATACAATGAAACTTTATGTAGATGTATCTCTATATGTATGTCAAGAAATTTAAATTAGGTGCCCTGATTGGCACAAGTACATGAAGTAATTATCAATAAGCAGCTATATTCATATCACCAACATATATATATTTCTCTAAATCAAGAAGTTTACTCGATTGTAATATCCCAATGATCAATTCAAGGCAATGTGATTAGTATCAGCAACAGAATAGAGTGCCATCTGACAAAACCATCATCTCATATTTTTCTGACTCCAGATGACTCCAGATGTTGCTGACAACTCCACACTACTTTCCTGACAGCTCAGCCAGAGGACACCACAGCCAGAATCTCCATAAATCCTGGTTCAAGTCTCAATCAGAGGACAGTCAATAGCAGCTCCACACCACTTGACTGATCCCCCAATGACAGGCACCCAAGAGCAATCACTCCGTTGGCCAACAGTATGGATGTCAAAACATAACAATTGTGTTTTAAAGTTTGCACCAATATATACATGTATATTAAAACAATATATATATATAAACTCAAATTAAGTGCATGTTGGATTTGTAATTCTGAAACACCTGTACAGAATTGCACATAACCATTTTGGGTATTGTAATGTCACTGTAAGACAATTGGATAACTTATACAACAGCAATTTTGGGATTCAATGACCAATTAATAATATTTTTATATTTTATTGGATAAAGTGGCCAACACCTTGTATGTTTCAAAATTTGTTATTGATACACATGTGTAGGTCAGAAATACATTATGAAGATTTGAATGGCAGTGTATCGAGTGGCCATGTGCAACATTGTTTGCCAATTATGATAAATTCATAATCTTTTTGATTTGTATTATATTTGATTTATTTTGTTCTTGTTTATCATGTACAAGCTTTGGATAAGGAGTATACTATGGACATATGGATAAGGAGTATACTACCAAATACACTATTCATTTATGACATTCTTTGTGTGGTATGTTTGATATCATACTTGTGATCCATGTATGTCAAAAGATGAAGTGCTTCAATTCATAACTCATAAATTGTACTAATAAAATGCTACCATTATGTGAATTTCACATCAATTATGTTGACACAACCCATGTGCAATACTGATACTTTAATGTCAGTTGTAATCATGATGACAATGAATCAAAAGTCTGGTGATATTTACATTTACATGTTATTGGGATCAGTATGTATCCTGTATCTAGCTTGGGGTTTGTGTTTTTTGTATGCGTAGACACAAGCATTATGCACAATAGGGTCAGTGAATACATACATGTACCGGTACTGTTAATTGTTTGATGAACACAGAGTGTTATGAATTATGCCAAATGCAAGTAGATGTAACTTCCCCAGAAGTTTTAAACTTATAACTGTCGCTTTGGAAATATGGGTAAATATCTGCATTGATCAGGTGAATAGAGTAGTTTCTTGGCCCAATGCACAAAGAAGCTCTAGCATGTGGCAGTCTAAATGTGAAAGCCAGTGTGAATTGTGCACAGTGGAGCATATGATATTGAAGTCTCCCTCTCACTGTGGCAGTGTCTTGAAGGGTTAAAAAATAGTGCCTGCACTGGCCACTTGGGAAAAATGTTTAGTTGTCAATAAATGTCTGAACTTCGAAAATCATTTGTGATGCAATGGATTTGAATTTCAAAAAAATATTTCTCGGCTCATAAACTAGCATATGTAGTAATGCTCAGAAAAATACTAGGAACATTCGTAATCGACTTTTTCCACAAGAACGGATGTCCCGAAATTTTGGTAGTCAATTTCACCAATTTTAACATAAGATGCATAATAACTGCGCTGAAAATGCTTTAAATTAGTTATTAACATGATAATATAGCATTTATGTGAAATATGTGTTCATTTCTTCAAGAAAAAACATTTTAAAAAATATTCAGTGCGCATCACCGACTAAAATATGGCGAGGGTAACAACCCCTTAATGGATACTTCCATTGTTCGTGAGACGTCATGATTATTTACCTACAACAACATGTTATAACTCAAACGGTGTTGCGGTGAGTTAGCATTTTATTATGGTCACACTCCATTGCACAATGCTTAAATCCACAAAGCTCAAATTCTGCTCAAATGGACATCGCGGCGTTTACGGTGTGCCCAAGTAGCGCACTTTACTCAACTAATACTACTCCCCCACTAAATGTATATCATATTTATTCCGTCTGGGACATGTTTAATCTTCAACGAATTTAGAAGAAATAGCTCCGCTATATGGGCCTACAAACTGTTGCCTGAGTGGCCAGTATACATGTACGTGTATAAAACACGTGCGCCAACAAATGTGCATTCGATTCGCCTGCCACCATGGATGACAACGACGACATATTTTTGACACAATCGACGTTTTCTCAAAGTGTGCTGGACACGCCGCACATCATCGACCAGTATTTGGATCTGATTCGGAATGACAGTCCACGTTCAAGTTCATCAACCGCTCCGCAGAACAGCAAGCCTTACTGGTTGGAAACAGACCCAATATCCGATGATTCAGACGAAGACCTCAGTCAAGCGCTAGACACCGTGCAAGCATGTCGCGCACAGCTGAAGGCAACAGGTGCAGGTCTCTTTGTCCCAGACCATGGCCCAGACAGGCAAGCTTCAGGTTGGTACAAAACATTACAACCATGTCTGAGTTATTAAAACAATTATCATTGTATCCCCTGAACGAAGATCGGCTGATACTGTGCATTTATCTCCGTCGTGCCGCCGCCGCTTCCGCCTCTGTTGAGATTTTCTTGTGAACGACCCAAAGAGTGCAAATTTGAACTGATTCTAATATTTTTTTACACATTGGTAAGATGCCCATATAAATTGATCGATTGGCGACATATCTTGTGCTCAAACTAACCTGTTTAACACACATGGATTGTCACGATTGTGAACGCTTTACAGGTGGGGGTTTTCGATGAATGACGATAAAATTGCACAGGCTTGATGAGAAAGTCGGCCATATGAAGGCTATTGTTTTTCAGAATGATCAAATAAATATTAATTAGTTAACTTATTGCGACCACTAAAATATCCACTTTGACATCTTTGATCACTCAAGCACTATGAAAACAAATGGTACTGGATTCTTGTTCAGAATAACTGATGTTTTTGGTGAAAACGGAACATGGTTTCATTAGACAAGTCTTTTGTCGACCACAATGTAAATACCTTGTAGTTAACACAAGAAATATTTATTATTGGGCTCAACAAGGTTCTGTCCAATAGAGATATCATGTCTGTACCCATAATTCTGAGATATTGAGCAAGGTTTCATAATCCATTCTTGTGACAAGCTTCTCTGGCCAATATTCGAAATAATAACTAATTGAATATTTTAGTTCTAATGAGTGTTACTAAAATAGTTAGGGTCCAGAAATTTCATTGCTGATATCGATGTTTTTCGATTTTATAGAGCGTTTCGCTGAATCTTCAGTCAAAAACCTGGATCTCATGGCACTGAAAAAGGAAGCCACGCCGGAACAGACACGCAACAAGTCTTCCTGGGCCTACAGAACTTACACATCGTGGGCGCACTGGAAATCTATCCGTTCCAGTTCGGGCTTCAAGTGCACCGACCTTCTCCAGTCGTCCGATGAAGAGCTAGATCGGCAGTTGTCGATGTTCGTTCGCGAAGTGCGCAAAGAAAATGGCGCCAGGTATCCGGGAAAAACACTTTGCGAACTGATAACAAGCTTGTAAAAGTACCTCGATTTGAACGGAAGGACCGTCAAATTGTTAACTGGTGAAGGTTCCAGAACTTGGCAAGCCGTGCTCGATGTCGAGATGAAAAAGTCAACCAGTTTAGGCCTGGGACTGAACGTAACCCGCTCAGAACCGATCACTCCCGAAATGGAGAACGTCCTTTGGGAGAAGGGAATTATCTCTGCCGATACTCCCCAAGGCCTCGTTCGAGCCGAGTTTTGGCTGATTGGGATACATTTCGGCATCCGTGGTGGGAAAGAAATGAGGAGTCTCACAGTGAATCAGTTCACTTTTGGCACGGAGCAGGAAATGGATTATATTTCGTACACAGAAAAAGTGAGCAAAACCTACAAGGGGGGACTGAAACATAAAGACGTTACACCTCACACAGCCAAGTGCTACGCGTCACCTGATGCAGGACGTTACCTCGTTCAACTTCTCCGCAGGTATATTTCATTGTGTCCGCCCGCCTTGTTGGACACAGGGTTATTCCTCGCACCACTAAAGTCGGTGACTCCGCAATCGACGATTCGGTTCCGCAAACAACATCTTGGCCACAACACTTTGAAAACCTTCGTCAAAACCATCATGAATGATGCTGGGCTTGGGAATCGGGGAAATTTCTCCAATCACTCACTGCGCGCATCCACAGCAACACGGCTTTATCGGCAAGGCGTCGACGAGCAGCTGATTGCCGAGCAGACAGGGCACCGCAGTGTGTCTGCTTTGCGCAAGTACAAACGTGCAAACGATCAACTGAAAAAACAAGTTTCAAATGTGCTTCACGGTAACACACTGAACAACCCCAAGGAGAAATGTAACGTTGACTGTACGTGCACTGACGATGTAACGAGATGTAAATCACCAAAGTTATCACCCCCGTCATCATCGTCATCAACAACAGTCATTCATATACATGGAGATGTGCACATCTCGTATAACACTGCTATGTAAGTTTGATTGTTAATAGAATGCTTTTGTATGTTCTATATCATACGACCGTGTTTGTCTCCTCTTTCATATTATTATTTAGGTCCTGACTTATGTCACTTCACAATATTAGCTTCATAATACGTCGTGCTCCTCAAATAATGACCTATACCCAACAATGGAAGTATCCATTAAGATCCAAGAATGTATGGCTATTATTGTGATTAATGAGTCAATATGGTCACGCTGGGAAAGGCGATCTCCAGAATCTGAGGCTGAACGCCGGAATTGGAGTTTGAACGCCCGAATCTGAGGAAACGGCACAAAGAAAGCAAAACATTGTGAGTAGCTCCTATGATTTTGGGTGAAAACTGTATTTCATAACGATTATTGGCATAAAAGAGTGTGTCCATAGAGCATGCGAACATATATGACTTTCAGGAATAAGCAAGATTGGTATGAGAATGTACAGACCAAGCAGTAAACTGGGACACAAAATAGCGGGTCAATATCCGTATGCAAACGAAGTGCGAAGTTGTAACCAAATTTGACATTTCCAAGGGATATGTGGCAAAACACACATGTTTCACGCACAGAAATAGTTACTAGTTAACCTATTACTACAACAGAGACATTAGTATGTACACATCATCTGATAAAACACGATTTATGAGCACATTTCGATTTGACAGCTGCAACTCCATGTGTATTGAGGACGGCAACTCCATGATTCCCAATAATGAGGTAGAATTGGGTGGCTAGCTTGTAAACAGTTGAAAAAAAATGTTGAATTTAGGTTTGCATTCCGCAACAGTTTAATAGATCTAGGGACCTACTCTGGTATTATTTGGTTGAACGCATGTGTTTATTCAGAATTTACTGCGCATATCATGGACACCAATATTATTACCGTATGCAATCATAATTTTGCTGGTTGTATTGATAGTGTGAGACAAATATGTTCATCAATAAATCGTATCTGTCTACTAGTATACTTTTCTCTGGTTGACACCTGCATAATCCCCCCCCATGCAGCGATACTTGTATGAGGACATACCTGAGGAATTACAAAATACAGGTGTATATGAATCCATTCTCATGGTCCAATTTGAGCGCTAATTGGCAGGGTTAAATACTTGATTTAGGCATGAAAACTTGTAGCAGACGTGGGAAATTTATTTAGGTAAAAAAAATGTTCGTGTCACACCTACATGTTCGTGCCTAAATTATTCCGGTATATTATGGAATTTGAGCTTCGCACATATATGATTATGTGCAATGTGACAGTTGCTTTGGAGATGGTATCCCAAAAATCTAAATATAATTTCTTGTTGCCATATCAGCTGTAGTTTTTCATTTATTTTTCATGGACATGCAGTGCTCATGAATTTCAGACTCACTAATATGGTCAATTTTTGTTTTAAAATTTCAAATGAATCTGCAGGGTACCTGCGAATTATGGCAGAGTGTTAATTACTTACTGAATATCGTGGTATATGTTGTGTGTGTGTAGAGATTACCACGTACATATCAATTGCGCAAAAAATATCAATATGCATATTCCTGTTGCAAACTTCTGTTCTTTTAAAACCATTTATAGTGCTTTCAAGCCTTCCGTTTGGCTCTGGAAGACACTAACCAGCTTCATAACAAAATTTAAACCTATCTAAAATGTCCTACAATGGATCTATATCGCGGTAGAATGAAGAACATTATACACTTTCTTTCTATGGAGCGTTTTTAGGGTCAATATTCATTGACATGCATTGTAGATTTTCTTGTTGTGAATTATTATTTCAATCGCAAAATTCTTTATTCCACATTACTATTTCTAAACTTTCTGTGTCGAATTTACATATTCTTACTGCATAGTTCTAATTTCCATCTCCTTACTGCTTATTTCCAAGTTCTCACTGGTACTTTCTCAAGTCTTGATTAATCATGCCAAATTCTAACACCTTTGTTCATGCAAACTATTAAAAAACAAATCGCATCTGGCACAATGCATATAGGACTTAGCACATTTCACTTAGAATAAAGCACATCGCACGAAGAACAAAGTACAACGAATGAAGCATTTCATGTGCCAAAATTACTACTGCACTATTATGACGACAGACGGCGCTGCGGGTCGAGTGGCCACATTGGGAATGAGAAACTGAAGACTCCCGGATGAAGGAAAGACCTTGCTTTGATGGACCGCTTGTCCGGTGCTGTATTTTTAGCTTACCGGCCCATGGCCCGATAACTTGATTGAATCGAAGAAAACTTCTGGGGTTTAGGGGCTTGAAAAAGCTAAAGATAGCCCCTAAACTCACTTTTTATCAGCAGACGTGTATTTAGGGGATTAAATTGGGGATGAGGGGCTCACACGGGAGAGGAAATTTAATATGGTGAAATCCCTTTAACCTAAGAATTTGGTACGTTCGTCCGTCGTCCGTCCGGCAAATAACTTTTTGTGCCTTGATGAATTTTTCTGAAAATTTACTAAATCATTCCTTGGGCTAATACCCTGAAACTACTTTTTTTTTTTCGTTTTTTTTTTATTCAATCCTTTTTGCCGATTGGCAGCCATTTTATATGAAAAGTGGCTAATTTTGGACTTTGATGGCCTTTTTCTCGAAAACTGTCTAATCAGTTTGAGATTTTTGTTTCAAGGGAGACTTGAATCGCCACTCTGCGTGTGGCAGCCATTTTGATTTTTTGACGTGTCTGTGAAAAAAAAAATTGTCCCAAATCGAGCCACTATTCGTTCTGAGCCATTTCCAGCAATTTTCTTTTTTGGCCATTGAAAAATTTTTGGGACATTTGGGGGAATATTTTTGAGGAAATTTCACCCAATCATCTTCCAAAATGGGAGCTTTGCGGGAGTAAACTCCTAGAACTTTTCAAGATAGAGCCTAAGTATTGGCACATTCAAATGGGAAATCATATATTGCGGTTTGAATGATGGATGACCTTGAATTTGACCTTGAATGACTTTGGAAAGTCAAAACGACCTTATTTTGTCGAAAGAAACGATGATTTTTGTCTTTGGCTGCCATTTTTTCAAAAACTATTGAAAATTTTCCTCAAAATGCATGAGATTCTCCCTATGTACCTCTGTGATGTGTATAAGTTTTGTTGCCTTTGAATTGACGGTCTGTGAATATAGGCCTATGTCACTATCGGAAGGAACCTTTCAAGATGTAACTTGATTTCGTATTATATTCCATACAAGAAATGTGTCTTTGGCAACATTTACGAACATGTTTTGACAACAGGTTTGAAGATCAGTGTAACAATTTATATTTGGGAAAATCAATACCTTGTGTAATTCTCATGATATGCCGGTAAGCTGCAGCACCCTTGGTGCTACATTGTCTCTTTATGTGGCAAACAGGTAAATAGATATATATGTTAAATCCAATACAACTACCGTAGCGTAGTGTAAAGTTATTGACTACCGTCCGCTCTTCGGGATCCTCGAGGATAGTCCTCTCTCATCCGAGTCCTTGCGGACGCGCATCCGCTATTCCGGATCCTCGCGGCAGGGCCGCTCACCGGAGGTCGCGGCGGACACGGTAACTACTTCATCATTAACGGTAACCAGGTAACAGCCCACCCGACACTCCCAGGCCTACGGACACCGTTCAGAAACTGGTTCATCACCACGGTGTTAACTGGCGGGGCCTGGCGAGCCGCGGTCTGCCTCGGGGACGGAACCCCGTACAGTCCGACATGCTGGCCAGAGCCTCTGTCACATGTCCCGGGAAGGGAGAGAGCTGGCGATCCACAGGGCCGAAGGCCCCCGAGTCAGCAACTCGTCTCTCCCAGCCCGGGCCTCCCCACGGAAATCGTCCCCAGGGCTCTAGGAGCCCACTACTCAGACCCAGGGAACACAAAGCTCATGGCGAGCCTCGTGTGCGTCCTAGTCTCGATCTTGGACAATCTCCTCGAACGAGTCGCTTCCAGTGTATATATAATACACCAGAAACTGCAGGGCGCACGCGAGGTTAAATCGATCCATTGTTATAGTTTACTGGAGCGTAAATTACAATACGTCGCCGTGGCAACGCACGCTCGAACGGAGCATGTCAAAACAAGGCCAAGTACAGAAAGGCCACATAAATGGCTTTTATGTTTACAATCACCTGCCGCGTGCTTAGGGCAAAATCGCCACAGTAGTTGGACTCGTGCCAAATTAACGGCATGAAGAAATTATGATCGGAGAGATCATCATATTTAGCCTTGAAGGAGATTTTTTTCACATCTCAATTATCACTGTCCGATCTCAAGTTATCACCATTTTTGTGTGTTAATTTCAGGCCTATGTCATGATAATATCTGCACCTAACTAGCAACAGCTAGTGTATTACATTACAATGAGTATTCATGACGTCACATCGAAAATTTATTTAGAAATAGAAATCTTAATAATAGGCTCATACTAATCATCTCTCACTATTCTTTTATTCACAGGGAAGATTGCGGGAATTCATTGGGGCCTGTGCTCAGCTGAGTGTGGCACCTGTTGGTCGCGCCAAAAATTGACGTGTCCAATGAAGGGAGGTCTTAGTTTCTCATACATCATGTGGCTACGCGCGGCCAGCGCCTCCTGTCGTCATAATGTTGCAGTAGTAATTTTGTCCCCAACAATTACTACTGTATCATTATGACGACAGGCGGCGCTAACCGCCGAGTGCTTCATTCGTTGTTCTTTGTTCATCATGCGATATGCTATATTCTAAATGCAATTTGCTAAGTTCCATATGCATTGTGTCAGATGCGAATTTTTTTTGTTAGTTTGCATGGACAAAGGTGCTAGAATTTGACATGATGAATTAAGCATTGAGAAAGTACCAGTAAGGACTTGGAAGTAAGCAGCAAGGAGATGGAAGTTAGAACTATGCAATAAGAATATGTAAATTCTACACAGAAAGTTTAGAAACAGTAATGTAGAATACAGAATTTTGCGGTTGAAACAATCATTCACAACAAGAAAATCTACAATGCATGTCAATGAATATTGACCCTAAAAACGCTCCATATCTTTCAATGGCTTCACGTATTATCTGTTTCTTGTCTGCAAAATCTAACGGATCTTGAATTTGGGTGCATGTACGAGGGATGAGACCACATGGCTGTATATTTCGTGTGTCATGAACCCCATATCACCAAAGCAGAGACGTCACCAAACCCTTAGAGTGATGTGAGTACTCGTCACTCTGTTCCGTAAATCCCTGTGTTGCCGCTTTTATGAGCCCTCATACTCGTGGAGTTGCAACCTAGTTTCATTTCACGTTGAATACTCAATAATTTCGCCAAACATTGAAGAAATTTGGTCAGATATAAAGTCTTTTGCACCTAAACAACCATTCTGCACAATCTCAAGTGCTATATTTGGTTATTTAGTGAATTAAACTGGTTTATTCATTCGATGTGTGTTGTCGCCTAGATGCTGTTTCAGTACCTAAAACTGTGCCGCGATTTATCAGATAACTGTGTGATATACTGAGGTGTTTTTGTTGTAGCGAGGGACAATGATCATTCGCATAACTGATGCACACTGTTATATCGATGACACGGACGATTTTACGTACCTTTTGAGGGCTTTTCCCTCAATCATCCTCACAATGTTTTGTTTCTTTTCGCGATTTCCTCTGATTCGGGCGTTCAACCTCCAATTCCGGCGTTCAACCTCAGATTCTGGAGATCGCCTTTCCCAGCGTGATGGTTAATGGTTTACAGTCTTTCATCACATAGTCGATCGGTTTATCACATAAATGGATGATTATGTGTTTACACATTTGCTTCTATCAAACGTTCCTCAATAGTATTAGAATTGTTATGCACAATGTTTAAGTATTGCACAACTAACGTTGAAAAGCACATGTGATGTTAACATTTCATACCTGTTGTGTTTGGGTCCATATAGCAATCGGTATTCTCTGAATCACAGGTTTAATGTCAACAACGACAATTTGCGAACGTTCATTCATTTACATATGTCGGGAGCGCCCCGTTATTTCTTGCCAACAACATACTGTGAGGTCGTACATTTTTCACATGTCATTACAATACCTAGACGTAACGTTCAACAAAAACACTGTTATTCACCCTGTATAACTCTTATGTACCATGAAAGGTCACTGAATATAATATGTTATAATACATACATGTATGTTTGATTAAAGACAAAATTATCCGAGTAACGATATTAGATAATCATCTTAGAATTTGCATGTTGCGTCAAAGTAGATAAATGTCATCTAGGGACTGCATGAAACTCCAACATCTTCCCTATGTGAGCAGTCATGACGGAACGCCCCATTGTGGGGACAGAGTTCCAGTGCGAGCTCTGATCCATTGCAGCCAAGTTCGTCCAAAGCAATAAGATCGGTTCCATCAACGGTCTGTGAGCTTGAACGGACCGTGCCACCACTGTATCCCAGCTGTCTGCAGGCAACCCTGAATGGTGATGGAATAGTGCATAGATTCGACTTACACTGATCATGTTATTCACTTACGAATGAATTTGGCTTACCACTGTCCGACCAACCTGTGATATTTGGTTGCACTACAGGGCAACGTCAGGCAAATTGTTGATTCCCGAATATTTTGCGATATATTCCATATGTGTGTGTGGAAGCGATTATAATGTGAATTTAAAGGCCTACGGTTTACTTTTTCAAAGATCTAGTGCACTCTACCGGTAACCTTGAATGATGAAATGAGGTTACAAACATCTGAACTAGATGTATCGTGATGTGGTCAGAGAGGACAAATGTCCGTTCATTTAGTATATTCACCAATGTATTGGATCATATCGAAGAGTATCAGAGCTGTGCTCTCAAATGAAATTTATAGTGGAAACATGTTTTTTTTTTCTAATTCCCGATTCAGTAACTATTATCATCTTAGTTTCTCGATCATATCGACTTAATAGTTCGATAATATCAACTTAGTATCTCGACCTAATATCGACCTAATAACTCGTTATTTTCGTGTTCCAATTGTAGTTTCATCCTACATTATATAACCAGTTCAATGTTTCACTAATATTTCCTTTTCGTCTTGGTACTTCACAATCATCAACATTCCGACCACACACAGCATGCTATTTGTGCACATGTATAAGACAATGCGACATACACTTGCATAATACATACATATTCTAATATGCATACAACTGCATACTACACATTCTGTAAATCGATATTATCGAGATAGTAAGTCGATAATATCAGGTTACTAAGTCAGGAATTTGTAGAAAACGAATACTCCTTCTCCACGGTTAAAATCGATATTATCAGAATTTAACAAAAATAAATTTTCTTCGGCGATCCTTCCTCGTTTCAGTAGTAGATGTGTACAAGCAGGAGATTTGAGTTTGATCGGCGCCTCTCGATTACAATTTCAATGGGCGTCAGCATCCATCAAGCATTGTGACTATAGTGATATATTGATACAACGTTGGATATCATTACATTAATTGGTGTGAGTAGGGGTCTATAACGTGTTCTACAGAATTGAACAATTAAAAAAAATAGTGAATGCTCTCGAATTCCAAACAGTGGAAGATGTTTTGTGTTCGCCTCGGAAACGTTAGGAGAGTTCTCCCGATCAGTCTTCATCCGCCTTAAACTATGTATGCCAATTTATATATCTACCTCGCATCATTCGTGCTGAAGCCATCATCACACACAGTCCCCCAGACTCCCTCCACCAGAACCTCCACACGTCCGTACCTTGTGCCGCCATCTCTCAGTCTGATCAGATCTGAATATAATGAATAGACAAGATCATACTTCATTATTATGTGACATCATGATTGCTTGCCATATTTTTATTGCCATGCTTTCACAACAACTAGAATTCGTGGAACAATTACAATCTGAATTTTCATCCTTCATGCATTTTTTTTCTGGTCCAATGTTGTCAGATTTTCAGTTTGCAGATTTTTTGACATGTTTCATTTGCTAGAAAATACCAATAGTTCAGCAAAGTTGAAATTCAACAACCATACAATGTATTTATAATCGCCAAGGGCGTCAAGTTCGATATGACTGAAAAATTATAGGACAATAGGAATTTTGATGTAAAAAAATAGAATTTTTATTTGAAGTATAGGTAAAAATAGAATTTTTTATGGCCTCCCAACATCTGTACAGCCATAACTATCCATCACAAATACGGATCTCGTCACAATTTTTTTATAGTACTGTGCCAACCGTCATGGTCTCAGCTGGGAGAGATGCCATGAAAAATGGGAAAAATACTTCACGAACGGCAGAAAATATTATGTGAATGGAGGAAATACTGCGCAAACAGGGAAAAATACCCACTGAATGGGGAAAACAGGAAAATAAAGGAATGCCTCTGGAAAATATAGGAAACTGGACAAAATATAGAAAGTAGTAGAAACTTGTTGCCCTGTTCGCCTACTTACTTCTAGAATATTGTTACCTCCATAATGATATTGATATGGTTACGGTTTCCGGCCGAAAAATTGTGTTCGGCTTGGTAGAGTACCTGTTTATGGAAGGTTATATATGGTTAGCAAATGGAAATTTTTTTCGGTGTTTAAAAAGGTTTACAACTGAATTTATATGTGTATACTAGTAAATGTTCTGTAAAAGATTGAGTACTTTTCGGTGGCTTCGTTTGTTCTTTAGTGAATCCAGACCCTGATGGTCAAAATACGCAATAATGTCAATGTGTTCCAAGGTGTATTTGGAACAGTGCACATTGTTACATGGCGGGCCCTGATTGGTTGTCAATCATACACTTGTTTCGGTAAAAACTCAGTTTTGATTGGTTGGGGAGGTGACGTGACACTTACTCCAAGGCATATAAATATAGCCGACTCACGGGAATCAGCGCCTCTTCAACCTGGGACACCAACCTGTTCACTTCGTGGTACAGCTGAACTGATATTCATTTCAAAAGAGCAGATGCCACCGAAGATGTGATCTCTAAATGCATTCACAACAATTTCAACCGACTGCATGATTCGCTAAAAAAAACCTTGAACTGTAGCCAAGAGTTGACCTTGGCCCAGCCGACTCCATGTTTGTGTATACAGATGAAATGAAACCGAAGTTGGACGTAGTGAATTTCAATGAGTAAAGTTAAACGAAGTAATAGAATTGACTGGAAGTCCAATCGGGTGAAACAAAGCTGATAACGTCTGAATAGCTCAGAACCTAAGCAATCAACTCAACAATCAGCCGAAGAAGTAGAGGTTGATAGAGGAAAATGAACTCCAAACCGAATGATCGGCAACCCCTACTTTGGGCAGATGAGGAGAAACTGCAGATCCGAACATGATACCACTGAGACGGCCCGCAAGCAGAGTACCGAAGTCGCCCGGAGTACACCTACTGCCGAGGAGCCGGAGTCACCCAGATGGTCTGCAGGTGAAGTATCGAAGTCACCCAAAGTACCCCAGCAGCCGAGGAGCCGGAGTCATCCCAGATGGTCTGCAGGTGAAGTATCGAAGTCACCCAAAGTACCCCAGCAGCCGAGGAGCCGGAGTCATCCCAGATGGTCTGCAGCTGAAGTATCGAAGTCGCCTGCAGTAACCCCTGCAGCCGAGGAGCCGGAGTCATCCCAGATGGTCTGCAGGTGAAGTATCGAAGTCACCCAAAGTACCCCTGCAGCCGAGGAGCCGGAGTCATCCCAGATGGTCTGCAGGTGAAGTATCGAAGTCACCCAAAGTACCCCTGCAGCCGAGGAGCCAGAGTCACGTCAAATGGTCTGCTGCTGAAGTATCGAAGTTACCCGAAGTACCCCTGCAGCCGAGGAGCCAGAGTCACGTCAAATGGTCTGCTGCTGAAGTATCGAAGTTGCCCGAAGTACACCTGGAGCCGGAGTCATCCCAGATGGTCTGCAGCTGAAGTATCGAAATCACCCGAAGTACCCCTGCAGCCGAGGAGCCAGAGTCACGTCAAATGGTCTGCTGCTGAAGTATCGAAGTTACCCGAAGTAGCCCTGCAGCCTGAGTCATCCCAGATGGTCTGCAGCTGAAGTACCGAAGTCGCCCAAAGTACCCCTGCAGCCGAGGAGCCGGAGTCACCCAAGATGGTCTGCAGGTGAAGTATCGAAGTCACCCAAAGTACCCCTGCAGCCGTGGAGCCGGAGTCATCCCAGATGGTCTGCAGCTGAAGTATCGAAGTCACCCGAAGTACCCCTGCAGCCAAGAAGCCGGAGTCACCCCAGATGGTCTGCAGCTGAAGTACTGAATTCGCCCGAAGTACCCCTGCAGCCGAGGAGCCGGAGTCACCCCAGATGGTCTGCAGCTGAAGTACTGAATTCGCCCGAAGTACCCCTGCAGCCGAGGAGCCGGAGTCATCCCAGATGGTCTGCAGCTGAAGTATCGAAGTCACCCGAAGTACCCCTGCAGCCAAGAAGCCGGAGTCACCCCAGATGGTCTGCAGCCAGTTACTGAAGTCATCCACAGTGCCCCTGCAGCCAGAGAACCTGAGTCAACCGAGGGATTCCTGCAGCGGGATAGCCAGAGGTAGTCGAGTGACCTCTACAGCTGAAGAGTCGAAACCTCCAAGAATCCAGCCAAATGATCAAGACTGAGTGAGTTTCAATTTCAACGAACAGATACTACTACAATATCGACCCCTGGAGCCGTTACAATATATTGAAACCCCCACATTGATACCTACATATTGATATGAATATAATTGGTAAAAGTTTAAGTTATGTTCAAGTTCAAAACGTAACTGTTTATTCAATATTGTTACTTACTTTCAAACGCATCTTGTCCTTGTTGTCCTTTCAGACCTTTAACACCCTTCTGTCCTTTAACGCCTTTCAGTCCCCTTGGCCCAGTCGCGCCTGTTTGACCCCGAGGACCACGGCTCCCTACAGGGCCTGGATCGCCAGTGTCACCTTTTTGACCCTGAGTACCACGGCTCCCTACAGGGCCTGGATCCCCAGTACCCCCTTTTTGACCCCGTGGACCTGATATTCCATTTCTTCCATTGGCACCTTTCACCCCGTTTGAACCTCGTGAGCCAGTAGGTCCTGTTTCACCATCGGTGCCTTTCAGCCCAGGTGGACCTTGCAAGCCGGGTGGACCCGGTTCGCCAGTGGTTCCATTCAGCCCAGGTGGACCTTGCAAGCCGGGTGGACCCGGTTCGCCAGTGGTTCCATTCATGCATAGCAGACCACGCACAGATCCCTGTTTCTCTCCACGATCTTCATCAGCCCAGAGGTCAATTAACTTTGAAATATCTGAAAGGAGTTCACAATAAGTTTTTATACTTCGTGTCACGTTTATGTTTTCGAGACACCAAATGGCTGAGACCAGGTTTCTGTCAAGCAGGCTCACACTTAGTTTTACAATGACATGATAATCAATCATATGTACATTTTGTTAACTATTATTCGTGTGTGAAAATTTTCTTGGAAAATTTCACGTCGGACGTAGCATACCTATTTTGGCAAAAAGGAACGCCAGTAACAAAGCAATCAATACAATCGCAATGGATGATACGGTGCAGGCTGCGATGGAAGTTCGCCTGTTCTTCTGAACCTGCTTTTCCAGAGCTCGTACTATGTCCACTGCACTCGTAGCTGTAGTGGATTGGGGAGCGTTGGTTCTGTTACCTTGAAGAGCGATTGAGGCAACCTTACTGACATTCGTCGGCAGTGGCTCGTAAGAATTTTCGATGGCTCTCTCTTGGTCAATTTGTTTGTTGTCTTCTCTCAAAGTTTCAAGTGCAAACGTAGTGTTTTCATAAATGTTGTTCTGTGATATTGACTGGTATTCACAGTCATCTTTTTGTACATCTGATGTAGCCATCTTTGATGTAGCAATCATCTACACAAATCTAGCAATGAAGTTCAAACATCCACACAAAATGAAAGTAATCAGATTTTACAAACAACTTAGTGTTCAACTTGTACAAGAATATGTCCCTTTCTATGTGGTTTAGCCACGGGTGAATTGAAAAAAAAAACACGAACAGACATGAAGAGACGGTTTGGGCTATAAATACATGAAGTCACACTTCTTTAACTATTGCCATAATTTCATGCCCTCGTCCATGCACGTTTTACGTGTGGAGAAAATAACCAAAGTAGCCAAATGTACGTGTATTCATTATAAATTGTCCTCGGTTGGCATAGCATTTAAAATCATAGTTGAGTGTTAAAACAGGTTCAACAAAATACTTAAGAGAGTGGTGTACATATATTTTCACGGTTGGATTGCCACGATGAATAGGATGAGACAACTTTCATTCTTTCGCATCTTTGTTGATAAAATGTCGGTCCTGCCTGATATATATCACCAGCATGTACATGTATGTAACACCACACGTGGAGAAACAGACGGCAAAAACTTGTTTCGCCCATACTTGATCCTTCGCAATCGATATATCAAAAGTAGTCCAGGTGTTAAGAAATGTTAGCGGAGAAATGTATATAGTGTTAAAAACGCAACTTATTTTTTCGCCAAAATTGCAATTTTGACCCAGATCTCCAAGTTCAAATTCACGAATCGCTACTGAAATCATTGTATATGACTTCCCATTTGAATGTGTCAATATTTAAGGTTTATCTTGAAGTATCCTATGAGTTAACTTAGTACAGCTAACATAATGAAGTTATTGAGAGTCAAATTAAAAGTCCCACTGAAACCACAAAATATGTGTTTGGATGTGTCAATATTTACGCTTTATCTTGAAGTGTTGTATGAGTTCACTCCATACAGTAAAAAGTGGACTTTTTCCACACAGGAAAGAGTGCCTTTTCCAGGCCCCTAACTTGGGAATGTTTGTCCGGTCGAACAGACAGACAGACGACGAACGCAAGTGTATCGGACCTTACGTTCGGTAAAAACTAATTTCATATTTGTCATTTCTTTCGAGAACGTCAATCGCTACTTGTAAGAATATGCGATGTCTTTAATTAAAATCCCGTAACCCCAAAACAGTCACATATAGTCTGACTCCGGTTTCTTTGTTATGTTAGAATGATGATATATTCAATATATATTTGTTCTTTCATGTGAACCATGTGATAAACCTGATTTTACATTTTAAAAAAGAGACGCTTTGAAGGAACCTGCGACATCATTTATTACCCCAATACACCGGCGATGGGTAATTGAAAACCAGGTTAGTGCGTCCCATTTATGAGGTAGGTTTAATAATCGTGGTGAAATGTGTACCGAGTGTACCGAGGCCTGCTTCTTATAGCTTTTGAAAAGAACATTTATTTTTATTTTCGAATCACAAAGGAGATATCGTTTGCAGACAACCGACATACATATAAACTTCTTGGTTACTTCCCAAAATTATAATATATATGTATGGAGAGTTTTTGCCACACCCAGTAAAAAGGGTAAATGGGATCACACCACAGAAATTGGAAATTTGCCAAATTTTCTTATTACATATCATTAAAAAAAACCAATGGAATGTTCATGCTTATATCGATCTGTTACCCTATATAGAACATGTGTTAACATGCAATACAACATTTTCAGAATAGAAAAATAACGACCTATAGTCAACGCCACACAACCGTAAACACATCATCATCATGCTTTTAGGTTACCGACCCTTTGACCCGATACCTATTGTGTGGCGTTGCATCCATCGTCCGTCCGTCCGACCGTCCGTTCACGTTTTTATCTTTAAAGTTTGCGGTCGCATCTTTCTAAAATTTTGAACAGAAACACCATCATGAAAGCTTTATGCTTTTTTCGGGGTTTTTTTCAAAATGTCGGGCATTTTCGACGGAAAACAGCAAATTTGGAACATTGGCGGCCATTTTCTCAAGAACTGTCTGATCAGTTTTGAGATTCTTGTTTCAAAACATGCTAGTTGGGGTCCTTGACATTGTGTATGTGGATCAAGTGCCTTGAATAGCTCGAAAGACCGGAACTCAATGCCCCCTAAAAGCCCAGAATTCAGTTGGACCTCAGAGACATTGAAGGTCAAATCTCGGTCAAGTTTCGTCGACTCGACATGTGTCAATTGGTATCTACAGACAAAATGCATGTAATTAAATGCTATTTTTGTGTTATGAGCATATAGTAAGTCGTATACAGCACATCTTACGATGTGATTGACCTCAGAGGTTGTTGAGTGCTAAATCTTAATGTCACGGATGACAAACAATGTGTAAATTGGCCTCTGGGGCCAAAACACTCGCACATACAGCTTAGGATTGCATTATAAACATACATGACGTTCTATTTGATGCATCTTTTGGCTACTTTGAAGTTGATCTCAGACGACCTTGAACAATAAATCTCAAGGTCACGCCTAACCTGAAATGTGTAAATTGTCCTTTTCAGACAAAAAATACTTGTAGAAAAAAGCTTATATTTGTATAATGAGCATATACAAAATCATTGCAGCACGCCTAATGGTGGCATTGAAGTTGACAAAGATGACCTCGATTGGTAAATTTCAAGGTGATATCTCACCTGTGGTGCTCAAATCAAAATTTCCGGTAATATATCTAGCCCTTGGGCTAATTTTATGTCATGTTGTTTTGTTGTGTTTTTTATGTTATGTTATTTCGCTGTTGTTGAGTTATATTTTTTTTTCGGACGCATCAGTGGAAACTGGTTAAACAAGTTGGTGAAATATGATGACGCACATCAATTATATCGATACTGTTTGATGATATACCGGACTATGTAGTTGTCTTTGCATCGATTACTTCGGGGGAGAGCATCATGATTGTAATCGTGGTGTTCTGCAATAAAGAATTGCTGAACTATTTTCAAAAATTTTATTATACTATGCGTTATGATATTTATTCGCATTGCTCCTTATGATTAAGCTGCTACATTCGGCTATGAGCTTCCACCTCATATGACCAGCGAGATTCAGTCAAGGTTGATTTGATGATTTGGTGATAGGTATAAGCAGTAAGCTCAAAATTAACTGGACAAAATTCAGACTGGGATTGATTATTTCCGTAGCATGTGTTTTCATTAAGTTTAGACGTTAATATTTAGTGTGTTTCTATCTTATTTGCGGGTCACTATGCGAACAAGTAAAATACGAGGACCACCAATCAATTCATTGTGCAAAAGCAGCTAGGAATTCACAGTCACAGCACAAGATTTTACTCCCAAATGGCACAAACAGTGATATGTAATGCCTGAACTGAGGTCGTTCAATGAAGTTTGGTACGTTACCCCAAATTTGGTCACACAATATTATATCAACCTCCTGATTTAGATTATATCTGGATTTGCCAGTATGATGGTCATATTGTGTGTCGCATGAAGGGAGTAAGGATTATTTCCCTCCATACAGTACATTAGATGCTCGCTGTATAGATCACCTGCTCCCATACTCAGCTGGCTTGGTTCACGTCATAATCACATGACTGTGATAACAATAGTACACTTTCAACGTTATAGCATCACTCAACTTTACCACTTGCATTGAATCCATGATCCATGATGCATTCGGTCTTGGAATGTGAGTTTGTCCATTCGTCGGTGTTTTGTGCTTTTGTATAATACATTTTGTGTTATTAAGTTGAACCAAATGAATACATCATTTACATTTGAAAGCACAAATTTTCCATAGTCTCCCTTTCCATAGAAGTACCATTTTGCATTATGAATATGTGTCCGGATAAATATTTGTACCTTTATACCGGAAGAAATCAAATAAATAAATGAACATGTGACATCAAGAGTTTTACTTGAATTTATTATCATTAACATATAATATCATATAAAAATTACAGGAAGTGTATACTATTTCGACATAATTGCATTGACACATTCATCACTAAATTGTATAACTCATTCCAATTTTAATATTGAAGAGTCTAATATGATATGGATATGTTGTAACTCGATACCCTAGCTAAATGAGACATCTAACTCATTCATGTATGTATAACAATAAATATATCCTGTACATATCTTGCGATTTCTTGCACTGCTGCAGTTGATTGACAATGCTTGTTAATCCATCCCCGAATGATACGTCTCCGTTTTATGTAAATCATCGCTGTCCGATAGAAGTCTACGAATGTTTGCCCTCAATTTCTGTACAATGACGCTGGGAAAATCGTATTCCCGGATCCATACAATCTACACAGTACATCCGTTCCAAGAATACCCTTGGGTGAACAAATCCACCCGTGTTAACCTTTAATATTCCAAACTTCACATCGTTATTGCTTGAACCACACTGCTGCATACATCCGAATGTTATGATTGAGTGTATCATGTTGTGATGTCCGAGAAAGGCACAGAGACCTTGCATAAAGGTATCACATTTGCAAAAAATGTCTGTGGACGACAGAAGATAAATCCGAATTTGGCAACGTTTGCATATCACTCACTCTCCAATGGCTTTATGGTACCTCCCGTGCACAATGTCATGAAGTACGATATCGGCATACAATTTGAACGATTATCGATTATCGAACTGCCGGATGAAATATTGTCAATGGGGATGTCATGACGTATGTCACAAGCAGTGAAAAGATGCACGGGAATAAAAGTCTTGTATCGTTCCAAGTAGTCTCTTGGATATGCAAACTCGAAGCATCGTTGCATTTTTCGTCGCTGCAGAAGCACAGTTTGCCGTTCCCCGGCCGCGACTCCTTCATGCATACTGTGGACCACTGCATATCCATGTTCAGGGTCGAGGCACACGTGCGAATTATGTGCGTAGGACCTGGAATAATGAGTTTCAAAATTACACGGTATTAAATGCTGACAAAAAGTCACACAGATTCCAGCACTGAATCTGGCAAGATGACAACCTTGATCTATGTTTAAATATTCCACGTGTGTTTAATTTACATTGTACTGCAGTTATATTGCAATGATGATAATGAAAGCCATACTTTATTGAGATAACCGTTCTACCTGGATACTATTATAAAGTACATCTTTGAATATACGAAACTCACAGTAGTCTGTTAACATTTTTGATAACTTGATATTGTTTCGTGTACGCTAAACCCCCAACTACTATCGACTGAACACGGTTCCGTCTCCTACCGTAACTTACCGTATTTTGGTTTCCTGAGCCACTTAGCGCAGGCTTCCTGACACAGGACAACTTTCAGTGTTGGGGCTGTGGCATTGAATGGATCACCACAGTAATGCTCGTGTTTGACAGTCGAGCACTCGTAACAGTTCACGGGACCTCTTGTTTCTACAACCGGAGCGAACTCGTATAGTAAACGACATAGTACATGTTAACTGACATACACAATTTAAACACGTTCTGAATCAATTGATTATTTGTAGTATTGCAATAAAGTTTTACTTTGACTACATGTATAATCTCAAGATTCATCTCTCGGTTACTAGTACTTTATATTATTTAACACATTCTACATGGTTTATATTGCCAGTTCATTCATTACAATAGAATGGAAATATTCACAGCTGCTTTCACACATTCACTAAGAACATCTTATTTAACTTATATTGCGATGGGTGTCGATTATGTACCTAGGATAAGATATCGACTTCCAACAACCTCCGAAATTGAATGTCGCCATATCGTGTGACTTTTTCATGTATCATATCACGTTTTTGACAAACTACAAGTAATAATGATACAATAGTATCTACCGAATAAAATCTCTGAAATGTGGCATAAAACAGTTCTCACTACAATTGAATGTTTTACTTACATATTAGAGTTATGTTTTTATACCTAAAACATGCTGGTTATAAAGTATAATTGCAACCACTTAGTTTAGATGACTTTACCTTGCCGTCAAATTTAAGTTGAGTTTGTGAGATTCTTCCGAATAATTACCTGAGCATCAATCAAATATATAGATGATCATTGTAAACTGTCATATAACCATGAAACGAGTATTTTTGGACATTCGGAGTGACCGATATACTAATATGATTCATAATAGTTTATTCTTGAATGATTTTTGTTAATACAAGGGACATGCGATTAAAATAAATCATTTCAGAAAATGACCGTATCCCGTTGCATCAAACTAGTGGCTCCATCTTAACATGCTAAAGGCAAAACAAAGTTTTAATGAAATTTGAACGAGGACTCTGAAATACTGAGAACGATTCCAAGAAGAACACGCTGAACAAGAGTCTTGTGTATGAATCAGACAGAAGAACACTATAATTCCACACGCATACTATATAAAGAAGTTCTTGTTTATGAAAGTGTCGGTTACGCAGTGCACGAATCCATAGAAAACAGTGTTTATGGATACATGTAGTGCCAAACATTTCTGGAGGAGACACATGCCTCGCAAACGAAGACAAGCGAAGACAAGACCTACTCACCTAACGACAAACAAGTATCTAGAACCCAACAATATGCACATATTTATCTAACACATTTCAGATAGACGTATTATTTGACGATCGCCAAAGTGCTCTAGTAGTAGTAGCGAGAAAGGTGCGAACGAGTTGACGACACCAATAGTATTTGGATGTCATACTCACGTTGTCCCTTGAACGACTCACCTGTGCTAGCACAGTCATCAGCTGCGTGTACTACACAGCTGATCAGCACCACTGCAAAGAAACAGTAAGCAATTAGCCATCAACAGAGAGAACGGTGGATTTACACACGTAGACACATAGAATGCTCATGATTGTACAACTCAGAGACGTTCTTGTTAGAGGGATGTATGGTATGTTTTATATGTGCAAATGATTTAAAAACCGATTTAAAGTCCAAATGGTTGGAACTGAGAGAACAGCATATATTTACAACTGGACCGCGTCATATGAAAGTATAAGTTTGAGATGATTATATACAGGTGTTGCTATGTAAATTATAAAGTTAATGATACAAATGGAAATCATGAATTACCCAGTATAACGTTCATCATACACATGTATGTATAGTTGTAACTTGTACAGATTCGGTAACGTGCATAAGAACACAAAATGTACAAGGTACAGAAGCTGTAACAGAAGCTGCCAATCAAAATCCACCAAGCATATGCACGTGTGCCGATTATCCCGTTTCAGCAATACACGTGCAAGCCACCATAGTCCTCAAGGCGACAATGTAGTCCACGATTTCGACGAGTTTCGGATGATTTTCGTCATCAGTTTTCATAGTATAGTTTCATGTGCGAACAAATAGTACCGAGCGTATATGGTAGTCCTGAAATTGCAACTTCAATCTCAACCATCGGACGACCCGTACAAAGTCATCTGAGCATCAAAAGGAAGTCCCTCTTTAAATCAGAGGAACAATTCGTTTCACGTCTGGTGGCAATGTGTTGCCTCGGCTACCTGCGTGATTGAACTGTGCCGTTGGTCAATCTTCACCTGTTGATTTTGCAGGTTAAAATGCTAGCACGCAAGCGGTACTCCTATTGGGTAGGTGGCAATATGGCCCTGAAACCCTGTAGTGACGCCGGGTGGGAACTAGATGGTAGAGCTCCTATCCACCTGGGACTATTTTGATCAGATTTCATGAACATTATTGGTTGGAGGAACCTATGGACTGGTTGAAATTAGATTGAACGCAAGCAGCCATCTGGGGATCTGACCGTCGGAAGGCCTTTTCAAATCGACACGCACGGTGGCATGGTCGTCCATTCATCTTGGAAATCAATCGGGACTTAACGATGAATGCTTGCCAGCTAATTGGTAATCAGTTAACCTAGGATGCCTCTTTAACCGGGTAACATATACGTGTTGTTTTATCAATGTCACTTATTTATGCCAACAGCTTCAAAGGAAGTTCGTTTAAACAGTACTACATGTATATTCGCAACTACTTGACATACGGCTATTTCATACTTCCATCAACATATAGCAGTTTGGATTATTGTCACCCCCGCCTGTGATATTCACTTGGACGTGAGATGGACAAAACATTAATGTTTGCCGAAATTACCCCGGCAGCATAGTCAACAGACATCATACTGAAGAAGATACACCCGGTGATGTTTCCTGCTTTTGCTGCCTGTTCCAATATGAAATTAATTATGCTATGGGTGTCTATTATGCAACATACACATATCCATTCCCCATTTCTGCAACACCAGATGCGTAGTGCGACCTACAAGCATAATGAAAACTGCGGAGTTAGCCTGATTGTTGCTATGTTATGTAATTCATACGGTAACTTATACAAGATTGTTAAGATCAGAACGTCCTCCACATAGCACATAAACAATCATACTTAATTATCTCCCATAATTCGCTATCGATATTAGCTATGCACAATAGGAAAAAGTGACGTGCACAAATCATTCAGTGTTGTAACACCTTACAAAACAATCTCAAGCAAGATGCCAGCCGTGGGCATATCGACGTTCGTGTCAAAATGAGTAAACATACAAAATATCAATAAATTGATTTTGTGTAGCGTGCCCCATACACGAACTCGCCATACACTGTACACAAAGTATTTTCTTCGATCGCGCCTAAGGTTTCGAAGTGAGCAGTCTAGGTACTTGTAGTTTTTCCTCAGAATAATTAGGGATGCCTCCATTTATCGCGATGTCGAGTTTCAAGTTGTTTCACGCGTGCATAACGGTATAATAGGGACATCCGGAGTTCCACGTTTAAACGCACGTTTATTTATTCGTGCCCCGTACGAATAAATCCACGTTTATGAAAGGGAGCCTTATTATTTCATTGCCCAGGTGAATACCGGGTACTCGCCGTGTATACTATGGCAAAACCAAACAAGACAAACTGCTTCGCATATTTTTATCGAAATAAAAAAAAATCCGGAGAATCTAAAATTAGGTGAGGAGACCTAAAATATTACGGAAGAAATATACCATGTATACCATGTTTTCCAACCACAATTGACTTACCATTTCGATGTGCCAGTATTTAAGCTTTATCTTGAAAAAATATACCAGGAGTTTACTCCATACAGCTGAAACTAAGAAGGAAAAAGTTTCAACAATTTATTGATCTCCAAAATTGTTTTATTTGACTTGAAATGGCCCAAAAGAGATACTAGTAGTGATTTGATTTATAACTAAAATATATTTCTGTCAATTAGTTAGAAAATCAGACTGGACGCCATGTGCAGACCAGCGATTGAAGAGCAACAAAAAAATATACACTTCGCAAGAGTACATAATGATAGTCCCATGCATAAAGTAGGGAAAGGTTGTCTGACAGAGTTTGATGAAATGGCCTCCAAGTTCTAGAATTTGGCATTTCTCAACGAAAATGACTACCATTTTTGAGAACAAAATTTAGAAATCAAATTCTAGAAACACTGTTAATTCATTTCTTCCCCAATTTTTTTAGAAAGATTCGCCCATAAACTCTAAAGATAAAAATGTGGATGGGCCTCAATGAATGGAGGGACGGCCAGACGGACGGATGCAACGCCAATAGGTTATCAGACCATATAGGGCGTGTAGCTTATGAGGCAGCAAAAACAACAAATTGATGAAATGGAAGAAAACTAAAAATTGACAAAATGTTTGAGTCTATGTCACCTTCCTTCTTATATACATAATCTGACAATGATGAGTGGCATGTACGTTATACATAATTGAATAAGTATGGGTATCGTCAGATTTATCAGATTTTGGGACAACGCGAGCAAAATCACGATATTCATTTCACGATGAGCATTAAGGAAGCAATATTTCAATAATATGGTGACACTGAAAAGGAAAGTGCAGCTGGGATTACATAAATGTTAAATCAGCTGGGATTACATAAATGTTAAAACTTGGGTTGCTCGGTTAGCTCAGTTCGTATGTGGGCTGACTTCTGACCAATGCAGTCGGTTTGGGCATGGGTTCAATCCCCGGCCTCGGCAGCATGTGAGGTAGTATGTGGTCGCCAAACCGGGCAAGTGGGTTTTCACAAGTTTCTCTGGTTTTCTCCCATGACAATGACCACACTTACGTCAAGATCCGAGCCAACAAGAGATGTTAATTTAAGCACATGCTTGTTCGTCAATTGTTGTAAAATAAATAAAGTTTAAAAATGTTAAATCTTCCCAAAGTATACATGCAATGATTAATTGTACACAACTGTAGAAATACACATCTTTGGCATATACATTCACGGATAAGGATAATCTGATGTATATTTTGCACACCACATGTAACGAATGCTGTTGAGGATACCTCACTATGTGAATGTGAAAATGAACGCCCCCCTAAACGTGAATTTAGTCGTACGTAGGCACGAATGAATATACGTGGGTTTAAACGTGAAACTCCGGATGTCCCTAATAGCGGTCATGCGATATGATTGAAAAGTTATTAACCAGTTTTTTATTGCTTTTGGGGGGTATTTTTCTCGTGTTGAAAGATATATCAGTATGGAGTAGGACACCATATATGTTATTCGGTTAAACATTGAACCACCGATCGATTTAATACATTGTGTACTGACTCTTTTTCATTACTGGGAAATTAAAAACTTCGAGTACATTTGTTGGTTGTGTTTTTTTTCAGTGAACAGTGACTAAAACAAATCGAATTTGTTTGCAAGTCTACTGAAAAAAAAACTTATGTCCATGTGAAATATCGTCCATTTTGACCTACTTATTTTTCACAGCAATGCACTGATCCCTCGCCTTCTTGCCCCCCCCCCCCCCCCAACCCCAGCCCCATTTCTTTCCCACATTATCCACCCTTATCAGGTGACACAGTAACTATTCCAGGCCACGAATGTATCTCATTCCGGCCCAAGAATATTGCACCTTTCCATGATAACCTAGCAGCATGTGAAGCTCATTTTTCAATGACGGAAACCCCGCCCGCCAAGGAGCTGAGCACTAAATAATGACCACGCGCCCGCCCATCACCTATCATACCGGCCAAAATGCATACCATGAATAAAATATGCCCATTCACTGCAGGAGGGAAGGCCGGCTCCCCACGGCGGAATGTACACACTGGTAGTCAATGCCAGCATACGTCAATGTTCCCGTCAACAATTGACGAGGTGCGTTCAGTGCCGAATTGTCATTGTTGCACCGTTGTGTTTCAATACAACAGCAACTGCAGCTACCGCGTGTCCATGCGCGGGCACAAAAGGGCGAACTGCAAACAATAATCACCACCATGGCCGGGCAGTTTCATCAATACGCCATTGTCTTTGGGAACCCACTGACATACAGTCTATGGAACTGATGCTATAGCAATTTCGAGACTGTTCTCTTTAATAGTTCATAGGGTTTTTTTTATACTACCAACACCCAATCGAAAGCAATTATTACCTTACAATCGTGCGGGAAAAAAAAATCGGCGTGGCGCTATGTTGCGATTCGTTGTTGGTTTTGTTGATATGTTCTCTCACTTGGGTGCTTAAACAAGACCGTTATCGATTATCAGGTTATGTATAGAATTACATAGAGCAAGTGTATTTGTGTACATGTAGACTCCATATACAACACTGTGCTTGAAGGCAGGTGCATGTTGTGAAGGAGGCGAATGCTGACGAATTGCCCCCAGCGCCCTCAGTCATTGCATATCACGGTTTCTGATGTGTTCCAACCTCGATGACGTAGGTATGTCATTGCAGGCATTTCTTAATACCTTCTCGTCAATTTATTCAACACCCAATCCAACAAAATAGAATATGACTAACAACATAATTGGATTGGGATTGTACTACGTACTCAGTTTTGAAGTTTGAGTATTGGGAATAAAATCTGAAAGCATTTTAATTTCCGTAGGCGTAAACGTATCTGAATAATTAATTGATATTATTGCCGTGAATGATGACAGTGTTAATGGCAAATTAGTATCCAACACAATTCTGTGGAGACAGATACATCAATAATAATTGATTCCCTGGAGAACGTTTCCAGTTCTACAGCTGCCACCAAAACAGTGAAAATTGCATGTACAACAATAACCCTTCTCTGATTTACCAGCACAGCGATTTATATTTCACATATACAACAGAACTGCCACATTCTCCTCCTTGTACCAACCATACATTGTTTTCTGCAAGAAAACCTCCATGAACTCAGGTAACGACAACGTAACAGTTTAATGATTTAAAAATAGTATTAACAACACAATTATTATTACCATACATTATCAATTATAATGACCCTGAACTGAGTTATCATTTCATTAATACATTCTACAAACAAAAGTCACGCAATTCCAACTGAATTGTTCGTTTGAACATTCGTGTTCATGTTACTATTCAGTTCCATTTTTTAAAACGTTGCCAGTTCGTGATTGCTATATAGTAGTACACAATAACGCGTAGATATGGCAGTTTTGTTGTTCACCATTTGTATCAAAGAGCTGTAATGTCTGGAGCATCAAAGGCATATAACCGTTCCGGCTCCATATGGCATATATCATTTGTGGAAAAAATACATAGATGGGCAGTACGTGTATACAGGCAGTTTATATTCGTGTTACACAGTAACATGTATATACGGAAAAAGTCTTTTCAGGTATGAAACGTTCTGAATGAAAGTACGTATTATGCAATAGGCTGTGTCAATGTTCGTACTTTCACCCATGAAATATGCAATAAGATCAGATTGTAGAAATTAACGGTAAGGAACATATCGGAATGCCAAGTTTTTAGGAATTAGGTAACAACAGATTTTCGTGTCAGATTAGAACAATAAAAACACGTACCCACGAGGGAAGGTGCCCAGACTCTGCTAGCTTGCTTCATTTCCTCAACACACACCAGCAGAGTAACCTCTCACACAATGTACACCCTCCATACTTCTGTACTTCCGCTTTTTTATTTGATTCCTGTTTGATACTATCGGATAATCATGTTCAAGTCCACTTCCAACCACTGCATTAGCAGGCTTCAACTCTGTGCTTCCAAACTTGCGTCGTATATGCCAGGCTGGTCGCTGCCAGTACACACTGTGGCATCAGATTTATTGTCGAGTATCACAAGCACTATTCCAGCAATATCCCTGTAAATAACCGGAAATCAGGAGCAGATTGTCACGTCAAAATATACCAATCGGTTGTCATCAAACCAGTGGAACAACATAGCGCTGTTCGTTTTTGCGAATCGTTGCTGCCGCTGAGGTTTATCCCAATACATATCGCTGTTCTGCCCGCTTTTCACAGGAACCAACCTGTGTAGCCTCCTAACACCGCCAGGGCCTCATCCCCCAACTCGATAACCCCGCATGTGCAAGTTCGCTGCGAGAAATTCGATTTGATCTCGATGAATGAACATCTGTTCTGTTCACTGCCGCCACAATATAGCATCCAGCGATCGTTATCCTACCGCCGGGAGTCTGGAAATATGTTCCCCAATTGTTCCGCGAATCACCATCGGAGTTTTTGCCGTATTGTAATTATGCAGTGCATTTATCTATTTCATGATTTATTTATCCCCTGGAAACTTTCCTGATCTAGCGATATTCCATGTGTGTAATTCATCATCCGGCGTCTGTGTAGATAGATTTGTATTGCTTTCGCGTCAGTGACATTTCCTGCACGGTTGAAGTTCAGCAGTGCATCTACATGCCACGATATGACGCGCGAAGGTTGGATTCTCTTCCGTCGTAGAGTTGGTTACTGTTCGTAGTTTTACATATGAAATTCCGATAATACAAACACCGGAATCACAGATATATTTGTGGAGCTGTTGCGCTGGGGCTGCACTGAGACTGTTGTTGCTTGAAAGGTGTGCATTGGGATTATTGAGTGGCCAGTCTGCCGCCATTGAAGGCGCGAATGGCAAGCGCGCAAAGTATGGAGTACGAAATGTGGCCATCTCCAGATAGGTTCAGCCCAAAATCGTGATATCATATGAAAAATTTCCGCGATGAATCGGTTTCGTAACATCATTGTAACCTTTGCACTACATTCTTCGTAATTGCAAACCCATAGCATTGTGTGAAGTTATCGATACAATAGAGCAGACCAAAGAATGTGCAAGTCATCCATAAAAACGGCTTTTCCAACGACGTCAAGATAAAGCACCATCATCCAGCCATTTACGAAGAGTTCCTTCAAAGTGCTTTTCAGCAAAATTTATAACCCTGCTGTTTACTAACATGTATCGCTGGATTTGAAGTGCCTCAAGATAATTTATTCTCTAAGAATGTTGCATAACCGAAACGAAGAGACAATAAGAGACATGAACCACAGAAGGGAGACTCTTGGTAACTGAGAAAAAGAGTAACTGAGCTCGGTATTTACAGAACGCACAAATTAATAGACAGGAAATAATATATTTCAATAACATTCTGTTTAGTTCAGTCCTACTAGATCCCGGTCGCACGGTTAGCTCTGCTGCATTAGGTGGCTTCTCATCAATGCAATCAGTCAAATCACGGGTTTGTTGCTCGGAATTTGACTGTGAAGACATGTGTTGCATCCAGGAAGGGCCAGGTAGAGTTCCAATCCCCAATTAAGGACTAGTGGCGAAGTAATCAGAATCTCCGGTCGTAAAGCGTTACACAGTGAAGTTGATTCGACTAATACAATGAATATTACTGATACAATGAATATATATTACACACGCATACTGTATACTTACAACATTTACGGCAAAATAATAGAATCTCTAATACGTGTACAAACAACTTCACAAAAGTCAAGCTATTTTTTACAATTGTCCTTTCCTTGCGTTATATATATGAGCACACAAATCAATCAATATCCTTCGAAGTTCGAACATCAGTGCTCTCACAACAGTCGCCATCCAACACTGTCTGGAGCCAAATTCAAAGTCAACATGAACGATATCAACCTATTAAACCTGCGACTTTTGAGTGTACTGATCCATCTACAGCAGACAAACTATACATTACAAACCAGACATGAGTTTGAATCCCATTATCCTCGAAATCTTGAATCAAAACTTTGCTTGGAATTTCACGGCCAAGGTGACGTTGCATGACCCTGCATTGAATAATGTTCAAGGTCATTTGAGGTCAAGAGGAGTTCATAAATATACATGGATCATGTGAACTTTATCTTCGAACGATGCTATCCAGTGACCGATTCACGCAGGTTATGCACAAATAATGGAACACATACATGTATGCACAGGAATTGAACTATAAATTGCCATATTCGCGAATTTAATTGCAGAGAGGTTCCAGCATATAGGGACTCATAGAGAGTCTAAGACCAGTCGTAATGGACTGCCTTCAATATTTAAAATGGCAGTAAATGTAAAGCAATTTAAAGTACTTATTAACACATGGACACGTTCACGTTGTAATTGCTCTTACTGTACCCTGTGTATCCTAATCCAGATGTGAAATCACAAATCTGTTTTGTTACTTGTTACCACTCTGTCGGTCAATAGCACTTGTGCTAATGTTTTTTTTTATTCTGTATCCGACATTAAATAATTTTTTGTAACGTTGTGACGTGGTGTGCGCGAGTAGTGACACCACGATTATGATGCTGCGGTGTGGACGGGTTTAAAAGACATTCGCTGACACTCCAGTAATGGGGTATACCTCTTTATCGTGGGGTCGCCGAACTTTACATTGGTGCCTGACCTTTCGAACCACATGGGTTCTCTCGGCGTCGCTCCCTGGTCGGCCCCTGCTGTTGACTCGCATCACCGCCGTGTGTTGTATATGATCAATACACGGCCTGTGATGTGCTCAACAGTGGGATATAGCTGACCTCGGGGACGAGGTCTCTCCGAAAGGGGAAAGCACTGTAGCGTTGTGACGTGGTGTGCGCGAGTAGTGACACCACGATTATGATGCTGCGGTGTGGACGGGTTTATAGGACATTCGCTGACACTCCAGTAATGAGGTATACCTCTTTATCGTGGGGTCGCCGAACCTTACCTTTTTATCTTATCTTGTCTGACACACGTGGTTCCAAACGTACAATCTCAACGTACATGTAGCACCATCGTAGCCTACTTGTGAGTTTTATACTCTTTATGATGTCGACCTCCAACTGAATGACATGTATTGATATTAGTATCATCAAAATTTAGTTGTACTGGTGGTAATAGATTGATACTTACATAGCGTCCTGTGCACGGAAACACACATATGACAGAGTATGCAAATATTTTCAATTTAGCACTTTGATTACGCAGCCATCGACACCAAAACCCACAACACAAACACCTTTCTAGCTTTGGTATTCCATACTTATTGGTGACAAAGTTATCAGATGATGAGGATAACACAATAAATGACAAAGGAAAAGTCCCACATAATATTATATTTTAATTCTCGCACCATAAAACCCATTAGGGTTGATTTAAATATGTATCAACTGTATCAAAAGGTCATTCTACACGTTTTGAGGAAGAAATCAATGTGCAGAAAGCGGGTTCAACAAGCGGTAGTGTTCAAGCCAAGTCGAAGAATGCACACTGTTGTCGTTGTTGTCGCAATTTATACCAAGGAACGTATCAGTACAAGGTACAAGCGTTCTTTCACTTACCATCAGTATCCATTATTCGCAATTGCAATTTTCGACAACAAATTTCCACTGAAATTTTACTGCTGAAATCACGAATCATGACTTTTGAATGATAACAATCAGAAAGCGAGATATATTCAAATTGCCTGGCTCTTTCAATTGTTTGAAGCGAAGTAAGGTTAAAGAATCGACTTCTGAACTGCTCCAGCAAGAGTATGTAATGTCTGGATTGCGGTCCAACAATTATTTAATGTATGGTCATTACTATGGTATATTTGGGAGTTACATCCGTCACTCGTAAGCTAGATGATATCCCATTAGGTTTGTGTCTCGAAAGCAGGTGTCGCTTGTTTGAGAGAAAGGTCAGCTGAAAATATGTGATATTATATGGGTTATTTTGACAACAGATGTTCGATATGGTTGGCTTCTATCTGCCAAAAATTTTGAGTTTTGCTCCCGAGAAAAGATTCAAAGAAGAAATTTAAAATAGAGTCAATTTCAACACCACTAAAATATTTTCGATGCGTCTAAAACTTTTTCGATGCATTTTAAAATATTTTCGATGCGTCTAAAACTATTCTCGATGCGTCTAAAATATTTTCGATGCGTCTAAAACCGTTTCCGATGCGGCTGAAACATTTCCGACGTGTGCAATTCGAAAATGCTTCATGTTTAAGATGTACCTAATAATTTCCTATGCATAAACATCAGAGCAGTTTCATATGCATCTTAAATTATTTTCTATGCATCGAAAATGTTTTAGACGCATCGAAAATGTTTAAGATGCGTCGGAAATGTTTTCGACGCGTCAGAAATGTTTCGACGCATCGAAAATGTTTTAGACGTGTCGGAAATGTTTTAGACGCGTCGGAAATGTTTATGACGCGTCTAAAATGTTCTCGACGCGTCTGAGATGTTTATGATGCATCGGAATTGTTTTCGACGCATCTTAAATTATTTTCTATGCATCGAAAATGTTTTAGACGCATCGAAAATGTTTAAGATGCGTCGGAAATGTTTTCGACGCGTCAGAAATGTTTCGACGCATCGAAAATGTTTTAGACGCGTCGGAAATGTTTATGACGCGTCTAAAATGTTCTCGACGCGTCTGAGATGTTTATGATGCATCGGAATTGTTTTCGACGCGTCGATAATTATTTCCGACGTGTTAATATTTGTAATTTTAATTCTAGCTGGAGCAAAAATCTAAACTACTAATTGTGGCAGATAGAAGCCACCGTAGTTCGATGACCTTTTTTCTACTTTTTATGTAAACTTTGTCCATGCATCCAGTCTCGAAATATGAACGTGTATGATTGTTTGTGTTATTTGATAAAATTCACCATGATTTATTAAATAATTCGACGATTGCATGAAACACATAGCGAATAACACCATACTAAAATCATTCGAAATATAATTCAAACTCGCTCAAACATATACTAAGCAGACTCGTATCCCAGCGAGATAATGGCCATGAACGGACGCCATACTCTCGGAAAGTTACAATGGGGAGTGCCGCTCTAGCGCCAGATCAATGCCAGAACGGCAGCTTCCTGGGCGATGCTTCCTGCTCCATCCGATATGTTCACGGAAAACTTTCTGTGCTGAAAACACAAATATCGCGCCATTGAAAACTTGATAAGCGGCTTCCTCTCCACTGCTACGAATTTCTTCCCCCTTTTTCTCGAATTGAGTGCACCATGCGTGCCCAATGCATCACCCATGATGAACGCGTCTTCCAAGAGTTCTGCGTAAGTTGAGCAATCGTAAATAAGGCACCGAGTTGGGTCGAAAACGCCCGAGTGATGGCTCTACATTGCCAAAGGGTCTTCACGTTTTACACAAGGGGTTTCCGAGATAATGAGAAAGTGGCAGACGAGTTTGACGGCCCATAGCGCGGAGGTTCTCTTCAACAAATTGGGACCAGATTTTGGCGAACTTTCAAGGGAGTTCGCATCCCGTGAAGGTCAGGGTCACCGACGTGGAACATTATTCTTCACCGAGGGAAACAAAATATTCATAATCGAGCATGACCAGTGAATGCACTCAGACCTTGTTTTTATTTGAGAAACAGTTTCCAGTTGGAAGGATGAAGTTTTGGCAACGTGATTCGATTGTATTGGTGTTTCGTAGGATGTCTGACGTTATTATATTTTTCAACGTCAATTGTTGAACGAATATTTATATTGCAAACACGTTTCACAGTTTGTTACCCTCTGGATTAATAAATATTATCACGGCAAATGTCTAAAATAGCATAAGGTCAGAACGGTATTGAGGGAACTGATGAGCCAGAGGCGGCCAAGATGCTACACAAGTGGGAGAAGTTGATCATCATATCCAACAGGCAGTGCCGAGTCATTTCCAAACATGGACCCAATGTGTATCAGCCAGTATTACCCACTACTTCACGTCAACAATCACTGGATGCAGTACGTGATGAGATGAGGCATGAGTATTGTTATTCCAGCAGTTGATGAATTTATGATAAATTTGTCTTAAGACCGCGACGCCATAGCAACCAAAATAGCCGATATGCGACAAAATTTCTGATGAGTTCAGGCTTTTTGATACACCTGGGTTGGTAATTTTACAGGGATCGTTGTGATACCGAGCGGGCATGTTCACCTATGCCATCTGGAAGTGCTAATTGATTATCCACTTAACCACATAATTTTTTCACGACCTTTCCTATTGAATAGTGTTGAAACGTCTTGTCATATTAGATAGACGTACTACCATGAACATTTTCACAACACTGCACCCTACCGTGATGAAATATCACGTGAGCATGTCATCATCATAAGAAGACACATTATCATGTTTAATATAATGGTGAGCTGTCATTCATATGGCTATTTTTTATACATGGTGAGACGTGTTGTCATAATATTTTCTTCACAGTAAGACGTCTTATCGAAATGTTTTCCAGGCTGACGTTCAAACGTGAGGTTTTCGTTTAATGTCTCACTGTAAAACGTCTTGTCGCCGTGAAAAATGTCAAAACATGACTCCTTGTCGTAATAACTTAGGCGATTTTCATGACATAACATTTAACAAGACAAGATTAAGTTGACAAAACAGATCGTGAAACATAACATGGGCAAGTGTACGATCAAATAACATGTCCTGACACAAAACCTATTGGTTTATCAGACGAATTAATAAATATTTAATGACTTTGTCATCATTCCAATTGGTTGAACGCAAAAACAGATGTAACTGAATGTGTGTACACATCAAATGGTTCTGTGTAAAGCAGATATTGAACAACTTCAGTATAATAGGTATACTTGGATCCACTGTGAATAAAATTCAAAATTCCTATGATTTTCAGACATTCAAACAGTCATCAATAAAGGATTGTAAATTCGAAAATAAAAATTTGAGGTCAAATATAGACATACAACGTAGAACAATAATGTGGAATTATGGGTAAGTTATCAAAAAAAAAATCTGAAATATTGTACATTTTTTACGAATTTCACTAAAATCAATTCAAGAAAAAAAAATTTCTGCAATTTTGTTTATGGTGTGCATGTTTGAAGAAGACGACACTTTCATATCGTTTGGGTGCATGGATGTATTGTGTTGGAAACGAACTTTACACATAAATATTGTTTACTTTTTGATTACTTGTTGATTGAACTATTATTCAAACTATTTTAGCTATCGTTTTTCTATCGTTGATTGAACTATTATTCAAACATATTTTAGCTATCGTTTTTCTTACCACAACTGTTTTGTGATATAACGTTGAGAATTACAATCTGTTCAGGTATTTTTTCATATACAATACATCTCCCCATGTAATGATAGCATGCAACTGAAATAGCTGTGGACGAGCGTTATGCCTGATCTCTTACCTGTCATAACGCGTTCATCAATTTCAAAACTTGCGGTTTCTATGGCCTCTATATTTCCTAATCTGTGAGCATGTAAAGTTGGTCATAATGTGGGCGAAGTAGCACCAACATTTGTGTACATACGCCTTAGACTAGATATCACTCTGCACATATAACCAAATGACTGTTTGGTCTAGGTGAACGTACCACTTCGATTTGTAACAATTTGTTTTACCTATATTAGCTATGCAATAGGGAAACATTGGCCTTTTTCAGTTTTTTCTGTTATTTTGCTATTATACTACACACAAAAACAAACAACAAGCACATCTGAGTATTTAAAAAATTGGAGTAAATGGGCCAAAACAGATCCTGGTTGGCCAGATTAGGGCAGAAGAACCTGATAGGTATTGATCTTGATGCATAATGTGGTTAGTGATTAGCACATAATTATACGAATGATAATCAGGCTCAAGTTTTATGTAGAGAGAAGACTCCTCATGCACCACCTTTTTCCTTCGCTATTTTGAGGGCAGTTCTGAATAGATGAACACTATTTTTTAACACTTTTTTTTCAAAAATCCGATCAAAATCGTTTCTAATCGGTGCAAGTTGAAGAAATATGGGATTAATTACCAGCCACCTTATTTTGAGTTAGCTTGCATTGATTACTCCGGTCTGCACTGTACTGTGACAGGTATAGAAAGACTAGAACACTGCCCGAGCGACGAAGGGCGTTACAGGCACTGCAGTGGCAATGAACTCCTTAAAGAGGGCGTTGTCCATTCTATAAAATGAATCTAATTAACCGTATTAATCCCCGATGTGTAGTCATACAATAGAGAATGATTACACGTACGGAGATTGAACTGTGTGTAAGTCATCTTAAGATACGGATAGGAAGACAAAGAAGGCGCGAATGACATTGAGAGGGTCGAATCCATTGAATATTTGTATGAATGTGTTTAGATCTCTGAATACAATAGGGTATTCAAAAAGCTTGTTTTCTAGATATACTGTACCAACAGCAATGAACGGTATGGCCGTTTCATTAGGGATACAGGTTCTGGAATTTTTGTTGTCGTGAAATACACATTGAACCAATACCCAAGTACATAGTATTCCGGGAGAACAATATTTCTATATCAAAGTCTAGAGTCATGCAAAATCGATACAATTGTCGCACATGGAAATACAGAGCAAAAAATCAGGTGTTCCGTAAAGGTGAGCATTTCCTGCAGCACATGTAGCACGTGTCGTGAATTTAAGATAATAACTTAATATGTAAACATGTCTTGGTGCTAACTTCACAGGGAGGAACCGTTTGTCTGATTCTCTGTGCATTATTCTGATTCTATGGGCGAAAAGTCTGGTTCTATTTGCAAATTGTCTGATTCTATGGGCAAACAAGCAAGTAAGTGGCGGGGTACCAGTAAGACAGGCTTTATCAAAGGCTATCTTCCAAACACAATATGATGGCATATGTTCTATTTAATCCGTAAATCATTGCAGAAGATGGATAACGTTCAGTTTCTCATGTGGTTTGCGCTGTTGTTCATATATGTGTCGCACAAAAGGGGTAAGGCAAGGTAGGGGGAGCAGTTGGCCATCATAAATCACCAAATACAGAGCGTTCCGAGTTACCTACCTGGATATTGCGAAAACAATTATTTATATTAGAGATTTCTGTGAACTCTGCTGATACAACATGATATTTTCACTAACGCAAATTATCCTGATGGCATAATATTGAATTGTTCATTCTTTACAACGAATATCTCATTGTCACACAATGCTCTCCAAAAGTATATTTCTAGTTTACCAAGACCTGCAAAAAACAACATGGATTGTGTAATGTTCCTAATTCATCTGTCTACACAATTATTTTCCCTACATTGCACGCAATGTTTCCAAATATAGGGTTGTAAGTTTGTAAACACTACATTAAAATGGAAAGGTTTTGAAAGAGAAGCCCCACAGAACATGTTCATAATGACTCATATTTTCCTGATGACATTTACACAGCACGCAAAACAGCAATTACTCATGAAATATGATGTATAAATTCTGCATTAAACATTTGAGATGTCTAGCATGTCATGAGTATTATATTGGTTGTGTATTTGGATATCGATTTTCCCAAGATGAGGAACATAACGTTTTCACCATGTGCCGGTTTCAAGTTGCGGTAATTGTAACCCAACATTTGAATCGGTACAATACGGAAGCGTATTAGGGCCACATAAGTATTTTTTTAATTCAATTTGTCAACTTATTCTCGCGATAACTCAAGTTATTGTATCGATAAATCGACTTAGTATCGCGGTAAGTTGAGAGGAATTTATATTTTCACTCGGTGTCATGATTTGTCAAAACAGTCAGATTGTCACACTTTCATCATGAATTCATTATCACACCTATCAAATATCCGCAGAATGTGAATGTCATTTTAGTGGCATGATTGGCGCTGATGGCGAGTGAGCACTGGAAGGAGACACATACCTCTTTAATCCATATATGGGTAATTGAAATAGAACGCAAGTGATCTCCTGGTTTCACCACCAGCAATGGGATTGCTCGTTTTGTGAGCCTTGTGAACTAGTCAGTGCAAGCTTTATGGCAGTATGCGAGTTGATTGATTTATGGCAGTCAATCAAGAGTCATAAAAATGTTGAGAGGAACATGTCTTACCAACGTTCGGGACAAAATACCGATTTCATCACTCAATACTGAATTATATACCTATTAGCATTCATTTTCGCAAATGGTATTCACTGTCATATTTCAAGCTCAAAATCTTAATCCAATCCCACATCTGCCACCAGGTAGTTAACGAGATTAACTACCTATAATTGAATCCATGTGCATGGACGCGAGTAAGCTAATGAGTATTTTATTGATGGAACGTAAGACAGGATAAATATTAATGCATATAAATATGGTTCCATACATCAAAAACATACTGCAACCGAGGAGTCACATCACAAAAAATCATATGTATAACTCCACAGTCAAACTTCGGACATAATTCATGCCACTGTCTTATGAACCGGTTCAGAAATTTTGCATTACATGGTTGCGGAGACATGCAAAGTAATCTTCTTGTGATTTTTAAGATATTGAATTATTAAATCGGATTACGTCGGTGTACCCTTATATAAGTGTTGACCTGTTTCAGTATTGACCTGTGTTGTAACGGAGTTTATGTCGATTTAATTTTTAATTATCTTCCGATCTTGTAGCATGTGTAGTGTGTTTAATGGCTGACAATGGGGTGAAGGTACGGATTCTACACATTTGTCAATGCGTCATGAAACAGCTGTTACGCTGGCACCGCTCTGTCATATATTACCTGCATCATGTTCCCATGTCAGGCTCGTTTGATCGTTTGTTTTTATCTTCTTCCCTCGATCTTCATGACAGTGATGCTGCACCGGACACTCACACACTCTTGTGTTCGTTGACACTGCGGGAGTGCAGAGACATGCTCCACGAAGTACGGAAATTAGTCACATGATCTGCTGCGTATATCATTGAAAAGTTCTTAGGTTTTCAGTTAGCGATACAAAACACCAGAATAAGCATGATAGTCTGATGATAATCGCACGACACTGTTTGTCTGGGGTCTTCATGAAATGTGTCTCATCTATTGAAACTACATCAAGACAAATAAAGTATCACGTACGCATGTGAAGCAATGGTGAGTTAAAAATGATCCAGTATTTTCTCTGTATCTGTTATGGTTTGCCTCATAGTCAGGCAGCCAAAGCCGATTTTTTGGCCTCACCTTGCACCGACCGATATATTAATTTTCTCAGTGGATTTTATTACCACAGGACATCTTCATTGATTACCAACGGGATATCACGCGGATATCCT
The DNA here is from genome assembly GCA_949152475.1 of Terebella lapidaria. Classification (NCBI taxonomy): domain Eukaryota; kingdom Metazoa; phylum Annelida; class Polychaeta; order Terebellida; family Terebellidae; genus Terebella; species Terebella lapidaria. The sequence continues at coordinate 30,699,824 of OX424567.1, forward strand.
TGAGCAATTTGAGAAATCCAAGATGGCCGCCAAGATGGGTGCCGACCAAATAACACTGCCTACAAAATACAACTTTTTAAATATTTGTCCTAGAAACTATTGTAATACCACTTTTTCTACTGATTTTCGGATGACCAAACCATTTATGAGGTTATTTTTTCAATTTGAGGTTAAGTTCAAGTTGATATCCAAGATGGCCGCCGAGTTGCCTATAAAATACAATTTTTCAATTATATTCCTAGAATCAATTGTAGTACCACTTTTTCACGTGACTTTAGGACGACCAATCCATTTTTGAAGTTAATTTTTCAATTGGAGGTCAAGAACAATGTGATATCCAAGCAAAGATGGCCGCCAAGGTGGCTCTCGACGGAAAACAACTGCCTAGAAATTAAAACTTTTCAATTATTGGTCCTAGAATCAATTGTAGTACCACTTTTTCAGCTCACTTCAGGATGACCAATCCATTTGTGAGGTTAATTTTTCAAATTGAAGTCAATAACAAAATGATATATGTCATGTTCTAATTTATTCAACATGATAATACCATAGTCTAACAGTTGTAGTTGCATCGATGCACATAGGAAAATGGTAATTTGTACTAATTTGACTCAGATAAATTCGCCTGATGAGATTTGATTGATGGACAGTGTTCATATCATCACATATAGCCCACGTTATAGTTTCAATTGATCTGGTAATCAAATATTGTCCACATCCACTTTGGATGTGTTTTTTTCAGACGTCCTAGGAACAAAAACAGGACCACCTCTTGATTGGACACATCAATGCTTCTATTGCCACGAATCATGCAATGTTCACCAAGATTCAAAGAACCTGAGTCGATGGGTTCCAGCCTTTCTCGTGAAGGAAACAGAACAGAAGAGATGTGGTACCCAGACAACAGATGCAGTAGAGGAGAGAATAAGAGACAAATGTTTTGAAAGAGCAGATCAGTGGGCAGGGGATGTGCTCGAACGCTTAACTGATCTTACTTTCGGAGCGGCTGACCTTCACACTGCTAATGCGCGTTACCATAAAGAATGCTATTCACGATTTTTCAGCGGCCGGTCTCGTCCTGGTGAAAGCAAGAATTCATCAACAGACTTCACACATAATGCGTTAATGTTACTTGTCAACGAGATGCAATGTCAACGAACCCAAAAATGGGACTCTGTACAATTGATGGAGCGGTATGTGGAACTCGGTGGAAAGCCAGTCAGGCGATCTAAACTAATAACTTCACTTTCTGATGAGATGAAGGATCTTGTTGTACTCTCAGCACCTGGCTACCGATCTGTAGTATTCTTCAGTGACAATACGGTTGCTGCACACAGGATGATCAAGGATGATGATGAGAATGACAATCTGGAGGTAGCACTGAATGTGGTTGGGAAGCGCATTAGGAAGGAATGCATGAAGCCAGTCTCGGACCTACAGTACCAACATCTCTAGAGAGACTGCAAAAGAGTCGGCATCTGACACCCTTATGCAATTACTCAGTAAAGTGTGCCTTGGAGACCAAGGCCTTCCATCTCTCCTCATTGGGAACATCATTACCAGTGCCATCAAGAAAAATCATACCCCTTTACAAATTGCACTTGCGGTGTACTTCCACAAAAAGAAAACCATCATGCACATGCATGATTATCTCGTATGTTGCTCATATGACGAGTTGCTGCGCTTTAAGCGGTCTTCTGCAGTGGAGAAATATGCCTAGATCTGTGATATTTTGATACCAGTGGTATTTCCACCAACATATCTTATACAGCTTTTTGAATAAATGACTAACATGCATTCGGTTATTGTTCTTTTAATTATATGCCCAGCAATGTCACAATTTAAGGCGAATCAAGTTCACTGTATCCCAAAAATTTCCTGTTCATTATCAATGCTAATTGACTCTAAACAAGGCTTTTTTTCATTCTTGGTCTCAAAGTATGATATCTATCATACCTCATCAGGCACAGTTATCTGAGTCAGCATGTACAAGTTACCATTTTCCCATGTGCTATCATGGAACTACAACTACTCTACATGTTGAATAAATTAGAACATGGTATATCACCTTGTTCTTGACCTCAAATTGAAAAATTTACCTCACGAATGGATTACTCACCCTAAAATCAGCTGGAAATGTGGTATTACAATTGAATCTAGGCCCATTATATAATAAGTTGTATTTTCTAGGCAGCGATCATCGGCTGGCGGCCATTTTGGCGGCCATCTTGGATTCCACGAATTGCTCAAGGTAATTTGCTTTTTATTAGGCTGATATCCAATGTAAAGTTCACAAAGTCAAAGAAAAAAAGACAAAGAAAAACAATATATCAGACATTGCAGGGTAAAAATATCTGACTGGTTTTCAATCAGCGGCCATCTTGGCAGCCATCTTGGATATCACCCTGTTCCTGACCTCAAAATGAAAATTTAACCTCACAAATGGAATGGTCATCCTAAAATCAGCTGGAAAATCAGCTCTTATAAATTCAATTCAGCTGGCAGCCATCTTGGCGGCCATCTTGGATTTCTCAAAATGCTCAAGGATATCAGCTTGATATCCGGCTGATAATCAATGTAGAGATTGCAAAGGTATAGAATCCAGTGAGAAAAATTATATATCAGTAGGTGCAGGGTTAAGCTATCTGGCTGCCTGACTATCACCTCACGCTGGGAAAGGCGATCTCCAGAATCTGAGGTTGAACGCCGGAATTGGAGATTGAGCGTCCGATTCTGAGGAAATGGCGCAAAAAAAGCAAACCATTGTGAGTAGCTCCTATGATTTTGGGTGAATACTGTATTTTATAACGATGATTGGCAAAAAAAAGTGTGTCCATAGAGCATGCGAACATATATGGCTTTCATGAATAAGCAAGATTGGTGTGAGAATGCACAGGCCACTGAGGCCAGGCAGTAAACTGGGACACAAAATAGCGAGTCAATATCCGTATGCGAACGAAGTGCGATGTTGCAACCAAATTTGACATTTCGAAGGGATATGTGGCAAAACACACATGTTTCACGCACAGAAATAGTTACTAGTTAACCTATTACTACAACAGACACATCAGTATGTACACATCATCTGATAAAACACGATTTATGAGCACATTTCGATTTGACAACTGCACTTCCACATGTATTGAGGACGGCAACTCCATGATTTCCAATAATGAGGTAGAATTGGGTGGACCTGAAAGAGCAATGTGTTTGCTAGTTTGTAAACAGTTGAAAAAAATGTTGAATTTAGGTTTGCTTCCGCAACAGTTTGATAGATCTAAGGACCTACTCTGGTATCATTTGGTTGAACGCATGTGTTTATTCAGAATTTACTGCGCATATCATGGACACTATTACCTAAATTATGCCATCATCATTTTGCTGCTTGTATTGATAGTGTGAGACAAATATGTTCAACAATAAAATCATATCTGCCTACTAGTATACTTTTCTCTGGTTGACACCTGCAACCCCCCCCCCCCCCCCCATGGAGGTATACTTGGATGAGGTCAGACTTGAGGATTGACAAAATACAGGGTGTATATGAATCCATCCTTATGGTCGAATTTGAGAACTAATTGGCAGGGTTAAATACTTGATTTAGGCATGAAAACATGTAGCAGACGTGGGAAATTTATTCAGGTAAAAAAAATGTTCATGTCACACCTACATGTTCGTGCCTAAATTATTCCGGTATATTATGGAATTTGAGCTTCGCACATATATTATTATGTGCAATGAGACAGTTGCTTTGGATAAGGTATCCCAAAAATCTAAATATATTTTCAATTTGCCATATCAGCTGTAGTTTTTCATTTATTTTTTACGTGTGGCAGGTAGGTATATCATGGGTCACCGTTTGTGTAACCGGCGGTGGATTATCAGCAATTTAACTCGGGTGGTCATTCCCGCCTCTTGTCTTTGTGTGCTTTTGGCGCGCAATTACTGCTCTTATAAATTCAAGTTGCGCACATTACCTGCGTCATTTCGTATTGGGACACTGAACAGCATAGATTTGTTGTCCGTTAGTCGGCCGAGTCCATGTCCAAGAGTCGGTAAGTTATCTTTGCTCTTTTTATAGTATTAATATCAATTTATCCAGGTATCTATGTACAGGTTTATCTAGCTTGCATGGACAAATGCCATGTAACTTTAATTCCCAGTTCAAGCGACACTTGATATGGATTATTCATATTACAGGATTGGTGTAAACTACTTAAGTCAGGGCGTAGCAGCTACCTTGCCTAACTCAAGGGTAATAAATTACTATTATTCTATACTGAGTTGTTACCTCACTATATGAAATATGTAGTGTAGTGGTACTATCATCGTAATATGTACGGTTTTCAGTTATTCTAATAACTTCTTGATAATCTACCTACGGTGCATCGGTCATAAAGATCGGTTCATATTGATTATCTTATTGGATTCCATAGTTGATAATTTGTGTAATTAATAGTAAGTCAAATAGTCTTGACTGAGCCTTGTTAAATCGGAATATCATACTGTATTATCCGTCTGTCTACCACTGTGATATGTATCTGAATGTACAATTGTTATCTGTTCTAGGGCATTTTCCTGACGTTTTTAATAAACACCATAAAACCCAACGGAGTGGTTCTTTCCGAGTCTCACACCCGTCACATATGGACACGGCTGCTACTTTGCAACACATGTAATTCAGTGCAATGCAGTGCTCATAAATTTCAGACTCACTAATATGGTCAATTTTTGTTTTAAAATTTCAAATGAATCTGCGAATTATGACAGGATGTCAATTACTTACTGAATATCGTGGTATGTTGTGTGTAGAAATTACCACGTACACATATCAATTGCGCATAAAATATCAATATGCATATTTCTGTTGCAAATTTCTGTTCTTTTAAAACCATTTATAGTGCTTTCAAACCTTCCGTTTGGCCCTGGAAGACACTAACCAGCTTCATTACAAAATCTAAACCTATTCAAAATGTCCTACAATGGATCTATTTCACGGTAGAATGAAGAAAATTATACACTTTTTTTTAATGGCTTCACGTATTATCTGTTTCTTGTCTGCAAAATCTAACGGATCTTGAATTTGGTTGCATGTACGAGGGATAAGACCACATGGCTGTATATTTCGTGTGCTATGAACCCCATATCACCAAAGCAGAGACGTCACCAAATCCTGAGAGCGATGTGAGCACTCGTCACTCTGTTCCGTAAATCCTGGTGTTGCCGTTTTTATGAGCCCTCATACTCGTGGAGTTGCAGCCTAGTTTAATTTCACGTTGCATACTCAATAATTTCGCCAAACATTGAAGAAAATTGGTCAGATATGAAGTCTTTTGCACCTAAACAACCATCCTGCACAATCTCAAGTGCTATATTCGGTTATTTAGTTAATTAAACTGGTTTATTCATTCGATGCGTCGTGTCGCCTAGATGCTGTTTCAGTACCTAAAACTGTGCCGCGATTTATCAGATAACTGTGTGATATACTAAGGTGTTTTTGTTGTAGCGAGGGAAAATGATCATTCGCATAACTGATGCACACTGTTATATCGATGACACGGACGATTTTACATACCTTTTGAGGGCTTTTCCCTCAATCACCTTCACAAAGTTTTGTTTCTTTTCGCGATTTCCTCTGATTCGGGCGTTCAACCTCCAATTCCGGCGTTCAACCTCAGATTCTGGAGATCGCCTTTCCCAGCGTGCACCTAGACACATACAAAGCGACCTTGACCTTGTCAACGGAACCATTCAATTTGGAGCTCATATACGATATGTTCGACTGGGCAATCCAGAAAATCTCCTGTAATCCAAATTCACACTGCATTGACGAAAGCTAATATTAGTTTGGAATGTCAATTGTAAGGGCATGAAGAGGAAATCATACTAATCCATAACCTGATGCCAGTGACCATGAAATCTTCGTTAGCCTTTGGGTGTACTGAAGTCGTGCAGCCTTGTCCGCAAAAATAATTGCCTGGCATATATAACACACATGATCCACACATACGTTTTAGATAAAACAAAATTAGGGGCGGAAGAGCCTATAAACAATGCTAACATATTTTTACATGGGAAAGATATATTGTCCATGGCAAACTGTATAGTTTGGAGAAGATGTTTTTAATCCTAATTATGAGAATCAAAATTGGCGTTATTTGGTGACAATATATTATAGTTTCATGTATCACCTATACCAATCCGTGAACTTTAGTTTCCTTGTAAGTTTTGCTACCACGCTGTTTGACCTTGGGATCAAGTGTTCGCTCGTTCTGATTCCACCCTCACGTTGGGTTCTTGAGTTTCTCCAATACGGAGACTTAGATCTCAAGTATGGACTGGAGAATGAGCTAATGCTTGGCTTGCAGTGCTTGTGATAACATTGGTTTTGGGCTTCCTTGTTCACAAGTGATCGATTTTCTTCTACCGTAAGTACCTAGTGGTGCATTTACTTCTGTCTGTGACCTTGAGCGTTTGTTTGAAGGAGAGTGTAATGAGCACGATACAAGACACATAGTAAACATACTCAGCCAGAACACAGAGTAAACATACTCTAGCGAAATGCAGGCGCAGCCATGAGGCGATTGACTTTTGCCCATGATACAACGAATCGTGTCCACACAGAAATCCCGTGTGTTAGACTCTCCGCAAGCAAAGTTTCACACTTCGCTGACATGGTGTCTGTGATATTCATATGACTTTATATTTCTGTGATATTCATATTCATATGATAATAATAGCATCAATGGGACTTGACCAATTACTCTTACTTTTTGTCATCTTTGTCATTGGCTTCGGTTTTTGAACATGAATTTGATTGTTTGTTAGTTTTTATTTGTGCTTTGATATTATTATCTTATATGTTTCCATGTAACATTGTGCAATGGCACTGGTGGTATACAAAGTCATGTTATTCTGGTTTGGAGATACTATGAATATTACATGGTGGGAACATACCCACTTATCATGGAACTTCACTGTAACTCCCATGCTAGAAGTTCGGGTATTTACATTCGGGAACTGGGACATAAACGTATGTCAAAATATCCTCATGTTTTCAACGATATTCAGGGTTATCAAACAACTTATCAGTCGATCACATACAATCGAATTATGCTTCCCCATACTAGACAACAAAATACAACAACAAACCTAAATCTGCACATGGTTCCACGTTTGTATATCAATTGCGGAGACGTGTATCTCGTGGAATCAGAACTTTTGTGTTGAAGAATGTTTGTCATTAATTTGCAGCACCATATGTCACGTTCTCGCATCACGCTGTCGATCATATAACGCCACAAGTCTGCATGATTCTGACATCCGAGATAGATGTATTCCGTGATATTTATTTCTCATACATTTCCGGACATCTTTTATTCTCCATAGCTTTCTTGAAAAAAAAATTCCTGACACATGGGAAACAGAGGACACAAGGTTTAACAGAAAAGCGACGGCTTAGATTCCTACTAACAGTTGTGAATTTAAGATAATATTTGATATGCAAACATGTCTTGGTGCTAACTTGTCACAGATGTGGTGTGCTATCAACTAGATCGTGATGACGTCCATAAAATTTCTGAAACATTATTATTAGTCTTGGTCCAACATATCGTTGTCGCAGCAGTTTAGAGACTTCTGTGAACTCTGATGATACAGCATGATATTGTCACTAACGAAAATTATCCTGATGGCATATCATTGAATTGCTCATTCTTTACAACGAATATCTCATTGTCACATTGTCTAAAAGTATATTTCTAGTTTACCAAGACCAGCAAAAAATAACATGGATTGTGTAATGTTCCTAATTCATCTGTCTACACAATATTTTCCCTACATTGCACGCAATGTTCCCAAATATAGGGTTGTAAGTTTGTAAACACTACATTAAAATGGAAAGGTTTTGAAAGAGTAGCCCCACAGAACATGTTCATAACGACTCATATTTTCCTGATGACATTTACACAGCACGCAAAACAGCAATTACTCATGAAATATGATGTATAAATTCTGCATTAAACATTTGAGATGTCTAGCATGTCATGAATATTATACTGGTTGTGTATTTGAAAGTTGCGGTAATCGTAACCCAACAATTGACTCAGTACATTACGGAAAAGCATATTAGGGCCACATAAGTGCTTTTTAAAAATTGAATTTAGAGTTATTGTCTCGATAAATCGGCTTGGTGTCGTGGTAAGTCGAGAAGAATTTATATTTTCACTCAGTGTCATGATTTAACAAACAGTCAGATTGTCTCACTTTCATCATGGATTCATTATCATACCTATCAATAGACGTGGAATCAATACCCAGTATTAAGTATTCCGAGCAAACAAAACAGGGTCCATTATCCAATCTCATAGTCCGGGGACAGAAAGTCATATCAGGCATACGAAGTGAGAGAAAACAAAAATGACAGGGAAACTCATGAACCCCCGTAAATGGCCGTTAGGAGGTGAAATCAGGTGTTCCGGAAAGAGTGAACATTTCCTGCCCCACTAGTGGCACCCGTCATGAATTCCCCAAAATTAACATGAAAATAGATCTAGTTGCATGGCAGACATGGATTTGCTGTATTTATCAAGCAGATCATGATGACGTCCATATAATTTCTTGAACGCAGAAATATTTGAATTTCTATATTTTTCTATATTTTTTTTTCTATATTTTTTTCTATATTTTATATTTGAATATGATATTTGAATTTCTTAATCAAATATCAGCAGAATGTGAATGTCATTTTTAGTGGCATGATTGGCGCTGATGGCGAGTGAGTACTAGACAGGAGACACACATCTCTTTAATTCATATGATGGTTAATTGAAATAGAAAGCAAGTGATCTCCTGGTTTCACCACCAGCACTGGGCTGCTCGTTTTGTGAGCCTTGTGAACTAGTCACTGCAAGCTTTATGACAGTATGCAAGTTATCAAACATCAAATAAAAAAGAATCAAAAGTCATAAAAATGTTGAGAGAAACATTTCTTACCATGTCTTACCGATTCCATCACTCAATACTAAATTACATACCTATTAGCATTCATTTTCGCAAATGGTATTCACTGTCATATTTCAAGCTCAAAATCTGATTACAATCCCACATCTGCCACCAGGTAGTTAACGTGATTTACTACCTATAATTGAATCCATGTGCATGGACGCGAGTAAGCTAATGAGTATTTTATTGATGGAACGTAAGACAGGATAAATATTAATGCATATAAATATGGTTCCATACATCAAATACATACTGCATCCGAGCAGTCACATCACAAAAAAAAACATTTGTATAACTCCACAGTCAAACTTCGGACATAATTCATGCCACTATCTTATGAACCGGTTCAGAAATTTTGCATTACATGGTTGCGGAGACATACAAAGCAATCTGTTTGTGATCTTTAGGATATTGAAATATTAAATCGGATTACATCGGTGTACCCTTATATAAGCGTTGACCTGTTTCAGTATTGACCTGTGTTGTAACGGAGTTTATATCGATTTAATTTTTATTTATTTTCCGGTCTTGCAGCATGTGTAGTGTGTTTCATGGCTGACGATGGGGTGAAGGTACGGATTCTACACATTTGCCAATGCGTCATGAAACAGCTGTTACGCTGGCACCGCTCTGTCATATATTACCCGCATCATGTTCCCATGTCAGGCTCGTTGTCTTTATCTTCTTTCCTCGATCTTCATGACAGTGATGCTGCACCGGTCACTCACACACTCTTGTGTTCATTGACACTGCGGGAGTGCAGAGACATGCTCCACGAAGTACGGAAACTAGTCACATGATCTGCTGCGTATATCATTGAAAAGTTCTTAGGTTTTCAGTTAGCGATATAAAACACCAGAATAAGCATGATAGTCTGATGATAATCGCACGACACTGTTTGTCTGGGGTCTTCATGAAATGTGTCTCATCTATTGAAACTACATCAAGACAAATAAAGTAACACGTGCTCATGTGAAGCAATGGTGAGATAAAAATGATCCAGTATTTTCCGTGTATCTGTTATGGTTTTCCTCACCTAGACACATACAAAGCGACCTCGACCTTGTCAACGGAAGCATTCAATTTGGAGTTCATATACGATATGTTCGACTGGGCAATCCAGGCAATCTTCTGTAATCCAAATTCACACTGCACTGACGAAAGCTAATATTAGTTTGGAATGTCAATTGTAAGGGCATGAAGAGGAAATCATACTAATCCATAACCTGATGCCAGTGACCATGAAATCTTCGTTAGCCTCTGGATGTACTAAAGTCGTGCAGCCTTGTCCACAAAAATAATTGCCTGGCATATATTACACACATGATCCACACATACGTTTTAGATAAAAAAAAAAATAGGGGCGGAAGAGCCTATAAACAATGCTGACATATTTTACATGGGAAAGATATATTCTCCATGGCAAATTGTATCGTTTGGAAAAGATGTTTTTAATCCTAATTATGAGAATCAAAATTGGCGTTATTTGGTGACAATATATTATAATTTCATGTATCACCTAGACCAATCCGTGAACTTTAGTTTCCTTGTAAGTTTTGCTACCACGCTGTTTGACCTTGGGATCAAGTGTTCGCTCGTTCTGATTCCACCCTCACGTTGGGTTCTTGAGTTTCTCCAATACGGAGACTTAGATCTCAAGTATGGGCTGGAGAATGAGCTGATGCTTGGCTTGCAGTGCTTGTGATAACATTGGTTTTGGGCTTCCTTGTTCACAAGTGATCGATTTTCTTCTACCGAGTGGTGCATTTACTTCTGTCTGTGACCTTGAGAGTTTGTTTGAAGGAGAGCGTAATTAGCACGATACAAAACACATAGTAAACATACTCAACCAGAACACAGAGTAAACATACTCTAGCAAAATGCAGGCGCAGCCATGAGGCGATTGACTTTTGCCCATGATACAACGAATCGTGATCACACAGAAATCCCGTGTGTTAAACTCTCCGCAAGCAAAGTTTCACACTTTGCTGGCATGATGTCTGTGATATTTATATGACTTCGATAATAATAGTATCAATGGGACTTGATCAATTACTCTGACTTTTTGTCGTCTTTGTCATTGGCTTCGGTTTTTGAACATGAATTTGATTGTTTGTTAGTTTTTATTTGTGCTTTGATATTATTATCTTATATGTTTCCATGTAACATTGTGCAATGGCACTGGTGGTAATATGTCATGTTATTCTGGTTTGGAGATAATATGAATACTACACGGTGGAAACATACCCACTTATCATGGAACTTCATTGAAACTTCCATGCTAGAAGTTCGGGTATTTACATTCGGGAACTGACACATGTCAAAATATCCCATTTTCAACGATATTCAGGGTTGGCAAACAATTTATCAGTCGATCATATACAATCGAATTATGTTTCCCCATACTAGACAACAAAATACAACAACAAACCTAAATGTTCATGTGGTTTCACATTTGTATATCAATTGCGGAGATGTGTATCTCGTGGAATCAGAACTTTTGTGTTGAAGAATGTTTGTCATTAATTTGCAGCACCATATGTCACGTTCTCGCATCACGCTGTCGATCATATAACGCCACAAGTCTGCATGATTTTGACATCTGAGATAGATGTATTCCGTGATATTTATTTCTCATACATTTCCGGACACCTTGTATTCTCCATAGCTTTCTTGAAAAAAAAAATTCCTGACACATGGGAACCAGAGGACACAAGGTTTAACAGAAAAGCGACGGTTTAGATTCCTACTGACAGTGTGAAACATAATGCTAAATTCAATCAACAGCTTGACATTCTATTGTTCTGAACAAACCTCAATATTTATAACTCCAGGTATGTTGAAAATGTTCAGATCATGCCTGGACTTGCCTTATTTTTGTGTGTAGTTGCATTATAATTTGCAATTTTCAAACCTATCAAAATTTCCAACAATTCTTAGGTACCACTTTTCAATATACACAAACTTTGATTCATATAATAGGATGCATACGCTCCCTTATTCATATACTTGATCGCAATATGGAACACAATTTGTCAGTATCATTTAAGATTACAACTATTACTTACACTTTCACTTGTGTCGTGAAAATGCTCTTACATAGAGATGTATTACTTACCCCCATTTTGGGGGGTTCATGAGTTTCCCTGTCATTTTTGTTTTCTCACTTCGTATGCCTGATATGACTTTCTGTCCCCGGACTATGAGATTGGATAACGGACCCTGTTTTGTTTGCTCGGAATACTTAATACTGGGTATTGATTCCACGTCTATATAATGAAGTTTCATTTCGCTTTAAACCATATATATTAAAACTAGATGTATAGTAACCACATATCGTAGTGTTCAGTTGACGTAGATGGGATAAATAGTTGGAATGAATATATTAGTTGAAAAAAAACTACATGATTCTCAGTCAACCACATTAGGTCAATAGTGAGTGATTTTAATCCTCTTTAATTTAGTGCACACGACACAGACAATGTTTAGTTTCCTGTTAAAACTTGAAAGCACATAGATCTACTAGGGTTGCCGAAACTCGAAGCCACATTTTGTAAACCTAACTGTGATCTCCCATTGAAAATAGTTCAGCGAATAAACGTGTCAAGATACCTTCAATTTGGTGACAAAATACTAAAGTACCCGTCCATACAACACTGATCAGAAAGGCTGCATGCGAAATAAATATCCCCAAGCAGCACTTTATCAACCCAGAGTGAACTAATTGGATTTGAGTGTCGCTGACAGATCTTACAGGAGGAGTGAATCTCGAACTAGACCCAGGGTACTGCAGCAGAACAAAACATAGCACGTTTCTTCTATCCATTGGATTGTGTGTCCATATGTTTTATTGTCCAGATGTATATTCGACTCTGATGCGCAATTTATACATTTTGTATATGAAAGAATGTATACAGATTTAAACACTGGATTACAGTGTGTAAATACAGATTTAAACAGAACATATAATGAAGTAGACGTATACTAAATGATTCACCAAGAGAGCAGAAGTTCATTACGGAAACAATGGGAAAATACTCAAATATTGCATTCGTCAAAGTCCAAGGCAACACCCAAGCCCTCACATGTGATACCAGACGTCCCAACAATATGCTGTGCTTGATGGATGGTGTATACATACATGTTCACCCATGAGCATTCATCATGCAATGGCACCCGTCTTTATTCACACCGTAGATATTGGGCAGTAATTTATTCTCCGAGACAATGGTGGATTTTATACCAGTACAATTGACAAAATCCACGATCTGAGTCTCAGGTTTTGTTAAAGACTGTTGTTGTGTTAATTTCGCAATACGGTACTGGAAGCGAAACACTCTTCGGTGTCATCGTGTTCCCAATTCATTATATATCAACGTATACAACTACTATTCACTCCTGAAATGAAAGACGAGAAAATTCCTTATATTTGCTCGAAGTAATACAGGCTCTGCAAATGTATATTTGCAAAATTTTGACCATAAATCCCTGAAGAAATTTCCTGGCGCACCACAAGAATCACCCTGATTCGCATTAGATTGGATGTTACCATCCGTAAACTCTACTTGAATAGCATATAGTCTTTGTTTCGAACTGTCATGTTTTTCCGTGCTTCCGCTTCCACCTCGAGTGGAAATGTTCAGAATTATGATAACCTTCCAACTTCTACTCTGAAAATTGTGAACTCGACTCGGTATAAAGTTCATGAGATCGCTCGACACTAAATTTTACCAGTAATGTCTGAACTAGACATCACGATTGGTCTGTGCGTTTGGTTTTGATAACTGATATGGGGAAATCTTCAACATGTATTTGAAAACGACCAACGAAAGATCACTTTCGTTCGCCTCGCACCATATCATTTGCTCATCGTTTCAATACTGTTTTTTTTGTGTCATATTCACAAGCTTGATTTCATTGACTCGCACCTACGCAAACTTCCATCAACATTCTTGTTCGTTCTCATCACGCTTCTGTGTATACTGTCGCATAGATACCGACGAAGCTATCTTCACCAGTTGTTCTGTTATCAAAACTAGCTTAGGAAGAAAGCCGGCTTACTTCATGTATTGATATTACATTGATATTTGTTAGTCGCAACTGTGTTATGATTACACATGTTAGTTTGTTCACTGATATTTGATATCAGTACAATTATATCGAGATTGTGTTATTGAGATTGTGTAACATAGTTGCAAACGACCCCAACGGTTCGACCGCTTAGTTAACAGTCTTGACCATGTAACATTGGCCACACACGGCATCAAACATCATTAGGTGATCAAGACTGCTAGCTTATCGATCAGAACGTCGTAGTCGTTTCCGACGTATTTCCAAAGTAACTCAAAATAAAACAACATCGACTTTGATTTTTCAATACATGACACCTACTTACGTAAAAATTGGCTCGTGTCATTCAACGTATTGCATCTTGTAGTGATAACACTACAGTCATTTTGTTATTGGCATCGTAAGTGAAATTGCATGCTTCAATCTGTTCACCAATGTTTGATATGCCAAATTCGATGTATAAAATCACCTAGTACAATCAAGATGCACACTTTGTTCTGTAACCGCTACTAAAGTAAAGTTCATCCATTTGGTGAAAACTTACGGCATGATGCCCAATTAATAGACACAAAATTTCAAGTTGATCCGAATGTTTAAAACAAAACTACGGCCAAAAAGGTGTTTCACTGGTGGATGAACATGAATTTACCTATAACTTGGAAAGCAACACAACGATCAATGGGAAGTGCCACATCCCGAAGCTCTACATTCGCGAAGCTGCAATTTGTCAATCTATAGACCATCATCTTTCCACGTAAACAAATTACAAGACAAACTAAGCATTTGTTGGTTCTATATCCCATGCCCTCATCGGTCGCTATTTACAGCTGTGTGCCAAGGCTATGTGACCTTGTCCCCAGAGGCAAGACACGTGAAACCCTGAGCAAGCCCCAGTGGTAAATATCCGCACTCTACCAACGAAGGACGAATTTGTTTGATTTCTTCGGAGTTCGAAGAAGTATTTTGATTTGGGATACTGATGGGACGAGCGTCGTTGAATTGCGAAACTGACAACATGAAGGCAGAGAACAAACAGAGTGAAAAATATCTGGAACTGCTCCGGTGTGTGTGGGTTGACCACAAGGATGTCAAACGTGGACCTGTGAATCATTGGGTGCATACATGTATCTCTATTTGACATTGAAAGTGTTCCTGACAAATTGTGTCATAACACATGAAATGTGTCTATTATTGGTAACAACGTGTTTGAAATAAATTCTTTATCATGTTTATTGGGAAATCGTGGTTGTTCCTGATGAGGCAAAATAGGTAGATTTACAGCAGAAAATTACGTGTGAGCATGAATTCTGGCCCTCTGCTGGGACAAATACTGATCGCTATGCCTGAACTAAATGAATATTAATCGACCTTCAGATAGTTTGATCAAATCTGTGCTTGGTTATGAATTCCAAACCGACTCACATCAATAATTGATCACTCATGACATTTTCATGAATCTATTTCTCAGCCTTCCTTCCGGAATTTCAAATTGATGCATTTTGTGTTTGGGTGGCTGTGTGACAAATCCGTCTGGTGTACAGTCGAATATTCATAATAGCACACGGTCCCTGGTGATTTCATGTTTTCATTTCAACAGATAGGTCTGAAAAGGGATAGCTAGATCTAATACATATCATAAAAATGCTTTAATGACGATAATTTTCTAACGAACATTGCAACTTCTACTTAACTTAACATTGTAATCTAAACTTAATTGCAGATGTATTCCCAGCTCTGTTTTAATGTTGCTCCGCAGACCTGTCTCAGACACAACATCAGTTCACATGCCCACTGAATGACAAAAACAACATAAATAGGTTAATAAACACATGATACTGGCGGCTGGAGCCAACAAATTAGCAAGGACTATTCCCCCGGGAGATGATCCAATGACCAAACACGAACACCACTTGGTATCCTCGAGCCATTAATTATTTACAATCTTCACTCAGGGGATCACAGGGTGGTGGTTCAGCAACGGTTGTGTTGTCCAAAACACAGACGCATGCAAGGATGTTGTTGAAACTTGTGGCCCAGTTGACTAAAAAGTAAAGGACAAGTTAAAAATTCGAATCGTTCAAACAAATTCATGATTTATTATCGTACCCAACTTGTTGGGAGTTTCACAATTCAGGCGTTGGTTATTACAAAGCATGGCATTAATTGGGGATATATACACGCCAAACTTTTGTTATTTTAAATAAATTAATGGAAAAAATACATATCATTTCTTATACCACAATAGGTTCACAGATTACATTTAAGACATGAAGTTAATTGATTGCTGGCTTTATCGGATGACTGGTTGGATTCTAAACACAATTTACACGCGATGGCTTATTATACCATATTTCATAATTATTATATATTTTATTACATGACAAATGTCATCAACAATATATGCTCCCACTCACAGTTGAATGAAGTGAAAGTATTGAAATGCTTTTTGGCAATGACTGCGACTTTGTCACTGTTAACCCAATCGAACAAAACTACTGCAGCAGAAAGGACTTTACGTCCCTTTTTGTTATTTGCAGACTTAGGTGTCTCGTATGACCGATTATATTTTGGGAATAATGAAATTAATCCCACTATATCACTCTATCAAGGAGGAAATGTTTTCAGATGTTGTCGATAGAAGAAAAAATTGCCTGGTGAGATAGAATGATGTCATAATTCTGGTGCGCCAGACCACATGACACTTTATTAGATTACATATATAAATGCAGATGGAATGATGACTGAAGAAGTTATTGACCAAAAAATACAGTTGCAACTGTGTAACATAATGGATTTATTACTTCTGTAATTGATTCAAAACCACAAGACGAGTTTGAAATATTATTCTACAGCGCCAAACAAGCAAAAACTTCATACTAACATTGGCTCAAATGACTGAAATGTATAATGTTGATTAAACAGCTATTGTAGCATATGTATCAAAACGTATGCAAAAAATCGGAAGCCTGTTTGGAAATTTAACTGAGCAAGGAATTTCACAACCACGACTTCAATGCTAACACAAAATGGCTAAAGTTTGATGTTAAAATCCGGTATATTGAAAGTTCGTACGTCGCTGCAATATACACCCTGTTCATTTAAGTTTTTACTCTTTGAAATGGATGAACTCCTGTTATGTGGCACTGCATTTCATTCATTGAGAAGCTGTTTTGCATGGAAGATACCAAGTTATCACATATAGTTCGAATGATATACTGTACTTTATTAGTTTTAAATGATGATTCTACAGAGTTTCATGCCAGCTTGTGGCAGTTTACAATAATTAATTGAATTCATGTAGGTGACAAGCAAGGTGAACCACATGGACACTTTCGTTAGCTTGCATTGAACCGAAGCTAGCCATCGCAAATCAATCTCACACTGCACTTCATGCAAACAAAGCACACATTGTGTGAGCCAATTTGCGGTGAAGACAATCTTGGCCACCTCTATACCATGGCTCACCTCGAAAATAGGAGACGTGATTACCACTGGCAAGTTTTTGCCAACAACATTATCGACCACACTCGAGATGGAATTGGGTTTAAATGTCAATCATGGACCTGAAAGCAGGGATTCGTTTCCTAACAAGGTGAGAGCTACCGTGACCACATTTTCTCTTGCAAAATTTGCAATTATGTCAATGTCTGCTTCAGTAGTTTGGTGCATATATCGATCATTTGTCACAGTCATAACGATAGTTTGGCAAACCCAAAAGGAAATATTTTGTTCTTGAACCAAAGAATAAGAAACAAAAGGGTGTCAAATGTTATGTGACCCAGACTATTGACTATTTATCCGGTCTAAAATAGGCCTAAAGTCTTGCAAGATATCCAAATGGTGACACATAAGGAAGAATTTGTAAAATTTCACAATATACCTGTCTCAAATATGACATTGTTGGCTCACACGGAACAATTACCTCATCTAAATCTGATATAATTTAATGTTGAAATTGATACCTTATGATGGTTAGTCTATCGAATATTAAGATTTGCGTGTTGGTAATGGCAATTCCCACTAATCCTTGGACAGAGCCGATGTACTGTGGTGTACTTTGACCATGTTGATAGAAACTTCAGAGTTATTCTTGAAATCTTCAGCACATATACTATGTTTCTTAGTGTTACGTTATCTCGTACTTTTTCGTGTGACTCATGATATGGAATCTTAACAACATAAATCCGATCAGGATGAATATTGTTTCAATGTTTCCCTTCTACGGTGATCATATATGCAACAAATTATATATATATTTATTCCGCTAGCCTTCGAGCAGAATGTATACAACAGAAAACGCCACTTGGGTCTCAGGCAGTGTGATTAGATTTGCCAGAGTCGTGTCAAACAGCATTACAATCACTGATAAAATACTTTTTCTATTGTGTGGTCAACTTAGTATATTTGTGTACTAATGAGTGAAACAATTGAATAGAAATTGAACATAAAGCGTGCGTTAAAATGATTGAAACATAGTTTTGTGGTATTGTAAAACATGTACCACTGAAGGTGCTCAGTTTCATTAATAACGTTGCGTGAATGCGATAGGAATATCCATAAATACCCATGTAATGAATCTGTGGAATAAAAATAATTGCCCTTTTGAAAACAACAGTACTATACATAGACAATATTACCTGGTTTTTCCAGCATGAGACTAGATATTTGGGAGAGATTCTGAGTATTAACCCGAATGTGAGGGCAAATGCCGGGATAAAAGGCGAATATCGGGGCACTTGCTGGAAAAACCAGATGATGTTGTGTTTATTGTATACCACGTGTCCTAAGGATAATATGACACGTGCATGTGTTGATATGGCAACGTCATTTGATGCGCATGAACGTCATTGTATTTGCCCTGATATTCGCCCTCGTATTTGCCCGCTGAGCGTTGTTATCGTGCAGGTCACAAACAGTGTTGTCCGGACGAATAACATCGCGGGTATATAATGAGCAACAGTACTACGAAGCATAAACAACCCAGTGTTGTTTGCAGTGATATCAATGTTAACGGGTTTTGTGATCACGTCCAGAGAACGTCTGAAAAGGGAAAGACAACACTGTCTTGTGTCTGCGTCAGTGAGTTGTACGTTACCATTGTTGGAGATACGATACTGATATTGATAACAACATCTCTGTCTAGGGTCAACAGTGATGCTTCATGTCCCATCAACAAAATAACAATATTTAATGGAATCATGTGGAAAATTGCTTCCACATAACAATCCAGGGAACTGAAAATGGATGTATCATCCTTTCATCCTTCAATACAATTTTTGGTGGATTACTCGCCCAATATGGGGAACATGAAAAAAAAGTAATAATATCATAATCTTGGAAGTTCAGACTGTGTCTAAAGTTTCAACAGCTATGATGTCATCACAACATCATTCTTGCCCAATTGTCTACTTACGAGACGGACATACTAACTTGTCGTTGGGTACAGATTCAATAAGCAACGAGACCTGGCGCTATATCGCTCATATATCCAAGACGTGTGGAATATCTAGCCCTCAATCAGATGTTCAGCATTCATAACAAAACTGCACCTACCTATCTCTGTAAAGTTGAACCTCTTAGTCACTCTTATGGTACCCGAAACAGGGACTTGTCATACATCATTCCTCGGTGTAAATCATTCGGTTCCAAATCTTTCATTTTCGGTGCTGTTAAATCATGGAACCAATTGCCTAACAATATAAGACAGTCTGAGTCTAAAAATGTGTTCAAGTCTAGCTGTAAGGCTTATCTCCAAAGTGAAACCATGCATCATTGATTGTCACAAAGTAATGGTTGTTAACAACACTGCTCTCACTATATATTTTCTGGTCTATTTTTCTTCATAACGGTCCGCGTGTCATCATGTGTTCATAAATCTCAGAGGTCCACTATGGAAATAAGGCGTTCTCAGATGTGTTTTCTGGTGTCTTTTTAGTGCTCCTCATCATCATAAATCATGATCATCCTATTTATTCTGTCATATATATTTTCCTTTTATGTACATGTATTTTATTGTTTGTATCACTGATGTTTGGTGATGAAATAAATCAGATCAAATCAAATTTATCCATTTAAAGCAACTGCCTTCGAATCCAGTCAAAATTTGTTGAAAACTAAATTTCATAATAAATACGCTAAATTAGCTGAATGAAACATACTCACATCAAATGTAATGAATATAACCAGTCCTCTGGGAAATTTTTGCTCATATGAACAGGTGGTTCACGTGTAAATACAGGAACTGTATCGCAGATGTAAACAAAGCATAGAAGTGCAAGATGGACTGACAATTCCACTTACATCATGGTATATCTTTGATTATTTTCTCATAGCTACACTATATATGCAGATACGAACTGGAAAATGTACTCGATGTGGACTTTTGGGCACGATTTGGGCATTTGTTTACATTCTGGTTTGATGGATACAATTCGATTGTTTATATACAAAACCGGTACAAAATGTGTATTAAAACTGATGAAAAGACAATTTGGACAATTTTATTCGTCCAAATCATTGAGCACACCTCTTGCATTAGATATGTTGCACAATAATTTAGCTTTGAAAAAAATATTGCATACATTCGAAGGCAGTAGCTTCAAGGAATGGCAATCGTAAATCGTCAGTAGAAACACGTCATTTCAGTAATGTCTGTACAAGATGTTGTATAATTGCTATTCATATATCAATTTCATGTCAGTATTCACACAATATAAATATTAATCATCGATACTGGTTGCCATGCATACCGATATAGTATTAGACATTGAATTGTGACATGAAACTCATGTATATCTTATGTGTATCCCTACTCATAATCCCTCAAACTTACGTACATGTATATCCCTATTTTGAAAAAGTGTCATATGTCCAACCGATATAAAATATTCAGCAGGCTTCAACGCTTGCCCTGGGGGTTAAGCTGTCTCGCGAATGTGACAGTCACAAGGGACGGGGTCAATTATGACCCCCTGCAGGTAAGGCACAGATAGTTAGAACAATAGAGATATCGGTTAAGTTGAGTAGAAGACGGAGGACTATACCAATGGATATAGCTCTATGTGATGATAATACACTGATATAACGTTGATAACATTTCAATACTATTCTCACCCCATAATTCCGATGGTGCCAATGGAAACATCCCAGGAAATGACACAAACTGGAATTAAGCAACTTTGAAAAAATTGCCCAAGGGCTAAGAAAGGTTACGAGAGAAATATACATCGTCGAGCCACAACTGCTTTTTTTTCACAAAAATCGCCGTTTTAACCTTTAAATGTCATTCAAGGTCATTTTCGATGTCACCACTATGATGTGAATCCCCATTTCCATGTATCAATATTTAGTTCCTTTCTAAAAGCATACAGGAACTATACAGGAGATATAAAACATAACATATTCACAAGATGCAAATCTGATAATGTATAAGTTGACTCTGATAACAAGTATTAGATTATCCAATCAACATATCACATTATGGTATACACGTGTGCCTTATAAACTAACAGCGTGTTCAGTATCATAGCGGGATGTTCTATGTATTGAAGACGAGAGAATAATTAACATTCGTACGAAGCTGTATTTGGAAAGCAGGACAAATATTGAAATTTGTATATGTATTAGATAATTTAGATACTTATTATTCAACAAATACAATTAGCAAATGGTGCTTGAACTTACAGTTGAAATGGACTTGAGATTCTATTTGGCAATGACTCAAACTTTGCTGCTGTGAACTCAATTGCACAAAACACCTCACACTACTGCACCGAACAAAAGGATTATGCCTCCCATTTTTGGTTATTTCCAGACTAACGTGTCTCATATGACCGACTATACTTTGGGGATAGTAAACTTAGTTAAACCATATCCATCCATACAGAACGAAGTGTTTCCAGATGTTGTGGAAAGAACACCTAGTAGACCTAACGTAACACCTCATCAAATAACATGTGTAATTGCAGTAAGTCTCAAGAGGTTATTGACAGTATACAGCTGTAACTGTGTAATATCATGAATTGGTACATGTACGTTAATGTATCTTACAATCTCTTGACGTATCTAAAAAAAAATAACTGTTTACACTGTGAGACATGTATCTCATAGCTACAAATAGCTATGCACACCTCAATGCAGGCCATGAGTGAAGCATCGACATCTCCGTTATATCGTCAGATAATCAAATTATTGACGAGGATATAACTATTACTCTCGAAATAACCAGCGACGCAGACCGTAAAAGTTCGTTTGCCAGATTGATAATAACACAACTTTGGCGCACCGGTCTATATAGACAATATCACCTTTTTTCCAGTATGTGACCTGATATTTGCCCGAGATCCCCAGTAATTGCCTGAGGCCGAGGGCAAGTGCCGGGCGCATCTAGGGCACATATCTTGGCGCATGCTGGCGAAACCAGGTGATGCTGTGTTTATCATATACCGTGAATAGAATAACGAACACTTCAATAGGACAGGTGCATGTGTTGATATGGCAACGTTTTTCGATGCACATGAGCAATCGATGTCATCGGGCAGGATACCGGCCAATATTTGCCCTGATATTTACCCTCGTATTTGTCCGCTGAGCGTCGTTATCGTACAGGGCACAGACAGGTTCATGTGGACGAAAAACATCGCCGGTATATAATAATACAGTGTATCAGCAATAGTACCTACGGAATTGTGTCTGCGGCAAGCAGATTCGCTTCAGGCTTAATTCATTTTCTTTCCCGACACAGCTAACCTGAAACATACTTGGATATCTTTTTAATTTGATATGTCATTCTCATATTCTCAATAATAAAAGTACCAACAACAAATTTTTCATCATTCTGGTCTCACAATTAGCAGGTGTATCAGTAAATAAAAGTGTCTTATAAAACGTATGAGTTAAATTCGTACAACATTTCTATCTATCCGTACAACAATATATGTGGTAATTGAATCAGTACCCGGAGGGAGTTGCATAATGTTGACAATGTTGACTCCGCAGCTATTCTGGGCCATGTATTGAAACGTGTGCAAATACTCGGAAGCCTATGTGAAAACATCGCCAAGCAAGGAACTTTACAACCATATATTCAATATTGACACAGCAAGGCTGACGTCTATGTTTTTCGACCATGTTGATGTCAAAAACGTATATGGAAATTTGGTACGTCCTTGCGATATACATTCGGGTCATTTATTCATTATTCTTTTGGTATTGGAATGGATAAAGTGATGCATTTTATTCATTGAGAAACTGTTTTGTATGGAATATACCAAGTTATCACATATAGATAGAATAATGTGCTTTAGTAGATTTTACATGATGATACTACAGAGTTACATACCAGTTTATGGCAGGTTACAATAACTATTTTTTTCGGGTAGATGAGCAGCAATGTGAACCACATGGACACGTACGTCAGCTCGCATTGAACCGAAACTGACTATTGCAAATCAATCTCACA
The DNA here is from genome assembly GCA_949152475.1 of Terebella lapidaria. Classification (NCBI taxonomy): domain Eukaryota; kingdom Metazoa; phylum Annelida; class Polychaeta; order Terebellida; family Terebellidae; genus Terebella; species Terebella lapidaria. The sequence continues at coordinate 30,723,357 of OX424567.1, forward strand.
CTACACTTAGTACAAACAAAGCACACTTGGTGTGATCCAATTTGCGATGAAGACAATCATGGTAACATCAGGAACACGGTTCACCTTGAACATGGGAGGCGTGATTGCTCACTGGTAATATTTTGTTAGCGTCACTATCGACCGCAAGCAAGGAGAAATTGTGTTTGATTGTCAATCATGGACCCGAGAAGACGGAATTGTGTCCTAACTTGGTGAGAGCTACCGTGACCACATTTTTTCTTGTGGATTTGCAATCATGCCAATGTCTGCTTCAGTAGTTTGGTGCATATATCGATCATACGTCACAGTCAAAACGAGCTTTTAGCAAACCTGAAATGGAATTTTCGTTTTTAAATAACAGAACAAAAGGGCTTCATATGTTATGTGACAGAGACTACATAAGTACTGAGCAGGCCTAAAGCATGGCCTAAAATCTGGCAAGATATCCAAATGGTGAAAGATAAGGACGATATGCGACAATATATGTCAAAACAAAATGAGTTCAATTGTTATGTGACTGAGACTACATAAGTACTGAACTGGCTTAAAATAAGGCCGAAAATCTTTCAAGAAAATTGACTCACACTGAACAATTGACAAATATAAACCTAATAAAATTAAATGGTGGGATTGCTACCTCATGGTAGTTACTCTATGAAATATTGAGATCTATATGTTTTCAATGCAAGATTTGAAGTAAATCATTATGTGTTCAAAATGGCAATTCCCACTAATCCTTGGATATAGCTGAGGTATTGTGGTGCACTTTCTTGACAAAAACTTTGAATTATTCTTGAAATCTTCAGCACATATAAAATGTTTCTTAGTGTTAGGTGACCTCGTACTTTTTGGTGTGCCTTGTGAATGGCTTTATCACTCCTGATATCAAATCATAACAGAATATATCCAATCAGGATTAATATGATAGTTCAATATTTTCCGTCTACAGTGATCATTCATGCACCAAATGATATTTTAAAGGAAGTGTATTAGGCGTGGGAACAAAAATAAAATTACAGAAAACGCCACTTGGGTCCCAGGCAGTATGAATAAATTGTGTAAAGCCTAATACACTAAGCCTATTGTGTATTAGTCAATGAAACAATTGAATGTAATTTGAACTTAGAACGTAAGCAGAAATAATAGGAACATACTTCTGTGATATTGGAAAATAATGTACCACTGTAGGGGCTCTAATTCATTGATAAAGTCGCTTGGATGCGATAGGAATATCCATGAATGCCCATGTAAAGAATCTGAGAAACATAAGTGCCCCCTTCATCCACAACAGTACTAGACATATCTAAAGCATAAACAACCCAGTGTTGTTTGCAGGAATATCAATGTAACAGTTGTTTGTGACGAAATCCAAAGAACGTCTGGAAAGAGAACGGCAACACTGTCTTGTGTCTGCGTCAGTGAGCTGTCCATTAGCTTTGTTGGAGATACGATACTGGGTTTGATAGCAACATCTCTGTTTAGGGTCAACAGCGATGCTTCATGTCCCATCAACAAAATAACAATATCTAATTGCGGATAGTAGAGTTTCATGTACATTATGTGTGTATCATCCTATTGTTTGTGGATGTAAGTATCAACCTATTACCACCAATACAGTCAGATTTTGATGATGCCAATAACAAACGTAAAATACAACATGTTGCAATAGAAACAAATAAGAATAAAAAATGTCATAATTTTAGAAGTTCAGACAACCATGATATCATCTCAACATCAATCGTGCCCCATTGTCTACTTACGAGACGGACATACTAACTATAACTAGTCGGTGGACAACAAATTCAGCAAGCAATGAGACCTGGCGCCACATCGCAATCAAAATTCGTCAGTAGAAGCAAGGTGTCTAGTCCAGACGTTGTGTAATTATGACCATATATCTCAACTTCATGTCAGTATATATGCAATATGAGTTCCAAACAACATGGGCACGGAATGACAATGAAACAAATATAGTATTAACCATTGAATTGTGACATATGAAACAATGTGTATCTCACACATATACCTATTTCTTAATCCCTCAAACTTACATATATTCCAAGTGTCATATGTCCAACTGATACAAAAAATATTAAACAGACTTCAACGCATGCCCTGGGGTTAAGCTGTCTTGCGAATGTGACAGTCACGAGGAATGGGGTCAATTGTGATCGCCCTACAGGCAAGGCACAGATAATTAGAACAATAGAGATATCGGTGCAGCTGAGTAGTAGGCGGATGACAATGCGGATGGATATAGTTCTATGATGATACTACACCGATGTAAAGTTGATAACATTTCATTACTATTCTCACACCACAATTCCGATGGTACCAATGGAAACATACCCAGAAATGACACAAATTGAAATCAAGCAACTTTGAAACACAAAGAAACATACCATATTCACAAGACACAAATCTGATAATGTATAAGTTGACTCTGATAACCAGCATTAGATTATCCAATCAACATATCATATTATGGTATAAACGTGTTCCTTGTAATTTAGCAGCGTGTTCAGTATCAAAGCGGGATATTCTATGCAATAAAGACGAGAGTATAATTGACATTCGCATACGAAACTTTATTGTGAAAGCAGGGCAAATATTGAAAAATGTATATGTTATTGACAGTATACAGCTGTAACTGTGTAATATCATGGATTGGTACATGTACGTAAATGTATCTCAAAATCTCTTGACTATGTTGACTCAACAGCAGCTATTCTGGGCAATGTATTGAAACGTGTACAAATATTCGGAAGCCTGTGTGAAAAGATTGCCAAGCAAAGAACTTCAAAACCGTATCTTCGATATTAGCACAACAATGCTGATGTCTGTGATAAAATTCGACTATGTTGGTGTAAAAAAAAGTATATTGAAAGTTCATACCTCGTTGTGACATACATTCTGTTTATTTATTCATTATTTTTTTGGTATTGAAATCGATAAGTGATGCATTTCATTCATTGAGTAACTGTTTTGTGCGGAATATACCAAGTTATCACATATAGATAGAATAAAGTACTGTACCACAGTAGTTTTGAATGATGATACTACAGAGTTACATACCAGTTTATGGCAGGTTACAATATCTTTTTCGGGTAGATGAGAAGCAAGGTGAACCACATGGACACGTACGTCAGCTCCCATTGAACCGAAACGGGCTATTGCAAATCAATCTCACACTACACTTAGTACAAACAAAGCACACTTGGTGTGAACCAATTTGCCATGAAGACAATCATGGTAACATCAGGAACACGGTTCACCTTGAACATGGGAGACGTCATTGCTCACTGGTAATACTTTGTGAGCATCACTATCGACCGCAAGCATAGAGAAATTGTGTTTGAATGTCAATCATGGACCCAAGAAGACGGAATTGTGTCCTAACTTGGTGGGAGCTACCGTGACCACACTTTTTCTTGTGGATTTGCAATCATGTCAATGTCTGCTCCAGTAGTTTGGTGCATATATCGATCATTTATCACAGTCATAACGAGCTTTTAGCCAACCGGAAATAAAATTTTCGTTTTTAAATAAAAACAAAACAAAATGGTTCATATGGCATGTGACCGAGACTACTTAAGCACTGAGCAGGCCTAAAACATGGCTTAAAATCTGGCAAGATATCCAAATGGTGAAAGATACCGACGATATTCAAAATGCGATAATATATGTCCAAATAAAATGGTTTCAATAGTCATGTGACCGAGACTACTCAAGTACTGAACTGGCTTAAAATAAGGCCTAAAATTTTCCAAGAAAATTGACTCACACTGAACAATCGACAAATATAAATCTGATAAAATTGAATGGTGGGGATAGCTACCTTATTGTAGTTAGTCTATCAAATATTGAGATCTATATGTTTTCAATGCAGGATTTGAAGTAAACCATTATGTGTTTAAAATGGCAATTCCCACTAATCCTTGGATATAGCTGATGTATTGTGGTGCACTTTCTTGACAGAAACTTTGGAATTTTTCTTGAAATATTCAGCACATATAAAATGTTTCTTAGTGTTAGGTTATCTCGTACTTTTTTGTGTGCCTCGTGAATGGCTTTATCACCCCTGATATCGAATCATAACAGAATACATCCGATCAGGATTAATATATTGGTTCAAATTTTCCGTCTACATTGATCATTCATGCACCAAATGATCTTTTAAAGGAAATGTATTAGGCGTGGGAACGAAAATAAAATTACAGAAAACGCCACTTGGGTCCCAGGCAGTATGAATAAATTTGCCCTAGTCGTGTCAAACAGTATTACAATACATTTTTTATATTGTGTGGTCCACTAAGCCTATTGTGTATTAGCGAATGGAACAATTGAATATAATTTGAACATAGAACATAGAACGTACGCAAGATAATAGGAACATACTTTTGTGATATTGGAAAATAATCTACCACTGTAGGGGCTCTAATTCATTGATAACGTCGCTTGGATGCGATAGGAATATCCATGAATGCCCACGTAAAGAATCTGAGAAACATAAGTGCCCCCTTCATCCACAACAGTACTATACATATCTAAAGCATAAACAACCCAGTGTAGTTTGCAGGAATATCAATGTAACAGTTGTTTGTGACGAAATCCAAAGAACGTCTAGAAAGAGAACGGCAACACTGTCTTGTGTCTGCGTCAGGGAGCTGCCCATTAGCTTTGTTGGAGATACGATACTGTTATTGATAGCAACATCTCTGTCTAGGGTCAAACGTAAAGCTTCATGTCCCATCAACAAAATAACAATATCTAATTGCAGATAGTAGAGTTTCATGTATATTATGTGTGTATCATCCTATTGTTTGTGGATGTAAGTATCAACCTATTACCACCAATACAGTCAGATTTTGATGATGCCAATAACAAACGTAAAATACAACATGTTGCAATAGAAACAAATAAGAATAAAAAAATGTCATAATTTTAGAAGTTCAGACAACCATGATATCATCTCAACATCAATCGTGCCCCATTGTCTACTTACGAGACGGACATACTAACTATAACTAGTCGGTGGACAACAAATTCAGCAAGCAATGAGACCTGGCGCCATATCGCAATCAAAATTCGTCAGTAGAAGCAAGGTGTCTAGTCCAGACGTTGTGTAATTATGACCATATATCTCAACTTCATGTCAGTATATATGCAATATGAGTTCCAAACAACATGGGTACGGAATAACAGTGAAACAAATATAGTATTAGACATTGAATTGTGACACATGAAACTATGTGTAACTCACATATATACCTATTTCTTAATCCTCAAACCTACGTATATCCCGAGTGTCATATCTCCAACTTATATAAAATATTCAGCAGACTTCAACGCTTGCCCTGGGGGTTAAGCTGTCTCGCGAATGTGACAGTCACGAGGAATGGGGTCAATTATGATCCCCCTGCAGGCAAGGCACAGATAATTAGAACAATAGAGATATCGATGCAGCTGAGTAGTGGGCGGAGGACAATGCGGATGGATACAGTTCTATGATGATACTACACTGAATAAACGTTGATAACATTTCATTACTATTCTCACACCACAATCCCGATGGTGCCAATGGAAACTTACCCGGAAATGACACAAAATTTGCCCAAGGGCTATGAAAGTTTACGAATGAAATCTATATCGTCGAGCCACAACAGCTGTTATTTTTCAGCAAAAATTGTCATTTTGACCTTTGAAGGTCATTCAAAGTCAAATACACCACTGAAATCACTATTATGTGATTCCCCATTTCCATGTGTCAATATTTATCTGGAAGTTTTCAAGGAACTCCCAATATCTAAAGAAAAATGAATGAAATTTGTTCAGTGGCCAAAATAACCTGATATGATAGCCTATTGCTGTGTCGTCGTGGTCGTCGTTGGCGTGGTCGGAGTCGTCGTCCGTCTCCATCTCTAGCTTTAAAGTTTACATTCGAAACTTTCTGCAACTTTCAAGACAGAAAATTATTTCGATAGGGAGATATATTTTTTTTTTCTTTCCATTGTCGCATTATTTGAAAACGGCGTCAATTTTCGACAAAAACAGCCACTTTTGGAATTTAATGGCCATTTTATCAAAATCTGTCTGATCACTATAGTTCTATTTTATGCATTGGTCTCTCCATATGGACCTTGTGATCTGTTTAAGTTTTAATGCCTTTGAACCCCCGGGTTTGCAATTGGTGATCACTTTGATTCTTCGATGGGTCCGTGGAAACAACATTATCATCCCAAATCAAGTCACTATTCGTCTCGAACCATTTCAAGCAAAAAAAAAAAAAATCCCCGTTGAAAACTGTTTTGGACTTTTTGGATATTTTAAGATACTTTTTTGTAAATGCACAGAATACCTAAAAATAGAGCATATATAGTGACACATTCATATAGGAAATTAAATTCATTAATTTAAATGGTGACTTTGAATTTGACCTGTGTGACCTTGAAATGTTAAAACAACAATTTTGGTGAAACAAAAACAGTTGTGGCTCAACACTATAAATGTTCGGTAACCTTTCTTAGCCTTTGGACTAACTTTCTGTTTCTGCTGCTATGTTGCATATACGTGTTTCAGGTTTCAATGAAGCGGTACGGATCGTCATAATACTTCAATCTATTCTCGCAAAATCAAATTAGCTGTCAAGATATCATTGCACTAAAATTACATCAAACCAACAGAGATAATCATATCAGATATAATGTCTGCTCCCAATGACGCTAGTATGGCTAGTATGGTCATGTCGGTCTCCCTATCTAACAATAATATTAATATTAATTCCTCTTGTTATGATAATGATGGTAATTATGGTAATTATGACCAAGTCGATAAAACTAATAAAAATAAAAATAATGTATTGCCCATATTGTGAAAAAGTAATATACATAGCAGCACACAGAACTTTGAAAAAGCTGGACAGAGTGTAGTTACTAAACGCCAACATACGTATTATATTACACAGTATAATAAATGGTCTGTGTATGTATCAGATTGTTGCAAATCAGTGAATAAATAGCACGTATTCTTACACTTAAATATAAATACTTTCTGTAATTTCTGAAGAAATGTAAATCTAAGTAATCGCCGTTAACGTATCTGATTATGACAAAGAATATCAGTATGGAAGCCAGCCAGCCGATGTATTCAAGGTCATCGATCACATTCATACAATGAACTCAGCTATCTGGTTAACGTGGGATAAGAAAACCCATTTACTCTGATGATCACCATATACATGGCATCCATTGAAGGTATTATTTGAATCTGAGGCTGGGAAGTAAAAAAGGTATGTTGAATCACATTCCTTGAATTGATGAATGCAACGATCATGCGACAACCATGTGCAGTCAGCGCATAATTTATTGGCGCCGATCTGAATAGGGGCCATCTCAAAGAAAATACAATGATCACAACTCACAAATGAAAATATGTTTTGTTATTCGTGCTTGTTTCGTGCTATATTTTGCATTCAAGAAATCACAATTACACAATATCCACCGGACTTATTCAGGCCGAATCTGAACATACATCTAACAGTTACTGGAGTTGAAAGACATCTTCACGTTTCCCTCATAGATCTCAATTTGTATACATGTAACATACATACAGGGTACGTGTATTTTGGCTCATCTGCCAAGGAATATAGGCCTACGTGCGGTACGTTGAAATGTATTATGATCAATATTATGATAAAATTATTATATATAATATTTTGTTTTATATAATATTTTGTTTGATTGATCAACAGCGCAATCGATGCACAAAAATTTTGGCATCTTTCTGAAATCTGTTCCATAGGCATGGCATCTTTGAGACAGTCCCTTAACCAATACTGGGCTGAGCTATACATGTATAATTTGACTCAGAGGACTCAGGCCAGACCAACGCGAGCATACCGGGGCACGATACAAAGTTGGTAAAAAAAATTAGACACCCCAAATCTTCATCTGATATATTGCGGAATATTGAATATGTTCATTTGTTTAATGATTACAACATACATATATATAACATTATTGTCTGTCCTATTCCGCCTGTGACATATGTTTTCTCACCCAAATATACAATAATACTCTCAGCCATTCCGAGACATCAAACTGTTACCAATATCTGATTTTGAACAACATAAAGCCATCACATGTTTTTTTTTCGGACCGTTGCACACCACTGGTCAGACCAACGATATTTCTTTGCATCAATGAGCTGTTGCATTGGCATTCACCACTGTTTTGACTGTCTGCTTTCCCGATCGTTGTTACAATGGTAAAATTCCATTTAGAATCATATTTATTTCAATAGTAGTCTTCTGTGTGGAAAAAAAACTTCGAATTCACGTCAGCAACTTTGGTCACATGCTTGTTCAAACACTGCCTGAATTTCACATAATACTAGTCAGTAAGTTCCGAGATTTCATGAGATATGTTCGCGCTAATAAATTATGCGCCGACTTTAGTGTATGGGCATGAGTTTGGTATATATTCAAGTTATAATATTGGGTCAATTACTGACGAAAGCCATATTAATATGGGGCACCAAATGGTCACTGATTCTCGAACACACAATGACCACTTTTACAACCCCCCTCCCCCCTCTACCCCCATTCAGGTAGTTCGCTCCAAACAGTGAGGGGAAGGGGTCAAAGAGTGTTTTAAAATAAATAACTGTGTCAACATAATCTAGAGCTTCAAAATGATATATGTTATGGAGTAACTGTTCAGCATCCTAAAACTGAAAAGAAAATAGGGGGTCACCGTATCCGTTCTCATGGAAAACACGATGCAAGATGTGAATATGGACGAATTTATGTCATTTTAGGTAAATATGTGTGATTTTGATCGAATATGTAGGAGAAACGAGCACCCCCTATTTTCGTTTCAGTATTGGGATGCTGATCATTTACTCTATAAAATAATGTCATTTTGAAGAGATAATATTCAAGAAATGACTTTCAAATTTTCACTCTCCGTTACCTCCATGTTTGTAGCGGACTACGTTAAGATTACTACAACGCCTGGCAGTATGAACTACAGTACGTTACACACAACCAATCTCATTGCATCGGGATATTACTATACGGTTGTTTACCTCGTCGTTGACGGATTTGTTGAATACAACCTTTTTTTAATATAAAAGTTGTAAATTCAGTAGTGGGCTTTATTAGCGTTATATTTCCACCATAGCATATTGAGTAAATTCTGGTGCACATTCATTCACCAGCTGTTTTCATTCCGATTCAACCGATTTCATCAAACTAACCATGTAGATTTTCAATATTAAAACATGCAGATTCAATGGTTGTTGTTGATGTGTTATTTTTTTAACGTTAGAACATGTTAGGAAGCTGTGTTGTGTACGGGGGTTTGCGTCCATCCGAGTTCGTGAAAAAAGAAATTTGTTAAACAGTACGCCTCTTAGCTACTGAAATAGTGATATATCGAATAAATGACGTAACAAACAAGCAAGTGGGACATGACTTAGTGCATTGCGATAGCAATATATGATCACTTTCAACTTTAGAAAATATATTTATTTAAATGGGGAAAAAATATGTGCACTACATATTTATTAAGGCTGCAACGTATGCGAAGTATGCAATATGGCAAGCATATAGAACCCTCAGAGATGTTACCCACCAATAGTAAGCATCAATTGTTGGTGTATGTCAATTAATCTTCGTTCGTTGTCAATAGTTTGACTAACAAATATGTACTAAAACTAGTTATGCAGTATACACATCTATTCAATAACTTTTGTCTATATATCTGTTGACAATAGGAAATAATAGCAATACCAGTTGATCGAAGGCTATAAATGAATGAAAATACAAACCATTCCTATGTATGTACACACCTGTAGCCATCGACCTGTCATCAGTAGGCATGGTTTCATCCATGAGCTTGAATTACCTATCAACGTGGTTCAGAACACCAAAGATTCCATGGAATATGTTGCCTGACTTGAGGGAAAATACCAAGCCCGAGCAATTTCATGTCTGATGACCACCACTAATTCGAAACATCGTACGGTTCAAAGTCAACATCACTTCATTTGACAAATTAGAGGAACCCACGTCCTGATATGTTGAAATGTTGACCATATATTTGGGTATGCGCTGAAACATGACATATCATCAAAAATTTAGCTGTATCGGTGGTAATAGATTGATACTTACATCCATTCAGACAGAGGATCAAAATGAGGGGACATATTGATGACGATATGTGTATTATTGCATCATTATGTCTACGGAGACATCGATTCTCATTGATATTTCCGCTGTAGCAATTCTTGTCATGTTTTGAACAGACAGAACAGGACTCTAAAAATCAGGTTTTATCTAATCAGGCCTTTATTACCCAATATTTTTATGTTCAAAACATTTTGATACATAATTTTGCCTTCTGATATAACTTCCATTTATATCAATTACTGGCAGAACGCAAGTGAACCAATGGTATTCTGCAATTGTTTGATGATTGATGACACCTCCTTCACCATGCAGGATCTAGAGAGTGGGAAATGACAATGTTTTCGAAATCCAAAATTCTGAAAAAATTTAACAATGGCGAGTCCCCATGTTGTTCATGTCCTATATATATACCTACTGTAATCTCCAAGAGAGGTCCAAGAAAAAATGCACAACATCCAATTATAGAGAAGAAACCACAGTTATTTTCTGCTCTATTACAATATAGTAATACAATCGATGTATTTGCAATGATTTTGTTGACATACTAGATCGCACAAGGGTACATTCGTAGTTCGGGTTTGACCATTAGGATATGTGAATATGTGAATATTACCAATCATCAAATGATGTTATTCAGTGACACTATATCGTATATGAATCAAAACATGAATTTACTGTGCCAATATATCATTAACTGATGTATCTAGATCAAACCCTGACTACAATGTAGATGGGTTCTTGAGTCTTTTCAATACTGGGATTTAGATCTCAAATATGAACCAGAAGACGTGGTAATGCTCGCTTAAACTGTTTGTGAAAACATCGCTTTTGAAGCCTCCTACCCTGGGTCCTGAGTGGTCCATTTACTTATCTTTGTGACCTTGAACCTGTGCTTGACGAAAAGCGTTGCAAACACCATTCATGACACATAGTAACTATATTGGTGTAGAGATTCTACAACAAATCCTACTGATACTTACGTTGTTAGCGATCAAGGTTGTGTTTGTGTTGATTTGCGTCAACTAGTGTGCAATAACATAGGCATATCATTTCATGCTGCACATTTCCTGGTTGAAAAAAGGGTAATAACTATTAAAAGGTGGTAAAATAAGCGGTATTCAAACCAAGCAAACATCCCGATGATTAACATGTACCATGCTAGGAGTTTAAGGAAATATATTTGGGAAAAAATACCTGCACTTTGAAGCCGATAAAAATGTTGCAATATGATTTTTCGAACACGTCGTTCTGGTTTCAATTTTAAATCAATCATATGTGATCAATGCTATACCAAAAAAGGAGCAAAGCAAAGACAAACTTCACAATTTTTGTTCACTATCACATACCAATCGCAAAGGTACATATAAGAAATGATATATGCTGACAATTATCGTGACCTTGAATTTGACCTTTGAGTTCTTTCCTAAGCTCATTTCTAAGGTGTTCTTTCTAAGGTCAGAACACTAAATGGCTAATATCTCGCTTTTTATCAACTTTACAGATTAGGAATCGATTCGATGGACATATTGGAAATGATTTATGTTGAATATTGTATTCTCAAATTTGACCTTCGACCTCGATTTAAAAAGACAAAATGGCTAACATCATATATATAAAACATATTGTCCGGTAACCTCTCTTAACCTTTGGGCTAAATTATTGGTAATGGATATCCCATTTTATCTAGGTTCATTCCGTACGAATGTGTGTTTAGACCGTGAAAATGCCAGTATTGGCTGCAATCTTCAATGAAAACTTGAACCATCAACTCAGTAGCCTTTTGGCTCGTGATTATGTACTTATGTACTTGTCATTCCGTGGGGTTTGTTTCGGAATTCTAAACTATTTTCATAGGTTGTTGGGCATTTGTATACTAATTCCATCAGGTGTACAATAGAAACAATTACAATAACCATACTGTATGCCCCTGATGACGCCAGTGTGTCTTTTGATAAAGTGTTTGGTTGAGCTTTGTTTTCTATTGCAAAAAGTTGTATTTTACGTTTGTTATTGGAATCATCAAAATTGTCTGTATTGGTGGCAATAAATTGCAATGAAAACGGTGTTTTATAGTGAAATCAAGCATATAGATTCATATTATGGTTTGAAAACATGATTTATATGTTATAAGTTTTTTAACCACAAATCGACAGGCAACGATAATACTTGATTACCTGACTGTTTTCATCATCTCTGGAGCTTGTGCAAAGACATTATCATTGTCAACAATGCATTATGTTTGCCATTGTTATTAGTATGTTTTTATAATTTTTTGCAGACCCTGTATTTATTCATTACACGAGTCTATGACACATGAGCACAGCCCACTTTCCTATATGTCATGGGAAGATAGATGTATGTGAAATAAATACTGCGGAATACATTCATCTAGGATGTTAGATCCATGCAGACATGTGACATTGTATGCCTGACAGGGTGATGCGATAGCATGACAGATGGTACCAAAAATTAATGAGGGAGATGTTTCAACATGAGAGCTCTAATAACGTGAGAAACTCACCTTTTCAATTGATATGCAATGGTGAAAATACAAATAATGAGTTTGACTTTGCTTTTCTTTCCAACACTTTCCAACTTGAGAGCTCTAATAACACGAGATACTCACCTTTGCGATTGGTATGTGATAGTGAACAAAAATTGTGAAGTTTGTCTTTGCTTTGCTCCTTTTTTGGTATAGCATTGATCACATATGATTGATTTAAAATTGAAACCAGAACGACGTGTTCGAAAAATCATATTGCAACATTTTTATCGGCTTCAAAGTGCAGGTATTTTTTCCCAAATATATTTCCTTAAACTCCTAGCATGGTACATGTTAATCATCGGGATGTTTGCTTGGTTTGAATACCGCTTATTTTACCACCTTTTAATAGTTATTACCCTTTTTTCAACCAGGAAATGTGCAGCATGAAATGATATGCCTATGTTATTGCACACTAGTTGACGCAAATCAACACAAACACAACCTTGATCGCTAACAACGTAAGTATCAGTAGGATTTGTTGTAGAATCTCTACACCAATATAGTTACTATGTGTCATGAATGGTGTTTGCAACGCTTTTCGTCAAGCACAGGTTCAAGGTCACAAAGATAAGTAAATGGACCACTCAGGACCCAGGGTAGGAGGCTTCAAAAGCGATGTTTTCACAAACAGTTTAAGCGAGCATTACCACGTCTTCTGGTTCATATTTGAGATCTAAATCCCAGTATTGAAAAGACTCAAGAACCCATCTACATTGTAGTCAGGGTTTGATCTAGATACATCAGTTAATGATATATTGGCACAGTAAATTCATGTTTTGATTCATATACGATATAGTGTCACTGAATAACATCATTTGATGATTGGTAATATTCACATATTCACATATCCTAATGGTCAAACCCGAACTACGAATGTACCCTTGTGCGATCTAGTATGTCAACAAAATCATTGCAAATACATCGATTGTATTACTATATTGTAATAGAGCAGAAAATAACTGTGGTTTCTTCTCTATAATTGGATGTTGTGCATTTTTTCTTGGACCTCTCTTGGAGATTACAGTAGGTATATATATAGGACATGAACAACATGGGGACTCGCCATTGTTAAATTTTTTTCAGAATTTTGGATTTCGAAAACATTGTCATTTCCCACTCTCTAGATCCTGCATGGTGAAGGAGGTGTCATCAATCATCAAACAATTGCAGAATACCATTGGTTCACTTGCGTTTTGCCAGTAATTGATA